>OZ012740.1:141999899-143199899 GCA_963859935.3 Lathyrus sativus | reverse complement strand
GATGATGATGAATGGCACGAATCTTCCTTCAATTTACCAAATGAATGTGTGAATTCTGATCCTTGGATGATGATGATGAAGAACAGATCAAGAATGGTGCAAATTGGTGAAAGTTTGAGAGTGTTTGAATTGATTTTGCAATTTGAAGAAAGTGTATGAAACTTGTGTTTATGAGCAAATGTGATCACCAACCCTTGCATGAACCTTCTCATATCAATATATACATGACATTAGAACCTCCTAGAAACTTGGAGAAAGTTCCATTGCACTCTTTCCTTACATTTTGGATTATGTTTCTTCCTTTGTAAGCAACCTTGAATAACTTTCAAAACTTGAACTAACCTCAAAATTCCACTTTAGCCAATGTTCTCAAAATGATTTTTCCATTCAAAATGACCTATAATTTCACCTCATTTGGCCAAAATATGAAAAATCTCATTTTTAAGTCCTTTTTTATTCATTAAATCCACCAATTTTGAAACCTTGTGCTATGAATCTTTCCAATCTCTCATGGTCACTTTTCTAGACTCAAAATGTCATTTGGAGCAAGTTTGATGTTGTAAGTTTTTTCATTTGAAGCTTCCTTGTAGGAGTTTTGGGCATAGGTTGAAATGACCTATAATTCTCAAATGACCAAAATACCCCTTGCTTGCCAAGACCATAAGTAGAGCTCCACAAATCATATGAAGGCATACCATACCATTCTAGAAATCTAAGACAATGAGGAACAATTCTTATGTTGACCAGAAACTCATTTGAAATATCCTTGAGGGGTAAAAATAGCTTGGAAGTCAAGTCACTTTCACAGACAAAATCTCAGACACCTCAGATGACCTGTAACTTGCAAGGACCATAACTTGAGTTATATAAATCTCCTTAGTGTCTTCCACCACTCAAATTAAAGGTCTTGAGATCCTCTATAAGTTCCATGTTGGCCAAGGATCCATTTTAAGCTTGCATTTTGACTTATCTTGCTTGGAAATTTGACCTAAGTTAGGGAATTTTACACAGAAACCCTAATTTAGAAACTCCTCTTCTCCTTGATTTCTCTTGATTTCTTCTCAGCATGTCACCATATCTTTCTTTATATGTCAAATGATGAACCCCACATCTCTCCAATAGCCCTTAATGCCTTTCAATCAGTCATTTGACCTAAGGTTGACCTAGAGTTGACCCCAGATGGAACCTTAGTTGACTGTCTCCAACTGCAATACTTGTGATCACCCTAAGGACTTGTCTCCTTCTCCAAATGATTTTCTAAGTCTCCCATGATGCCCATATACTATCCATGCTCAGCCCACAACTCACAATTTCTTTGTTGATCCTCAGATACTCTTAGATAGGAGATGGATGCACTTGCTTGATCCATTGACTTGATAGCTTTCAAATTCTTTCTGATGACTTGAATGGGATTGAATTAGAATAATAACCTCTTGATAGGCTCATAGAGATGAGAATAATGATTGGTCCTTGTTGGATGACTTGCTATGCTTATGCTATGCATATGAGTAGACTATGTACATGACTCCATATGCAAATGCTAATGATATTGAAACATAAACCAAGTGAACAAGGTTGAGCAAATTTTAGGGTGCAACAATATTCTATTAAGAAAATGATAAAAATCTATTTAATATCTAATATATCCTAAAAAAAAATTAAAACTATTAAAAATATTAAAAACCTATTAATATCCTAAAAATATCTATTTAAAAAATCTATTTAAATTCTAAAATGATTAAAAATCTATTAAACTATCTAATAATGGCTAATAAAATCCAGAAAAATCACAATAATTCCCGAAGGAACAAAAATAGCACCGAACGACAAATAACACTGCGAGAGCGCAACAAAATAGCCGGTAAAAATAAACGGACACCGAAACATCCCTAAAAACAACAGCGCAAGCCGCAAACACCGGGAATAGCACGACTGCTCAAAAAATACGATTCTACCTATCTAAACTGATTAAAAACACCTGAGACGCGAGACGAGGGCTGTGATCCCGATAAAATCAAAACAAATGAGAAATGCACTGTATGCGATATGCAGATGCGAATGCGGTCATGCGTCGAAACATAGGACCAGATGCGGGACCCGGTTGGTCAAATTTTAGGGTGCAACACCAGGCTTCAACGAATACGCCAACGCAAAACCTCCAACGGATTTCCATCTCACATGTTCGTCAAGAGATATTCCAAGAACCGCATCTAATCTCCAGGTTTCGTCAACACATCTTCTTCATCATACCTTCAAATTTCTAGAGAACTGCTTCAAGAACCTTCGTCCGAGCGTCACCACAAGGATATTCCACAATTTTTGAGAGGTGATGAGGGAGTATTCGTGAGGTTGAGGAAGTGTTTGAGGGAGACGAAGGCGGAAGGTTGAAGGTCCGAGAGAGAGTGAAGATAGAGAGAGGGAAAGGAAAACGGCGCCGTGAACAGTGGAAAAGAAGATCTAGGGTTTCTGAAGCTGGAATGAGGAACAAGGTGGCCCGTGTATTGGACTGGGCCGGGCCCAATGGTGTTCGTCCGTACACACTCCCCGTTTTTGGACACTTACCTCCGTTTTTTTGTTGTTAGTTGGGCTGGGCCCTGTTGCTGACTGCATCCCCATTGCTGTGAACACCCCCCCTGCGTGTGTGTGTGTGTCTGCTGGGATATTGGGCTGGGCCCAGGTTGATTCTGTTTTGTTTTTTTATTACTTTACACCCCCCTGTAATAACTAGTATACCCCCCTCTTGTATTTTCCTCTTTCTTTTTTTTTACTTTTTTTTCATTTGATTAGTTTAAGAGAAAAAAGAAAAAGATATTGAAAAAATGATGAAATTGAATATTGAAAAGAGAATAAAAAGAGTATTGAGAAGAAAAATATTTTGAAAAAGAAAGGAGAAAGAATAAAAGAAAAGAAATATAGAAAAAATATTGAAGAAAAGAATATTGAAAAAATAGAAAAAGAATATTGAGAATAAAAAGAATATTAAGAGAAAGTATTTGAAAAAAAGGAATAAAGAAATATTGAGGAAAAGAAGATAAAAATATTCAGCTCCACTTCAATTCTTTTAGGACATTTTTCATAGAGTTTTTTTTTTACACTTTTAGGGATAGTTTTTCAAAGGTCCACTTGTTAGGGGACTATTTTCCATTTGATTTTCCATTATAGATGGATAGGATAGTATTTCCTAGGAGTTTATTTCCCGTGTTCCATCATTGTAATCATTTTTCAGAATATTAATAAAATGAGATTTGAGCTGTGGTCCCGAAAGTAGCCGAACTACAACTGCTCTGATTTCTCGTATAGACGAGAATATGTAGGCATAGGATGCGATATCCTAGCGAGCACACTAACAACTAACCTTTTGTTCTCTCGCTGCTGTGCGATCGAGACTTTCCCGCTGACGACTGATTGTTATCCTTTTCTCTTGCCCGAGCGCATTTGAGACCATACCGTAGTTTTTCCCATAGGTTCCCGTACCCTTAAAACCAGTTTGATATCTCACTCCTGTGTGAGAACGCCTAGCCTAGCCGTAGTTAGACTGAACTACGTAAGCTCTGATCTTCCATGCTGTGTGGAAGTACGTAGGCACAAGACGCGAAGTCTTGGCGAGCCAACTCCCTGTAGTTTCCCGAACTACGTTGACTCTGACTTTCTCTCTTGAGAATACATAGGCGTAGAGTGCGACGCTCTATCGAGTCAATTCCCTTCCGTTTAGATTTAGCAGCCGTAGATAGATTGGTTTTGAATCCTCTAGACAACCCAAGCAAGCGTGGATCCCGTCGAGTACGACGGACGTGAGGGGTGCTAATACCTTCCCCTTGCGTAACTGACTCCCGAATCCAGGTTTTGGTTGCGATGACCATACCTTTTCCCGTTTTTTGCGAGGTTTACTTTGAGCGTTTCCTTTCCCTCTGTTGGGATAAATAACGCACGGTGGCGACTCTTCTGTCAGCCGGCGCCGATTTTCGCAGTAGCGACAGTACCAGACGAGAACTGATACAACACTTGAAGAAACGGTGACCAGACGAGAACTAGTTACAATAAACTGCACTAGACGGGAACTGATGCTTACAATAAACTACACCATACGGGAACTGATGCTTACAATAAACTACACCAGACGGGAACTGATGTTTATGGAAGGGTGGGCCAGACGAGAACTGGTTACCGGTTTGCCAGGCGAGAACTGGACTTTGGAAACGACTGGTTACTGACACGTAACAGGCTGTAGGATAACGATCCAACGACAGCAAGGCCTTTTTCGGAATGTTAAGGTTTTTGATAAGGGTAATGACACGATTCCCCGATACTCAACTCCGACTGGGGATAAACAGACTGGTTTGAATGACTTGCCCCAGTGCACTCAACTTGCCCCTATCTAACTCTTGGGAATACTTGCTCTGAACAACTTACCACGCGACGACCTCGAGATTACTTGCCCCAGTATCTATACGACAACAGAATTCAATCTCCATTAAACCCCTATCAACCCAGTTGGTTTCAACACTCTCTGCGGTGACTTGCCCCTGAATGAGCGCATAAGCGACTTAACCTGATCTGATTATCCACTTGAAGTATCTGCTTTCAAATCTCCAAGTTCTTACTAATTTCCCCTGATTGGTTCTCGAGAAGACCCACTTCTGATCAACTGCTTCTCAAGCATACTGCCCCTGATCAATTGAAGCTTCGGGACTTGTCCTCAGACTAAATGATTCCGAACTCACTGGAAGTCAATGCCCCTGATTCACTGGGTTTCACAACATACACCATCCTGGTTCAGACTGCTGAATTATTCGGTCCTGCTTGACGATTCCCTGTTGGAATTTCTTTCATGTCAACTACTAACCTGCAATTAAAACTGTCTATTCACGAATGGTAATCTTAATGCAGTGTTTATGCAGATTTTTTTTGAAAAAAATTGTGCTGTCACTCATTTACATGTCATGATTGAGTGACGAATGAACCAAAGTTCAAACGTGGTGCTGATTTGATTAGTGAAAAATACAACAAGGATGTGACTAGCAAATCAAGAAGGAGTCAGGTTACTCAACCTTATCGTAATGCGCTTTCAGAATAAACCCTACCTCAATTAGGTCTTTTAAGGGTTGTATCGTGGTCGGGTTCACGGTTCGTGAAACAAAGGACGTTTGGCTCAAATTTTGATTTGTACCCACCCCTTCTACGTGATGATCTCCGATCCTAAAATTCAATTAACTTGGCTCGAACGCTCGCCTCTTCGAGAGGTATGTTGAATGGTAAGAACCACAGTTAAGGAATTCACAAGAATTTCGGAGTGACAGTTACTCCTTCTTCGTTTTCGGTGTCTGTATACACGACTTTGTGACTCACTGGGGATCTATTTTTTCTATCCCTTCTTTTTCATTCTTTTTGATTCCCTAATTTTTGCCTGGACTGACTCCTTTTGAGTTCTTTTCGATTTTTTTCGATTTCTTTTGAAGTCCAGCGGGATGCCCTGATTTTTGCCTAAGTATTAGCTTTCCAGCTTTTTCTTTCTCTTTACTTAGCGGGCTTTCTTTTTCTTTCTTTTGTAACAAAGTCGTGTGACACTGGTTGTCTTGATTGCTCCGAAAGGATTGTAACTGTCTCACTCATGACTGGTGAGGTTTAACCACTGTGGTTGACGAGGTACGACCTCTTGAGAGGCATAAACTGTTATTGGTCCTCGAATGGCAACACTCCTCTGTAAGACTTGAATGCTCGGTCAAGCTAACTGACAACCACCCTGCCCCGGGTTAAGATGTGAGGGTTTAAAAGTCCGAAAAAACTTCTACTTCTTGGCTCGAAGTGGTTAACAAGGGACTAACTCCTTATATCTCCAGTGTTTGGGGGATTTGAAACAATGCCTTGTACGTCATCGGCAAGGTTTTATCTGAAAGCATACGATCATCGGTTATGAGTTTAGTTTCGTCATCCTCCCTCCAATCTTTGCTAATCACAGTGATAAAGTGGAGTGAATAAAATGCAAGTGTCAGTGCAATGCAGTAAATGAGCGACAACGACATGATTAATTCAGAAAATGCATAGTCACTTTATTATTATTACCATTCGAAACAAACAATGTTTAAAAGCAGGTAGTAACTAACAGAAAAGAAACTACAAATGCAAATGATATAAAGTCTGAGGACTGCCAATGCTGAGGGCACCTGCCTTTCTGGACCATTGGCTTCCGCTGGGGAATACTTTCCAAGTCTACGAGCTTAGACAACTGAGAAGTTAGTATGAACAAACAGAAATCCTTCTCGAAAAGAAATGCAATCTTGGTCGATCAACTGCTGTACCTTTGCCTGAAAAGCTTTACAATCTTCAGTTGCATGTCCTGGGGATCCGCCATGGTAACCACACTGACCTTGGGGATTGTACCCAGGAGGGTAAGGTTTTGGCACAGGCTTGAGAGCTTTAGGTTCCACCAAAGAACTCTGGACCAACTGTGGCAAAAGCTGACTGTACAACATAGGAACTGGATGAGAAGGAGCATTCCTTCGTTCCAAATTGCTACGAGGTCTGTTATGATTCTGACGCTGAGTCTGATAACCTCGGCCACGAGTTCTCTGATTTGCAAGGGAAGCGACGTGACGTTCCTGATATGGTGCTCTAGGCACAGCTGTCTGTCCAGCATAACAAGGCACAGGAGATACTGATCCAACAGATTTCACCGATTCATCTCGAGGATACCCAACATCTGGCATGACTGCATTGATCACAACTCCTTCTTCCTTCTGATAGTCGTAAAGAGATTCAGTTTCACTAGCATGACCGCTTGAGACAACCTGAATTTTTCCAATCTTTATAGCATTCTCAATACGTTCTCCAACTCCCACTAATTCGGAGAAGTTCAGCGAAACTCCAAGCAATCTCTCAAAGTACGGGCTTTGCAAGGAGTCTACGAACATGCCTGCTAACTCTCGGTCAGGGATCGGTGGTTCCACTCTGGAAGCAAAATCCCTCCATCTCCGAGCATACTTTTTGAAAGGTTCATTGATCCCCATAGACAAAGATTGCAACTCCATGCGAATGGGAGCTATGTCCATATTGTAATCATACCGCGTCAGGAAAGCTCTGGCTAAATCCACCCATGATCGAATCTGATCCTTCTCTAACTGCATATACCAACGTAGAGATGCCCCAATCAAACTGTCCTGAAAACAGTAAATCATCAACTTGTCGTTTTGCGCAAACGAAGTCATCTTTTTGCAGAACATCACCAAATGTAGCCTCGGGCAACTATCTCCTTTATACTTTTCAAACTTCGGTGCTCTGAATTTAGGAGGTAACACTAGGTCAGAAACCAAGCACATATCTGAAGCATTGAGACCAACATCGTTCTTAACTTCCAGGGCTTTGACTTGTTCCTCCAATGCGTGCAACCTCTTAGCTTGCACAAGAGCTAATGGATTATTAGTCCTCACTATCGGAACTTCTCTTCAGGAGATCAAACCAGCAGGAATAATATTCTGATAATTCGCGGCATCAGAAGAAGAACGTTCACTTGGGATGACAAACTGTTGGTGCAGATTTTGGCCTCTAACAGAAGTCTGCACAAGTTGAGCTGCAGTAAGGTTATTCACTTGCGGAAAGCCTTCGTCAGACGTGGAATCATACAAAGGATTGGTCGTCATAATAAAGCCTGACAAGGCATCAGCAATCTGGAAGTCGTTTCCTGACATGACTATCAGCAACTTTCAACTGACGGCACTGCTTGGTTCTGCTTGATCCGTTTCAACCCCTTGGTCGTCTTCTAACAATCCACACTTGCCTCGAACAATCCCCCGAGAATCACCCTCTGAATCAAAACAAAGGCTGGATAAGAGCTCTGGCCAGCTAGAAAATGCTATGCAATATGATGCAAAGATGCTTATGCAATGCAATGCAATGCAGCAAACACGGGATCACAACCCCCACAACACGCTCTGAATACTGCTGTACTGCTGACGGAGATAATCACTCTGAAGCGAAAACCAAACAACCGGGTCGTCTGGAGGTTAAGTTTCCTGCAAAAACCCTCCCACTCACAGGTATGGACCTAATCTGACAAGGTACGGCATCCTATGCGGTCATCAGCGTCACAGACTTTCAAAACTGACGATACGATTCCCAGAAGGAGTGGCATCATCGAGTCTTGAAGAGGCCTCACTTAGCTGACTTCCAATTGATCGGTCCCCAGAGTCGACAATCCTCACGTCAGGACTCCCCTCAGATCCTCAGGATCGGAAAGAAGCACCTCGAAGAGAACCTCGTCTGAGCGTGAATTTCGTGGGGAACTTGTGTCTGCTCAACAAACAGGTTCGTCCACTAATCTCCACAACTACGTCTAAATGCATACTCAAGCAGCCCAGGTCCGGCTTATCACTCAAAGTATCACCCTCCCCAGCACGACAGCAACAGATAATAGTGTAATACCCCAAATTTTGCCCTACGATTTGTCGTCGCATTTCATTGCATTTTTATTGCATTTAATCAATTACTAACAAATTTGTGTAGTCGTTTGACTTTTTGCAGGTAAATATCATATGGCATGCATTTTTTTCTAAAAAAGTAAAAATGGCATAATTGACAAGAGGACATGTGTAAGGAGTTGTGAGTGTGAGAGGTCGAGAGTTCGAATCTCACCTTTGTCACTTTTTGTTTTTTATTATTTTTACTCTAAATTTTTCTATCTTTCATTAAAAAATAACAAAAATAGTTTTTTTATTATTATTTAATTATTAATTTCGTATTTTAATTAAATCATTTTTTTAAATATTATTTTTTTTCACTTTTTTCTAAATTATTCATAAAAATATCCAAAAAATCGTAAAATAAAAAATATTAGAAAAAATTTTGTTCTTTTTATAATATTTTTTGATTTTTAGGAATCAATAGGATTTTTAGTTTTTATTTTAAGTTTATTTTAAATTATTTAAAATTTATTTTTTCTTAACTAATTATTTAATTTGGGCTTTAGGGACATTATTGACAATTTGGTGTTAACCCTAATTTGTTCGCTATATATACATGTGTTGCCTTGTTGAAAAAGGGGTCAGAAGGTTTTCTTCAGAAAAGAGGAGAGAGAAAGGGAGAAACAAAGGAGATCCCCAGAGAAGAAAGGCGGCCATTCCCACAACTCGTCAGAAGGATTGGAGCTCTCCAGTGTTCCCTTATTCAAACCTTTTTCACATTTACCGAAGCAAACCTCCGCTTCGTAGGTTAAATTACTAAACCTTTTGCCTTTTCATGTTTATGTGCATATTTTGCCATGTTAATGTGTTTAGGTCCGTTAAATTATTAAACCTTTTGCTTTTTCATGTTTATGTGCATATTTTGCCATGTTAATCTCCATGTGTGTTTAGGTCCGTAGATTTTAATATCAAAACCCTTTTTTTATCAAAACCTTTTTTTTAAATTAAAACCCTTTTTTTTATTTATTATTAAAATCTTTTTTTAGTAAGACCTTTTTTTAAAAACTGAAAAGCCTTTTTGTTCCCAAGAAAAAAAAACCTTTTTGTTCCCAAAAACCTTTTCCCAAAAAACTGAAAAGCATTTTCCCAAAAAAAACTGAAAAGCCTTTTTTTGGATGAAAAGCCTTTTTTGTTCTAAAAAAAACTGAAAAGACTTTTCCTCCAGAAAAAACTTTTTTTTATAATTTAAACTTAATTTTTTTATATAATTTTAACTTAAATATTTTTTATTAAAAAATTAAAACCTTTTTTTTTATAATTAAAATATTAAAAAATTAAAACCTTTTTTTTATAATTAAAATATTAAAAAATTAAAACCTTTTCGTAAGGAACTCCTGATGTTTGATGTTTGTCGTGTCATTTTATGTACCTTTTATTACTTTTCTTTCTTTGGGCATTTCATGTGCATGCTCGAGGTTGAGATGTGCTTGTGGTGGCCACAGCCCCACACTATTTTCCTCCCTCACTTCATTCTAAGTGTCATTACATATTTTCATATTCTTCATGTTTTCAGAAATGTTTCTTTGTTTCTTTATACCCTCTGCCTTTATTACTTTTCTTATTTCTGTACCTTAATTATTCCTCCATATAATGATTTGTCATATTTTCACATTTTTTTACAGTTTTATCCTTCCGAAGGATTAGGTCCATCCTTTTGGCCGCCGAGTCAATAGCCTTACCCCTTTAATGGATCAAACCCTGTTTAGCCTAGGTGTCCCGCCGTGGGCAAAATTGCTTTTATCCTAGTGTTAGGCCAAAAGAGTCGCCGTACTCTGTTTTAAGGTTTTCCGCCGTGGAATCCCTAATTTAACCCTATTTTAATTTTAATTAACATTTTTTAACATAGAGATCGGAGTCTAAGACTCCATGTAAGCGTGTCCTTAAGATGCGTTTATTCCCCTTGAGACCTTGACCACAGTCAAGAAGTCTCTAACCTCCCTTTTGAGGGGAACTACAGTTACTCTGATTCCATTCCGTAAGGATATGTAGGCACAAGATGCGACGTCTTGTCGAGTAAACTTAGAATTAACCCCTTAGGTCTTTTAAACCCTTAATCCTTTGTACATACCCTTAAAGCAAAATAATTAATGAAATAAATAAAAAAAAATAAACAAAAGGTTCCCGTAGAGTACTACGGAAGTTTAGGGTGCTAATACCTTCCCTAAATTTAACCAACCCCTGAACCTTAGATCTCTCTCTTTTAGGTTTTTCCTTTCTTTAACCTTTCCTTCGGATAAATCAAAGACCGGTTGTAAATGAATTAAGATTCAAGTTAATCAATAGTGTGACATCCAAATTTCACCGCAACCGAAAATGGCGACTTCACTGGGGAGTCCTAACTATTGAGGGTTATCCCTATTTTGTTTATTTTTCTTTATATATTTGTTTTATTATATATTTTGCTCACTTGTATGTATATATTGGGGTACCTTACTTGGAGTTATTGTGTTGTGAGATAAGTCCTACACCCGGACTTGAGCGACCTTATGATAGGATGACTGATATATTCGACGAGGCTTATAGGGAGTGAGTCCCGACTAAGTTAAATCGAGAATCACCGCTCAGTTGAGACACTTTCGAAAATGGTTCGGTTGATCGAGTGTAGTCGTGAAAACTTTTACCGTTATCGATTGGAGTCTGTGATACTGGGAACCGTAGTACCTTTACACCATCTTGACCTTATATAGGACGTAGTGCGGGAACTATGTGGGAGTAGTCCTACAATGGTTGCTACGCGATACTACACTCGAACGAGGTTCTCTTGAGAATATTATCGACCCTCGAGTCAGTCGGGAAGTCGATAATATCCGAAAGATGGACTGATGACTTTGGGCACTGATTTAGAACCCTTGTTCTGCAGGTACAATCAACCTATAGTACATACCTCTTTGGGAAGGGTAGACCTTGACTCCATTCATTGTTCCTCTAACTTAGGACCTTTTGTTTGCTTATGTGTATTTGTGCTTTGCATCCATAAAGCATCATATCATTTCTAGTTTCAAGGATTTCAACGGTCCTTTGCAAATTCAAAAAGGTCCTACATTTTAGAGTAAAAAAAAAAGTTCTTTTTAACTTTCCTAAAAGGGAATATTTGCAATCGACCGTCGAAATTCTTGAAACCATTACATGGCATCAACATCACATTTTTGCATTGCATTTATCCCCCAGTTTCTCCTTCTTGGTCCTCTCGTCTTCTAGTGTACCTTTGAGTCGTCAAGCTGATTCCTCGACACAGATATCAGACCAGAAACGGAACAGGAGTCACTTTGATCCTATTCTCATGACTTACACAGAGCTATATCCTGACTTAGTCCGGCAAGGACTGATTACTACAAAGGCTTTACCACCTCCTCTTAATCCTCCGGCTGGATTTAGGGTTGATCTCCATTGTGCTTCCCATGAGGGTGCCCCAGGCCATGACTTGGAGCATTGTTTTGCATTGAAGGCTAGAGTATGTGAATTGGTTAGAACTGGAATACTTGATTTTACAGACAGTCATCCGGATGTTCAGAAAAATCCCTTGCCAGTACATCAGAAATGAAGTTTTGTCACTAGGCCTTTTGTTTCTCGTTGTTTGCACTTTCCTTATTTTGTTTAAGTTGTTTGCTTTTAATTATGTTTGTACTTTCATTAATGAAATAAGCATTGCGACTTTTGATTCAATTCATTTCCGTCCATTTATTTGCATCTTTATGCTTTATTTTTCAAATGTTTACTTCTTGTCCAAAATTTTGATATGCTAAGATTGGAGGGAGGATGATGAAAACGTTATACCCATAATTGCTGTCAGTATGCTTTCAATCAAACCTTGTTGACGATGTAAGGCATTGTTTCAATTCCCAAACACTGGAGAAATAAGGAAGTTAATCCCTCGTCACCCCCTTCGGGCCTAGAAGTTGGAGTTTCTTTCGTTACAAAAAACCCACAATTTTAACCTCGGGATGGGTAGTTCTCAGTTAACTTGGTTGTGTGTTCATACGATACACCTTTCATTAACAAATTTTCCTTCGCACACGTCAAATAAGTGTCGAAGATGTTTTCTAATCAAAAGGTCGATGATGGTTCACCGTAATCATTAAAATCAAACAGTCACTTTCCTTCACACAAAAAAATAATATAAAAAAATCAAAAGAAGCCCGCTAAGTCAAAACCTATGAAGGAGACTTAGGCAAAACTGGGGCATCCCGCTGACTGTAAACTCTAAAATAAACAGTTCAGGCAAAATTTAGGGATAATACAAAGAGATTTTTAAATCCTTATCTTGAAAATCCTCAATGTCAAAACAATCAAATGTTATAGGGGAGTAGTGGATGCCTTTTCATAGGTCCCTTTGACTTCTGAATCATCACTGCGACGATCAATGAAATCCCTAACTTATGGGAACCTGAATGCATAGTATGAGTTAACTGAGCATAGGACTGAAGATCATCACGTAGATTGGGTGGGTACAAATAAATTTTGAGCCTTTATCTTTTGTTTCATAAACTGTGAACCAGGCCACGTTACAACCCTCAAAAGACCTAACTGAAACAGGGTTATTTAGAAAGTATACTACAACAAGGTTGCGTAACCTGACTCCAAAAGATCCTTGCGAATCATTTATTTTGGCAATACACTTTTATTTTAAACTTTGAGTGTCTTGAACCGCCTTGTTCTGACTAACGACTCATGTATTTTCCATCATTCAAAAATAATTTTTCAAAAATCGCATGAACTTTGCATTACCATGTTTGTATGAATATTTTTGTTTGCAAACTGGCTTTCCTCTAAGGAATTTTCAAACAATGAGAAACTTGGTCAAGTGATCTTATCGGGGGCAAGTTCCTTTTACATCCTGTCAAAGAATCGGTTCAAGATTTGTTCAAGGAAATATCTTCTCAGATTTGGTTTATCCAGAGAATTGTTCAAGACTCAGACTGGGGCAAGCCCTCCGAGGATACAGCAAAACAGTCGATTCCATGAATTAGACAGCTGAAGCAATTATCAGTTCATTTGACCTGGGACAGTTTACTTGCATAATCCCTAAGCAGTTATTCATCATTCCTACAGTGACTATCAACTTGATACAGTTTAACAGAATGACAGTGATCTCCGTGTTGAGGAATCAGTCCTCCAGTTTTGTCATCTCACCGAAAGAGTCGAGCCTTGTCGTCGATGTCTGCATTTGCATTTGATCATATCTCATAGCATAATTCCTATACATGTGCATATCTTGGGTGCTTTATTCCCCATTTACATTTATATCTTGGGTGCTTTACTCCCCATTTACATTTCTATCTTGGGTGCTTTATTCCCCATTTACCTCTCTATCTTGGGTGCTTTACTCCCCATTTACATTTTTATCTTGGGTGCTTTACTCCCCATTTACATTTTTATCTTGGGTGCTTTACTCCCCATTTACATTTCTAGCTTGGGTGCTTTACTCCCCATTTACATTTCTATCTTGGGTGCTTTACTCCCCATTTACATTTTTATCTTGGGTGCTTTACTCCCCATTTACATTTTTATCTTGGGTGCTTTACTCCCCATTTACACTTCTATCCTGGGTGCTTTACTCCCCATTTACATGTCTATCTTGGGTGCTTTACTCCCCACTTACCTTCTATCCTTGGGTGTTTTATCCCCCATGTACCTTTATCCCGGGTGTTTTATTCCCCGTTTACCAGATATTCCTGGGTTTACCTAACATCATGGTGTTTTACCCCCATTTACTTTTTTTTCCCCTGAGGTCGTGTTTTACTCGCGTCTTACCTTGTGGGAAAAATTTATTTACTTGGCATCATGGGTGTTTTATCCCCATTTGCGTTTTTCTCCTGAGCTCGTGTTTTACCCGCGTCTTACCTTGCGGACAATTTCTAATTTACTTGGCACCTATCAACAATTCTGTGTCGTGTCTATCCGACGTTCTTCCAGATATGACATGTCTTCTTCCCTAGTGCAATTCCTCGATGGGTCGTCCCCTGTGACGTTGTTTCGTCTGTATCCGTGCATTTGTCATTTTCATCATACGCATCATATCAGATTCATATTATATTTAGCATTATAGTTCGTTTTGTTTTGTCCATATCATTGCATAGCACTGCGTCTAAAGGCAAAATTTTCGGTTATCTGTATTTAAATCCCATCCACCATGATTTCTCGAGTCTCCGTTGCTCAAATCACCCGGTGAAGTTATTTAAATAAGGGCAACTGTAATACCCCAAATTTTGCCCTAAGATTTGTCGTCGCATTTCATTGCATTTTTATTGCATTTAATCAATTACTAACAAATTTGTGTAGTCGTTTGACTTTTTGCAGGTAAATATCATATGGCATGCATTTTTTTTCTAAAAAAGTAAAAATGGCATAATTGACAAGAGGACATGTGTAAGGAGTTGTGAGTGTGAGAGGTCGAGAGTTCGAATCTCACCTTTGTCACTTTTTGTTTTTTATTATTTTTACTCTAAATTTTTCTATCTTTCATTAAAAAATAACAAAAATAGTTTTTTTATTATTATTTAATTATTAATTTCGTATTTTAATTAAATCATTTTTTTAAATATTATTTTTTTTCACTTTTTTCTAAATTATTCATAAAAATATCCAAAAAATCGTAAAATAAAAAATATTAGAAAAAATTTTGTTCTTTTTATAATATTTTTTGATTTTTAGGAATCAATAGGATTTTTAGTTTTTATTTTAAGTTTATTTTAAATTATTTAAAATTTATTTTTTCTTAACTAATTATTTAATTTGGGCTTTAGGGACATTATTGACAATTTGGTGTTAACCCTAATTTGTTCCCTATATATACATGTGTTGCCTTGTTGAAAAAGGGGTCAGAAGGTTTTCTTCAGAAAAGAGGAGAGAGAAAGGGAGAAACAAAGGAGATCCCCAGAGAAGAAAGGCGGCCATTCCCACAACTCGTCAGAAGGATTGGAGCTCTCCAGTGTTCCCTTATTCAAACCTTTTTCACATTTACCGAAGCAAACCTCCGCTTCGTAGGTTAAATTACTAAACCTTTTGCCTTTTCATGTTTATGTGCATATTTTGCCATGTTAATGTGTTTAGGTCCGTTAAATTATTAAACCTTTTGCTTTTTCATGTTTATGTGCATATTTTGCCATGTTAATCTCCATGTGTGTTTAGGTCCGTAGATTTTAATATCAAAACCCTTTTTTTATCAAAATCTTTTTTTTAAATTAAAAACCTTTTTTTTATTTATTATTAAAATCTTTTTTTAGTAAGACCTTTTTTTAAAAACTGAAAAGCCTTTTTGTTCCCAAGAAAAAAAAAACCTTTTTGTTCCCAAAAACCTTTTCCCAAAAAACTGAAAAGCATTTTCCCAAAAAAAACTGAAAAGCCTTTTTTTGGATGAAAAACCTTTTTTGTTCTAAAAAAAACTGAAAAGACTTTTCCTCCAGAAAAAACTTTTTTTTATAATTTAAACTTAATTTTTTTATATAATTTTAACTTAAATATTTTTTATTAAAAAATTAAAACCTTTTTTTTTTATAATTAAAATATTAAAAAATTAAAACCTTTTTTTTATAATTAAAATATTAAAAAATTAAAACCTTTTCGTAAGGAACTCCTGATGTTTGATGTTTGTCGTGTCATTTTATGTACCTTTTATTACTTTTTTTTCTTTGGGCATTTCATGTGCATGCTCGAGGTTGAGATGTGCTTGTGGTGGCCACAGCCCCACACTATTTTCCTCCCTCACTTCATTCTAAGTGTCATTACATATTTTCATATTCTTCATGTTTTCAGAAATGTTTCTTTGTTTCTTTATACCCTCTGCCTTTATTACTTTTCTTATTTCTGTACCTTAATTATTCCTCCATATAATGATTTGTCATATTTTCACATTTTTTTACAGTTTTATCCTTCCGAAGGATTAGGTCCAGCCTTTTGGCCGCCGAGTCAATAGCCTTACCCCTTTAATGGATCAAACCCTGTTTAGCCTAGGTGTCCCGCCGTGGGCAAAATTGCTTTTATCCTAGTGTTAGGCCAAAAGAGTCGCCGTACTCTGTTTTAAGGTTTTCCGCCGTGGAATCCCTAATTTAACCCTATTTTAATTTTAATAAACATTTTTTAACATAGAGATCGGAGTCTAAGACTCCATGTAAGCGTGTCCTTAAGATGCGTTTATTCCCCTTGAGACCTTGACCACAGTCAAGAAGTCTCTAACCTCCCTTTTGAGGGGAACTACAGTTACTCTGATTCCATTCCGTAAGGATATGTAGGCACAAGATGCGACGTCTTGCCGAGTAAACTTAGAATTAACCCCTTAGGTCTTTTAAACCCTTAATCCTTTGTACATACCCTTAAAGCAAAATAATTAATGAAATAAATAAAAAAAAAATAAACAAAAGGTTCCCGTAGAGTACTACGGAAGTTTAGGGTGCTAATACCTTCCCTAAATTTAACCAACCCCCGAACCTTAGATCTCTCTCTTTTAGGTTTTTCCTTTCTTTAACCTTTCCTTCGGATAAATCAAAGACCGGTTGTAAATGAATTAAGATTCAAGTTAATCAATAGCTTGACATCCAAATTTCACCGCAACCAATAGCAATGAAAAAATAAACACCCAAAAGACAAGCAAACAAGGGCTAGGATTGACTCTCTTAGGGGATGTTGGATCCCACATGCATAGGAAACTATCGCAGTCCCCAGCAGAGTCGCCAGCTGTCGCTACTGCGAAAATCGGCGTCGGCTGACAGAAGAGTCGCCACCGTGCGTTATTTATCCCAACAGAGGGAAAGGAAATGCTCGAAGTAAACCTCGCAAAAAAACGGGAAAGGTATGGTCGTCGCAACCAAAACCTGGATTCGGGAGTCGGTTACGCAAGGGGAAGGTATTAGCACCCCTCACGTCCGTCGTACTCGACGGTATCCACGCTTGCTTGGGTTGTCTAAAGGATGCAAAATAATCTATCTACGGCTGCTAAATCTAAACAGAAGGGAATTGACTCGATAGAGCGTCGCACTCTATTCCTACGTATTCTCAAGAGAGAAAGTCAGAGTCAACGTAGTTCGGGACTACGGGGAATTGGCTCTCCAAGACTTCGCGTCTTGTGCCTACGTACTTCCACACTGCATGGAAGATCAGAGCTTTCGTAGTTCAGGCTAACTATGGCTAAGCAGGGTGTTCTCACACAGAAGTGAGATATTAAGATTGGTTTGAGAGGTACAGGAACCTACGGGAACTAAAACTACGGTCTGGTCTCAAATGCACTCGGGCAAGAGAAAAGGATAACACCAGTCGTCAGCGGGAAAGTCTCGATCGCACAGCAGCGAGAGAACAAAAGGTTAGTTGTTAGTGTGCTCGCTAGGATATCGCATCCTATGCCTACATATTCTCGTCTGGTACGAGAAATCAGAGCAGCTGTAGTTCGGCTACTTTCGGGACCACAGCTCAAATCTCGTTTTATTAATATTCTGAAAAGGATTACAATGATTGAATACTGAAAAATAATCTCCTAGAAACTATCCAACTATCATGGAAAAAATCAAATGGAAAATAGTCCCCTAACAAGTGGACTTCTAAAACTACCTCTAAAAAGGTAAAATAAACTCTATGAAAAATTGTATCCTAAAAGAAAAATAATAAATCTACAAATCAATATTTTTATACTCTTTTTTTACTATTTTTTCTTCTATTATTTTTTTCCTTCTTTTTTCAATATTCTTTTTCTCATCTCTTTTCATATTTCTTTTTCTATCTTCTTTTTTTCCTTCTTTTTTCAATATTCTTTTTCTCATCTCTTTTCATATTTCTTTTTCTATCTTCTTTTTTCTCATTTTTTCCCAATATTCTTTTTCAACTATTTCTCTTTATTTTCTTTTCATATATTTTTTCCATATACCTTTTTCCCCTTTTTTCTAAATCTCTAAACAAAAGAAAAAAAGAAAAAAGAAAAACAAAGAAAAATACAAGAAAGGCTTAAACAGCAGCCAAGGGGGTTACAAGCAGAAAAAAAACCAAACAGAATTGGGCCCAGCCCAACAAAAAACATAAGAAAGAAAAAAACGGGGAGGGGCGCAGTAAGTGAAACGGGGGTGCGATTAGCGAAGGGCCCAGCCCAGCCAACAAAAAAACGGGGCGAATGTCCAAAAACGGGGGGGGGGGGGGGGGGTGAATCAGAAAAATGATTGGGCCTGGCCCAATCCACACACGGCCCGACCCTCCCTCTTCTCCTTCCATCTTCTGAAAACCCTAGTTCCTCTCACTGTTCACAGAAACAACTCAACGCCTTTTGCCCTCCTCGCTCACCCAATCTTTCTCCGTTTGCTTCATCCTTCTCTCCGTTCAACATCCCTCACAAACCCTTTCTCATAAACCTTTCTACCACATTAGCACAATCTGGAAATAACTCGATCAATGAAGGTCTTGACGGTATTGGCATGCGGAAATCAACAGAGCTAGATGATGTTCGCTTGGTGAATTTCTTGAAGACTTTGAAGATTTGACGGAGATCTACCGATGAAGATGAAGATTCGATGATTTCTTGAAGGTTCTTGAGAATTGCTACTGGGTGACTATGCTTGATGATGAACAATCGACGAAGATTCTGGAAACAAAGGCGATGAACTCGCGGAGGATCGGACAAACCTGGACGCATCTGAAGTTGAAGATCTTGATGACTTTGTTGAAGATCCTTGAAGAAATTTTCTGGAGATTTGGAGGTGATGAACTCACGAAGACGATGATGAAGGTTCTTGATCTGGAGAACTGAGAAGGTTGTGGGAAGATTTTCGAACGATCTTGATGAACATGATAGGGATTGTTCGTGATCTCTGAGGATCTTTGATGTTCATGAAATTTTGAAAACGGTTGTAGGAACATGAACGATTATGGAGAATTACGAAGAACGTGATGATGAAGATTCGCAAGAATCTTGATGAATATTGGTGTTCTTGCAACGTTCTATTAAACTCTGGAGAATTGCTTAGTAAACCAGATGAAGATCTTGCAGATCGGAAGAACGGATGAGGCTGAGGGATATAGTTGATGAGATGAATGTGAGCATGTGGATGAAGGTCCTGGGAAATTTCTGGAAACAAACGATGAAGATTCCGGCGACCAGATGCAGTTTCCGGTGAGAGGTTGATGAAGATGCGAACGGAGAAGATGAAGAAACGATGATTCTGGGTTTTTTTGAGTTTTCCGGCGAAGTTTACGGCGGCCGGAGATAGTTACCGGTTAGTTACGGTGGCCGGAAACTGGAGGTTGCGGTGGTTGCATGGCCGCCGGCCATGCAACCGGTGGAGCTCATGCGAGGGTTGGGGAGAAGACAAGTGGCGATGGTGAATGCTGAAGGAGAATGCATGTGCCACACGTGGAACTGGGGAGAGATGGTGGGAAGCCACGTGGTGAAGTCTGGGTTAGTGGAGTTATGAGGTGTCTGAATTCTGGGTGAAATGGAAAAATGATGTGGCCTCCTCTTAAATGCACACGCGGCTTGGTATATATATGACACCTGGCACGGACAAAAACGGACTGAAAGATTTTGGGCCTCCAAAAACAAAACTGGGCCCAAACGAAAATGAATGGCTAAAACTGAATTAAAATGATTGGATTAATGGACAATTAATGATGAATTAAAACTGAACTCTGGATTAAGACCCTAATTAAAAGATGATTAAGACCAAACAAATAAACCTAATTAAGACTAACAATTAATCCTAATTAATCTAAACAATAAACCTAACCGATAATACTCTAACAATTAACATTCTAATTAACTCTAAACAACTAATTAACATCTAACAATTAACATTCTAAAAAAAAGAAAACTATTAATATCTATTTAACCTATTTAATATCTAAAACAAAATAAAACAAATTAATATCTAGAAACCTATTAAAAAATCTATTAATTTCTAGAAAAACCCTATATTAATATTCTATTTAAATCTATATTAACAAATATTAAAACATCTAAAAATGCTATTAAATCCTAATATCTAAATGACTCCTAATAATTCCACAAGGAGCAAAAACAGTACAGAACGACAAATAGGACCACGAGAGCGCACCGGAACGACCGGTAAAAATCAATAGACACCGAAATATCCCTAAAAACAACAGCGCGAGCTGAAAACACCGGGAATAGCACGACTTCCCAAAAATGCAACTCTACTTATCTAACTGAGCAAAAAACACCTGAAATGCGAGGAGAGGGTTGTGATCCCGATAAAATCAAAACAACTGAAAAAAATGCACTGTATGCGATATGCGGATGCGAATGCAGAAATGCGTCGAAACATCAACCAGATGTGGGAACCGGTTGGTCAAATTTTAGGGTGCAACACCTTTGTGGATTCTTGTGTTGATACACATTGAACTTAGTGAGTGGTCTCTCACTTTGGTTCCCCTCCTCTTGTTTGTCCTTTCATTTCCATGATTGTGTGATGTTGTGCATTAGAAGTAGGGTAGGCTTGTAGCTTTATCTTTTCACTTCCATGTTTGCCTTTAAAGGTTGAGGGTTGCCTCCCTTTGCTTGTGTGCTTTCTCTATTTGCATCTCATGTTTGCATTAAAGGTTGAACTTGTCTCCCTTTGCTTGTATTGTTGCATTGCATGTGCATCTATTTACATTCCTACTTCATCTTCTTGATAGCTTTGTTTTGCTTTCCTTTGACATGTTCCCTTAGGACTCTCACTTCCTTGTTTAAGGAGTGATGATAGAACTTTAGGTTGAATCCCTTGCACGATAACATATAGGATAGATTCCCCTTCAAACCTCAACATTAGGACCATCTTGCATGACAACATTAGGGTTTTGATTAGTCCCCTGTAGAGTCCCTTTCTCTTCTCATCTTCAAACAACAGTAAAACACTTAATAAAGGCAAACTTGTATTGTACGTTACGGGCCTTAAGCTACTTGGGAAATGATGATTGAGTGGTTTCCTCTCAATTATCTAGAGTGTTAGCGTATGTCCTTTGGACGATATGCGACGCATTCGCTCCTAAGTCATAGTCTCTAGTGTAGTATGAATTACAAACATTCATTCAAAACACTTCTTCGATAAAAGACAAAAATAAACATCAAATTCCTTTAACCCAAAAATCTTTTCAGATGAAAGAGTGTTGTTAACTCTTAGTTCTACCGCAAACGGTAACGCATAAGTCTCCAACGAGCGAGCTGCATACACCAACTGCTAGAACTACCAGTTAACCTTACTCGGGTAAAAACATTTGAACAAACCTGTGTTCCATTTTATCCTGAACTACGTTAGCTCTGATCTCTCACACTTGTTGAGAATACGTAGGCACAAGACGTGATGTCTTGGCGAGCAACCTTCCCCCATTACTCGTAGTTAGTCAAACTATGTTGACTCTGACTTTCCCATTGCACGAGGGAATACGTAGGCCCAGAGCAGCGATGCTCTGTCGAGTCCTGTCCTTTTTCTTTTCTTTTGTCCCAGACCATTAGTTAGATAGATAAACAACCCTTTTGATAAAAAAACAAGAATGGATCCCGTTGAGTACAACGGACGTGAGGGGTGCTAATACCTTCCCCTTGCATAACCGACTCCCGAACCCGAGATTTGGTTGCGATGACCGATCTTATCCCTTTTCACTAGGTTTTTTCCTGATCATTTCCTTTCCCTCCTTTGGGATAAATAACGATAGGTGGCGACTCTTCTGTCTTTGCTGGCACCTTTTTTCACATTAGCGACAGCTGGCGACTCTACTGGGGACGGGCATATCCCTTATGCGAGTCAATCCTAGCGTTTGTTTGTTTATCTCTTGGGTGTGCATTTATTTATTGTGCCTTACTTTCCCGCATTCATTTTCAGCATTATGTCATTATTGTCGTGCTGTTGTTGGGGGGGATGATACTGAGAGATAAGCCAGACCCAGGCTTGAGTTTATACATAGCACTAGAAGTGGATTATTGGTGAACCTGTATGTTAGGCATGCACTAGTTCCCACGAAATCTGCGCTCAGACGAGATTCTCTGAGATGACTTCCATTTCCAGCCCAGTGGGCCGTTGAAAGGATTTCAGATCTGAGGATTGTCGACTCTAGGTGTAACACCCATTTTAATTATTTAGTCATTTTATTATTATTTTAAATATTATGTGTTGGTGTGCCCTTTGGTGGGGGTGTATTTGGTGATGTTTGGTGGGTGTCCCTAATGTGGGAGGATTATTGGTGGTGTTTTGGTGAATATAATAATATAGTGTATAATATTGATATTGGTGGGAATATTATTACTATTATTATTATTATTATCATTTTATTAAGTTATTAACATTATTATTATTTTGGTGAGATAATAATAGGATTATTATTACTATTATTATTATTATTATTTTATTAAGTTATTAACATTATTATTATTTTGGTGAGATAATAATAGGATTATTATTACTATTATTATTATTATTATTATTTTATTAAGTTATTAACATTATTATTATTTTGGTGAGATAATAATAGGATTATTATTACTATTATTATTATTATTATTTTATTAAGTTATTAACATTATTATTATTTTGGTGAGATAATAATAGGATTATTATTACTATTATTATTATTATTATTTTATTAAGTTATTAACATTATTATTATTTTGGTGAGATAATAATAGGATTATTATTACTATTATTATTATTATTATTATTATTATTTTATTAAGTTATTAACATTATTATTATTTTGGTGAGATAATAATAGGATTATTATTACTATTATTATTATTATTATTATTATTTTATTAAGTTATTAACATTATTATTATTTTGGTGAGATAATAATAGGATTATTACTACTATTATTATTATTATTTTTTTTATTATTATTATTGTTATTATTATTAAGTTATTATTATTATTGGGATTAGAGAATTAAAATAGAAACGTGAGGGATTAGTAGTTTTACGATACATTGTGAGAAGTTAGAGAAAGTGGAAAAAGAACGATAGAAAGGAGAGAACGGAAAAGGGAACGGAAAAGGGAGCGAAGAACGAAGGAACAGGGGAAAATCAGAATTGGCCAAACCTTGGAGGATTCTTTCATCGATCAACCGATTAACAAGGTAAGGGGGGAGAAACTTGATTGGGAATGGTTTATACATGTATAGGGTAGTTGGGGATTCCTTAACCCCGTAGGAAATTGATCGATATATGATAATATGTATTGTTATGTTATGATTGATGATGATTGTTGTTAATTATATAGTAATCGTTAATGAATTGGTGTTTTGGGATGATTTGGCATATAGGGGATATAAGGTGTTTTACAGTTTTTAGGGAAAATTCTGTATGGCTTTTGAGGTATCGATAAAGTGTGTAGGTGATGATTTTGGGAATAGGAATTAGAAGCCTATTGGTTACGGTAATGTGCAAGATTGGTACTAGAATAGACTAAGGATCTGAGTTGAGATGATAGGTACAGTTTGGCCTTGATGCACTGTAAGAATGATGAGTGTGGGAACTAACTTGTGTACTTGGTGATAGTGCACGTTTCCCGTAATAATGACTGGTGGACAATTAGTTGATGTATATGTATGTAGTGATCAGTAGGATCGCGTACCCCCGAGTGGTGGGATATGTTTATATCTGGGTGTTAAAGTATGAACCTGTTTACTATCTGGTTGATTTATATGGTGTTGGTGTATGTTATATCTGTACATATATGCATTGATGTATGATGATATGATCAGGAGGATCGTGTGCACGTTGAGTACCTAAATATATTAGTTATGCATTGGTGTGTGCATATCATGGTGTTTTGGTGGGATGAATCATGTCTCAGAAGGAGCGTAAGTGATTCATCCGTACTCCTTTGTGGAGAATGGTGGGGGATAGATCATGTCTCAGGAGGAGCGTAAGTGATCTATCCAAGTTCGATTGAATGAACCAACGAGTCGGTACCGCATGCATGGTGTTGAGTTGCATTTT
This sequence comes from Lathyrus sativus, assembly GCA_963859935.3. Classification (NCBI taxonomy): domain Eukaryota; kingdom Viridiplantae; phylum Streptophyta; class Magnoliopsida; order Fabales; family Fabaceae; genus Lathyrus; species Lathyrus sativus. Next base: position 143,175,545 of record OZ012740.1, on the reverse strand, counting down.
GCATTATAATATGTTATATTGTAATTTGAACAGTAGGTTCGTTATATGGTGTTGTTGGGGTGAATAATTGATGTGTTGGTGTGTTTTACTGCCTTATTACATGTATTACATTACCATTATATTTTTGATCATGATTTCTCACCCCTTTGTTGTTGTTGTGGTCTGTGTTTCTTCGGAAGTACAGATAATCCAGGTGCTTAGCTAGCTTGGATATTGGTGTGATTGTCGAGTCTAGGATGCTCTGATACGTAGCACGGGACTTGGGCGTTTTTATTTGTTTTATGTTGAACTGATATTTTATTTCCCTGTGAACGTATCAAACTTTTATTGAATTTTATTATTTAATATTCCGCTGAAGTTGGAGATAAACCTTTTTATAAGGAAACGTTGTTTTTATGTGATATCCCACTTGGGAGAATTGGAACTCTGATTTTGTTTATTTATAATGTTTATTAATTTAATTGATTTTGGGAAGTGGGGTGTTACAATTGGTATCAGAGCCTGGTTGGTCCGTCCGGCCAGTGTTGTTGAGTCGAGTTGAGTCTGTCCTTTAGGATGTAGTTGAATATCTTTTAACCTGGTGTTGTTGTTTTGAGCAGTATGGCAGGAAGGAACGATGCTGCATTGGCTGCTGTTATGCAAGCAATAGCACAGGCTGTTGCTAATCAGAATCAAACTGCAGATGCCCAATTCAGGAGTTTGGCGCAGTTTCGGAGCAACAAGCCGCCAACGTTCGAAGGGGGAATTCTGGACCCCGAAGCTGCTCAGAAGTGGCTGAAGGCAATTGAGAAGATCTTCAGAACTATGGATTGTAGTGATGAGCAAAAGGTGAGGTTTGGTACTCACATGCTGGAGGGTGAGGCTGAAGCCTGGTGGGACAATAGTCGCCAAAGATTGGAAGCTGCTGGAACTGCCATTACGTGGGAGGTGGTTCGGAAGGGTTTTCTGGAAAAGTATTTTCCAGAAGATATCTGAAGCGCTAAGGAAATTGAATTCTTAGAGCTGAAACAGGGTAACATGACTGTAGCAGAATATGCTGCCAAGTTTGAGGAGCTGGTGCAGTATTGTCCCCACTATAATGTGGAAGGGGCAATGACCTCTAAGTGCTTAAAGTTTGAGAATGGACTGCGTCCAGAGATTAAGTTGGGGAGTGCTTGTCAGAAGATCAGGAGCTATCCTGAGCTGGTAAGCAGGAGCAGAATCTATGATAATGATAACCGAGCAAGGATTGCGCACTACAAAGCTGTTAATGACTGTAAGGGTAAGCAGAGGTTTAGTGGTACTCCTTATAGTGTTGCTGCTGATAAGGGAAAACGTAAAGCTGTTGTTGATAAGAAGCCTAGAGATGGGAGAGCATCTGCTGAAGGGAAATGTTTTCGGTGCGGTGGTATGGGACACCGTGCTAATGATTGTCCTAATGAGGCCAAGAAATGTTTTAAGTGTGGGAAACCAGGTCATGTGATAGCTGATTGCAGAGCAACTATGCCGACCTGTTATAACTGTGGTGAGAAGGGTCATATCAGTACACATTGTGAGAAGCCGAAGAAGCCTCAAACATCTCCGGCTGGTGGAAAAGTGTTTGCCTTGGCAGGAACTCAAGCTGCTAGTGATGAGCGTGTGATCAGAGGTACTTGTATTATCAATAATATTCCTTTGATTGCTATTATTGATACGGGTGCAACGCACTCGTTTATTTCTGTAGATTGTGTGGAGAGGATAGGTTTGGTGCCGTCCACTCTGGAGGTACAGATGACTATTGAGACACCCTCTATAGGTTCAGTGACTACTTCTTTGGTATGCCTGAAGTGTCCGCTGACTATTTTCGGTAGAGAATTTGGAGTGGATCTGATTTGTCTACCACTTGGTAAGTTGGATGTTATTCTGGGTATGAACTGGTTAGAGTTCAACCGAGTCTACATCGATTGTTTTCGGAAGGAATTGTTGTTCCTGACCCCTGAAGAGGAAGTTGTGGCAAGTTCTTTGTCTAATAAAGAATTGAGGGCCTTGTTGGAAGATGAAACTAGAGTGTTTGCCTTATTTGCAACTTTATCGATGGATAACAAAGTGCCAATGGAGGAATTAGCAGTGGTGAATGAATTTCCAGAGGTGTTTCCTGACGACATTACGGAATTGCCTCCGACGCGAGAAGTAAAATTTGGTATTGATCTTGTTCCTGGTACGAGACCTATTTCTGTGGCGCCGTACAGGATGTCTGCAGTGGAATTGGCTGAGTTGAAGTCTCAGATTGGAGAATTGTTGGATAGAAAGTTTATTAGACCAAGTGTATCGCCGTGGGGAGCTCCGGTGTTGTTGGTGAAGAAGAAGGATGGTAGTATGCGTCTGTGCATCGATTACCGTCAATTGAATAAAGTGACTATTAAGAATAAGTATCCTCTACCTAGGATTGATGACTTAATGGATCAGCTTGTGGGAGCTCGTGTGTTTAGTAAGATCGATTTGAGATCGGGTTATCATCAGATAAGAGTAAAGGAAGGTGATGTTCAGAAGACTGCCTTTAGGACTCGATATGGACATTACGAATATGTTGTAATGCCGTTTGGAGTGACTAATGCACTGGGAGTATTTATGGAGTATATGAACAGAATTTTCCATTCTTACTTGGATCAGTTCATTGTAGTGTTTATTGATGATATATTAATTTATTCTAAATCTGATGAAGAGCATGTGGGACATCTGAGAATTGCCTTGCAAGTGTTGAAGGAAAATAAATTATTTGCTAAACTGTCAAAGTGTGACTTTTGGTTGAAGAAAGTAAGTTTCTTGGGGCATGTAATATCTGAAGATGGAATAGCGGTGGATCCGTCAAAAGTAAGTGCAGTATTGCAGTGGGAACCGCCAAAGACAGCGACAGAGATTAGAAGCTTTTTGGGGTTAGCCGGTTATTACCGCAGGTTTATTGAAGGGTTCTCTAATTTGGCGTTGCCATTAACTCAGTTGACGAGAAAGAACCAAGTTTTTGTATGGGATGCTGCTTGTGAAGAAAGTTTTGAAGAGTTGAAAAAGAGATTGACTACGGCACCGGTGTTAGTGTTACCGACTCCGAGTGAACCGTTTGTGGTGTACTATGATGCGTCTAAGATGGGATTAGGCGGGGTTCTGATGCAGAATGGTAAAGTAGTAGCATATGCATCGCGGCAATTGAGAGTGCATGAGCGAAATTATCCGACTCATGATCTTGAATTAACTGCGGTTGTTTTTGTGTTGAAAATTTGGAGACACTATTTATATGGTTCAAGATTTGAAGTGTTTAGTGATCATAAGAGTCTGAGATACCTGTTTGATCAGAAAGAGCTGAATATGAGGCAGAGAAGATGGTTGGAATTTTTGAAGGATTATGACTTCAGTTTGAGTTATCATCCAGGAAAGGCCAATGTAGTGGCAGATGCTTTGAGTAGGAAAGCAATTCATATGGCAGCTCTGATGGTGAAAGAAATTGAGTTAATTGAACAGTTTAGAGATTTGAGCATGTGTTGTGAGACTACTGCAGATAGTGTAATGTTGGGTATGTTGCAGGTAAATAATGACTTCTTGGATATGATTAGAGAAAATCAAAAGTTGGATGTGAAATTGGTAGATTTGATGCCTGGAGTAGGGAGTGACTCCGATAGTGACTTTAAATTGGATAGTACAGGTGTGTTGAGATTTAGAGGCAGGATTTGTGTACCAGATGATGAAGAATTGAAAAAGTCAATTTTGAGCGAAGGACATCGTAGTAGCCTGAGTATTCATCCGGGAGCTACGAAAATGTATCATGATTTGAAGAAATTATTTTGGTGGTCTGGTATGAAAAGAGACATAGCTCAATTTGTGTATGCCTGTTTGACATGTCAGAAGTCGAAGGTGGAACACCAGAGACCTTCTGGATTTATGCAACCATTAGAGATTCCGGTTTGGAAATGGGATTGCATTACTATGGATTTTGTGACAGGTTTGCCGAATACGGCGAGAGGTTTTGATGCTATATGGGTGATTGTGGATCGATTGACGAAGTCTGCACACTTCGTGCCGATCAGTATTAGTTTTCCGTTGACGAAGCTGGCGGAGATTTACATTCGGGTAATTGTGAAGTTACATGGTGTTCCGTCCAGTATTGTGTCGGATAGAGATCCACGGGTTACTTCAGAATTTTGGAAGAGCTTGCAGGAAGCTCTGGGAACTAAGTTGAAATTGAGTTCAGCTTATCATCCGCAAACTGATGGTCAGTCGGAGAGGACTATTCAGTCGCTTGAAGATTTGTTGAGAGCTTGTGTGTTAGAAGAGGGTGGTGCGTGGGATACTCATTTACCATTGATTGAGTTCACGTACAATAACAGTTACCATTCGAGTATTGGAATGGCACCGTTTGAAGCTTTGTATGGGAGGAGGTGTAGGACTCCTCTGTGTTGGTATGAAACTGGTGAGAATGTGGTGCTTGGACCAGAAATTATATAGCAGACTACAGAGACAATTCAGATGATTCGTTAGAAAATGAAAGTGTCTCAGAGTAGGCAGAAAAGTTATCATGATAACCGGAGGAAAGAGTTGAAATTCAGTGTAGGTGATCACGTATTCCTCAAAGTGAACCCGATGAGTGGTGTGGGTCGTGCATTGAAGTCCAAGAAGTTGGATCCTAAGTTTATTGGACCTTATGAAATTTTGCAAAGAGTTGGTGCCGTGGCCTATAGGGTGGCGTTGCCGCCTGAGTTGTCGAATCTACATGATGTGTTTCATGTGTCGCAATTGCGAAAGTATGTTTCTGATCCATCTCATGTGATTCAGAGAGATGATGTTCAGATTCGGGAGAATCTTACTATTGAGACGATTCCGTTGAGGATCGAGGACCGTAAGATGAAACAGCTCTGAGGGAAAGAGATACCTTTGGTGAAGGTAGCTTGGGGAGGTGCTGTAGGAGGCAGTGTGACCTGGGAGTTGGAAAGCAGGATGCGAGAAGCGTATCCGGAGCTATTTCCATCCGGTAATTTTCGAGGACGAAAATAATTAAAGTGGGGGAGAGTTGTAACACCCATTTTAATTATTTAGTCATTTTATTATTATTTTAAATATTATGTGTTGGTGTGCCCTTTGGTGGGGGTGTATTTGGTGATGTTTGGTGGGTGTCCCTAATGTGGGAGGATTATTGGTGGTGTTTTGGTGAATATAATAATATAGTGTATAATATTGATATTGGTGGGAATATTATTACTATTATTATTATTATTATTTTGTTAAGTTATTAACATTATTATTATTTTGGTGAGATAATAATAGGATTATTATTATTATTATTATTATTATTATTATTATTATTATTATTTTATTAAGTTATTAACATTATTATTATTTTGGTGAGATAATAATAGGATTATTATTACTATTATTATTATTATTTTATTAAGTTATTAACATTATTATTATTTTGGTGAGATAATAATAGGATTATTATTACTATTATTATTATTATTATTATTATTATTATTTTATTAAGTTATTAACATTATTATTATTTTGGTGAGATAATAATAGGATTATTATTACTATTATTATTATTATTATTATTTTATTAAGTTATTAACATTATTATTATTTTGGTGAGATAATAATAGGATTATTATTATTATTATTATTATTATTATTATTATTATTATTATTATTATTATTATTATTATTATTATTATTTTATTAAGTTATTAACATTATTATTATTTTGGTGAGATAATAATAGGATTATTATTACTATTATTATTATTATTATTATTTTATTAAGTTATTAACATTATTATTATTTTGGTGAGATAATAATAGGATTATTACTATTATTATTATTATTATTATTATTATTATTTTATTATTATTATTATTATTATTATTATTATTATTATTAAGTTATTATTATTATTGGGATTAGAGAATTAAAATAGAAACGTGAGGGATTAGTAGTTTTACGATACATTGTGAGAAGTTAGAGAAAGTGGAAAAAGAACGATAGAAAGGAGAGAACGGAAAAGGGAACGGAAAAGGGAGCGAAGAACGAAGGAATAGGGGAAAATCAGAATTGGCCAAACCTTGGAGGATTCTTTCATCGATCAACCGATTAACAAGGTAAGGGGGGAGAAACTTGATTGGGAATGGTTTATACATGTATAGGGTAGTTGGGGATTCCTTAACCCCGTAGGAAATTGATCGATATATGATAATATGTATTGTTATGTTATGATTGATGATGATTGTTGTTAATTATATAGTAATCGTTAATGAATTGGTGTTTTGGGATGATTTGGCATATAGGGCATATAGGGTGTTTTACAGTTTTTAGGGAAAATTCTGTATGGCTTTTAAGGTATCGATAAAGTGTGTAGGTGATGATTTTGGGAATAGGAATTAGAAGCCTATTGGTTACGGTAATATGCAAGATTGGTACTAGAATAGACTAAGGATCTGAGTTGAGATGATAGGTACAGTTTGGCCTTGATGCACTGTAAGAATGATGAGTGTGGGAACTAACTTGTGTACTTGGTGATAGTGCACGTTTCCCGTAATAATGACTGGTGGACAATTAGTTGATGTATATGTATGTAGTGATCAGTAGGATCGCGTACCCCCGAGTGGTGGGATATGTTTATATCTGGGTGTTAAAGTATGAACCTGTTTACTATCTGGTTGATTTATATGGTGTTGGTGTATGTTATATCTTTACATATATGCATTGATGTATGATGATATGATCAGGAAGATCGTGTGCACGTTGAGTACCTAAATATATTAGTTATGCATTGGTGTGTGCATATCATGGTGTTTTGGTGGGATGAATCATGTCTCAGAAGGAGCGTAAGTGATTCATCCGTACTCCTTTGTGGAGAATGGTGGGGGATAGATCATGTCTCAGGAGGAGCGTAAGTGATCTATCCAAGTTCGATTGAATGAACCAACGAGTCGGTACCGCATGCATGGTGTTGAGTTGCATTTTGCATTATAATATGTTATATTGTAATTTGAACAGTAGGTTCGTTATATGGTGTTGTTGGGGTGAATAATTGATGTGTTGGTGTGTTTTACTGCCTTATTACATGTATTACATTACCATTATATTTTTGATCATGATTTCTCACCCCTTTGTTGTTGTTGTGGTCTGTGTTTCTTCGGAAGTACAGATAATCCAGGTGCTTAGCTAGCTTGGATATTGGTGTGATTGTCGAGTCTAGGATGCTATGATACGTAGCACAGGACTTGGGCGTTTTTATTTGTTTTATGTTGAACTGATATTTTATTTCCCTGTGAACGTATCAAACTTTTATTGAATTTTATTATTTAATATTCCGCTGAAGTTGGAGATAAACCTTTTTATAAGGAAACGTTGTTTTTATGTGATATCCCACTTGGGAGAATTGGAACTCTGATTTTGTTTATTTATAATGTTTATTAATTTAATTGATTTTGGGAAGTGGGTGTTACACTAGGGACCGATCATTTGTGATTTAGCTAAGTGAGGCCTCTTCAAGAAAGGATGATGCCAAACCAAAAATGGTGAACGTATCATCATTTCCTGAAAATCTGTGACGCTGATGAACGCATAGGATGCCGTACCTTTATCAGTGGATTGGGTCCGTACCTATGAGTGGGGCTGGGTTATGTAGGAAACTTTGACCTTCAGACAACCCGGTTTTCTCTATAGTTTGAATCAGTATTCCTGGTACTAGAGGGTTCCTATTATCAGAGCTGTGTTATGTTCTCGCCGAAGCAGAACTTTGGTCCTTCAGCCAACAGCACATCAATCTTGATCCCTTGCTTCATCTTGGCATTTGCATTTGCATCATCCTAGCATGTTTGCATTTTGACATACATGTTCTTGTATCTCCAAGGATCTTAACTTCAAGACTCGCTGTTGAGCATTAAAACTTTTACTTGTGGTTTGTTTGTGTAAAACATGAATCGGAGTAGACAGGTTCCTTGGAAATACTCGAACATGACATTCGCATTTCATTTGCATAACAGGTGTTCGAGGCTGGGTTGCGTTACCCTGATCCGGTTTTCTCTTCCGAATTTCAGACATCAAGAAGCTAGACATGGAACAGGTTCAAGCAGAGCTGAGAGAGGTCCGAGGCCAGATGAGGCAGGTTATGGGGGACATGCAAGCGTTGCACCTGGATCAGGAAATGCTCAGAGAGGAAAACCAGCAGTTGAAAACTCAGGTGGGTTTGATCATTGAGGTAATTAGGAATGTGCTCAGAAAAGAGGGTGACCAAATGCCTAAAGTTGCAGTAAAGATGCTTGTTCCACTTTTGTCTGTGGAACCTTTACTAGAGCGTAACGTGCGTCAGAGACCTTCTGCACAACTGGAGGTTCCAAAATTCCCGCGTCAGCAGCTACCTCTAGTTCCTCAAGGCAATCCCAGGATTGGAAGAAATGCTCAAAAGACGAGACTTTGCAACAGAATCCTTGATAAGATCCCTATGGATTATGCTCAGTTGGTGCAACTCTTGCTCCAACTTCAGTTGGTTAAACCACGACTTATGGCTCCATTGACTGAGGAACCGCTACCGGGTTTTGACATAAATGCCCATTGCGACTTCAACTCTGGAGGATAGGGGCACGACATCGCGAACTATAAAGCTTTTAAACATAAAGTTCAGGACCTGATTGACTCGAAGGCCATTGAATTTGCATCGGGCGACATGAATGTATCAGGCGAATTTATTCCCTATCCTGCAAAGGAGGGGGATGTTCCCATTCCCTCACCTAAAGTTGCAGAAGGTCAGGAGTATATCCTACAGTCTTTGGTGTCTGAATTCCCTTGCCCACAGCAGTTGCCTGTTCCTAGACCAAGTCTGAGAATAACAGTGCCTGAACGTAGGGAATGTCTTGATCAGTACCAACAACCTCGTGCTCCTCAACAGGCAGATTACTGTCGCCATAATCAGAATAGGCCTCACAACAATCTGAAAAGAAGGAAGGCTCCTTTTCATTCAGTGCCTATGACGTATAGTGAGCTTCTGCTATATCTGATTCAGAACTCATTGGTGGAGCCCAAGACGCTCAAGCCGGTGCCAGAGTGTCACACCCTAATTTCTGACCATAAGATCCCACCTCCTTGTGCTTTTTCTTTCTTGTTTTTTTTATACTTTTGTGTGCATTTTATTATGGCTAACCAGTTTGTGCAGGTACAGTAAAGTCAAGGGATTAGACCCCACAGTCAAGCGTTTCTGGCTCAAAGGTCCTAGGGTTCTTCGAAGGTTTCCTCGAGCGGAACTAGGGGATTTTCCTTCCTTTAGTGTTGGGATTGTCATGTGGAATTGGTTAGAGTTTCATTGGATGGTTATGAGCTTCAGCTAGTCGAGTTGGTTCTTGTTGATTAACCTTTGGAGTAACGTCATATTTTGGTGTATGTTTACTTTTGATTAAATTGGAGACAGGGACATGCAAGGTCTATATTTGGCATACGTCCGGGGTACCTCATTCTAACCTTAAAGGGAAGCCTGGGTTTCATTATTGGAAAATTGAATTATATGTACCAAATGAAGAGCATATATTGAATTAAGGTGGACAAGAGATTTTCATACGGACGTCATCAAACTCTAAACACGGGATTCATGTTCGAGTGATTCGTTTCAAGCCCCTTTTAGAGGACTACAAATTTTAAGATGTCAAGCTTTGTTGAGGAAGCACTTAATTGAATTTCTTGATAAGGTATCTTAAGGCCATGACCCTCGATACCTCCATGCCTGATAACTCCTAGAAGTGGTCAAGCTTTTTGAATTCAAATTTTGTCTCAAGATTTTTAGGGATTCGCTTCCAAGGTTCCATGTTAATTACTGGTTCTCGCTTCCTAAGGAAGAAGAGTTCACGTTGATCTCAAGATCCTTGTTTGAAACTTGTGATTAAATTCAAGAACCTTAGCAAGTTATGATTACAAGCATTGGTGTGATTACACTAGTTTCCATTTTACAAAGATCATGAATTAAGAAAGAGATGTATAAATCATAATCGTGAGCACAACCCGAGATTCTACGATTACTTTTTTTGAGTTCATTTTGAAAATACGGATTCACATTACAATTTCATGGATTTAAGACCATTCTTAATACCTTCAAGGGGGCTGCCAAGATTTGCTGAACTGGCATTTAAGGGTAAAGGAAGAAGTCCGCGTGGCTGTCAATATTTTGGGAGTGTTTTGTGTGCAACATGGATGCATGAGTATGTTGGCCGGTGATGAGAGGACTCAACGTTTGATGGCCACCCATCGATTACTTTTCTGTTGTGTAAGAACAATTGTGAACAATATTTGTTTTCAAGATAACACTAGTTCTTATTACAAGCTATTGTTCTTATTACAAGTTATTTACAAAGGGGAATCCACCACCGCTTCCACTATTTTGTCATCAACTTTTACAAACAAGTAATCGGAAATGACTAGAGTTTTGGAAAACCAGACATGGATATTTGGGCGATTCCATGAACCCATTGAGCCTCCATGATACGCGCAAGTTGCCACCTACATCAAGGACATGTTGAGGGAGTGATCCATGACTTGCCAAGATAAATATAAATTGAATGGTAAGCCGACTCGTCGATGCCGTGTGCAGCCTCACCCCTTAGTTTAGAATTGAAGAGTCACCACCTTTGACCCACTGCAAATGGAAAACATTGAACAACAATTAAGAAGAAGTTTAATCAAGTACAGAGCTATTATTTCTCAACCTTTCTAAATCTTGAATGAGCAGAAGAAGAATCCATAGTGTCTTAACATTAGATAAAGCTTTGCAAAACCTGGACCATCCATCAGCATTCCAACTGTACTCCTAGATGTAGATAATCCTCCAAGGTAAGCGCAACAATGAACCTGCAGATTCAAGGGACAAGTAAACAAGTTAATGCCTCAATTCAAGATCTTTGAGCTTTCAAAACAACAAAACCACTCAAGACTGCTACCAAATTTCATTTCAAGCTATAATACATAAGCATACAACATTTTTTAGAAGGTCCTCGTGTTTATACAAGATTCAAAGGTTTTACAAGGCAAGTGTTTAAAGCTACCTCCTAAAACAAAAGGAGACAATCTCAAACGTGTCGCCAAGAATCAAAGAAGAAAAGAACGACTTTAGCCCTCTTTGAATCTAGTCATACGGTTTGTATTGGAACCGAAGATGAGTGACAACTTGGATTGACAACAGGACAGTGTGCACACACCACCTAAAAGCTTGAGCTAGTTAAACTCTCTGTGAAGAATAATTCTGAAAAAGGCAGCAAATTGAAATAGTTAAAACCGGCAGAAGGGTCGGTTCATTTAAGAGTGTTAAGAATTGGTTTATTTACCTGCAATGTTGGATGCAGGAATTCCAAGTGTAGCCGGCAAAAAGCGACAGTATAACTAAGAAATCTTAAATCATACTAATTGCCTAAAGGAGTTGAGCATGTATAGTTTATCTTTACTCCTCCAGATCAACAATCATCAGGGGTTGTGAATATAGGATACAGGAGGATGTCGGCTCGCAAATCAACAATTTTGCAGTGGATGAATTGCTTTTACCTGCTGCAGTTTATGAGACGTAGCAGTAAGTATTAGTCAATGAGAGAAATATGTTCGGTGAATCATAAATCTAAACCACGTTCCATAAATTCCCAAAATAGTTCACAGACATACTGAGACGGAAGCGGAAAGAATTAAAACAAGGCAAGGTAGATTAGAGTTTATTCCAAAACGAGAGCAGACACAAATTGAAAGGGGTTTAAAATGTGTCTCAAACATGTTTCTTTAAAAGTGGAAAGTAATTTACCACTTTGTCTGCAGTATAAGACATATCGTACGAAGACGGAAAGAAAGGATCAACGCTTTAATTCTAGCCATCATTCCTGCACCAAGAGGATCCGCGTGTGCCTATAAAGGACAAGAAATTGAGATGAGAAAGGGACCCCGAACCCTAAAAGAAAGACAATATTCAACATGCATAGAAACCCCTAATAAAACCCTAAGTTCGAAGAAGAGGAAGCTTATCTCCTTAAAACCTTCGCTGCTTCCGCAAAGCTGTCACGAACTACCTTCTTCTACCACCACCGTCAGAGCACCTTCGACCACCCTCTCTAGGCGTCGCCGTTGAGCCTTTGAATCAGCCATAGCCAGTTTCATCCACCATCCGCGAAACTCTCGCTTCGCCAGAAATCGCCTTCAGCGTCGCAAATCCGTCATCGGACGCGCCTTCAAGATCGCTATCGCAAATCACTGTCCTCCATCCGCCGTTGAAGCCTGCGAAGCATCTCGAAGCGTGAGTGTGAACTAATGATTAATCTGTTATTTGATTTTGTTTTCAGGAAATCAAGAAGAGAAGAGAATGGGAGTAGAAACGGCAGACGGAGATTGAAGAGGGAGCACGCGACGCAAAGAGGGGGGGGGGGATGGGATTAGGGCTCCTGCTTTCCTTTTATTTGTTTGCTGTAATTGTATGTATGATATACCACCGCATTCACCATGCACCACACGACACACCCTTTGATCTGTCCACGGATCAGATCCTACGACCTCACCTGCGCTTCCACGATAACACCTCACGAGCCTGCGCACACAGGATCCGTCCCTCTCAGTCAACTCTTAATCTTTTGAAAACCTAATAACTTTTTTATTTAATTAACATAATTAACCATTTTTATTTAATCAGCCCTTTAATTAAAACTAATTATAACCTTTTCTTAATTAACTTTCTCAACTTATTTATTAATAAATTCAATACTATTAGTTTATTTGATTTATCAAATTAATAACCCCATTTTTATTCATTAAAAAATATTTCATTATTTTCTAAATAATAAAAAGATCTTTGATAACTTGAACTAAATAATTTATTTCATTAAAAAACTATTCTAGATAACCTACATTCTATTAATAATCAAAACAATTTATAATGACAAAATTCTATATTTTAAATAACTGGTGTATCCAATGAGAACTTTTCTTAAATAATCTCACCAAAAGATATAATATAACTCCTAAACAATGTCAACTCTTTTCTTCAAAATCAACCCGCTTAAAATTAATCAACGCCGCATAAAATTTAATCGTGTACGCTTCCGTCTCTGATTCGTTCACACATTCACCTTCACTCACTTAGCGCTTTCATGCGTTTGTGTATGGTTTTATTTATCTGCCTTTATTTTCCGTAATTTATTATTTCCGCAATTTACTATTATCGCATTGCGTAGCGTCCAAAAGAAGAATCTGCGCATAACCTAAACAATTGTGCGTATGCATTACATTTGCATCATACTCCCCATTGATCCTTGATCCCATTCAAGTCGATCTTCTAAGTTTAGATCCTACCCCATAAGGAGGACATTTTATCTTTACAAATTAGACAAACACATTCAACAACTCAATTCAAACTATTCGAACATGTTAGAGAATAAGACGTTAATCATCTTAAGCGAGATAAAACTGCTACCCCATAACAATTCAATCAATATGTAGGGACTTTGCCTTAGGAGAGATAAAGGCATACTTGTTGACAATTGGAGTACTTGAGCCCTTCTCTTAAGACGATGCAAAGACTATTTTCCTACAAAGTTGTGGTGGTTCAATCAAGTAATCTCCCTTAAAATGACAACTCATCTTTTCTCCTAAAATAAATCAATCAATTACCTTATCCCGTAGAAACTTTGACCATAGTCAAAGAACTCCTCAAACCCTTTAGAGGAACTACAAATACTCTGATTCCACTCCTGTTAGGATATGTAGGCACAAGACGCGATATCTTGTCGAGTATACTTAGAAATAAACCCCTAGGTCTTTCATCCTTAAGCAGATAACCCTTAGCAATAAGCAACATAAAACAAGAGGTTCCTGTAGAGTACTACAGAAACTTAGGATGTTAGCACCTTCACTAAGTTTATCCAACCCCCGAACCTAAAACTCTCTAACCTATGCATTTGCATTGCATTTTGGGTAATTCGATCTTTTTCCCTTCCTTTTGACAAATTAAAGTTCGGTTGCAAAATGAATTAAGATTCAAGCTCATCAAGCTCATCAATAGCTTTGTTTATATCTGCTTATCTGCCTAATTGTATAATTGCTCTTATTTGTTCTTTTGGGTTGATATCTTTGAGTGATGAGACAAAGTCCTACACCCGGACTTGAGTGAGCTTAATATAGGATGGTGATATATTCGACGAGGCTTATAGGGAGTGAGTCCCGACCAAGTTGACTCGAGAATCACCGCTCAGTTGAGACCCTTTCTAAAATGGTTCGGTTGAACGAGTCTAGTCGTGAAAACTTTTACTATTTTCGATTGGTGTCCATGATATTGACGACTGTAGTTACCTTTAACCCCACTTTGGCCTTTATTAGGACGTAGTGTGAGGACTATGAGGGAGTAGTCCCGAAATAGTTGCTACGCGATACTACACTCAAAAGAGGTTGTCTTGAGAAAATTATTAACCATCGAGTTAGTCAGGAAATTGATAATATCCGAAAGATGGACTGATGACTTTGGGGACCGTTTTAGAACCTTGTTCCACAGGTACAATCCACTTTTAGTCCACATCCTTTGGGAATGGGTACACCCTTTAGCTCCATGCTCGTTGCAAACCTAGGACCTTATTGTTTGTTTACCTTTGTGTCCTTATGTGCTTACCTGTGTTTGTTGCATTCATAAAGCATCATATTGCATTGGTCTCATGGAATCTCGAGTTTATTTATAAACATTACAGAAACCAATAGGGATTACGATAAAAAAATATTTTGGAATATTCTTTTAAGAGTCCTAACTTGGATGACCTAAGGAAGTTAAGGGCACTGATTGAAGAATCAAGAAAACTCAAAAGACAAATACGAGAGGCTTCCATTATCATTGAAGATCAATAGAAGTTCAAAAAACTTTCATCAATATTGAAGATCCAAGTAAACAAGGGATTCCTTCCTTTCTTTCCAGCAAGAAGAGAGATGGAGGATTTATTTTCCTCTATCACACTACTACTTAGAAGTTGATCATGGACAACTTATATTCAAGAAAGTCCAACTATGAGAGCATATCAATAAGAACGATGAAGGGCTTCCTTAAGACTTTTATTAGCTTTTATTTAGCTATTATGTTAGGACTCTTATAAGAATATTTATTTGTGATCGATATCAAAAAAATAATAAATGAATTTTCTTTGGTATTCTGTAATGTTTATAAGAACTTGAGTTCCATGAAACCTTTCATTCATGTATTTTGCATAGCATCTTGCATTCAGCATTCGCATGTGCATGTGTCTCTTCCCTGCTGTAGCTCATCCGGTCTTCTGTCTTTGCCTGTCAGCTGACATCTTGACCATCTAACCAAGCTTGAAGTATTACCGAAGGATAGTAAAGAGAACGAAAGATATGGATCCCATAACTAGCTTCAGAGTTGTGACCAATCCGATGTTTGATCTTCCCTCCGATGACAATGTTCAACAAGCGGATATTCTTACGCAACCTCATCCCGTGCAAGATAACATGGTTGTTTAAGTTGATAGAAGAGATATCCAGTTTCCACAGCATATTCCAAATCCTCCGAATGTTCATGCTAAGATGAAGGTGGACGATCCTAGATTTTTGGCAATTGAGAAAGGATTTCATGATCTCGAAGAGCAATTGAAGATGATGAGAGGAGATAATGTATCTGATCTTGATGCTCATGAACTGTGTTTAGTTCCAGGCGTAATTATTCCTCCAAATTTCAAGATGCCTGCCTTTGAAGTATACAAGGGTGTTAGTTGTCCAAGATACCATTTGACGATGTTTTGTCGAAAGATGACCGCTTACATTGGCAACGACAAACTGAGGATTCACTGCTTTCAAGAAAGTTTGAGTGGGGCATCCTTGATATGGTATATGAAGCTACAAAGGAATTGTATTCAGTCTTGGAGAAACTTAGCTGATGCTTTCGTGAAGCAATACAACTATAATTTGGACATCGCTCCAGACAGTGATCAACTGATGAACATGAGTAAGAAAGACAATGAATCTTTCAGGAAGTATGCTCAACGGTGGAGAGAGTTAGCTTCTCAAGTTCATCCACCACTTCAAGAGAAAGAATTAACCAATATGTTTCTAAGAACGCTGGCAGGCTCTTATTATGATAGGAAGGTAGGCTTTGTGCCATTCGATTTCTCCAAAATTGTGGAAGTTGGAGTAAACATTGAGAATGCGCTCAAAAGTGGAAGAATCCGAGATGACTCGAACAACCAAACTAATGAAGAAATTTTAGTTGATGATTCCCAAAAGGAAGGAAGTGTTGATATTAATGAAATCCTGCCAAATCCAGTTCTAGTACCTTATCCTCAACATCAGTATGAAGCGACTGCTCAGCGCAAGCAGCGACTACCTCATAAGCGAAGGGTGACATCCCCAGATCAGCATCAGAATCGACAGGTTCGAAGATGCCTCTGAGTATTCCTAAAGAAGAAACTCCCTGGTTTGATCTAATCCCAATGACTTACAGTCAGCTATGGTTTTATTTTGCTAGAAACTCGGTGATGACACCCAGAAAGACTAGAATCACGAAGTCTCACCCACTGTGGTTCAAATCGAACGCCAGCTGTAAATTTCATGATGGTGTATTGGAGCATTCGATTGAAGAATGCAAAGTTTTCCAAGAGAAAGTTCAAGAAATGATAGATGACGAAGTGCTGACTTTCAAAGGAGGAAACCCGGTCTTGAATGGAATACCGTTATGCTGATCACCTGTTTATTGTGTTTGCTTATGTTTACTTTTTACTTCTTTGATTAAAAGCATAATTGGCATGTAAGAACTTGTTGCTTTGAATAAGTAATGCAATAAATGTTTGTCTTGAAGAAACCAATTCGTGGTCACTCAAAAAAAAATTATACAATTCATAAAGCTATTTTACCCAATTTCTTCTCACTGTGATGAAGAGTTGGACGGAGGATGATGAAGTAAAATGCAGGATCTCTCGTTGTATGCTTTTGAATAAAAACCCTACTGATGATGTAAGGCTTTGTTTCAAACCTCCTAAACACCAGAGATATAAGAAAGTTAAATCTTTTTTTAACCCTTTTTAACCTGGGGCAAGGCAATTTTCAATCAGCTTGATTAAACACTCAACTTTCAAAAATAGTGAACCTTCAAAAATGGGTGGGTACAAATAAGTTTTGACCCTTATTTCCTTTGTTTCACAAATCTTAAACTAAGCCCTGATATAACCTTAAAAGTCGTAATTGAAGTAAGGTGTAATTCGAAAGCATACTCAGTGAAATAACGTTTCCTGACTCCCGTGAGCTATGCTCAATTTGATAATTGGCTTTATAAATTAATCCATATCCTAACTAGTGATTTCGGTCACAATTTATTATGATATCTTTTTCAAAAAAAAACTTCAAGACAAACGTGTGTTGCATTAATAGTTTCGAAATTAACATTTCTGATTTGCTAACCTCACTTGATATCTTAGAAAGTTTACATGTGAACATCAGTGACGAGTCCAGTCTATTGGAATTCGAAGACTCTACTGACCTGGGGCAAGTTATTTCCAAGTGGTTTGTTCTGTGCAAATTTGACTTCGCCTAAAGAGCTATTCTTGAAGACTCAGTCATAATACCGTCAATTAGGGCCAGTTACATCGAGATTCGGCGAATCTATCAAGTGAGTTTGAAAACAATGGGACGCCAAGTGTTCTGTAAAATCCTCCTGGAATGAATTTTTTCTCATGAGCATGTGACTTGGGGAATTCAAGAATTAAAGATTATTTTATCCATTTACAAAAAACTATTGTTCGAAATGGCAACTATTACGAAGTTCATCAAGACAACTACTCTGTTCTTACAACATTCTTCATTCATGTCCCCAGAAATTTTATTTCAGGTGGTCATGACAATCCTCTGATGAATCTTTTCGATGCAAGAAATCTCCGGTTGGTGACCTGAGATCTCCCTAGTGATTTTGCTTAAACTTCACTTTCTCAATGAAGTGGATGTATTTTACTCCCCAGTGGATCTTCTAAACTTCACCTCCCCGGTGAAGTGGACGTATCTTACTCCTCAATGGATCTCTATCAACGCCAATCTTGCCCAGCGAAGCGGATGAAGCTTTGACTTTGGCGTGTTCAACAACTTTATTAACCCAGGTTTCCCCAATGAAGTGGATATTTATTTTATCTCCTGTGAAACCTCAGTTCGGGTATCTCCCTCTACAACTCCAGTGAGAACCTCTCCATTGAAGCGAATATTTATTTTATCCATGAAGTTTCTCCGATTATGAGTTTGATCCACCCTTGGTATATCTTTATTCTCATCTTCAACAGGATAATCATGATTCATCAAGATGTTATTCCCCCAAGAGGAGTAGTCTCTTTTCCCTAAGGGACTTTAAAACCTTGAAGCTAGATTGAGATCCTATATTTGGTTCTCCGCCTATCCCCAGTGATGCTTCTATCTTCAAGGATTGGTCGGATGTTCGCTTCGAGATGTTTATTTCATCTCCGGTTGCCTCTTTTCGTTTATTTTGTCAGCATAGACATACACATAACATATAGATATATAACTTGGCATGTGCATTCTGCATCTTTTTGTTTGTTCTGTCACTTTGGTTGTGGTTTATCCCTAAGTGCCTGGGCGTGTCTTCTCCTTCCAAGTAGAGTTGTCAGCCCTAAGCAAAAAAAGTGCAATATTTCTAATTCCCCACGAAGATTGATCCTCGTGGAAGACGGTTATTTTTGTACATCCCCAATTGAGTTCATGCCTCAATGGTTGAGTCTTGCTTGACAATTTCTCTTCAGTTATTTCCTGAATTAAACTTCGGTCCCTGACAATCACATTTTGGATATCTCCAGACTTTTCAACTTGGATTGGGCGTGCATTTATTTTGCACTTTGACTCCCTAAGAGAAGCTCTATGAAGATCATCGTTGAAGACAAATATTTCTCCAACAATATTATCAGAATTCCTCGATGATTTACATTTGGATTGCAAGAAATCTCTTTATTTGAGCAACTTGTTAGATCAGGTTTTCTATCAAAGGTGACAAATGGCAGTCTCCACAAGGCAGTTTGTCCACCCTCAGTGGGTTTATCAACATTGTCAACCTGACAAATACCATTTATACGGAAATCCGTCAGAAAATTTTGTCGAAGACTTTACAGATATTTCCCTTTATTTGAGAATTTGCACTTCAAGAGTTTCACACATTTTTACAGTTACAACAAAGAAATACTCTCCAGGAATGTATTCCCCAGTAAGGTTATTACACAAGAATACTTCCATCAAATGGCATCTCTCCCGAGAAGTTTGGGGAAGATTATTACAACTGATCTCTCTTTATTTGAGAAGACATTTTGCAAATCAACCGACCTACATCTCTTTCGAAGATCCCCGGTGAAAGTTTACAATCTCCAGCACATTATGGATTATCGCTGAAGTTCTACAATCTACAATGATATTTTAATCCCTTGTGAAGATGCTCTCGCGAGTTTTCATCATTTTGGGTAGAAACCAAGACCTGTTCATGGCAAACACACCATGAAACATGGGGAGGTTATTTCAAGAATTGAGACCCGTTCATGGCAAACACACCATGAAACGTGGGGAGGTTATTTAAAGAAACTGAGACCAGCTCATGGCAAACACACCATGACGCTCGGGGAGGTTTATTTCAAGAGACTGAGACCAGCTCATGGCATCCAGACCATGACGCTCGGGGAGGTTTATCATCCTTTTGAACAGTTATTCAAAGATATCTCTTTTCCTGGCTAATCTCGGCAGTAGATTACCAAAAGGAATTCCTATTTTATTTCCTGGCTAATTTCGGTAGAAGATTACTAGAAGACCTCGACAATAGGTATTTCTATTTTATTTCTTGGAAAATCTCGGCAGAAGATTTCCAGAAGACTTCGTCGGAAGTATATCTCCAGCAGCTTCAACATAGAATCTCGGCAGTAGATTCCTTACAGATTTTAACAGTAGATACTTTGGCAAAAGTATTCTCAATTAAAGTTACAAGTCTCGACAGTATACTTCTCCAGATGATATCTCGAATCAATTACATTTGACCTATGCAGTAGGTTCTTCAAGGGGATTTTCTCACCAAATTCTCCATGACATGTCTGGAGATACCTCATGATTATCAATTGTTGATCTTTCCCCGTGGAGTCTCGCTTTGTCGAGCTTGTGCTTCGTGTGTCATGTCTAGTTCATCCCCTGTGACATCATTTCCTCACAGGACCCTCTGTCTTGCATTCTCATATCATTGCATATCATATGCATTTGGTGGTATCTTCGGGCCAAAAATTCGTGCAATGTTTGCATTTAAGTCCCTCTTATCTCTTCGAGACGAAGATTTCAATCTCCATATCTCCGGATAGAAGAAACTTAAATATGGGCATCTGTCACACCCTAATTTTTGACCATAAGATCCCACCTCCTTGTGCTTTTTCTTTCTTGTTTTTTTTACTTTTGTGTGCATTTTATTATGGCTAACCAGTTTGTGCAGGTACAGTAAAGTCAAGGGATTAGACCCCACAGTCAAGCGTTTTTGGCTCAAAGGTTCTAGGGTTCTTTGAAGGTTTCCTCGAGCGGAACTAGGGGGTTTTCCTTCCTTTAGTGTTGAGCTTGTCATGTGGAATTGGTTAGAGTTTCATTGGATGGTTATGAGCTTCATCTAGTCAAGTTGGTTCTTGTTGATTAACCTTTGGAGTAACGTCATATTTTGGCGTATGTTTACTTTTGATTAAATTGGAGATGGGGACATGCAAGGCCTATATTTCGCATACGTCCGGGTACCTCATTCTAACTTTAAAGGGAAGTCTGGGTTTCATCATTGGAAAATTTAATTATATGTACCAAATGCAGAGCATATATTGAATTAAGGGTGGACAAGAGATTTTCATACGGACGTCATCAAACTCTAAACACGGGATTCATGTCCGAGTGATTCGTTTCAAGCCCCTTTTAGAGGACTACAAATTTTAAGATGTCAAGCTTGGTTGAGGAGGCACTTAATTGAATTTCTTGTTAAGGTATCTTAAGGCCATGCCCCTCGATACCTCCATGCCTGATAACTCCTAGAAGTGGTAAAGCTTTTTGAGTTCAAATTTTGTCTCAAGATTTTTAGGGATTCGCTTCCAAGGTTCCATGTCAATTACTGGTTCTCACTTCCTAAGGAAGAAGAATTCACGTTGATCTCAAGATCCTTGTTTCAAACTTGTGATTAAATTCAAGAACCTTAGTAAGTTATGATTACAAGCATTGGTGTGATTACACTAGTTTCCATTTTACAAAGATCATGAATTAAGAAAGAGATGTATAAATAAAAACCGTGAGCACAACCTAAGATTCTACGATTACTTTTTTTGAGTTCATTTTGAAAATACAGATTCACATTACAATTTCATGGATTTAAGACCATTCTTAATACCTTCAAGGGTGATGCCAAGATTTGATGAACTGGCATTTAAGGGTAAAGGAAGAAGTTTGTGTGGCTATCAATATTTTGGGAGTGTTTTGTGTGCAACATGGATGCATGAGTATGTTGGCCGGTGATGAGAGGACTCAACGTTTGATGGCCACCCATCGATTACTTTTCTGTTGTGTAAGAACAATTGTGAATAATATTTGTTTTCAAGATAACACTAGTTCTTATTACAAGCTATTGTTCTTATTACTAGTTATTTACAAAGGGGAATCCACCACCGCTTCCACTATTTTGTCATCAACTTTTACAAACAAGTAATCGAAAATGACTAGAGTTTTGGAAAACCAAACATGGATATTTGGGCGATTCCATGAACCCATTGAGCCTCCATGATACGCGCAAGTTGCCACCTGCATCAAGGACATGTTGAGGGAGTGATCCATGACTTGCCAAGATAAATATAAATTGAATGGTAAGCCGACTTGCCGATGCCGTCTGCAACCTCACCCCTCAGTTTAGAATTAAAGAGTCACCACCTCTGACTCGCTGCAAATGGCCAACATTAAACAACAATTAAGAAGAAGTTTAATCAAGTACAAAGCTGTTATTTCTCAACCTTTCTAAATCTTGAATGAGCAGAAGAAGAATCCATAGTGCTTAAAATTAGATAAAGCTTTGCAAAACCTGGACCATCCATCAGCACTCCAACTGTACTCCTAGATGCAGATAATCCTCCAAGGTAAGCGCAACAATGAACCTGCAGATTCAAGGGACCAATAAACAAGTTAATGCCGCAATTCAAGATTTCAGAGCTTTCAAAACAACAAAACCACTCAAGACTGCTACCAAATTTCATTTCAAGCTATAATACATAAGCAGACAACATTTTTCAGAAGGTCCTTGTGTTTATACAAGATTCAAAGGTTTTACAAGGCAAGTGTTTAAAGCTACCTCCTAAAACAAAAGGAGACAATCTCAAACGTGTCGCGAAGAATCAAAGAAGAAAAGAACGGCTTTAGCCATCTTTGAAACTAGTCAGACGGTTTGTATTGGAACCGAAGATGAGTGAAAACTTGGATTGACAACAGGACAGTGTGCACACACCACCTAAAAGCTTGAGCTAGTTAAACTCTCTGTGAAGAATGATTCTGAAAAAGGCAGCAAATTGAAATAGTTAAACCCGGCAGAAGGGTCGGTTCGTTTAAGAGTGTTAAGAATTGGTTTATTTACCTGCAAGGTTGGATGTAGGAATTCCAAGTGTAGCCGGCAAAAAACGACAGTATAACTAAGATATCTTGAATCATACTAATTGCCTAAAAGAGTTGAGCATGTATAGTTTATCTTTACTCCTCCAGATTAAAATCATCAGGGGATGCGAATATAGGATACCGGATGATGTCGGCTCGCAAATCAACAATTTTGCAGTGGATGAATTGCTTTTACCTGCTGCAGTTTATGAGACGTAGTAGTAATTATTAGTCAATGAGAGAAATATGTTCGGTGAATTATAAATCTAAACCGCGTTCCATAAATTCCCAAAATAGTTTACAGACATACCGAGACGGAAGTAGAAATATTTGGGCATAATCAAACATGTTCCTGTAAGTAAGCGGAAAGAATTAAAACAAAGCAAGGTAGATTAGAGTTCATTCCAAAACGAGAGCAGACACACATTGAAAGGGGTTTAAAATGTGTCTCAAACATGTTTCTTTAAAAATGGAAAGTGATTTACCACTTTGTCTGCAATATAAGACATATCGGATGAAGACGGAAAGAAAGGATCAACGCTTTAATTCCAGCCATCATTCCTGCACCAAGAGGATCCGCGTGTGCCTATTAAGGACAAGAAATTGAGATGAGAAAGGGACCCCGAACCCTAACATAAAGACAATATTCAACATCCATAGAAACCCCTAATCAAACCCTAAGTTCGAAGAAGAGGAAGCTTATCTCCTTAAAACCTTCGTCGCTTCCGCAAAGCTGTCACGAACTGCCCTCTTCATCCACCATCGTCAGAGCACCTTCAACCACCCTCTCTAGGCGTCACCGTTGAGCTTGCAAATCAGCCATAGCCAATTTCATCCACCACTCGCGAAACTCTCGCTTCGCCGGAAATCGCCTTCAACGTCGCAAATCCACCATCGGATGCGCCTTCAAGATCGCTATCGCAAATCACTGTCCTCCATCCTCCGTTGAAGCCTGCGAAGCATCTCGAAGCGTGAGTGTGGATTAATGATTAATCTATTATTTTGATTTTGTTTTCAGGAAATGAGGAAGAGAAGAGAATGGGAGTAGAAATGGCAGACGGAGATTGAAGAGGGAGCACGCGGTGCAAAAGGGGGGAATGGGATTAGGGCTCCTGCTTTCCTTTTATTTGTTTGTTGTAATTTTATGTATGATATACCACCGCATTCACCATGCACCACACGACACACCCTTTGATCTGTCAACGGATCAGATCCTACGACCTCACCTGCGCTTCCACGATAACACCTCGCGAGCCTGCGCACACAGGATCTGTCCCTCTCAGTCAACTCTTAATCTTTTTAAAACCTAATCACTTACTTTTTTTATTTAATTAACATAATTAACCATTTTTATTTAATCATCCCTTTAATTAAAACTAATTATAACCTTTTCTTAATTAACTTTCTCAACTTATTTATTAATAAATTCAATACTATTAGTTTATTTGATTTATCAAATTAATAACCCTTTTTTTATTCATTAAAAAATATTTCTTTATTTTCTAAATAATAAAAAGATCTTTGATAACTTGAAGTAAATAATTTATTTCATTAAAAAACTATTCTAGATAACCTACATTCTATTAATAATCAAAACAATTTATAATAACAAAATTCAATATTTTAAATAACTGGCGTATCCAATGAGAACTTTTCTTAAATAATCTCACCAAAAGATATAATATAACTCGTAAACAATGTCAACTCTTTTCTTCAAAATCAATCAGCTTAAAATTAATCAACGGCGTATAAAATTTAATCGTGCACGCTTCCGTCTCTGATTCGTTCGCACATTCACCTTCACTCACTTAGCGCTTTCATGCGTTTGTGTATGGTTTTATTTATCTGCCTTTATTTTCCGCAATTTATTATTTCCGCAATTTACTATTATCACATTGCATATCATCCAAAGGAAGAATCTGCGCATAACCTAAAAAATTGTGCATATGCATTACATTTGCATCATACTCACCATTGACCCTTGATCCCATTCAAGTCGATCTTATAAGTTTAGATCATACCCCATAAGGAGGACATTTTATCTTTACAACTTAGACAAACACATTCAACAACTCAATTCAAACTATTCAAACATGTTAGAGAATAAGATGTTAATCATCTTAAGCGAGATAAAACTCCTACCCCATAACAATTCAATCAATATGTAGGGACTTTGCCTTAGGATAGATAAAGGCATACTTGTTGACAATCCGAGTACTTGAGCCCTTCTTTTAAGACGATGCAAAGACTATTTTCCTACAAAGTTGTGGTGGTTCAATCAAGTAATCTCCCTTAAAATGACAACTAATCTTTTCTCCTAAAATCAATCAATCAATTACCTTTATCCCGTAGGAACTTTGACCACAGTCAAAGAACTCCTCAAACCCTTTAGGGGAACTACAAATACTCTGATTCCACTCCCGTCAGGATATGTAGACACAAGACGCGATATCTTGTCGAGTATACATAGAAATAAACCCCTAGGTCTTTCATCCTTAAGCAGATAACCCTTAGCAATAAGCAACATAAAACAAGAGGTTCCTGTAGAGTGCTACAGAAACTTAGGATGTTAGCAACTTCCCTAAGTTTAACCAACCCCCGAACCTAAAACTCTCTAACCTTTGCATTTGCATTGCATTGTGGGTAATTCGATCTTTTTCCCTTCCTTTGGACAAACTAAAGTTCGGTTGCAAAATGAATTAAGATTCAAGCTCATCAATAGCTTGGTATCCAAATTTCAACGCGACACAGAGCCATACCCTCCTGGGTATGATCCCAGTGCTCAATGTGGATATCATAGAGGATCCATGGGACACTAAACTGAAGATTGCGAGGCTTTTCAAGCCAAGGTATAACAGTTGATGGACAAAAGGTACATATCCTTTTTGGGAGGAAGGTTGGTCATACACGTCAATCACTTATCTGTTTGAGTTTGAAGACTTCAAGGGTCGCGTCCCTCAACAGCAAATCAGTGTGAAAGCCCAGTTCTCAGAATCGACAATTTGCATTTTATCATGTTATTTCTTTACATTTGTAGTTCCTTTCCTGTCTATATGCAAATTTCACTTGTAAAACTGTATTGCTTTCAATTGATATGAATAATGAAATGAATATGCATGTTTTGAATTAATCCATTCGTGTTCACTCTATTGCTTTCATTTATTTCAAAAGCGTGTTTAAGAGGAATTTGGGGAGGATGACGAAATTGAAAGACGCGTAATCTTACGATTGTATGCTTTTGGATAAAAACCTATTGATGATGTACAAGCATTGTTTCAAATCCACAAACACCGGAGATATAAGGAAGATAATCCCTTGTCAACCCCTTTGAGCATATTAGTAGGAATTTCTTTTTGAAAATGAAAAACCCTCAATCATAACCCGGGGCAGGGTAGGTGTCAGTTAATTTGACCAGGCGTCTAAATTGTAAAAGGAGTGTTCCCGTTCGAGGATAAATCACACTTGTATAGATCGTACCTAAAAAACCACGATGGTTAAACCTTGTCGACAAGGAGTGAAATAGTCACAATCTCTTTTAACAAGTCGGACAAGCCTGTGTCACACGATTTGTTCAAAAAAAAGAAAGAAGGAGAAGTCATAAGAAAAGCATGCTAAGTCGAATCTTGAAAACAAACGACTTAGGAAAAAATTAGGGCACCCCGCTGGACTTCAAAATCGAGAAAAACTCAAAAGAGTTAGTCCAAGCAAAAATTAGGGGAAAGAAAAAAAAAACGAAAAGGATTACAAAAGAAAATCCTCGAACAAAGAAAATCGTGTGATTCCAAGCGTCCAAAGATGAAAAAGCGAGTGACTGTCACTCCAAAAAAAAACATGTGATTCCCTGAACCATCACTCATATCAATCAACCTTTGAAAGGTGAACGCTAAAGTCGAATTAGCTGAACGTAGGATCGTAGAACATCAAGGAGAACGGGTGGGTTACAATAAACTTTGAACCTTTATCCTTCCTTCAAACCATGAACTTGACCACGTTACAACCTGGAAAAGTCCTAATTGAAACAGGTTTAGTTTGAGAGCATACTTCGGTAAAGATCGCATCGAAACTGACTCCCCAAAAGGATTCTTCTTACAGCGTTGTATTAATATTGACATTTTGATAAATGATTTGTTCATTTTATGTCACAAAATTTTTTCCAGTGAACCAAATTGGATTTTGAAAACTGTCATATGCATTGCATTTAATATATCTTTTATGCAGAACAATTTGTTTTACTGGCGAGTAAGCGCTTGACAGCAGGAAAGTTTCCACAATGGAAGTTTGATCAGGATAGAATGCAGAACGCCCGTTCCGGTGAATTGGGGCAAGCTATATCAAATGATCACATCATGGGAGTCAGCCATCCAAAAGTCAGTAATCTGGGGCAATCAGGTCGAGATTTGATGAATCTCTCGCAGCCAATGGTACTACTCCCCAAATCTGCCAATCAGGGGGCAAAGTCATTGCAAGACTGGGGAATGCCACCCCTAGGAGCACAAAAGCCATTCTCGAACAGAAGACAATTAACTTGAAGCACCTTTGTGAGGTTCAAAACGCTAAGGTCGTTCATATCAAACCGCCAGAGTACAGAAGATTTCAAGCATCCTTTCGAGAGGATGTTACGAAGATCCCACAGGCTGGGGAAAAGTTGAAAGCGAAGGAATCATTCCTCTCCGTATCTTCAGAGTCTATTAGAAGTTTCTACAGATTCTGGGGCAGGCCATCTCGAGTTCGTTTCATGGCAAGCTTTTATGTTCAAAAGATCATTTGGCAAGGTCATAACCCTTGGGGAATCTGTCAGAAATGTATCCTCGTCATATCCTCAGTAGAAGCATATGCATAGTATTGGGCCCACTTCCCAGCAAGTCAAGGTCGGATTTCTTTCCGAGCAGGAGTAAAGTCTCCCCAGCAGGTTCAGTTGTGTTTCCCCACAGAGTCTGAACATTGGACTGTGAGCATTGATTTGTCTCCCCAAGCAGAGGTAGATTCTCGCCAACCAGAGTCCATTCCCCAGCAAGTGGAGTTTGCATCTCATACCCCCAATAGAGTTATGTGCAAGATAACGAGAGCAGTCAAGTATGTACCCTGTGTCCCTGACAAGTTGGTCGGTACACAGTTAATCCCCACAGATTGTAGGTGTAAGACCTACTTCCCAGCAAGTCAAGATAAGACTGCCTTTCCCACTAGGTAGTTGTGGAATCTATCCTAGCAGTGGTTCAGCATGCAAATTTTCTCCGGCAGAGTTGTTTCCTCCATAGATTTGTTTGTCTCCCTAGTAGATCCGTCTGTTCCCTAGGAGAATCCGTACTCTGGAAAGCCGTTCATGGCCTTTTTTCTCCAGCTGAGTTAGCCAT
Source organism: Lathyrus sativus (assembly GCA_963859935.3). Taxonomy (NCBI): domain Eukaryota; kingdom Viridiplantae; phylum Streptophyta; class Magnoliopsida; order Fabales; family Fabaceae; genus Lathyrus; species Lathyrus sativus. Next base: position 143,147,579 of record OZ012740.1, on the reverse strand, counting down.
TCAAGTTCACATCCTCAGCAAAAGTCCAATTGTTATTGGCACATGTAAGCTATCCCCAGCAGGGTTTGCTTCTTTCCCTAGCGGAGTTGGCCTCGTCTCTCCCGCATTTATTTTGCTAGAGCATTCCCTTTGCATTTTGCATCGTGTATAGCATCCTCAAATGCGTAGCATTTCCATTTCTTATGGAGCATTGCGTCATTTTCAAACATATGCATTCTGAAACATAAGCTAGGTTGTTACCTCCTTAATTTCAGGTATATCTCCAACAGGTGACCATTGTCTTCACTCGTGTTGGTCTTCAGTCTCGGCAAACTTGATGCGTTTATTTCGCCCTCGGTTTTTGTTATTCCTCAGCGGCATCACGGGACTTTGATTTGCCATTTCCCAAGTCTGTACGAGTGTTCAGACTTCGGCAGAAGATTTATGATAGATGTGACTATCTCATCATATACTCCCCCAACAAAGTTGTTTGTGTAAATCACTATTTGTTCCTCAGCAAGGTGGCCAGGACAGGTTCATTGGCCCTCCCAAAGCAGAGTTTTACATTCCCTAGCATAGTTTCCGGAATTATTATCCTCAAATCGTTTCAACTTCGTATGGATCCAGCCTTCAGGCTCGTCGTTCGCTTTCATTTAGCGAATTTCTGACGGTAATGTCAGACATGTATCAACTTCAGGGATTTTCTGGCAACCATGCCAGATCCTTACGGTATTTCGGCGGCAATGTCAGACCCTTGTTTCAATGTTCTAGCGGCAATATTAGATGTTCACAGATGTTGTGATTTCTTCTGGCGGCAAGGTTAGAGGGTGTGGATCTTGTTTCTAGCAGCAATGTTAGATGTTGGTTATCTAGCGGCAATGTTAGATGCTTCGTTTGTTTCTAGCGGCAATGTTATATGCTTCGTTTGTTCTAGCGGCAATGTTGGATGCCTTGTTTCTAGTGGCGATGTTAGATGTTCCGGTTATTCTGGCAGCTATGTCAGATGTTTGTTGGTTTCCTAGCGGCAATGTTGGATGCCTTATTTCTAGTGGCAATGTTAGATGTTCCGGTTCTTCTGGCGGCTACGTCAGATGTTGGTTAGTTTCCTAGCGGCAATGTGGGATGCCTTGGTTCTAGCGGCAATGTTAGATGTATCAGTTGTTCCAGCGGCAATGTTGGATATTTCGGTTTTCTAGCGCCAATGTTAGGGGTTCTGTTTGTTCTGGCAGCAATGTCAGACGTGCTTTAGTATGGTGGTGTTATGGCGACAATGTCGGGCATTCTGCCTACTTTTTGGTTATCCGGCGGAAATGTTGGATGTCTATTAGACTTGGTGGTCTGGGGGTGATGTCAGGTGTGTATCATGTTGGCGAATGCTTGACAGTGGTGTCAGAATTCGTTATTCACTACAGAGATTGGCTGCAATGCCGAATGACATGTATCAATCTTGTGATTATCTGAAGGAAATGTTGGATGTTTATCAGCTTTGTGTTTGTCTGACAGCAAGGTCAGAAGGTTGTATTCCCCGCAGGTGCCTGGTGGCAATGTTCGACACTGTGCAGTTCACTGTTAATCCAATTCTTGGAGTTGTTACCTGTTTTTAGTTAACAGGAGCCCGACGGTGAGGTCGGAAGTTTTATGAATTAAGTGTGAATGTCTGGCGGAAATGTCTGACGTTCCATATCTGTTGTGTGGTTTTGTATTCCTCCCGACCCAGGGTCGAGGCTATTGATTGGCAATTATTCAGCTGGTTGTCGTGCAACTGTCACTTTATGCTTCCGAGATTGCAGTTTATTTCTGCGGTTGGCAAATTTCCGGGTTCGTTGGTATTCAACCGTCTTTTACCTTGATCGGTTGAGAGTCGTTCGCTTCTCACCCAGTCAGGGCCAAGTCGTTTGAATAGGGGCAGCTGTTGCACCCCAAAATTTGCTCAACCTTTTTTTTTTTACCTGGCTTATGCTTCATTGCATTCATATAGCATTAGCATTTGCATACCATTGTCCATGTACAGGAGATTGAGAGAATTGTGCCTATCAAGAAGAGGCTATCAAGGGTCTAGATTAAATCAAGAGGTTGTGTTCAAGCATATAAGGGTTTATCATCCTCATCAAGTCACCAGAGAAAGTCAAGGCTCCTTAGGAGAAGGGGATGATTACAACTGTGCATACCTCCTATCTTGGGGGTCAATGAAGGTCATTAAGAGACTATGAGTCCATGATTATGGATATAAACTATTGGGAGAGCTCAGGATATAACTTGGAGGTCATTGAGGGGCTTATGTAGGTCTTTGTTGAAAGTGCAAGAGGCCACAGCCAAAGGTGGTGCAATTAGGGTTCTCACCTGGTCAACCCTAAGTCGACTGTGAGTCTTGAGGAGATTAAGACTGAATTCCAAGCAACTATGATCATGGAAGGTTGTGTTGATACATGTCATATATCATTCCAAGATCAATTCATCAATATTCAAGAGTGTGAGAAGTTCCTAAGCTAGGGTTTCTAAGCTTGACAGTGTAAAATCCCATATCTTGGTGCCTAACTTCCAGACCACATAACTCAAGATACAAGTTTCATCTCATCTTGATACCAACATGAGAATTGTATAGCATGTTCTTAGCTTTCTTTTGAGTTCTAGAAGTCATTCATCTGATTTCTAGAACTCAAGTTATGAAGCAGACAAGTTACAGGTCATCAGATGAATGTGATTTTGGTCCATGAAAGTCAACCAACTTCGAAGACATTTTTGACCTAGAAAGATGTCTCTCCTCATCTTGACCCAAACATGAGATTTGTTCCTCATGATCCTAGCTTTCCAAAGAGTACTAGAAGTCCTTCATCTGATTTGTAAAGCTCAAGATATAAAGCTTACAAGGCAGGGGTATTTTGGGAAACTTTGATTATAGGTCATTTTCATTATAGGTCCATTTCACCACTTTGCACATTTCAAATGAAACTTTTTCCAACATAGAAATTTCTCCAAATGAGCTCATTTACATCACCAAATGATCATTTTTCATAGCCATGGCTTGTAGGTGAAGATTGGTGAAATAATTCTCATTGAAGAACACTTGAAAATCAAGATATGGATCTAATTCAAAATGAGTCATTGCAAGACATATAGGTGCATTTTTTGAGTCTCCAAGATGTTCTAAGAATAATGCAATTTTCACACTTGAGGTTTGAAGTCATTCTCATGGCTAGTTTCAAGGTTACTTCATCTTGAAGTAACACTTTCAAAATCCACCATTCATCCAAAACAAGGAACTAACCTCATTCCTTGGATCACATTACACTACTAGCAAGTGATTTAGACAAAGTTTGAAGGGATTGGGAGCCATTTTCGTGCACATTCATAAGCTTAAAAAACTCAATTTGTGGATTTTTGATTGGACCAAACCAGCTGGAATTGGGCCTTGAAAGTGATTTGGATCCAAAGTATAAAAGATTTCCATCATGTGCAATGCATGTTAGGGACCAATTATTACTAACTTTTATACATTTTTATTGGTCCCTTTTACCAATTTCTTATTAAAATCACACAAGTTATTTTAACAATTTAGTAAACGTTCAATTTAAGTTATTTTATTTTGTTTCAAATAGATATTTCACTTTTTCTCTAAGTCTTGTAGAATTTTTGTCAAGAAAAGAATGATTACATAAAGAAATCTCCGAAGCAAACACTTGAAGAAAAATTTTGGTAAAACCAATGCTGAGGGAACACAAAGCAAGCAATTCTCAAACTGGGCAGTTCGCGTCGCGACCACCCTTCGCGCCGCAAGCTGAGTGAAATTCAGCCACATGCAATAAATGACACATGTCATGTCTTGGAGGAAAAACCAACTTTTTGTAGGGTGGCGCCCCATAGCCTATTTAATGCCTTTTTCCTTGCATGTAAAAGATAATCATTCCATCCTAGAGTCTTAGTATCTCTTAGACTTGTAAGAAGATTTGAGGGAGATTTCAAAGTGGATTTTTTCGTGTTTTCTTTGGGGGAAGTTTTCATGCAAGAAAAAATTCTTGAGGATTTTTCTGTGTATTCAAGGAAGATGATGAGTAACTAATTCCATTCTTGTCAAGATTGAGGTATTAGTTATCTTATGTTGTTTATGTAATATTACTATCCTTGCATGTAACAAGCTACATTTGGTATAAGGAATAATATTTTCTCTTTACATTGAAAATTAGAATTGAATCATTGTTGAGAAAGATAGTTCAATTCTTGATCTAAAATATTTTTCCAAGTAGAGAATAAATTTTAGAGATAGATTTGTTCACTACTTTTCTATTGTGTTAACCGTTCAAGATTATTATATCAATAGTTAGATGGAGAGATCGTCTAAGGATTTATATAATAATTATTACAATTTTATTTAAAAATAAATATTATTGATAGGATACTTGAATATTATCAATGGAGTTTGAATGCATGCATGTGATATTGAGAACATATAAAGAACAAAGGTAATGAAACTCAATCTTGACAAGGTTTCTAAACTTTATTATAAAACCATTTTTATTGTCTTATTTTTCTTATAAGTAAAAAGAACGATTTATTCACCAACAAACAATTTGAATATCTTTGAACTTACAACAATCGAAATTATAGAACGGTGGTAATAACACCAATCTATGTGGATACGATATTAAAAATATTTGCCGGAAATATACTTTTCAACAAATTGGTGTCGTTGCCGGGGATTGGTGTCGATATTACATGCATTGCAATAATTCATTGTTCTAAGTTCTCATTATTATTTTTCTTTATTTATCACTCTTGTGTTTCACTTGGTTTGTTAGTTTTGTAGGTTCTAGTGCATGCGAGAAAAAGCCACCGAGGAACAATTTCAATTCGACCCCGAAATTGAAAGAACAATTCGAAGGCTTAATAGCAAAACACGAAGAAGAAGGAAACTAGCCAACGAGAGGAACCGAAGAGAAGAAGCAACAAACTTTGCACTTACTCAAGTCGAAGAGGAAGTTGTAGAGACCTTTGAAGGAAGTATGGGTGACGACGCTCGTACCGAGATGTCCGCCAATAATCCCAGGCGGACAACTCAATTTGCTTGAGGCGGAAGGAACACGGAGATGAAGATCGGAATCCTTCAACTCCTTTATGCAAATCCATTCACCAGAATGGATCATGAAGATCCGTACCACCATCTCATCAAATTTTATGAGATTGCGGGTTCTACGGGAATAGATGAAGCAAGTGAAGAAAATTTATTCAAAAGAATGTTTCCACATTCTTTAGTGGGAAAAGCAAAAGAATGGTACCTTGATCAACCAACAAGAGTAATGACAGATTAGAATTTGTTAGAAAAAAGATCCCTAGAGAGGTATTACCCTCAATCCCAATTCATGGAAGCCAAAACGGCTATTTCGGTATTCACACAAGGAAGCAACGAATCTCTAAACGAGGCTTGGGAAAGGTTTAAATCTATGTTGAGGAAATGCAAAGGTCACGGTTTTGATGATCTCACACAAATTCACATTTTCCTCAATGGACTCCAAACTTCACAGAAAACACTTTTGGATGCTACTGCGGGTGGTTCTCTCATGTCAAAGAATACGGAGGAAGCAAAAACCATTATTGTTCAAATGGAACTCAACGACCGACAAAGCCAACACGACCGTAGTCCTTCACAAAGGAAAGCGGGAGTTCTTAAGTTGAATACCAACGATGCCATACTTGCTCAAAACAAGCTACTCTCCCAACAAGTGGAGTTGCTCACTCAACAAATGTCTAAACTCCCACAACAACTAAAAGAGATTCATGGAACACAAGTTAGACATCAAGTGGCAAGTTGTGAACTTTGTCAAGGAGACCATCCAACCGGGTTTTGTCCCCCGTTTCAAGAGGAAGTAAGCTATGTCAACAATCAAGGTCAAGGTTACCAAAGATATCCTCCATAACACAACAACACTTTTCAAAGGAACAACCAAGGTTACCAACAATCAAGATTCAACAACCAGAATTTTTAGCAAGAGAATCCATTTTAAAGTCCAAACACACAAGTCCAATAATCACAAGACGGAGGTTCCAAGTTAGAAGATATGCTTGCACAATTCATACAAGCTTCCATGGCAAGTCAAAAAAGAAATGAGGCAGCAATCAAAAACTTGGAGACTCAAGTAGGCCAACTTGCAAAACAATTGGCGGAACAACAAGCAAGTCCATCATTCTCCGCTAACACTCAAACTAACCCAAGGGAGCATTGTAAAGCAATTACCACGAGAAGCAGTAAAAAAGTGGCAAGCAAAGGAAATGAGGAAATTACAGTGGAGGATGATACAAATATTACAGCTGGAAACCAAGAGGAGAAATGGTTGGAAGCTTAAAATGATGAGGAGAAAAATCTGTCTCAGGTCGCGCCGCATCAGTCCCTCGCACTGTGAACTGGGCATGATCAGAATTCTGAAGGTGATGTTCAGAAGTAGTCAAAAATGAAAAACAACAACAGGGGGCAAAGGCATGAGTCATGTTCTAGTTCAACACCTACCTTATCCACATGCACCATCAAGGAAAGACAATGCTAGGCACTACGCACGGTTTATGGATATACTTAAGCAACTTCAAATTAGTATTCCATTTACCAAAACGTTAGAACAAATGCCAAAATACGCAAAGTTCTTGAAATATATTCTCACAAAAAAGAAGAGGTATACTGAAGATGAAACAGTTTTACTTGATGCACGATGCAGCGCTATAATTCAAAAAAACATCCCAAGGAAGGAATCAGATCCGGGCCGAGTAGTCCTACCGGTAACCATTGGAGACACGTACCTTGGTAATGGTTTGGTTGATCTAGGATCCAGCATCAATCTAATTCCCTTATCTATATTAAAAAGGTTGGGTAACATTGAGATGAAGTCTACAAGAATGACTCTCCAACTAGCCGACAAGTCCACCACTTCACCATACGGAGTTGCTCAAGATATGCTAGTCAAGGTAGACAAGTTCTTCTTTCCGGTGGATTTTGTGGTAGTAGATATGGATGAGGATCACGATGTTCCTTTAATTCTTGGAAGACCATTCATGAAGACAACCCAGATGATGATTGACATTGATGATGGTATCATGAAAGTAAGAGTGCAAGATGAAGAGGTAACTTTCACCCTTTTCGAAGCCATGAAGCATCCTAAAGACAATCACGATTCCTTCCGAATCGATGTAACCGAGGAGGAAATTATTGAAGTTGCAAATCAAGTCCATCTTTCTATTTCCTTGGAGAGATCTCTTATAGGAGCTTACAACGTCTCAACCGAAAAGGAGGAAAAATAAATTGCGGCAATTGTGTGTGAATTAGAGTCTTGTGGAGAGATTGCCTCTCATGAAGAAAATATTGAGGAGTTAGATGAGAAGAAGAAAGTGGAAGAATCAAAGTTAGAATTGAAAATGCTACCTCCACATTTGAAGTATGTATTCCTTGGTGAGAATTTCACCAAACCGGTGATAATTAGTAGTGCTCTATCCATCCAAGAGGAGCATAAATTGACACAAGTGATGAAAAAGAATGGAAGCTCACTCACTTTAACAAAAAAAATTCAAAATCCTGACCAATTCGCGCCGCGACCACCCTTCGTGCCGTAACCTGAAAAAAAAATTTCCTTATTTTATTTTTGCTATGTTTTCCCCTTCCTTTTATTTTCAAAATTTCATTTCTCCTTTTTACTCACTCTCCTCTCACACCAACCACACTCTTCCCTTCAACAAACTCAGAACCCCCAAGGTTCCCACCACCCTCAAACCCCATTTATCACTCTTTGCTTATGCTAATTGGCCTGAGGGCAAGCCATCTTTTATGGAGGAGGAAGGAAGCAGTAGCCACGCTCCAGGCACAGGTCAAGATGCACAAATGGAAGACGTTTTAGGACCCGTGGGCGGTGGTGAAGATGATGAGGAAGAGTGAAGATCTTATGTTGGTAATATTTGTACTTTTCTTTTCTTTTTTATGTTATTTTAGTTTCGTTTTTGCATTGTGTACGTTGGTGGCTCTAGTTTCACCATTAAACTCTATGGTGTATGCACTTCTATTTTGTGACTTTTAAACTGTGTGTTTTTCAAAACCTTTTTGGTATACCCCACTTTTTAAATTTTTGTTTAATTGTCCGTGTGCTTGAGTAAGTTGAAGGAACCATGATGATTGCGACCACTACAAGAAAATTGGCAAATTGCGATGGTTCATTTTGATGGATTATGACGGTTAAAACCGTCGCAATTTGTAAGTTACGACAGTTTCAGTCCTGTCACGGAATTGTGCGTCGTGAGGCCGTATTGCGACAGTTGTGAAAACTATCGTACAAACCGTCGTTATTTTCACGACGGGTAGCTAATTGTCGTAATCTCCATATTGTGACGGTTTCCAACCGTCTTAACTTGCTTAATGATTTTTGTTGATTTGCGAAAGTATATTGTGGCGGTTTGAACCGCCGTAAGTTGCAAATATTTTTTAAAAAAATCTATGGTATATTGTGGCGGTTTGAACTGCCGCAAGTTACAAATATATTTTTTTAAAATCTATGGTATATTGTGGCGGTTTGAACCGCCGCAATTTGCAAATATTTTTTTAGAAAAATCTGCACTCAGTTTAGGATTCAGAATATAGCTACTATAGGTTACATTAATGGCAATCATCAATATTCATGATATTCATACAATAAACACAAACATTAAAAAGTTTTCAATCATTAACCTTGCGTTCTCTAATTTTTTAACCACATCACACATAGAATGTATAGAATATCCAATCGCATACGCAACAATTCAACCAATTATAACCACATCACACATAGCATTTAGAGCACAAGCTTTCCCATACATTAGAATAAATGGAACGATGCTTAACCCATAACTTCATGCATCTCAATGTCGTACGAAAGTTCTGCAGTTCAGAAATGGAAATATAACTAATTATAGAAAGCCAGAAGTCACGTCAAAGCTAAACATAAAAATTATATCTTTTTCTACGAAATTTATATCAAATACCTGAACATTTGGAACCAAATTCAAGATTTGATCAGTCACTCTACAACCATTGAGACTGCGAACAGATTGTTCGTCTGCATTTTGCAACATCGATTCCTGTGATAAATCCAAGTTCTATCCAACAACAAACCAATATTACCAGTGAGTTTATACAATATATATAGAATATGAGCTTATTCACATGCAATAATAGGACACCTCATGTCCTCCATGTGAGTTTGTACTATCTTTGTACTAAAGTACATGAAGCTGCCAAGGAAGGCAGCACAAAGATCCAAGAAAAGAAACTGTGGTCCCTCGACCCTTTGAAGATCAAGGAGATATTTCTCCTGAGTTTTGTACAGCTGGAAAAGATATTAACAATTAGTTAGAGAATATCCTAGGAAAAAAAATAGTTCGACACCAGACACCTTCAATTTAAAGTGTGCGTGTTAGATAGATAACTAGTTTGTTTTTACAATAGATTCCGACACATGTTTTTTCTATAAGAATAACTATTTGGTTGCAAATCCAATCAAAGTATATCCATCATAACTTTAACATGTCAATATAATTGTTTAGTACTAAAAAATAGAAGGTTTGAGGAAAAATAATAATTTGGACCCTTAAACATTGGCTTCAAACTACTAATATTTAGCAAAGAGTTTTCTATCTCTTGCGAGCATCAGTGAATAACAATGAAAAAGTTGTTAAACTGGTAATCAAACAATTAATTTAAATCTAAAATAAATAATAGATTAGGGTTATCAAGATAACTACCTGCAGTTCAAACTTGACTACACTTGATTTTGGAATGGCTTCACTCTCAATAATGCCGGCATTTCCAAGAAAATTATTATTAAGCACAAAATTGTTCACCATTCCTCCCTGATGACCAGGGATGCCGACGACCCATCTGCACTTCATATTATAGTTTCCAAGATGGCCACCATTACTAAGACTAAAACTTAGTGCAGAGTAAACACAAATACTCAAATAGAAAAATACACAAAATCAAAGAGATCATTACATAATAAAAGAACCTAAAGTACAGAGCAATAAAACTTAAACAGAGAAGATAACATAACAGAACTAAAAGTAGGAAGAAGAAATGAACAATTGTTTGTGAGCAAGAAAATAATAGATTAAAGAACAAAATATCACCCTTAAAGGGTTTGAATTGACAACATAGTCAAAAGGTTCAAAATTACTAAATACAAAAGAATGGTGAGATTTTAGATGTATCTCTGGAGTTGAGTGCTACAGTTGGGAGGTTAATGTGTGTGTACTATCATACTATGGGACCTTATCAATGATTCTGCTGTTGCATTATGGGATTCAGAAACACACTTAGCTATTGTAATCTTGGATTTTATAAAACACTAAATTGTTTTAGTTTTAGGAATGTCTAAAGAAAATAAACAACCTAGGTTGGTTATTTTTAAACCTCCAATATAGAAGATTATATTTTTTTAGTACGCACAAAATATTATTGATGTGCCTGTATATAAAAACAATGCATTTATCTTGAAGTATAACCATAAGTTGATAAATATTCCATCATAGAAGATTATATTTTTTCTACACAAAAATTATTAATGTCAGGCCGAATTACAACTCACCATCAGCACATGGAAAATGCCAAGCTCAAAACCAGTAAGAAAATAATATTGTAAAGAGCTACATTGGATAGTGATACAACATGAACAATGGTTATAAATTGGGAGTTGGGACAATCCTCACCCAATGAGCTAGCTTTAGGCGATGAGTTAGGCCTAAACCCAAATTCCAAAAAACATGACTTGACAGTGGTGAGTAAGAAATATCTACTAGTCCTTACAAACCCACAAAAACAAAAATGAGACTCTACCTTTTTTTTTTTTGAAGAGGTTGGGAATATTTTCATCATCAAAAGGTAGAGTGCCGCAGAGAAGTGCGTATAAAATTACACCGTAGCTCCAAACATCTACTTCAGGTTCAACATATAATTTCCCAAAGATAACCTGTGCGAAATATAACAGTTTGACCGAGAAGTATGAATCGGGATGAAATGTAAGTTATGAAACTGTATAAAGTATGAAAATGAGCAACGTCAACAACAATAACTTATTTAACTACAAATTTAAAATCCATAGATATACAAACCTCTGGAGCAGCATAGTTAGGGCTTCCACAACTTGTCTTGAGAAAGTGGCCATCACACATGATGTTGCTCAAACCAAAATCAGCAATCTTGACACTCCATTTTGGGTCCAAAAGTAAATTCTCAGGTTTCAGGTCTCTATGAACTACCATATTCCTGTGACAATACTCCACACCAGAGATTATCTGCTTCCAAAGCAGAAGTTAGCTAAAATATTGTGTCAGGTATAAGCTTCTCAAGTACACATAGCATAAGAAGTTATACCTGTTGGAAGAAACTACGGGCTTCATCTTCTTGCAACCTACCCTTTTCTAAGATGTAATTGAATAGCTCTCTAGATTTCACATATTCCATCACCACATAAATGTCTGTTGGGGTTTCCACAACCTCATAAAGACGTATAATGTGTTGATGCATGAACAATCTTAAAATTTTAATTTCTCTTCTCACTGCAACAGATTGAAGAAAAAATATTATGATCATATTAACTCAACCAAGATAGCTTGAACCAAAAACACAGAATTTGAATACTACAGCCTAAGAAAATCAATTATCAACCTCCATATACACATAAAATATGTTTGTAACTTACATATGATGACAGTTTTTATGGAACTGTCGCAACCTATGTGTCACAAAATATTATTTTGTAGTGAGACTGACTGTTCTATAGACAGCCATGGACTCCTCATGGTCTTCTTTTAATGGAAGAACTCTCAAGAAAACAGGAAGGACCTGTAAAATGGAACCGAGACATACATATACAACATCCAATAAGAAAATAGTTATCAAGTACAAACAACAAAATTAGAGGTGCAACATGTTATAAGTTTATAAATTCATATTTAATTGAGCGAGAATGATGCAAATTAAGCAGGAAACCACCTGATTTAAAGGAATAGACTCAGGATGCACCATAATCATCTTTGCCACAACACCAGCGGCATTGTCCCTCACTGCATGATCAGGCTCAGACTCACTGAACAGGGGATGAAGCCCACGTAATATATTGTCAAAGTATCTAGTATTGGATTAAAGAAAATGCAAGGCATACAGGACTCAACCGTAAGAACTAAATACATCACTAACATTTTCACAGCTTAAAATGAGAACCGATTAGCGATTCCACCTCATATTGTTGAATGTTGCGATAGGTGCGCTAGTATGGTCAGAATGACAGTAGAAAAATAGCGATAACAGTAAAATCTAACCGATTAGCAATAATCATAACAAGAAACTAAAATCAAGCACATGCACAAGAACTATCAACGACGACGGAATCTTCGTCGTCGCTCCTGAACAACAAATAACCAAATGCAAGACCAACCAAAATAGCTATAAACACGCCACCTTTATACGACATAACAGACAACATCATGAAATACCCGACCGCCGAGCTTAACCCGAATAGAACCGCTCCGGTGACTCTCATGCCTAATTTAGCTCCACTTCCGGCGAACGTCCGTCGAAGAAGAGACGCCTCGATCTGTGCCGGAAACGGCTTTCCGGAGGCCAACAGCTTGAGGCAAATACGACGATTCTCGAGCAACTGGTAGAAAATGGAGACGAAGAGACAAGTGAGTAGACTCGGTGTGTAAAAAATAAGAACAATACCATTTACATTTAGTGTCTTCAGCTAGTACATTTCATTAAACAGCTGGAATTCATAAACAATTATGCATTAGGTTTGTTTTCTCCTTCCATGAAGGCACCTCAAGTGATGGCATTATGCCCTGTTGGAACATTGATTCATCAACTTCAAAACCAAAACTTCTAAGCTCATGATCACCATGATGAATGTTTCTGCATGGGCAAGAGTAGAGAAATTAGAGACTTATATAGAATACGTCTTCTTAAAGTAAACATGCCCTCAGTGAATAATTTGTAAACACGGGTTAAAATTGATTGGGAAACTATCACTATATAAAGTACAAAAGGAAACAAACACGGTAACATCAAATCTTTGGTATTGACCTCCCTCCCTCATAACTAAAACAAAGCCCCAAACTTCTGAACCAATCAGTTCTGCCAATTTTATTTCAATTTTCACTAGGCTAGAATGTTACATCGCCGCTATTTGACAACACTTTGAGTTGAATCGTGTATGCAGGACAATGAGGATTTGTTCAAAGGCGCTATTTGATAACACTTGAACCAAACCAATACATCAATGATGATGGTGCAATTGAAACACAATTTTACCTGATATTGAAAATACTGATAAAACGGCCTTGCGATGCTTGGAATACTTATTGACGATTGCCTCTCGTATTGAATTTCGTTACGAAGGAGTCTGGAAATGTTTCCTTTGAAAGCTTCTTTTCGCATTTCGGAGATGTAAGTTCTTCGGGAAATCATGTGAGGAATAGGAGAAATGCATACTCGTTGTTGTTGAATGTGAATTTTGGGAATTTAGGGTTAGGATTTTTCTGAGGGAACTGCAGATTTAGAATTAGATGGAAGGGTTTAGGATTTAAGATAAGCAAGTGAGAATGAATTTGATCCAAAAATTATATTAGACCCAAAACAAAAGAAAATATAATTTGTGTTTCCTTCTAAATATGTTTTCTAATTTTATTGTTTAAATAAAAGAGATTAATATTTTAATATTTACACCTAAACTAAATCCTTTTTAAAATTTATGCAAATAACTTTTTGAAATGATGTGAATTTTAATCCCATAAATATATTAACATTGTTATCAAAATTAATTTTAATAAAAGTAACTATTTATATAATAAAATAGAAAATATTTTACTATTATTTTAGACAAAAATATTAAGCTACATTGTCATGAAAATTATAATAATTATTTATTAAATTAATTAATAAAATTGAAAATGTTATAAATAAATATGAAAGAAAAAAGTGGAAAATTAAAGGAATAAAAAAATAGTGATTATGATTGGTTAAAGTAATTGCGACAGTTCGCCTTAGCTGTCGCGAGTGTGGAAAGAGGACGGTTCTTTGGTAACTGTCGCATTATTTTATACAACATGCCTAAAAAATTTGCGACAGTTGACTCAAACCGTCGTGAGAACTGTCGTAGTCCAGGAATAAGGACGGCTTTTTAATAACTGTCGCAAAAAATCTATGACAGTTGACCCTAATTGTCGTGACAACCGTCGCAATTCAGGAATAATGACGGTTTTGAGATAACTGTCACAACTCAAGTGTCGTAAATCTCCTTTTTTCTTGTAGTGGACAAACAAGTCAAGATAATTTGAGTGGTGATGATAAGAATCAGTTGTCGACACTTCAAGGTACACCTTATTTTTATTTTAGACTTTATTTGAATAACTTAATGGTGTGTTACAAATTTGTTATCATAAAATTCTTTGAGTTACATGTTTACTTTGAATCAAATTAGAACCAAACCAATTGTGAGGTAACCTTTCATTTTACACTAAAATGTGGGAGACTGACAATTCTTTTTCAACTCATTCTTATCATACTAAATCATGCATTAATCTATTTTTTGTGAAAATGATAGAGGCAATCTTTGTTATTGAGAAAAACCACTCGGCCAAAAAAAAAAAAAAAAAAAAAAGAAAAAACCTTGTGAGGAGTGACCCATAGTAACCTCCTTTTGAGCCTATATTAAGATCCATCCGAAAGTATAAATTTAAATACCATTGAAAATATAGTAAATAATTGGATCCTAAATTCTTTTGTTTCAAGTGAACCTAAACCAAAGTTGGTTGCATGTTGATTTTTGCCTATGTCTAAGTAGAGAGTATGATTGCATCAACTATGGTTAAAATGCTAAAGTTGCGGAGAAAACATAATACATCACCTTGAAAAAATTTGAGCTAACAAAAATAAAAATGAAAAGAAAAGCTCATGGTGGTGTGTATCAAAAAAAAATGAAAATGAAGATTGTTGAATAAAATAAAATGCTCTCTTAGAATAGGCAATCTTTAATTGAGTCTTGTGATCATGTCCTTTCTCTAACCTGAGTTACATTACAACCCTCAAAAGACCTCTTGATTCTCAAAATTTTCATGATTTAGTGTATGTTGTGATAAAAGCATGATTCGATTTGATGTTGATTTAATTGTTCGGATGAGTGTAAGAAAACCCTTATGATTATTCATCATCACTATGATGTATGTGTAGTTTTGATTCAATTTTTGACATGTACCACTTGGAATTTCTTGGTATATTTTTTGTAACCAACCATTATTTTTACTCATGTTTTGTCTAATATCGAAAGTAAGTGTATCATAAGAGTATCATATACTTTTGAACCATTCGAATGTCATCTTCTAGCACTTGTTTCATTCCTTGCATTCGTGAATTGGTTTACTCTAACGAATGACTTTTGTTTAGGGACAAACAAAATGATAAGTTGGGGAGAGTTGTTAGGGACCAATTGTTACTAATTTTTATACATTTTTATTGGTCCCTTTTACCAATTTCTTATTAAAATCACACAAGTTTTAATCACAATTTAGTAAACATTCAATTTAAGTTATTTTATTTTGTTTCAAATAGATATTTCACTTTTTCTCTAAGTCTTGTAGAATTTTTGTCAAGAAAAGAATGATTACATAAAGAAATCTCCGGAGCAAACACTTGAAGAAAACGTTTGGTAAAAGCAATGCTGAGGGAACATAAAGCAAGCAATTCTCAAACTGGGCAGTTCGCGCCGCGACCACTCTTCGCGCCGCGAGCTGAGTGAAATTCAGCCACATGCAATAAATTACACATGTCATGTCTTGGAAGAAAAAACAACTTTTTGTAGGGTGGCGCCCCATAGCCTATTTAATGCCTTTTTCCTTGCATGTAAAATATAATCATTCCACCCTAGAGTCTTAGTATCTCTTAGACTTGTAAGAAGATTTGAGGGAGATATCAAAGTGGATTTTTTTCTTGTTTTCTTTGGGGGAAGTTTTCATGCAAGAAGAAATTCTTGAGGATTTTTCTGTGTATTCAAGGAAGATGATGAGTAACTAATTCCATTCTTGTCAAGATTGAGGTATTAGTTATCTTATGTTGTTTATGTAATATTACTATCCTTGCATGTAACAAGCTACATTTGGTATAAGGAATAATATTTTCTCTTTACATTGAAAATTAGAATTGAATCATTGTTGAGAAAGATAGTTCAATTCTTGATCTAAAATATTTTTCCAAGTAGAGAATAAATTGTAGAGATAGATTTGTTCACTACTTTTCTATTGTGTTAAACGTTCAAGATTATTATATCAATAGTTAGATGGAGAGATCGTCTAAGGATTTATATAATAATTATCACAATTTTATTTAGACATAAATATTATTGAGAGGACACTTGAATATTATCAATGGAGGTTAAATGCATGCATGTGATATTGAGAACATATAAAGAACAAAGATAATGAAACTCAATCTTGACAAGGTTTCTTAAATTTATTCTAAAACCATTTTTATGGTCTTATTTTTCTTATAAGTAAAAAGAACGATTTATTCACCAACAAACAATTTGAATATCTTTGAACTTACAACAATCTAAATTATAGAACGGCGACAATAACACCAATCTCTGTGGATACGATATTAAAAATATTTGCCCGAAATATACTTTTCAACAATGCATAAGAACGGAGTTTTCATGGAGGATTGATGAAATTCAGTTGCAACAAACTCAAGAGCAATTGAAATTCGAGTTTGAAGATTCCTCCATTTTCAAGCCAACTCAAGGTGTGGAAAAGCTCTAGGGAGACTCAAGGGTTGATTCTGGGCAGTTAGCTTGAAGAATTGGTGGACATTGGAGGTTCTGTGGAAGCTTTTAACTAGGTATGTTAAATTCACCATAGCTCTATGGGTAGGGGTTTTTCTTGCGCCATTTTCACATATTTGAAACCCCAAGGATGAGTAGATCATGTCTGGATTAATCTTATGACTGTTTGTGATGATTGGTGAATCTTGCTCAAATCTTGTGGCTTTCGATTTAGCTTATATAGTGAGTAAGAATGAAAATAAATGCTAGATTCATGATGTACGTGAAGTTTAGATCACTTTAGACATAAAAATCATGAGTTTTGGTTAAGATTTGAAGATACCACTGTTTACCGTCCAGAGGTAGAAGACAACCGAAACTAGTCCGGCCGCCGTCTGCAGGTTATCCCCACCGTCTGTGTCTTCCCTCCCACTTCCATGTTTAAACCCTCAGGTGAGGTGTGGGGTGATGAAATCCATTAGATCCTTGCTGGCTTGTTAGAGTTTGACCTGATCGTGTGGACCTCATTTGATCTCATTTTGTACTGAATGTTATTTGCTTGTGTGGCATCATGTGGCCCCTTGGATGGTTGGACCATAGTTTCATCTGATGCTCAAGATCTCTTTGAATCCATTTAAATGAAATGGTGTGTTTCGTACGCACGCCTCTCAGCCACAAGATCATTGACTGGTCTTTGTAATGGAAGGCTGGGATTGATTTGCATTTTATGTTGAAATCCTGGCGCACGCGTGGCAGCATTAAAGTCGTAGGATTGTGGACTAGTCTTGTGGACTGGGTGGTTCAGATTGAATCTTGCATTTTTGGCTGACTTAGATAGTTGACCTGGGCCTGAACGCTTTCTACACCTCCTTACGAAGCCCAACGCGTAACCAACGTGAAATAACTGCTATTCATACCACATTTTTCCCATTTTATTTCTTTTTCTCTATTTTTCTTATTTTCATATCTGTTTGAAATAAAGTCATATAAAATTGATAGATAATTCCATAAATCATGAAAAATATGTTTTGTGCACCTTGACATGTGTATTAATTTTGTATTTTTTCTAATTGCATTTTATGTTTCTTTTTCATTTAATTTGGCATTTTCCTTTTAATATGCTTTTCATAAATGTAAAAATGATATGTCTGCCTTTGTGATTTTCTTTCTTGATAGAAACATCAAATAAACTTCTAATAATTTTTGTGTTGATTCTTGATACTTCAAGTGATAGTGTAGTATTTTTCTCTTATTTTTTAGAGGCCTTTAGGATAGGTTTTGGATAGTGTCTTTAGAACCTCTTTCCCTTGCCTTGCCCATAGAGCACCCTAGGGTTTTTCTCTCCACTAACCTACTTAGACTTAGAATTTGCTCCCCATTTTGGGACCCCTGGTCTCTAAGATCAGAGGGGTCCCTTAGGATTTTTCTTAGCATTTTTAGACGTGCTTTACTATTTTTAGTGGATTTTAGCTTTCTGACCTTCATTAGGGTAGTTCCCACTATACCTTTGACCTAGTTTCCATTTTAGGTGATCCTTGTGCAATGCTTGAGCATCCCATTCTCCCCTATCCATATCCTAGACATATTAAGGCACTTGTATGTGCATTTCCAAGTCCTAATATTTTTCCTAACTAGTTCCTAACCTAGGCTTCTTTTAGGACCTTTTCCATTAGTCTTTCCAAGTCCTATGATATTTGGATCCTTCTTGTGAGAGCCTAATTCCTCCTGTGGAGGAATTCTGTGCATTCCATAAAGAAGTTGAACCATTGAGGACTTTGAATATGATTAGATTGGTTGAATGCCATAGTAAGTTCCTGTGGATCTTACTTTGCTTACCATCCTCATCCTTCTCTCTTCTTTCCAAGTCCTATGATATTTGGGCCCTTCTTGTGAGAGCCTAATTCCTCCTGTGGAGGAATTCTGTGCATTCCATAAGAAGTTTGAGCATTTGATGGACTCCCGTGCTGATGCACATTGAACATGGTGAGTTCCCTTTGGTTTTCACTATGCTTCTCCTCATTCCTTCCTTAGTCCTATGATTTAAGGATCCCATTTTTTAGAGCCTAGTTCTTCCTGTGGAAGAACTTTGTGCATTCCATGAGTGGTAGATCCTTTGAGGACTATCCTTGTATGATGAACTTGGTTGAGTGCCATAGTAAGTTCCTGTAGATCTTACTTTTCTTCCCATCATCATTCTCTTCATTCCTTCCAATCTGTCGTAAACTCTTAGCATCCTTCTTGTGAGAGCCTAATTCCTCCTGAGGAGGAATTTTGTGCATTCTGTGAAGAAGTTGAGCCTTTGTGGATTCTTCTATTGATACACATTGAACTTAGTGAGTGGTCTCTCACTTTGTTTCCCCTCCTCTTGTTTGTCCTTTCATATCCATGATTGTGTGATGTTGTGCATTAGAAGTAGGGTAGGCTTGTAGCTTTCTCTTTTCACTTCCATGTTTTCCTTTAAAGGTTGAGGGTCGCCTCCCTTTGCTTGTGTGCTTTCTTTGTTTGCATCTCATGTTTGCATTAAAGGTTGAGCTTGTCTCCCTTTGCTTGTATTGTTGCATTGCATGTGCATCTATTTACATTCCTACTTCAACTGCTTAATAGCTTTGTTTTGCTTTCCTTTGACATGTTCCCTTAGGACTCTCACTTCCTTGGTTAAGCAGTGATGATAGAACTTTAGGTTGAATCTCTTGCATGATAACTTATAGGATAGATTCCCCTTCAAACCTCAACATTAGGACCATCTTGCATGACAACATTAGGGTTTTGATTAGTCCCCTGTAGAGTCCTTTTCTCTTCTCATCTTCAAACAACAGTAAAACACTTAATAAAGGAAAACTTGTATTGTATGTTACGGGCCTTAAGCTACTTGGGAAATGATTATTGGGTGGTTACCTCTCAATTATCTAGAGTGTTAGCGTATGTCCTTTGGACGATATGCGACGCATTCGCTCCTAAGTCATAGTCTCTAGTGCAGTATGAATTACAAACATTCATTCAAAACACTTCTCCGATAAAAGACAAAAATAAACATCAAATTCCTTTTGCCCTTTGGGGTTTCTTTAACTGAAAAATATTTTCAGATAAAAGAGTGTTGTTAACTCTTAGTTCTACCGCAAATGGTA
The DNA here is from genome assembly GCA_963859935.3 of Lathyrus sativus. Taxonomy (NCBI): domain Eukaryota; kingdom Viridiplantae; phylum Streptophyta; class Magnoliopsida; order Fabales; family Fabaceae; genus Lathyrus; species Lathyrus sativus. Next base: position 143,127,667 of record OZ012740.1, on the reverse strand, counting down.
ACGCATAAGTCTCCAACGAGCGAGCTGCATACACCAACTGCTAGAACTACCTGTTAACCCTACTCGGGTAAAAACATTTAAACAAACCTGTGTTCGGTTTTATCCCGAACTATGTTAGCTATGATCTCTCATACTTTTTAAGAGTACGTTGGCACAAGACGCAATGTCTTGGCGAGCAACCTTCCCCCATTACCCATAGTTAGTCGAACTACGTTGACTTTGACTTTCCTATTGCACGAGGGAATACGTAGGCCAAGAGCAGCGACGCTCTCTCGAGTCTTGTCCTTTTTCTTTTCTTTTGTCCCAGACCATTAGTTAGATAGATAAACAACCCTTTTGATAAACAAAACAAGTGTGGATCCCGTTGAGTACAACGGACGTGAGGGGTGCTAATACCTTCCCCTGGCGTAACCGACTCCCGAACCCGAGATTTGGTTGCGATGAACGATCTTATCCCTTTCTCTAGGTTTTATTCCTAATCATTTCCTTTCCCTCCTTTGGGATAAATAACGATACCTGGCGACTCTTCTGTCTTTGGCGACACCTTTTTTCGCAGTAGCGAGAACTCTCTCCATCTTTATGCATATTCCTTGAAAGATTCAGAGCTTTTCTACGTCATGCTCAACATCTGTCTCCTATCTGGCGCCAGATCCATATTGTACTTATAATTCTTAATGAAAGCATCAGAAAGATCTTGGAAGCACCTAATACAAGTCTGATCTAGGCCTAAATACCAATTTGACGAAGCATCTTTCAGACTGTCTTGAAAATAGTGTATCATCAGCTTGCCGTTATCAACATAGGCAGCTATTTTTTGGTAATACATAATTAGATAGCTTTTTAGGCATGCAGTACCTTCATAGTGATCGGAACTAAGAACTTTGAACATAGGAGGAATAACCAGACCAAATACAATACAGATTTTTCTGGAAGCAGCACCAAATATTTGTTCTCCTTCTATCGCTCTTAGACTTTTCTTTAATAGTCTCGACGTTCTCACGGAGCTTATCATTATTATAAAAATCATATTCAGTGGTATCAGGCACATCATAAACAATTTTATGCTTTTTGAAGTATGGTTGCAAGCATGCGTGCACAACAGCCGGTGCAAATGTAGGAACTATATGTGGAGCTTCAGAAACCAGAGGCACAAATTATTGAGTAGTAGGAGCCACGACAGGTGCGGGTACAAAACCAAGAGGTAAACCAAACAAAGGTAGACTTTTTGTAGTAATTATTGCTGGCGAGGGTTCCATAACAGTGTTGAAAATCTTAGAAACAACATTGGGCTGTGTGTCCTTTTTTGCACAAATGACCTGCAGCATCTCCATAATTTGTCCTACGTTGCCACATAAGTCTTCCACTTTGTTACTGACTCTGTCCAGCTCATGATTCTCTTCTGCCATACTTCTTTTGGCCTGAGCACGAGTATTGTAGTGATGTGGAGGATTTAGCTTGAAAACTAGAGATGATAAAACATAATGAGTTTTCCCTTGAAGAAATGCAATGCAAATGTGAAAATAGATGCAAGTGTGAAATGCAAATGCAAATGCAAATGCAAAATGTTTCGTGGAACTTAATAAATATTTGCAAACATCAAGGAGATACCAAAAGAAAACTCATTTTCATTAATCAAAAGAGGATTACAAATTTAGTACTTCTTACAAGAGTCCTAAACAAAAAGCTAAATAAAAGCTAACAAAAGTCCTAAGGAGATTCTCCTAGCAGCCTCATGTTGAGCTTCTTGATCTGCTCCTTCATCTGAGTCTTCTCAAGAATGATCTTATCCACTATCAGCTTCCAAGGAGTTGACTAAGGGCTGGAGGAAAATAAATCCTCTTGCACCTTCCTCTTCTTACTAGAGAGTACTTCTTCAGTCTTCACCTGTAGATGTCTTTGAAGTTCTGCGTTCTCTTCGATGACAACTTGATACTTGTTTTTCCAAGCATTCTTTTTTTGTTGCACTTTTCTCAAAGCGATCTTCAACTTCTCTACTTCAGACATGAAAATTAGAGTGGGCTCTTTCTTCAAAGATACGGGCTCTTGACGAGGATAAGGCATCTTTAGCTTGATGGCCCTATCTCGGACCCATTGGAGATTTGGTTCCAAAGAAACACAGTTAGGATTTCCCAAGTCTTTCTTTCCCCTCCTATGTAAGTGACGCCAAACATACATAGTTTTCTCCTTGAGCTCTTTTCTATCTTCACCATCCTTGAAGAAGATAATCTTCACATGAACACTATTGGGTTTATCTCTCAAAGGATACCCTAACTGACGGCGAGCCAAGACTGGATTGTAACTGATCCCTCATTTGGTACCAAGAAGAGGTACGTTGGCAAAGTCTCCATAGCTATCAATTATCATTACCCCATCATAGACACAATTTTACTGATCAATATCAGAGTGAGTAAGAGACATAATCTTCTGCTACAACCACAAACCATTCTTGAGATCTCAAAATGAGCTAGACTTGGACAAGTGAGAAATAAACCACTTGTACAATAATGGCATATAACATGTAATAATCCATCATCTATGGAAGTTCCTTAAGTGAACAGAGTGATAAGCATCTGTTAACAAGGTAGGCATTGGGTTCTTCTTTAGGAAAATCTTGATAGTTATGATGTCGACGAAGTCCTCGAAGCTAGGGAAGAGAAACACACCATAGATGAGTAAGGCAAGAATAGCCTCAAACGCATCCATGCTCAAGTTATCAGCATAATATTGATCTTTTCCTATCAAAAACTCTGTGGTCAACCCAAATACTCCTTCTTTGGCATTCATGTTGGCTTGAATTTCAGACAATTCCAAATGTGTGGCTTTGGCAATGTCTTGTTCCTTAAGATCTTTCTCCAAGATAGGAAAGGGAAACTCATCAAGGATAGGCAACCCAACTAGATATGAATATTCTTCTAATTTAGGCACAAGTTGGTAGTCGGGGAAGGTGAAATAATGGTAGACTAGATCATAAAACTGAAGAAGTGTAGAGAGGAGTCCATCTTCTATATTTGTATTCAACAGTGATAAAAGCTTCCCATACTTGTTCTTGAAACCTTCTTGGTTTGCAACCAAAGCTTCCAATCTCATTAGGTCATCCAGCTTAGGACTCTTGAAAGTGTACTTTAAAGTCTTTTTCCTTTCACAATCCATGATCCTATGATGTTTGCAAACAAAATCTCTAAGTTCCATGAAACTTTGGTAAAAATGATGCTTATGAATGCATGTATGCACAAACATAACAAGGTTACACAAACAAGGTTTAAGACTTGCATGAAGTCAAAGGTTTACCCCTCCAATTAGGTATGTACTAAGGTTTATTGTGTACATGTACAACATGTCCTAGAAAGTTCTCAAAGTCATTAGTCCATCTTTCGGATATTATTAATTTCCTAATTACTCGGTAGTTAATAATATTCTCAAGAGAACCTCTTTTGAGTGAAGTATTGTGTATCAACTATTTTGGGTCTACACCCTCATAGTCACTACACTATGTTCCTAACAAGGACAAATGGATTTAAAGGTGACTAAAGGTTCTCAGCTTCATAGGCCCAATCAAGAAATAGTATCGTTTTCACAATCTCTTGATCAATAATACTTATTCTTAAAAGTGCCTCCATTGAGTGGTGATTTCTCAAGTTAGCCTGGTCGGGAATCAACTCCTTATAACCCTCCTTGAATATACCACCTTCCTATCTTAGTTTTTTATGCTCAAGTCCAAGGTCAGGACTTATCTCACCATATAAGAGGTAACCACCCATGATGAACAGTAATAGTAAGCAAACAAATAGCACAAATATAAGCAAGTTAGGCTCAATCCTCTTGGGTCTCCCTAGTGAAGTCGCCATTTTTGTTAATGTGAGAATTGGATATCAAGCTATTGACTAACTTGAATCACAAATCTTTGAATATTCACCACCGAACTTAATTTATCCAAGGGAAAGGTAAAAGATCGTAAAAAAACCTAAGTTTGCAATGTAACAACAATGATAAGAGATCTAAGGTTCGGGGGTTGGTTATACTTAGGGAACGTGTTAGCATCCTAAGCATCTATAATACTCTATAGAACCTCTTTTTGGTATATGTGTTATTGTTTTCTATTTGCTTTTATATGTCCTTATCTTTGGGTTTTATTGGTAAGGATAGGAACCTAAGGGTTTAGTCACTAAGTATGCTCACCAAAACTTTGCAGTCTTGTGCCTACATATCCTTACAAAGATTGAGTCAGAGCACTTGTAGTTCACCTCACTAGGGATAAATGAACACTTGATTATGATCAAGGTTCAAAGGGGAGGTAAGTCTTATAGCCTTAAGACTTACACGACTTAACAAAGTCAAAAGAGTTGTAAATTCTACCCTAAGTCTAAGTTGTAAGACCTAATGACTCTAACAAGGTCAAGGGAAATTTGGGTATTGCTAAAACTACCTATGACATTGAGTCAGTGAATTATTCTTTCCCTTGGATTAGGAAACAAAAGGCAAGAAAGGATGAAAGCTAACAAGTTAGCATCACTTGGAGGAATGACTTGACAAAGTTATAAAGGTATTGATGAGATGAACAAGTATGATATTCAAACATGATATCAAGTGCAAGTATTCAAAGTAACATTCAAACATGATGTTAATTGTGGTATGACAAGGATAAAGCATATGGTAACAACCAAAGCATAAAAGTAGATGTGACAACATCTAAACCAAAGACTTGACAAAGTCATAAAAGAACAAGGTAACAACCAAGTACATTCAAAGTTTAATGTGGTTACAAACTAACATGGTGAAAACCAAAGTAAGTTCATACAAGCAAAGATGTTACAACATCTAAACACACATGAAGTATAGTTCTTACAAGACTGAAGTATCATGGATGACAAGTTTAAGTACATAATTAGGATGAGCATGCATTAGGGTTTACTAACACCACATAATCATGAATACAAGACAAGTATGAATAAGTTATAACGACACTTAATTACGAACACAATTTAAACATTTCAACATGGATAAGTCATCACAACACTTAAGCATGGTAAGATTCAAGGTTCAAATATGACATGTATAAGTTATAACAACACTCAAACATGGATGAGAACAAAGTTCAAGGTTATAAGTCAAGACATCACTTAACATGAAGAGGACTCAAAGATGAAATAAGGCATGTATAAGTCAAAATATTACTTAACATGGTAATAATCAAGATTCAAGGTAAACATGCATAAGTTAAAACATCACTTAATCATGAATAAAATTTAAACATGGACAAGTAAAGGTAACAACCAAGACATACTTGAACAAAGAGACATGTTTATGACAACAACATGTGGATGGAAGATGCAATCATATAAGAGATGACATGTGAACATGCTTATAGATGACAAGTTAAAATTCAAACATCATATAGAACAAGTTAAGACATTACTTGAACATACAATCATGGATACAATTTCAACACGTTTAGGACAAGTTGGTAACAAATAAACATACATGTTAGGGTTCAAACATGGCCTTAAACAAGGTAAAGGCATCACAAAGGTCTAAGCATATAAGCATATAAGCATATACACAAAGTCACTTTTAAGGAAAAATTCAAGTGTTTAGGAACACATAAACATGGTATGATCAACACAAAGGCATATGTACATATCAAGGTCATGTAAACATGGAAAGAAGTTACATGTTAAGGCAAAAGATCAAGCAAAAAGTCTCATGGTATGAACAAAGTTTAAACATACATCAACATGTAAACATAAACTTAAAAATGCATCAAAGTCAAACTCAAACAAGGATGCAAAATCCACAACATTATACAAGGTTCACACAAGATGCACAATATGCATACAAGTCCATATGTACAAAGAAAATAAAGGGAATGAACCAAAAAATCAAAATGAACCTTAAGGAAACCCTAAAAAGTCACACACTTTAAGCATAAATAAGTGTAATGAAAATAATTACTTTTGTAATTTTCTTTTTACAAACAGAAAATAGACATCATCATGAATAATTTGCAAAAGGAATGGCTCAAAAATTATTTAAGATAAAGAACTTATGAGGGTTTAATTTTGTGAAGAAAATGAAGAAAATAAATATTAAAAAGGAGGAAATGGCCCTCATGGGTGTTGAGCCCAGGCTAGGTTGATTCAAGGGTCAAAATTATGCCAATTGAGTTAGAACGCGCATGTGAAAAATAGGGGAAACATACATATATATATATGTGAAACTCACTTAAAAATCCAGAAGAAAAAAATGACTAGGGCGAGGGGGATTCGAATCCCAGTTCTTCAGGTCAAAGGGAAACACGCACGCAGGTCTTAACCACTGGGGTGGTGATACATCCTTTGTATCACACCTAAAAATTTAAAAAAAATACCTAAACTTGACCTGAGGCTTGACTTAAGGCGCCATAGTCATGGCTGCTCATCATCATCTTTACGAACATTTTCAGTTTGTGAAAACAAACATAACTCACTTAATACTTAATGAAATGAGATGATGTAAAAACCAAAATGGTCTAATTTTCTACAAGGAACACAATGGTACTAATGGTTTTGCCTAAAAGTGCCTCTATTTTAAAACACGATGGTGGAACCTCAAGTGACTCAAATTTGCATCTTCTATAGCACAATCTCAATCAAACACAATAAGGAACATATAATGATGCAAAAACATCATATGTAACATACCAAACAAGTTTATGATCAATATACATCAAAGCATGGAATATTTCAAAGGTATCAAGTTTCAAGTGAACTTACCTCTTGGAGCAAACTTGAAATCTTCAAGAGAGTTGGTACAAAAATGTTTTTTTTATTTGAACACCTCCAATATACCTCTAATGACCCTTTTGAAGGCTTGGATTAAGGTGGAAACACTTGGAACATAATATCACATCCTTCTTGCAAAATGTGAAAAAATGGCCAAAATGAAACTTCAGGTAAACGAAGTTACAAATGCAAAACCAAGTTTGTAACAGTTTAAGAATGATTTATGGAGTGTGTTAGAAGTGTTGGAGGTCTTGGGAATGGTTTGGATAGAGTTTTGGCTTGAAAAATGCAAAAAGTCAACAAAGTGAGGTTTTGGGAGTTGACTTTCTGATTTTACCAGTTTGGGGTGAAGATGAAGGTTTGGAAACCTTCAAGGGATGATTTATGATGTGTTTGAAATGTTGGTTTGGTGGTTTGAGCGGGTAGTTGCTGTGCACAGATACTTTGGCTTAAGCAACAACTTCGTGACTACGGACTCGATCTCGAAAGCATTCCTCTTCGCTGTGACAACACTAGTGCAATTAACATTAAAAAGAATCCGGTTATGCACTCAAGAACCAAGCATATCGACATACAACATCATTTTCTAAGAGAACATGTACTTCAAGGAGATGTCAAGATAACCTTTGTGGATACTCATAATCAACTTGCCGATATATTCACAAAGCCTTTGGCAAAGGAACCATTCTTCAAAATTCGAAGAGAACTTGGAATATTGGATGAAACTGATGTTGAATCATGAAAGAACTCCAAAAATGGTATTTTTCTCAAAATTCACTAAATGCAATTGATTGCACCCTTGTGTCAATCGATTACTCACTGTAAGTCTTCTAAAAATATTTAAATTTTTAAGCATGCAATTAATTGCATCCTTGTGTCAATCGATTGCACCCTGTAGCTTTTGATTTATTTCGTTTCTGTTTTGTAGTGCAATCGATTGCACTACTGTGCCAATCGATTGCACCTACTGTGATATCTGTTGTTTCATTATTTTTAATAGGTCCATGGTCTCTTAAACCTTCCATCTACCCTATCTTTACACTTTTTACCTACCTATGCCTTCTTTATTCCTTAACCCTATTTTCAAGACTTTGGCTATCTTTTCACATATTTCCAAAGTCCTTAATCATTCAATTACCATCAACCAATCAACTCCCACATTAACTGTCTACATATTCTCTCTTCCTTCAATCATTATAAAAACCCTACCTCTTAAACCAAATTTCATCATCTCTTCCAAAACCTAAACTCTACAAAACTCACTCTCCCTCAAAAAACCCTAAAACAACAACCCTTCATCATCTTTCATGGCTTCTCGTACAAAAAGAAAGATTTCAGCCCAAAGCAAAGGCAAAGCTCCGACATCTTCATCCTCAGAAACACTACTTGTTCTTCAAAATTTGACTGATGAATATCACAAAAGATTCACTAAATTCTTTTAGAAAAAGGTTGTGCAAACACCAAAGTATGGTATTCTCTCATCCTTTCCTGAGGAATGTTTTTCTTTTCAAAACTCATTGATTGCATGCGGCTTGGAAGCCTTGATTTCTTCATCCGGGCCATACTATCCGGACTTAGTAAGATTGTTCTACAGCAACTTACAAATGGAATAAGGTAGAATGGTCACATATGTTAGAGGCAAAAGAATCCTTCTCACCTCAAAGAAACTTGGTAGAATTCTAGATATTCCAATCTCTGGTGGAAGACTCTATAAAGAAAATGAAGATGTTTGGCAAGCATATAACAAAAGAGAATTTTATTGGAGCCTTGGCCGAATGACTGAAGCAGAATTTCATGCAAAACGTGTCAGATCCTTAGGCGGCATGGAACCTTCCCGGACCTCTTGGTCAGCAGGTATTTTTAACATTGATGATCGGTTATTTCACTACTTTATGGTATACATAATGTTTCCAAGGGATAGAAACCACTGCATTGTGACTGATTTAGAAATGCAAATTTTGTACACTCTCAAGAATGGAATTACCATAAGTTAGGCTCACTTAGTTCTGGTCCATATGGGATCAGTCAACGAAAAATCCAAATTTTGCCCTATGCATGGTTCATCACTAAGATTCTGAAACATTTTGAAGTAGATTTTGAAGGCTTTTGTATGTGTCTTATGGACTCCAACATCAACAAAATCTCCATCAAAAATGTGGACTCTAGGATGGATTTCAAATATAACCCGGAAACAAAGACAATTGTTTACCTTGGTGAAGGTATGGCTAAAAATGACGAGCAGGAGAATGAAGAAGATGATGATGTTCCTCTTCCTCCTCCAACTCCACATGGCCCTTGTGTCGCTACTGCGAAAATCGGCGCCGGCTTGACAGGAGAGTCGCCACCGTGCGTTATTTATCCCTCAGAGCGGGAAAGGAAACGCTCGAAGTAAACCTCGCAAAGACGGGAAAAAGGTATGGTCGTCGCAACCAAAACCTGGATTCGGGAGTCGGTTACGCAAGGGGAAGGTATTAGCACCCCTCACGTCCATCGTACTCGATGGGATCCACGCTTGGTGTTTATAGGTAAAAGGGTGTATCATCTATCTACGCTAATGGCTGGTCTGAAAAGAAAATAAAAAGGACAGGACTCGACAGAACATACGGTGTTCTGGGCCTACGTATTCCCTCGTGCAATGGGAAAGTCAGAGTCAACGTAGTTCGACTTCCTACGTCTAAACGGGGGAAAGGTTGCTCGCCAGGACATCGCGTCCTGTGCCTACGTACTTTCATCTGGTATGAAAGATCAGAGCAAACGTAGTTCGGCTAACTACGGGTAAACAGGGGCTCTCACACAGCAATGAGAAAACAAACTGGTCCTAAAGGCTCGGGAACCTACAAACACGATCTGGTCTCAAGTGCGCTCCGGCAAGAGAAAGGGATAACAATTAGTCGTTAGCGGGAAAGTCTCGATCGCACAGCCGCGAGAGAACAAAGGTTAGTTGTTAGTGTGCTCGCTAGGATATCGCATCCTATGCCTACATATCTTTGTCTGGAACGAAGAATCAGAGCAGCTGTAGTTCAGCTAACTACGGGTCAAGCTACTCAAAAGCTCCTACAGAAAGGAAAGGGAAACCCTAGAACTATAGCTGAGAAACAGGGGAATCTAACTACTGCTATCACACCTGGTTGACCATCCTAATGTCTATCATAACAACTCCGCTGCGGAGCAGTCAGAGCTCCTAAGGGATCATGGCAACAGGACTAAACCACAAAACAAGAAACTGCAAAGTAAAGGAATACTGAGAATATGCATGAATGCAACAAGGCACAGAGGCCGCAAACCACAAAGGCAAGGGAGCTCAGCTCTACCAAATACCAACAAGCAAAGCCACGCAATAACAAACAAGCAGAAGGAGGACCACCTCAACTTCTCATGCACACAAAGTCTACTTCTAAGATGCGCCTATTCATAACTATCTAGATGAATACCTAAGTCTAATGCAACATGACATCATACAAGTCAAACAACACAAAGAGACTAACCCTGAACAGGGCCCCTATCTACAAAACAAGAAGCTACTCCTGGGCAAGGCCCCTAACAAACCTGAAACAAGCTCCTAATCTATCTCTAACCAAAACTCTATACAGCACCCTAAGCAAAGATCTAAGCAACAAATCCTAGTCAAAAACCTAAGCAAGAGGAATCAATCCCAATCTCCAAGCTTCAGAGCAAGCTTACCAGAGAAAGGAAGCTAAGCAGACGGGCTCATAGTGCTTTCCTCAGGAAAGTACCAGGAGGTTACTACTCAGGAGTCATATCCTATGCGGCTCGACAACTGTGATCAGTTTACATTCCTCCTCAGGAGAAATTAAACTCACATGAAGGCTCCGGCATCACGGGATACTTGAGAAATACCTATATGCACTAGGGGAACTAAGTGAACAGACTCATAGGACCTTCCTCAGGAAAGTACTAGGAGGCTGACACTTAGGAATCGTATCCTACGTGGCTCAACAACTGTGATCAGTTTACATTTCTCCTCAGGAGAAATTAAACTCACAAGTTGGCTCCAACATCACTGGATACTTAAGAAAACCTAGATAAACTAGTGGAACTAAGTGAATAGACCCATAGGACCTTCCTCAGGAAAGTACTAGGAGGCTTCCACTTAGGAATCGTATCCCATGTGGCTCAACAACATGTGATCAGTTTATATTCTTCCTCAGGAGGAATTAAACTCACAAGTCGGCTCCGACATCATTGGATACTTACGAAAGAGGTGAGAAGAAAGAATGAAAGTCATTCATAGTGCCTTCCTCAGGAAAGTACCATAAACTCCCTTCAAACTTCAGGATCTCGAACCTCACAAACAGACAACAAGCTCCTAGACTAAGCCTCAATCCACTGCAACTTTGCAAGTTCCAACAGGACTTCAATCAGCTCCCACCTTCAAGAAGAACCCACAGGCCAAAAAACCACAGGAGACTATCTCTGAAGTTCAACCCTAGTTGAACTTCAAAGTCAGAAGTCATCAAGACTTCCCCTATCTTCAGGCTCAGACAAATCCTATCAGAACACCCTACAAAAATCTAATAAAAATCTAATGGGAGACCTACATGGCTCTAGGATAACATACTGAAAAATCAGAATAAAATTCAATACCAGATGAAAGAACTAAAATCAGCAACACAGACATATCCACAAACCAGTTATTCAACATCAATAACAGTGAAAAAAATGCAATTAAAATGAAAATGCATGATTGAACTAATATTTCTGCACTATAAAATTCTACACTGAATCACGAGTCTACAGAAAAAAGAACGGAATTATTTGACTAAATCTACCATTTTTTATGAATTTTCTAATGATATGCATGCATTAAAAAGAAATCAATTAATATGCAAAAAATAGCAAAACAAAAATAAAATGTCATTTTTATTTTTATTTAATTTTCTAGGAATTATGATGCAATGGTAGAAAAAAAAGAATTATCAAAAAACAATTATTTACATTTTTTATGAATTACTTAATATGCGAAGAAAATAAAAGAAATTGAAATAAAATTGAAATAAAGCTGGGGGGTTTAAACAGCAGGGAAATCTAGTTATTCTGCATTGGGCCTATGCTGGGGTGGTGCAGAAAGCAAAAGGGCGCAAGGCCCAGGACTTATTAAAAACAATTAGTAACTCAGAAAAGAAAAAAACGTCTGGGGGTGCTATGAGTGATTTTTCCAGTTATTATCTTAATGGGCTTACGCCCAGGGGGTGTTGTTAGCAATTTGGGGCTTAAGGCCCAACTCAATCCACTCAGGTCTCTCAAACAGGGGGGGGGGGCGTACATGCACTTGGGGGTATGCGTTCAGAAAACGCGCTTGGGCTTAGCCCAATGCCCCAAACCCTAATCCACTACTCAGGGAACAAAATCTGAATCCCTTCCCCAAACCCTAGCTACTGTTCATCCTCACCTCTCAACCCTAACGCCGCTCCCTCGTCTTCATCCTCTATCTCACCCTATCTGAAATTCTCAAACACATTTCAATCAAATCTCTACAATCAAACCCTAATCACTATTACTCATTCAATTAACAGAACTCACCAAAACGAGAAACCCTAACCTAAACATCTCAAGAACTGCATCTACAATACACACATGCAAGGAAGAGGTTAGGAACCTGGAAAGACGAACGGTACTTGAAGCTTGTTGAGGATCTTGAAGGCGTTCCGTTGAAGCTCTCGCGTTGAGATATTGCTGGAGAATTTCTGGAAATCTCCTTGAAGATTGAACGTCACTTGGAGCTTCTGGAAACCTCGCTTGAAGAGGGATGCAGTTTGAAGTTTCTGAGTAATTTCTGGAAAAATTGCATGGAGGTTTGAACGACTTCAGGAATTTCCTTACGAAGATGATGAACATTCACACGTTCTGGAAAGATCTTTGGCCGAGGATGAAGGCGTTCTGGAAAGATCTTGAAGATTGAACGCAGTTTGAGGTTTCTGGGGATCTTGACGAGGATTGTTGAAGGTTTGAGTGTCCTGGAAAAAATTGATGAAAGTTTGATGTTATTCTGGAAACAGTTGATGGAGGATTGATGTTCAATGGTGATTTCTGGAAATTAGGGGATGAAGACGATGAAGGTGTGCGAAGGATTCTGGAAAAGATAGCTATTGCAGAACGAAGGGGGTTTGAAGGTTCTGGGGAAGAGGTTGAAGTTTCCGGCGACGATGATGTTTCCGGCGAGGGGATTATGAGGCTGACGGAAGGGATCGGAGGAAGAAGATGAGTTTCTGGGGTTTGTGGTGGTTCAGGTGGTGGCCGGAGTTGGTTGAGGTTGCCGGCGGTGTGCAGTTAGGGCTGATGCATGGCCGCCGGTGAGGTTGCTGGTGAAGCTCCGGTGAGTGATGTGGGGGCGCCAAGTGGCGTGCATGCGCAGAGAGAGAGGAGGTGTGGAGGACAGTTGGCAAACACGTGTGAGAGTCTGGGATTGGGTGGTGGCGTGATGGCTCAGAAACGCGTGGGACCCTCCTCTCTGCAACACGTGTCATCAATATTTATTACACTGAAGTTCGCTGGAATTCTCTAGAAGGTGCTGGACACATCTGGATTGTTGGACGAATTGAACTTTTCCCCTTTTTTTTTTTGACTTTTTCTGGACTTCACTGCTGAATTATTTGGACTGGGCCTTAACAAAAAGGCACCTCTGGGCCCATACGAACAGGACCAACAAAACTGCAAAAAAAACTGCATTATAATAAAACACAACTAAGCCTAATTACCTAATCAAACAATTAACACCTAATTAACTAATGATTAATCCTAATAAAATCTAAAAATCAATTAAGATCTAATTAACTCTAAAAAAATCAATTAACCTAATTTCTATATTATCCTAATTAAATCTAAAAACAATTAATATCTAATTAAACTCTAAAAAAGAGATTAATGCTCTAATAAAATCCTATTATCATTTAATATCTATCAAAATCTATTATTAATAAAAGAAAAACTATACTATTTTCTATATTATCTAAAAACAATTAAACCCATTTAAAATCTATAGAAAAATTCTAAACTATTATTAAAAGAAAATGCTATATTATTCTAAAAAGATAAAACCATTTAAAATCTTATTTATATTCTAAAAATCTATTTAAAAAATCTATAAAATCCTAAAAAGAGAATTAAGCTATTAAAATATTCTATAAACCTATTTAAATTCCAGAAAAATTTATAAAGCCTATTAAAAATTCACAAAAGCCTATAAAAACCCTAAAAATGCAGATGAATGCACATGACCGCCATAAAAGCACACACGAGACCAGATCGAATCGAACAGAGATCCCCGGGCATCAGAATATCCCCAAAATTACTGTGCAAGCTAAAAATCACCGAGGAGCGCACAATTTCCCGAAAATAAAACCCTGGTGATCTGGACTGGGTCTGCCATATCTGATAGACAAAAATCAAGCTGTAAACTCTGATATCCCCTGCTTGCGCACAAATATCACATGTCTGAGCTGCGAATATGAGTTTAAACCATGAGTCAAATGGGAGGATCGGTTGGTCAAATTTTAGGGTGCAACAGCTGCCCCTATTCAAGCGACTTGGACCTGAAGGGTTTGAAGAGCGCTCAGCCTTCAAACATTCAGAGGTACGAGACGGTTGAATACAAATAAAACCCGAAAATTTGCCAACCGTGAGCATATACTGTAAACGGCTTGGGGAATAAAGTCCAGTCATTGCGGCACCAAACTGATTAATCATCTGATAAAGAACTCCTGATTTGAATACCCGTTGCTTGTGATACCCCATGTAACAAAACTCGAGGACTGCAACAAAATACCTGATTCTTTCACATTGCCTACCGATGGGCAGGAAGAGAAATATACTCACATCGCCCAAAGATGGACGGGAAGACACCCTGATTGAATACTCACCTCGTCTAATGGTAGACGGAAAGCCGACATTAATCTCCAAATTCACATCGTCTAAGGATAGACGGGATCATCCTGATTGATGAACAAATCAATATTCTCATCGTCTAAGGGTAGACGGGATCATCCTGATTGATGAAACAAATCAATATTCACATCGTCTAAGGGTAGACGGCATCATCCTGATTGATGAAACAAATCAATATTCACATCGTCTAAGGGTAGACGGCATCATCCTGATTGATGAACAAATCATTATTCACATCGTCTAAGGGTAGACGGGATCATCCTGATTGATGAACAAATCAATATTCACATCGTCTAAGGGTAGACGGCATCATCCTGATTGATGAACAAATCAATATTCACATCGTCTAAGAGTAGACGGGATCATCCTGATTGATGAAACAAATCAATATTCTCATCGTCTAAGGATAGACGGGATCATCCTGATTGATGAACAAATCAATATTCACATCGTCTAAGGGTAGACGGCATCATCCTGATTGATGAACAAATCATTATTCACATCGTCTAAGGGTAGACGGCATCATCCTGATTGATGAACAAATCAATATCCACATCGTCTAAGGGTAGACGGGAAGAAATTCTTCGAACTTGCATCGTCTAATGATAGACGGGATCAAATTCTTAATCTCCATACACACATCGTCTAAAGATAGACGGAAAGACACCATAACGCCATTCAACACCATCCTTTGAATTTCAGAATTCTTCTGTTTACGGGAATTGATGGAAAGATCAATATCCTTAAAGGGGCCACATCATCAGTATGGACCGACGGTAAGAAAAACCACCTTTTAAAGAACCATGTCGTCAATAAGAATCAACGATCACGCAAACTGAACATTCTTCGAAGAACCTCGACATCAATAAGGATTGATGGTCAGAAAAGTCCCTCTTAAACGTCATCATATCCAATAACCAGAAAGAGAACCAATCTCCAAAATCATTTTGAAGCCCCTCAACAACCAAGGATAGCCGGAGAAGACTCGCTGGGGAAACACCTCATCATATGCATGATCTGGCAATAAGAAACCCGCTGAACAATAGCTCGAAACTTCACATCGTCTGCTGACAGACGGAAAGAAAAGCCACTTGCTATAGATACTCTACTTTGAACTCCATTGAAAATCAACCAAGCTTCGCATCGTCTACTGATAGACGGGAAGAAAAGCATATCTTGGGAGAAACCCCTTCTTGAAACCTTACTGCGATCACCCGCAACTTCACATCGTCTATGGATAGACGGAAAGAAAACCACACTCGTACTCAAGACGTCTAATGATAGACGGAGAAGTCCATTCATTGGAGGAACACATCGTCAATATGAATTGACGGGAAGAAAAGTCTGTCGATATCAGATGACTGCTTGATCAAAGCACAATTGTTGTATGATCTGATACAAATAATCTGCTGAACTGTCTGAATACTGCTGCTGGATAAATGTCCCTGAACTGATCACAGAGTAATTCACGCGCCCTATGAGGCTGATAGAAAACCTGACTTATGCTTTGTATGCATATGCAAATGCTTTAGTCTTTCTACAGCGTAATGCTCCATTCTGGATAGAAATGCTACGCATTTTGACAATGATATGCAAGTATGATGCAAATATGATAATGCATGTAATATGCTAATGCAGGCTCGAGCTGTTGGAGAGGGCCGGGTACAGAAAACCATTTCAGCAAAATAAATGCTGAAGGCGAGGCCAATTCTGCTGGGGATAAACTGGATATCACTGAATCGTCCTAGCAAAATAAATGCTGGGAGAGCGAAATCAACCCTGCTAGGGATGTTGGGAACTCAACCGAACACCTCGACGAAGTAATACCCTGCTGGGGTATATAACTCCGCTGTGAAATAGCAGACGTGCTGAATATGATTAGACGCCTCTGGGGGATAGCTTATCCATACCAATGACAAATTGGTCTTTGCTGGAGACAATGGAGGGAGTCTTCCCGCGTACTGACGACGCTCGGATCTGGAAATTGATGCGCCAACACGGATGGGCTTCACAGTAATCGCAAACATGGATTTGAGCTCTTAAGCTTATCTTACTGGGTCAGGCACAACTGACGCTGGAAAACATTCTTTCTGAATACATAGCCTTTTAGTGAAGAGTCAAGGGATAGTAACACAACTTCCCGCGTTCATCTCGCTCTCGAAAATCGACTGCATCTGCTCGAATAACTCTGAATGACCCTGTAGGCACGGAGAACAACAATCCTTTTGCTTCTGATATGCCCCAGCTTACGGGATCTCTGTGGGGATAATCCTCGAAAGGAGATCTGAAAATCTGTTTTCTGATGGTCTGATATGACATGCCTCAGCGTTCTGAACTTCCAAGAGATACTTCACCTTGAATGCTTCTCGAGTAACTTCTGCGTGCTTAAGATGGTCTGCCCCTGACTGCAATGACCTTGCCCCGATTATCTGATTCAGAGTAGTACCTTGGCTACGCCGTATTTGCCTGAATCTCCACCTGATTGCCCCAGGATAACTGATTTCGAAAAGCTGACCTGACTGGGGGATCACAGTAAAAGCTTGCCCCTGCCCTCGGAACATTCGGGCGCTCTGTATTCTATCTTGACCATACTTTCCATTGTAGGAAGCTTTTCTGCTGTCAAGCGCTTACTCGCAAGTAAAACAAGTTGTTATGCATAAAAGATGTATTAATGCAACACATATGACAGCTTTGACATCTAATCTGTTCACTGGGAAAAGGAAAAACAATTTATAGCATATAATGCACAAAACATTTATCAGCATCAGTACCAACATGGTAAGAGGAACCTTTTTAGGAGTCAGACGCGACCTCTACCGTAGTATGCTTTCGAAACAACCTGCTTCAATTAGGACTTTTGAAGGTTGTAACGTGGTTAGGTTCATGGTTTTGAAGGAAAGGATAAAGGCTCAAAGTTTGCTTTAACCCACCCGTTCTCCTTGATGTTCTCCCATCCTACGTTCAGCTAATTCGACCTTAGCGCTCACCTCTCAGAGGTTGAAAGATAGGAATGATAGTTCGAGAAACTTTTGGATTTTGGAGTGACAGCCACTCACTCTTTCGTCTTTGACATTTGAGGTCACACGACTCGTATTTCCATCGAGGATTTTTCTTTTGATCCTTTTCATCTTTTTCTTTTCATATCCCTAACTTTTGCCTGGACTGACTCCTTTTGAGTTTCTTTTGATTTTTTTTTTTTTTTTTTTTTAAGTCCAGCGGGATGCCCTCATTTTTGCCTAAGTCATTTTGTTTTTGAAGTTTTCTTGACTTAGCGGGCTTTTGATTTTTTTTCATTTTTCTTTCTTTCGAACAAGTCGTGTGACATTGGTTGTCTGACTCTTTGGGAGGTGATGTGGCTGTCCCACTCTTGATTGAACCATTGTGGTCTTTTAGGCACGACCTCTAGGGACGTGATTGATCCTCGAACGGACACTCCTTTTGCAACTTGGACGCTCGGTCAAATTAGCTAACACCTACCCTGCCCCAGGTTATGATTGAGGGTTTTTCATTCACAGAAAGAAACTCCTACTACACGGCTCAAAGGGGTTAACAAGGGATTATCTTCCTTATATCTCCGGTGTTTAGGGATTTGAAACAATGCCTGTACATCATCAACAGGTTCTATTTCAAAAGCATACAATATCGGTAGTTGCATGTCGGTCATTTTCGTCATCCTCCCCAAATTCCTTCTTATCCAAGCAGTGGATATTTGCAAAACAGTTAGTGAACACGATTGGATTTAATCAAAACATGCATATTTATTTCATTATCATCAATTGAAATGAAAACAACGAGTTTTACAAACAAGTTTACAAATTCAAACAGGAAAGCAACTACAAATGCAAAGAAATGACAAGCTAAAACAAAGAAAATATGCTAGCTTCCGAGAACTGGGCTTTTGCATCTGCCCTGCTGCTGAACCAGCTATCTTTATTAGAGACAATTCGCTGTTGTCCTGATCTGCTTTCCACGACTCAACCAAATTATAGAGCCCTTCCTCCTTCATTCAGATGATTTGGGGACCTCCCGGCCCGAAGCTGATTGCCGCACTATCAAGCAGATCCTGCACTTTGTGTTTAAAAGCGTGGCAACCTTCTATATCGTGACCCGGGGCTCCAGAATGAAACTCACAGTGCTTGCTTGCATCATAACCAAACGGGGGAGCTCCCGTTATTGGTGCCATAGTTCTTGTCTCTACCAGATTCAATCCCAACAATGTCTGCAACAACTCGGCATACGTTGAGGGAGGCTTCTCAAACACTCTTCTCGGTTTACCACCCTGGAATCTTCGCTGAGCTTGTTGTGCCCCCTGCTGTGGCTGCTGCTGCTGGTATCGGGTTGACCCTTGAACACCCTTCGTAGCAAATGCAACATTGATTTCTTGACCTTCAATGTACTGATCAACGCTCTCCTTACGCTTAACCATTTTCTTTCTTAGATCTGCCCCAGGAATAGGCAACAGTTGTGGGCCTGGAGATTCTGACACCATGGAGTCCAGGATACGCTTCTGACCCACTGCAGCTTTGGAAACATCTGTCATCTTAGCATCGATCGAGACAGGAGCAATATGCACAGCTACGCCGCCCGGCGTGAATTCAATATCGTGCGAGTCAATCAAGTCTTGAACATTGTGCTTAAAAGCATGACAACCCTCGATGTCGTGTCCGGATGCCCCGGAATGAAACTCACATTGCTTGCTGGCATCGTACCCTTGAGGAAACGCTCTCGTTGGTGGTGCCAACGTTCTCTTCTCAACCAGATTAAACCTCAGTAAGATCTGCAAGAGCTCAGCATAGGTCATAGGTGGTGCCTCAAATATTCTCCTTGGCTTTCCTTCCTGGATCTTCTGTTGAGCCGGATGTATCTTCTGTTGCTGCTGCTCAGGTTCCACATGCGCAGGTGGCACGAGCTTCTTCATTGCGGCTTCAAATAGCTGATCGTCTTCTTTCCTAAGCACATTCTTGACTACCTCCATGATCAAGCTCATTTGGGTCTTCAGCTGACTGTTCTCCTCTTTGAGGATCTTCTGCTCTGAACGCATCTCTTGCATGTCTCTCATCATCTGCCCCAGCTGGCTTCGGACTTCGATCAATTCAAACTGATTCTGTTCCATTTCTCTGAAGGAGTTCCTGCAACAAACTGACTTGAGGAAATAAGACCCTCGGTTCTGATATACCTGCTAAATAATAATGCAGCGCAGAAAGCAAACACATATTCACAACGAGACAAAGAGAAACTCAAGCTATAAGCACACAGACGAACATCTCCCATACATGTACAACCAACAAAATCAGCAGGTAAGCACAAATGAGTATGAATATAACGACCCCAGCCAACAATCCTGGTGGTGGTCGCCAAATACTGATGCACAAAAGCTACACGGGTTAGGCAGAGAAACAGATGCGACACCCGGCATAGAAACCTCTAGAAACTTCCCCCATATTCAACTGAACTCTCTGATGGACAATCTTCAGAGCACACACTTCCTGTGGAGTCTTCCATGACATTAACTGACGAACCCGCACAACTGGAGGATGGAAAATCATTAATCTGAACAAAACCCTGAGGAGTGATGCAAATACGGCTAGAGTCTAACAGATCCTGAATCTGACTTCTAAGCACCTTACAATCATTTGTTGAATGCCCCTGTGCCCCAACATGGTACTCACAGCGGGCGCTGGCATCAAAACCTGGAGGATACGGTGGAATCACCGGCTTGGTCTCTTTCGGCACTATCAATCCACTTTTGACCAGATCTGGCAACAACTGACTGTACGACACTGGTAGCTGAGTAAACTGCCTTTCAGGCTTCCTTGGTCTTCGTGGAGCATGCTGACGTGATCGGCGATAGGATGATCGTTGACTTGAAGTGTCTGAAAACTGATCCTGAGATGCTAGAGATTCTGAGGTGGCGTCATCTCCTTCCCACCCTTCTTGAGAACTGACAACTGACTCAATCTTATTAACTGGGACGTAAGGAACACCTCGAAACTTTCCACTCCTGAGTCCTCGCTCAACAATCTCTCCCAGCCTCATCAGGCCCACAAAGCTTGTGCAGCTGAACAATTTGTCAAAATAATGGCCTTTCAGAGTACCCAAGAAGATGTCAACCAGTTCCCTTTCCGGAAGCGGTGGTCGAACACTAGCAGCCAATTCTTTCCATCTTCGCAAATACGCTCTGAATGATTCATTCTCCGCTTGAGACAATTCTTGCAGATCTACGAGACTAGGAGTCAAATCCAAGTTGTAATCATACTGCTTTATGAAAGCTCTGGCTAAATCCATCCATGATCGAATCTGATTACTCTCTAATTGCACATACCATCTCAACGATGCCCCAGTCAGGCTATACTGAAAGCAATGGATCATTAGTTGGTCATTTCGCACAAACGAAGTCATCCTTCGGCAGAACATCATCAAATGCAGCTTTGGACAGCTATCTCCTCTGTATCTTTCAAATTCCGGCACTTTGAACTTGTACGGCAACACCAGGTCAGGAACCAAACACATGGCCACAGCATCCAGGTTAACGGCATCTTTCGCTTCCAAGGCTTTCATTTGCTCTTCCAACACTCGGAGTCTTCTACCATCGTCAAGAGCTCTTGGATCTACCATCCCGGTCATTGGAATATCTCTCCGGTAATTCATCGCAGGGAAAGCAACACATTGATTGTTAACAGGAGGATAATGTTCATTTCGGGCAAGAAACTGCTCGTGCCGATCTCTGTTCTCAACAGCAGGCTGTACAACTCGGGCTGCAGTAAGATTGTTCACTTGCGGGAAGCCTTCCATAGAATCATACTGATGGTTGGACGCCACAGTAAATCCTGCCGAGGTGTCAGGAACCTGGAAATTGCCTTCAGACATAGCTACCGATTACCTGTAACTGACTATGCTGCTTGATTCTGCTCAAATCTACTTCAGCCCCTTGGTCGTCTTCGACACTCTACTCTTGCCTCAAACAATTCCCCGAGAATCACTGTCTGGTGAAAACAAAGGCTGGATAAGTGCTCTGACCTGCTAAATGCTATGCAATATGATTTATGCAAACAGAAATACAAAAATGCTAACGTGCATGTGTGCATTGGAGATATTTTCCCTCCAATTCCAGTGTCAGCGGTAGCAAGACGAGATAAACCATAAAGATAATACTTGGAAAAACCCTCATATATTGATTAGAATAATAGTCTTGTCAAGAAGTTACACAACTATGCTCCATACAGCTGATATGATAAGGAGGATCCCAGCCAACATGCCTGGTGGTGATCTCAACATACAGAATACAAGAGAGAAATCAAATACGGGTACGGTTGCGGAAGTCTTCGACCATCTTCTTTGTCTCTGCATGATCCGGTTGATAAATCAAACCTTCTATCAGTCGATCCCTCTTCCTGACCGTCCCCTGGATGTCTCTGACAAAGTCTTCCCAAGCCTTATCATTGGCACCATCCCCGGGTTTGGGTCTCTTGGCATCTGCTCTATGCTGGAAATCTTCCAAATTCTTCATGGCATCTGTCAACTTGCGCTCGGCCTCGTATCGGCGACAGGCTTCTTCTTCAAGCTCTTCATTCTTCACCTTGACCTGTTCTTCTAACTGAGCAATCTGTGTCTTCAGCTCTTCTTCTCGTTCCTTGCGCTTGGTCATAGTGAGATCCCAGTGTTCTCTGAACTTGGCTAGCTTTGTGTAGGCCCTTTCCAGCTCTTGCTTCTTGGTGGTCAACACACTACTAACTGAATCTACATCTAACTCTAGACGCTTCTTGGTCTCAGTTAATTCCAATAGCGTAGTCTTCAGATGTTTCAGAGTTTCAGCCTGTTGCTTAGAAATATATCCTGTTTCAATCTTTTCATGCCGAAGCTGGGCATTCTCCTGCTCTAAAGCCTCTTTAGCCCTGGCTAGCTCTTCTTTCTCCGCCATCAGCTGCTTGTAAACCTGAATGTCCACAGTGGTAGGCTCCTCTACCGGAGGAGGATGCAATGGCTGAGCTGCTGGATACGGCATAAGGAACTTCACAGCTCGCTCACGAATCCATTCTACATATGGGCTAGGAACTCGAGTATCCCCTCTGTTACCTGAAAGCTTCCCTCTCTTGTGCAAGTTTTTCCAGGCTTTCTCAAGTTTAGTCAGCATCTCTTTCCCTATTGCCCCAGTGAGATACAGAGATTCCTGTATCTCCTCGGGCTTTGGCGCTCCTTGAGGTATGTACCCAAATTGCTTGATCAATAAGGAAGGGTTATAGTTGACACAACCTTTCCTTCCTATTAACGGAACATTCGGGAATCCTTCGCCTTTGAGTATGACTTCAGCTCCAAATACTTCTTTAATGACCCATACCACGTTCTCAGCAGTCAGTCCCATTAAGCGCTCGGGCCATCCTAGAGAATTGATAGATGTGACAAAAGGGCCTGACTTAGGCAAATGACTGGTGAACCACCTGCATAGGAGAGGTACACAGCAAGACACATTCCTTCCTCGTCGCTTTTCATTCTGGTAGTGGGTTGAGTGGTGGATATCTCCCAGCAAAGTAGGAACTGGGTTCTTCGCAGCAAAAATATAGAAGGCATCTGAATCAACAAAATCAGGAATGTTCGGGAACAACACGATGCCATACACACATACAGCAAGGATGACGTCAAAAACACTCCAGCTACCCTTCTGGGCATACTCTCGAGCCTTCTCCACTAAGACATCCAATGGAAATCCCCATACGTCTCCTCTTCTGATCATCTTCCCAGACAGCTCAGACTCTTTCAAGCACAGGATGGCAGAAAGCTCAGCCAGCTTGGGCTCAGCGTCCGTACGATAAAAAGGCATCTGCTCACGGATCGGTATATCCAGAAGTGCAGAGTACTCCTCCAGGGTAGGAGCCAAAACAAAGTCGGGAAATACAAAACACCTGAGCTCCGCATCGTAGAACTGTAACAAAGTATAGATGCCGCTGGTCTCGTAGGCAGATGGCTGATAAACGTAGGTCAGAATCCTCCCATATCTCTTTCTGAAGTCACCCATTCCTCTCTTCTTAGCAATAGCAATCAACTCTAACAATAGACTGATATTCGGCGACGGAAACTTATAGGGCAATACTCTCTTCAGGTTTTCCATGTCTTGCTAGGAACAAACACCAGAACTGGAAGGGAAAATATGTACCTGCAATACACACACGTTAGTTGAATGCAGATGGTAATGCAATGATGCAATATGATAAATAATGCAATCTGCAAACACAGGGGCTATGCTGTAGCCTGAAGAGGAATATCTCTGTGATCAAGAACAGAAAACCAACACGGTCATCAGAATCTCATGCCACTAACTATCATCTGATACTCAAAACATCAATCCCCTGGTAAGAAAACCATCTGAACCTCTGTATCTGACGAGAATACCATCTGATAATAGCCTCAACCTCAGATAAGAAACCCATCTGACCCAGACAATACACCTGGAGATGAATCAAGAACACCATCTGATAAAGGTACTGAATCATGGTTTCTGAAGGCCAGTTTTCCTGCAATAACCCAGTCCCTCTCACAGGTAGGATAAACCTAATCCACGGACAAAGGTACGGCATCCTATGCGGTTATCAGCGTCCCAGACTTTCATGAATGACGATACGATTCCCAGAAGGAGTGGCATCATCAAGTCATGAAGAGGCCTCACTTAGCTGACTTCCAAATGATCGGTCCCCAGAGTCGACAATCCTCACGTCTGGACTCCCCTCAGATCCTCAGGACCGGAAAGGAGCACCTCTGCAAGAATCTCGTCTGAGCGCAGATTTTCGTAGGGAACTGTGCCTGCTCAGCAGACAGGTTCGTCTACTACTTCTCCACAACTATATCTAGGTGTGTACTCAAGCCCAGGTCCGGCTTTTCACTCACAGTAACCTCCCTCTGCCCACAGCAATAATCACGATAATATAATGCTGGAAAATAGATGCGGGAAGGTAAAGATACAGAAAAGTAAAGTGCAAAAAAGTAAAACACCATATGCACAACACCCAACCAATAAACATCCAAGCGCTAGGATTGACTCGCGTAGGGGATGGGAAACGGTCCCAGCATAAGGGATGGGAAAAGTCCCTAGATGCTATAGTCCCCAGCAGAGTCGCCAGCTGTCGCTACTGCGAAAATCGGCGCCGGCTTGACAGGAGAGTCGCCACCGTGCGTTATTTATCCCTCAGAGCGGGAAAGGAAACGCTCGAAGTAAACCTCGCAAAGACGGGAAAAAGGTATGGTCGTCGCAACCAAAACCTGGATTCGGGAGTCGGTTACGCAAGGGGAAGGTATTAGCACCCCTCACGTCCATCGTACTCGATGGGATCCACGCTTGGTGTTTATAGGTAAAAGGGTGTATCATCTATCTACGCTAATGGCTGGTCTGAAAAGAAAATAAAAAGGACAGGACTCGACAGAACATACGGTGTTCTGGGCCTACGTATTCCCTCGTGCAATGGGAAAGTCAGAGTCAACGTAGTTCGACTTCCTACGTCTAAACGGGGGAAAGGTTGCTCGCCAGGACATCGCGTCCTGTGCCTACGTACTTTCATCTGGTATGAAAGATCAGAGCAAACGTAGTTCGGCTAACTACGGGTAAACAGGGGCTCTCACACAGCAATGAGAAAACAAACTGGTCCTAAAGGCTCGGGAACCTACAAACACGATCTGGTCTCAAGTGCGCTCCGGCAAGAGAAAGGGATAACAATTAGTCGTTAGCGGGAAAGTCTCGATCGCACAGCCGCGAGAGAACAAAGGTTAGTTGTTAGTGTGCTCGCTAGGATATCGCATCCTATGCCTACATATCTTCGTCTGGAACGAAGAATCAGAGCAGCTGTAGTTCAGCTAACTACGGGTCAAGCTACTCAAAAGCTCCTACAGAAAGGAAAGGGAAACCCTAGAACTATAGCTGAGAAACAGGGGAATCTAACTACTGCTATCACACCTGGTTGACCATCCTAATGTCTATCATAACAACTCCGCTGCGGAGCAGTCAGAGCTCCTAAGGGATCATGGCAACAGGACTAAACCACAAAACAAGAAACTGCAAAGTAAAGGAATACTGAGAATATGCATGAATGCAACAAGGCACAGAGGCCGCAAACCACAAAGGCAAGGGAGCTCAGCTCTACCAAATACCAACAAGCAAAGCCACGCAATAACAAACAAGCAGAAGGAGGACCACCTCAACTTCTCATGCACACAAAGTCTACTTCTAAGATGCGCCTATTCATAACTATCTAGATGAATACCTAAGTCTAATGCAACATGACATCATACAAGTCAAACAACACAAAGAGACTAACCCTGAACAGGGCCCCTATCTACAAAACAAGAAGCTACTCCTGGGCAAGGCCCCTAACAAACCTGAAACAAGCTCCTAATCTATCTCTAACCAAAACTCTATACAGCACCCTAAGCAAAGATCTAAGCAACAAATCCTAGTCAAAAACCTAAGCAAGAGGAATCAATCCCAGTCTCCAAGCTTCAGAGCAAGCTTACCAGAGAAAGGAAGCTAAGCAGACGGGCTCATAGTGCTTTCCTCAGGAAAGTACCAGGAGGTTACTACTCAGGAGTCATATCCTATGCGGCTCGACAACTGTGATCAGTTTACATTCCTCCTCAGGAGAAATTAAACTCACATGAAGGCTCCGGCATCACGGGATACTTGAGAAATACCTATATGCACTAGGGGAACTAAGTGAACAGACTCATAGGACCTTCCTCAGGAAAGTACTAGGAGGCTGACACTTAGGAATCGTATCCTACGTGGCTCAACAACTGTGATCAGTTTACATTTCTCCTCAGGAGAAATTAAACTCACAAGTTGGCTCCAACATCACTGGATACTTAAGAAAACCTAGATAAACTAGTGGAACTAAGTGAATAGACCCATAGGACCTTCCTCAGGAAAGTACTAGGAGGCTTCCACTTAGGAATCGTATCCCATGTGGCTCAACAACATGTGATCAGTTTATATTCTTCCTCAGGAGGAATTAAACTCACAAGTCGGCTCCGACATCATTGGATACTTACGAAAGAGGTGAGAAGAAAGAATGAAAGTCATTCATAGTGCCTTCCTCAGGAAAGTACCATAAACTCCCTTCAAACTTCAGGATCTCGAACCTCACAAACAGACAACAAGCTCCTAGACTAAGCCTCAATCCACTGCAACTTTGCAAGTTCCAACAGGACTTCAATCAGCTCCCACCTTCAAGAAGAACCCACAGGCCAAAAAACCACAGGAGACTATCTCTGAAGTTCAACCCTAGTTGAACTTCAAAGTCAGAAGTCATCAAGACTTCCCCTATCTTCAGGCTCAGACAAATCCTATCAGAACACCCTACAAAAATCTAATAAAAATCTAATGGGAGACCTACATGGCTCTAGGATAACATACTGAAAAATCAGAACAAAATTCAATACCAGATGAAAGAACTAAAATCAGCAACACAGACATATCCACAAACCAGTTATTCAACATCAATAACAGTGAAAAAAATGCAATTAAAATGAAAATGCATGATTGAACTAATATTTCTGCACTATAAAATTCTACACTGAATCACGAGTCTACAGAAAAAAGAACGGAATTATTTGACTAAATCTACCATTTTTTATGAATTTTCTAATGATATGCATGCATTAAAAAGAAATCAATTAATATGCAAAAAATAGCAAAACAAAAATAAAATGTCATTTTTATTTTTATTTAATTTTCTAGGAATTATGATGCAATGGTAGAAAAAAAAGAATTATCAAAAAACAATTATTTACATTTTTTATGAATTACTTAATATGCGAAGAAAATAAAAGAAATTGAAATAAAATTGAAATAAAGCTGGGGGGTTTAAACAGCAGGGAAATCTAGTTATTCTGCATTGGGCCTATGCTGGGGTGGTGCAGAAAGCAAAAGGGCGCAAGGCCCAGGACTTATTAAAAACAATTAGTAACTCAGAAAAGAAAAAAACGTCTGGGGGTGCTATGAGTGATTTTTCCAGTTATTATCTTAATGGGCTTACGCCCAGGGGGTGTTGTTAGCAATTTGGGGCTTAAGGCCCAACTCAATCCACTCAGGTCTCTCAAACAGGGGGGGGCGTACATGCACTTGGGGGTATGCGTTCAGAAAACGCGTTTGGGCTTAGCCCAATGCCCCAAACCCTAATCCACTACTCAGGGAACAAAATCTGAATCCCTTCCCCAAACCCTAGCTACTGTTCATCCTCACCTCTCAACCCTAACGCCGCTCCCTCGTCTTCATCCTCTATCTCACCCTATCTGAAATTCTCAAACACATTTCAATCAAATCTCTACAATCAAACCCTAATCACTATTACTCATTCAATTAACAGAACTCACCAAAACGAGAAACCCTAACCTAAACATCTCAAGAACTGCATCTACAATACACACATGCAAGGAAGAGGTTAGGAACCTGGAAAGACGAACGGTACTTGAAGCTTGTTGAGGATCTTGAAGGCGTTCCGTTGAAGCTCTCGCGTTGAGATATTGCTGGAGAATTTCTGGAAATCTCCTTGAAGATTGAACGTCACTTGGAGCTTCTGGAAACCTCGCTTGAAGAGGGATGCAGTTTGAAGTTTCTGAGTAATTTCTGGAAAAATTGCATGGAGGTTTGAACGACTTCAGGAATTTCCTTACGAAGATGATGAACATTCACACGTTCTGGAAAGATCTTTGGCCGAGGATGAAGGCGTTCTGGAAAGATCTTGAAGATTGAACGCAGTTTGAGGTTTCTGGGGATCTTGACGAGGATTGTTGAAGGTTTGAGTGTCCTGGAAAAAATTGATGAAAGTTTGATGTTATTCTGGAAACAGTTGATGGAGGATTGATGTTCAATGGTGATTTCTGGAAATTAGGGGATGAAGACGATGAAGGTGTGCGAAGGATTCTGGAAAAGATAGCTATTGCAGAACGAAGGGGGTTTGAAGGTTCTGGGGAAGAGGTTGAAGTTTCCGGCGACGATGATGTTTCCGGCGAGGGGATTATGAGGCTGACGGAAGGGATCGGAGGAAGAAGATGAGTTTCTGGGGTTTGTGGTGGTTCAGGTGGTGGCCGGAGTTGGTTGAGGTTGCCGGCGGTGTGCAGTTAGGGCTGATGCATGGCCGCCGGTGAGGTTGCTGGTGAAGCTCCGGTGAGTGATGTGGGGGCGCCAAGTGGCGTGCATGTGCAGAGAGAGAGGAGGTGTGGAGGACAGTTGGCAAACACGTGTGAGAGTCTGGGATT
The DNA here is from genome assembly GCA_963859935.3 of Lathyrus sativus. Lineage (NCBI taxonomy): Eukaryota > Viridiplantae > Streptophyta > Magnoliopsida > Fabales > Fabaceae > Lathyrus > Lathyrus sativus. Next base: position 143,098,772 of record OZ012740.1, on the reverse strand, counting down.
GGGTGGTGGCGTGATGGCTCAGAAACGCGTGGGACCCTCCTCTCTGCAACACGTGTCATCAATATTTATTACACTGAAGTTCGCTGGAATTCTCTAGAAGGTGCTGGACACATCTGGATTGTTGGACGAATTGAACTTTTCCCTTTTTTTTTTTTTTGACTTTTTCTGGACTTCACTGCTGAATTATTTGGACTGGGCCTTAACAAAAAGGCACCTCTGGGCCCATACGAACAGGACCAACAAAACTGCAAAAAAAACTGCATTATAATAAAACACAACTAAGCCTAATTACCTAATCAAACAATTAACACCTAATTAACTAATGATTAATCCTAATAAAATCTAAAAATCAATTAAGATCTAATTAACTCTAAAAAAATCAATTAACCTAATTTCTATATTATCCTAATTAAATCTAAAAACAATTAATATCTAATTAAACTCTAAAAAAGAGATTAATGCTCTAATAAAATCCTATTATCATTTAATATCTATCAAAATCTATTATTAATAAAAGAAAAACTATACTATTTTCTATATTATCTAAAAACAATTAAACCCATTTAAAATCTATAGAAAAATTCTAAACTATTATTAAAAGAAAATGCTATATTATTCTAAAAAGATAAAACCATTTAAAATCTTATTTATATTCTAAAAATCTATTTAAAAAATCTATAAAATCCTAAAAAGAGAATTAAGCTATTAAAATATTCTATAAACCTATTTAAATTCCAGAAAAATTTATAAAGCCTATTAAAAATTCACAAAAGCCTATAAAAACCCTAAAAATGCAGATGAATGCACATGACCGCCATAAAAGCGCACACGAGACCAGATCGAATCGAACAGAGATCCCCGGGCATCAGAATATCCCCAAAATTACTGTGCAAGCTAAAAATCACCGAGGAGCGCACAATTTCCCGAAAATAAAACCCTGGTGATCTGGACTGGGTCTGCCATATCTGATAGACAAAAATCAAGCTGTAAACTCTGATATCCCCTGCTTGCGCACAAATATCACATGTCTGAGCTGCGAATATGAGTTTAAACCATGAGTCAAATGGGAGGATCGGTTGGTCAAATTTTAGGGTGCAACACCTTGTAACCAACAACTGATGGACTATATGACTTAATAGTTTGGAAATCTAAACACTTCCATAAACAATCAATATAATGCAATTCAAGAGTCAACAACCACTAGGATCAACAATTTCCATGAGGCTTGTTGCACCCTAAAATTTGACCAACCGGTTCTCCTATCTGGTTCTTGGTTTAATTCGTATTCGCATATCAAATGCATGACATTTGTGCACAGACAGATGATGTCAGAATTACATCTTGGTTTTCACCTATAGGACATCTCAGACCGGTTCGGGTAATCGGAGGTTATTTTGGGAAGTCACGCGCCTCCTGGGTGTTTTCGGCTTGCACAGTGATTTTTGAGAATTCTTGGTGTCCGGGTTTACTGTTTACTTTGATCTGGTCTCGCGCTCTTTTATGTTGCTTATCTGCCTTTGTCTGCATTTTGTTAAGATTTAATAGCCTTTTGTGGATTTTAAATAGGCTTTATAGATTTTTCAGAATTTAAATAGATTTTTTAATATTTTTTAATAGCTTTAAATCATAAATAGGATTTTAATAGAATTTTCTTTTAATAGTTTTAAATAGTCTTTTAGAGTTTAATAGATTTTTAATATAGAAGATTATAGAATATATAGATTTTTAGGAATTTATAGACTTTATTTTAATATATTTTAATGGTTTTAAAATGTTTTAGAATAGTATAGATTTTTTAATAGATATTAAATAGATTAATGGATTCTATTAGCATTTTTAGAGTATAATTAGAGTTGTTAGATATTAATAGATTTTTCTGAATATTAATTTGTAGATTTAATTGTTAGATTGTTTTGAGTTTTAATTAGATATAGGCTTAATAGTCAATTAGTCTTGCCATTTTAATTCACGTTAATTCATCAATCAGTCATTAATCCATTTTCATTAGGTCATTTTAATTCTGTTAATCAGTATTAATTTGTTCATTATCCAGTATTAGTCTCAGTATTAAGTCATTGGGCTTTTTATCCAAGTATTTTCGAGTAGGCCCACTTCTGCAAGTCCAAAAATCATGTCCATATAAAGTCTTCAGCCACGTGTGGATCCTAGAGGGAGCCACATCACAATTCCCACGTCCTGCCACGTTTTCCCCACCATCTCTCTCTCTCTCTGCCAACACACAGCACACGTGTCTCCTCCCTCTCACTCCTCAGTGCCAGCGCACATCCCACTAACCAGCCCTCACCGCCGGCCATGCAGCCACCGGCCCGGACGCCTTTCTCCACCGCAACCGTCGCCGGAGATCGTTGAGGTCGCCGGAAACTGCAAATTCTCCCCTTTCTCCAGAAATCACCCGTTCATCATCTTCTACCTTCGTCCACCCTGTCACCGGAAAACGTAACGACCCACCGAAATCTTCATCGATCCATCCACGTTCATCCAGACCTCCAGATCTCAGCAATCTCCATCTATTCTTCAGGATTTCTTCACGGAATTCATCAACAATTTTCCAGATTTCTTCCTTAAGAACTACGAATGACTTTCTTCATCCAGATTTCTCCAGAAGCTCTTCGTGTTCAATAGTTTTTCTAGAGACTCATACGACCTTCAACCACGTTCATGTTCATGCGCCTCCTTCAAGTTCTCCCAGCAATACTCATAGATCTTCATCATCCTTCAAGAAGCTTCGTCATCAGCTTCGTCTTCGAGAACGTCCCCAGAACTTCTTCGCCACGAACTTCATCGTAACTGATTCTCCAATCTTCAGCTTCGTCGAGTCCACCGCATCGTTAGTCAAGATCTTCAAGGCTCCCAGATCGTCTTCAAACATCATCAAGTTTGTTGATCTTCGAGCGTCCACAAAGAACTCTCCAGAAGCTTCATCGTCTCCGTGGCTTCACCCAGGTTTCGCTTCTTTTCGTCTCATAGTCGTTTGTTCAGCTGGATTAGGGTTTCTGTTTTGAGATTTGAATGTTAGATTTATTGATGAGGATAATCTAGGTTTGGGTTAAATGGATTTAAGTTTGGGGATGATGGTTCGATTGAGATTCGTGAGAGTTTGAGAGTTTCAGAAGAGGGTTTGAGAGAGAATTTCAGAGGAGAGAACGGCGCGTTAGGGTTTAGGGGATGAACAGTGAACGAGTTTTTTGGGGAGAAGATGGTTTTGTTAATTGGTAGTTGGGTTAGGGTTTGGATTAGATTAGGCCCAATCTGAGATTACTATCACGGCCCCCTCTTTACTCGCCATACCCCCCCTAGGCTGTAAACTGAATGAACTTCGTGGGCTTAGTCAGCATTTGCTATGCACACCCCCTATATTTGGGCCCAGTCTGAAATAACTGAGGCGTTTTGCTATTCGCCACCCCCTTGTTTTATTTTCTTTTTAATTTTCTTTGTTTCATTCATGATAGAAAATATGTCATAAAAAATAGTAGGATTATCCAATTAATTCCCTTCTTTTTTTCTATAGATTCATAGTTCAATTTAGAATTTTATGGTGCAAGAATATTGAATTGATCATGCATTTTCATTTTTATTTGCATTTTTGTATTTTAATTGGTAATTGAGTAATTGGTTTGTGATGTGTCTGCCTTGTTGATTTTAGTTCTCTCATTTGGTAATGAATTTTGCTTTTCTTTTTTAGTATGTTGTACTAGACTAATGCATGCTCCCCTTAGATTTTTAATAGAATTTTTGGATGGTATTTACTTCTGTTTCAGGTAGATGATTAGGGACCTTCGACTTGCTGGTTAACCCTTGACCATTCACATGATAGGGATTGTTTAGTAGACTTAGAAGTTGACTTAGGCTTTGAGATTTGATTTTGGGATCATAGAGCCATATAGGTTTCCCCTAGATTTTTTCTGGATTTTTAGAAGTTGTTTTGCTATTTTTGCTTGAGCTTGAGAATAGGAGAAGTCTTGAGGGCTTCTGACTTTGAAGTTCAACTGTGGTTGAACTTTAGAGATAGTTTCTTTTGGTTTGAGGGCCTGTGGTTTCTTCTTGAAGGTGGAGGCTGGATGAAGACTTGATGGAGATTGCAAGGATGCATGGATTGAAGACCTAGTCTAGGAGCTTGCTCTCTTTCTGTGAGGTTTGAGATCCTGAAGTTTGAGGGAAATTTATGGTACTTTCCTGAGGAAGGCACTATAGATGTCTTTCATTCTTTCTTCTCACCTCTTTCTTAAGTATCCAATGATGTTGGAGCCTTCATGTGAGTTTAGTTTCTCCTGAGGAGGAATGTAAACCGTTCACAGTTGTTGAGCCACATGGGATATGATTCCTAAGTGGAAGCCCCCTAGTATTTTCCAGAGGAAGGCACTATGGGTCTGTTCACTTAGTTCCCTTAGTTCATGTAGGATTTCTTAAGTATCCAATGATGTTGGAGCCTTCATGTGAATTTAGTTTCTCCTGAGGAGGAATGTAAACCATTCACAGTTGTTGAGCCACATGGGATATGATTCCTAAGTGGAAGCCCCCTAGTATTTTCCAGAGGAAGGCACTATGGGTCTGTTCACTTAGTTCCCTTAGTTCATGTAGGATTTCTTAAGTATCCAATGATGTTGGAGCCTTCATGTGAGTTTAGTTTCTCCTGAGGAGGAATGTAAACCATTCACAGTTGTTGAGCCGCATGGGATACGATTCCTAAATAGAAGCCTCCTAGTACTTTCCTGAGGAAGGCACTATGGGTCTGTCTACTTAGCTCCCTTTCTTTGGTAGGCTTGTCTTGAAGCTTGAAGGATGGGATTGATTTCTCCCTTTGGGGTAGATTAGGGTTTTGCTTTGGGTTTTGTTTAAGGCTTTGCTTAGAGATTTGATTAAGGTTTAGTGCAGGGTTTTTGTTCAGGGGTTTGATTAGGGGCTTTGTTCAGGGGTTTGTCAGGCTGGTTAGCCTTCTCTTTGTGTTGATTGACTTGTGTGGTGCTGTGCTGCATTAGACTTAGGGGTTCATATAGATATTTCTGAGATAGGTGCATCTTAGAAATAAGCCTGCTTGTCTGCATAAGAAGTTGAGGTGGTCCTCCTTCTGCTTGATTGTTATTGAGTGGCTTTGCTTGCTGGTATTTGGTAGAGCTGAGCTCCCTTGCCTCTATGGTTTGTGGCCTTTCTGCCTTGCTTGTTTGGTTGTTGCATTCATGCATATTTCCAGTATTTCTTTACTTTGCAGTGTTTCCTGTTTGCTGTTTAGTTCTGTTGCCATGATCCCTTAGGAGCTCTAACTTCTCTGCTGTGGAGGAGTTATGATAGACATTAGGTTGGTTAACCAGGAATGATAACATTAGGTAGATTCCCCTTTTCAACCATAGTTTTAGGGTGTCTCTTTCCTTTCTCAAAACAACAGAAAAACACTTAATAAAGGATAAAACAAAAGTGAATTCATTTCTTCCGTCAAAAGATTTGAACAAACATCGAAACTTTTTGTCCTCCTGGACTGTGAAAACCCTTGGTTAAGGTGCATTTTCCCATAAAAACACTTGAACAGCTTGTGTCGTGCATAGCCCGAACTACGTTTGCTCTGATCTTCCATGCAGTGTGGAAGTACGTAGGTACAGGACGCGATGTCCTGGCGAGCAACTTTCCCCCCGTCTAGACGTAGGTAGTCGAACTACATTGACTCTGACTTTCCCATTGCACGAGGGAGTACGTAGGCCCAGAACAGCGTATGTTCTGTCGAGTCCTGTCCTTTTCTTTTCTTTTCAGACTGACCACTAGCGTAGATAGATAAACACACCTTTTTCCTTATAAACACCAAGCATGGATCCCATCGAGTACGACGGACGTGAGGGGTGCTAATACCTTCCCCTTGCGTAACCGACTCCCGAACCCAGGTTTTGGTTGCGACGACCATACCTTTCCCGTTTTTTTGCGAGGTTTACTTCGAGCGTTTCCTTTCCCCCCGTTGGGATGAATAACGCACGGTGGCGACTCTTCTGTCAGCCGGCGCCGATTTTCGCAGTAGCGACAACTGGCGACTCTGCTGGGGACTACGTAGCATCTAGGGACTTTTCCCATCCCTTATGCTGGGACCGTTTCCCATCCCCTACGCGAGTCAATCCTAGCGCTTGGGTGTTTATCTGTTGGGTGTCGTGCATATGTGTTTTACTTTTCCGCACCTTTACCTTTCCGCATTTACTTTCAGCATTATATTATTGTGATTATTGCTGTGGGAGAGGGAGGTTACTGTGAGCGAGAAGCCGGACCTGGGCTTGAGTATGCACCTAGACATAGTTGTGGAGAGTAGTAGACGAACCTGTTTGCTGAGCAGACACAGTTCCCTACGAAATCTGCGCTCAGACGAGGTTCTCTCCGAGGTGCTCCTTTCCGATCCTGAGGATCTGAGGGGAGTCCAGACGTGAGGATTGTCGACTCTGGGGACCGATCAATTGGAAGTCAGCTAAGTGAGGCCTCTTCATGACTTGATGATGCCACTCCTTCTGGGAATCGTATCGTCACTCATGAAAGTCTGTGACGCTGATGACCGCATAGGATGCCGTACCTTTGTCCATGGATTAGGTCCATACCTGTGAGAGGGATTAGGTTATTGCAGGAAAACTGGCCTTCAGAAACCAGGATTCAGTATTTATCAGATGGTTTTCTTAGCTCATTAACAGGTGTGTTGTTTGGATCAGATGGATTTCTTGTCCAAGGTTGATACTATTATCAGATGGTTTTCTCATCAGAGACAGAGGTTCAGATGGATTTCTTGCCAGGGTATTGGTATTTTGGGTGTCGGATGATAGTCAGTGTCATGAGGTTCTGGTGACTGTGGTGGTTTTCTGTTCTTGATATCACAGAGATGTTCCTCTTCAGGCTACAGCATGGCCTCTGTGTTCACTGATTGCATCATTTATCATATTGCATTATTGCATTACCATTTGCATCCAACTAACGTGTGTGTATTGCAGGTACATATTTTCCTCCCAGTTCCGGTGGTTGTTTCCTAGCAGACAGGGAAGCCATGAAGAGAGTGTTACCCTACATATTCCCGTCTCCAGATATCAGTCTGTTGTCAGAGTTAATTACTATTTCCGGGAAGAAGGTGATGGGAGATTTCAGGAAGACATATGGGAGGATCCTGACTTATGTTTACCAGCCCTCGGCTTATGAGATCAGCGGTATTTACACCCTGTTGCAGTTTTATGATGCTGAGCTCAGGTGTTTCGTATTTCCTGACTTTGTCTTGGCTCCTACCCTGGAGGAGTATTCTGCACTTTTGGATGTACCGATTCGCGAGCAGATACCTTTCTATCACACGAACGCTAAGCCTAATCTGGCTAAGCTTTCTGCTATTCTGTACTTAGGAGAGTTTGAGCTGACAAGGAAGATGATTAAGAAAGGAGATGCATGGGGATTTCCGTTGGTTGTTTTGGTAGAGAAGGCTCGGGAGTATGCTAAGAAGGGTGGCTGGGTTGTTTTTGATGCCATCCTTGCTGTGTGTGTTTATGGCATTGTATTGTTCCCAAACCAGCCTGATTTTGTTGATGCGGATGCTTTCTATATTCTGGCTGCAAAGAACCCAGTTCCTACCTTGCTGGGAGATATCCACCATTCTACTCACTACAAAAATGAAAAACGGCAAGGAAAGAATGTCTCTTGCTGTGTACCTCTACTGTGCAGGTGGTTTACTAGTCATATGCCGAAGTCGGGGCCTTTCGTCACTTCTATTGATTCTTTAGGATGGCCTGAGCGCTTGATGGGGTTGACTTCTGAGAATGTGGTGTGGGTTAATGAGGAGGTGTTAGGAGTTGAGGTCATATACAGATGCGAAGGATTCCCTAATGTTCCTTTGATAGGAAGGAGAGGGTGTGTCAATTACAACCCTTCCTTATTAATCAGGCAGTTTGGGTATGCACCTCAGGAAGTGCCGAAGCCCGAGGAGATACAGGAATCTCTGTATCTTACTGGGGCAATAAAGGAAGAGATGTTGATCAAGCTTAAGAAAGCATGGAAGAACCTGCATAAGAGAGGAAAGTCTTCATTTAGCAAAGGGGGTACTCGAGTTCTTGGTCCGTATGTGGAATGGATTCGTGAACGAGCTACGAAATTCCTTATGCCTTATCCTGCAGTTCAGCCATTGTATCCCTCTCCGGTGGAGGAGCCCACCACTATAGACATACAGGTATACAAGCAGCTGATGGCAGAGAAAGAAGAGTTAGCAAAGGCTAAAGAAGCTTTAGAGAAAGAGAATGCCCAGCTTCGTCATGAAAAAATTGAAATAGGATATTCTTCCAAGCAACAGGTCGAAACTTTGAAACATCTGAAGACTACTTTATTGGAGTTGACCGAAACCAAGAAGCGTCTGGAGTTAGATGTAGACTCAGTTAGCAGTGTATTGGCTACTAAGAAATAAGAGCTGGAAAGAGCCTACACGAAGTTAGCTAAATTCAGAGAGCATTGGGACCTTACTATGGCCAAGCGCAAAGAACGGGAAGAAGAGCTAAAGATATAGGTTGCTCAGTTGGCAAAGCAGGTTAAAATGAAGACTGAGGAGCTTGAAGAAGAAGCATGCCGTCGATACGAGGCCGAACGCAAACTGATTGACGCCATGAAGAATCTCGAAGATTGTCAGCGCAGAGCAGACATCAAGAGGCCCAAACCTGACGATGGTGCCCAGGATAAGGCTTGGGAAGATTTTGTCAGAGATATCCAAGGAACGGTCAGGAAAAGGGATCAGTTGATAGAAGGCTTGATTTATCGACCGGATCACCCAGAGACGAAGAAGCTGTTCGAGAATTTCTGCGATCGTACCCGCACGTGACTTCTTTCTTGTATGCTATGTGTTGAGATCACCGCCAGACATGTTGGTTGGGATCCTCCTTTATCATATCAGTTGTATGGAACATAGTTGTGTAACGCCTTGACGAGACTGTTATTCCAATAAATATATGAGGGTTTTTCTAAATATTGTCTTTATGGTTTCTCTTATCTTGCTACCTTGACACTGGAATTGGAGGGGAAATATCCCCAACGCACACATGCACGTTAGCATTTTTGCATTGTTGTTTGCATAAATCATATTGCATTACAGGTTTGTGACCCATGTTCCTTATCATTCTTCATCCATATACCCAGGTATTTTCAGGATTGCAGAAAAGCGGGTCCACCGTTACTCTACCAGGATTAATCACAAGAAGATCATGGACAACGTGCAGAGTGAAATACAAGAAATGCGTGACAGGATGGCCATGCTCATGCAAACCATGGAGACCATCGCCAAAGGTCAAGAGCAACTACAGACTCTGGTTCAACCGTTGGTCGCACGGGCTGAAAACAACGGGACACCGCATGGTGAAAATATTGCTGCTTCTCCCCGAATTGAGAATCGTCAAAGTGCTGATGTTATTCCCGTAACTGGTTTGAATGCTGGAGAAACTGGTCCTGCAGGCGGAGGTGGGAACGTCGGTAATATGAATGCCAATGCAGATACTGCTGGGGTATTTGTGGGTAATGTCAACCAGGGTTTCAATGGGGGCGCTGAGAACGTCGGAATGAATGGAAATAATGGTAACCAGGGCTTCAATGGTGTGAACATGGGGTATGGCAACATTGCTGGCACCAAGGCTGGGTTTGGTGACTATGGTTATGGTAATCTTGGATATGGAACTGGTGCGTACAACGCTCAAGAGATGGGCAATCTGAGGTACGACCCCAGGTACTTCCAAACGGGTCCGGGCCGTGATGCAGATTATGTTGGATATGATGCAGTACCTCGCTGGGAGGGTCGTCAGGAGGATGTGTTCTCTGGTCAGAATGAGGGTTATGAAAGAGCTAGGGATGACAACCATCGGATGAGGTTGCTAGAAGAGAAAGTGAACGGATTAGCCAGCCAGAATGCTCTTGGGTTGGATATGTCAAATATGGGGCTGGTCCCAGGGTTAAGGGTCCCGCTGAAATTCAAAGCGCCGTCATTTGATAAGTACAAAGGGGATACATGCCCTAGGGTGCATGTGCGCGCGTTTTACAGGCGTATGTCCGCGTATTCTGAGGATGAAAAGATGCTAATGCACTTCTTTCAGGATAGCCTGTCAGGGCCATCGCTGGAGTGGTACATGAGCTTGGAGCCTACTCAGATCAGGAGTTGGAAAGAATTGGCAGAGGCTTTTGTTCGACATTATCAATATAATAGTGATCTCGCCCCTAACCGAGTCCAGCTGCAAAGCATGTCTCAAAAGTCTAGCGAGAGCTTTAAGGAATACGCCCAGAGATGGCGAGATCTGGCTGCTAGGGTACACCCTCCGATGGTGGAGCGCGAAATGATGGATATGTTCATAGGAACTTTCTCTGGAATGTACTATGACCGGTTGCTCAATTTTTTGATGAGTACCTTCTCTGAGTTGATCTTGATGGGGGAGCGCATTGAAAACGGGGTGAAGATTGGTAAAATTCAAGCGGGTGAGTCCAGTTCTGCAGGAGGTAATAAGAAGACGTTTGGTGGTAAAAGGCAGGGTGATACCAACGCTGTATGCAATGCTCAACGGAGAAATAGAGGTCAGAACTGGCATCAGCAGTCGCAGGTTGCAAGTGTAACCATTCCAAGGCCTTCTCAGCAGCAGAGACAACAACCACAGCAGCAGGCTCAGTAGCAGCCAAATAATAATCAGCGCAGATTTCAGAACCCGCGACCGAGGAGAGTATTCGAGGCGCCGCCGGTATCGTATGTAGAACTTCTTCAAGCTTTGTTGAAATTGCAGCTAGTCGAGAAGAGGACCTTAGCACCACCAACTGGCCAGCCGCCAGTCGGGTATGATATTAATGAGCATTGTGACTTCCATTCGGGTGCACCAGGGCACAATATTGAAAATTGCCTAGCTTTCAAGCATAAAGTACAGGATTTGCTTGATGGTACGGCTATTAACTTCGGGAAGGACGGTCCCAATATCACGCAACAGCCAATGCCCAAGCATGGTGGGGCTGGGGCCAATGCAATCCTGACAGATGATGAGTTGGACTTGGTTTCGGAAGTGAGCAAGCTGAAAACCCCTTTGAGTTACGTAAAGCAGCGCTTATTGAAAGGAGGTGTCTATCCCGGATGCAGTGAAGAGTGTGCTGACTGTTTGGTTCAACCTGGGGGCTGTGAGAAGTTGAAAAGGGGAGTTCAAGGTTTGATTGATGAAGGAATCTTGCAGTTTGACAGGTCTGTGGGGCGAGAGAAGTCTGTTGAGACAGAATCTGGAAAAGAGCGCAGTGAGGTTGCTACGATCACCATTCCGTTCAAATCAGTGACGATTTCGGCATCATCGAAAAGGTCGACCATTACTATTACCAAGGCTAAACCAATCCCTTATGAGGGCACAAAGGCAGTCCCGTGGTGCTACGGTGCTGAGGTGTATTGCAATGGGGAAAAGATTGACTTGAATGATCCGCCAGCGGGATCCGTAGATAACATAGTGGGCGCGGGTGGTATAACCCGGAGCGGGAGAATTTTCACTTCACCTGAGGTCGAGGCAGAGAGGCTCGCCAGGGGTAAGAACAAAGTTGTTGAGGGGGAACCTTCGGGGAGTAAGGAGAAAGAACCGATAACCAAGGATGTGGAAGAATTCATGAGATTGATTCGCAAAAGTGACTACAAGATTGTAGAACACCTGCAGCAGACCCCGTCAAAGATCTCCATATTATCGCTGTTGTTGTGTTCTGAGGCGCATAGAAATGCCCTGTTGAAGGTACTTGAGACATCCTTCGTGCCGCAAGAGATTTCAGTTAATCAGCTGGAGGGGGTTATGGCACATGTTAATGTTGGGCATGGTCTGGGATTCACGGATTTTGACCTAACGCCTCGAGGGCGTGATCACAATAATGCCTTGCACATCTCTATCGAATGCCGGGGCACTATTTTATCCCATGTGCTGGTAGACACGGGGTCCTCGTTGAATGTGTTACCGAAGAAAGCCCTGTTGAAATTGGATACCCGTGGGTTGTTGTGCACACCTAGTGATTTGGTGGTGAGGGCCTTTGACAGAACAAGGAGGTCGGTATTCGGGTCCGTAACATTACCCATTCAGGTAGGTCCGGAGGTGTTTGATACAGTGTTCTACATCATGGACATCCAGCCTGCATATAGCTGTTTGATCGGGAGACCTTGGATTCATGCCGCTGGGGCAGTAACTTCTACGCTCCATCAGAAGCTGAAATATATGGTTGAGGGGAGTATTGTGACGGTGTGTGGCGAAGAGGATATCTTAGTCAGTCATTTGTCTTCCTTCAAATACGTGGAGGTAGATGGAGAGATTCATGAAACGCTGTGTCAGGCGTTCGAAGGGGTGAAGGTTAAAGAAGAAGCTCCGGTGAAGAGTGAAGGGCAAGAGGTGGCCGTCTCCTCATATAAAGAAGCCAAGGCGTTGGTGCAAGCAGGAGAGACTCAGAAGTGGGGGCAGGTTCTGGACATACCAGTGAAGCAAGATAGGTATGGCTTGGGGTACCGCCCATCTCCCTCACAGAGTGCGCCTAAGTACAAGGGACCTGTCGTGTTCACGCCCGGAGGGGTTAGCTTTGAAAGGATTAATGTCGTGTCTGATACGGAGGAAGTGGATAGCGACTGCGACATGGACGCATGGATTCGACCCAACACGCGGGGGAAAAGCCTATGCAACTGGTCCATCCAGGACGTCATCCAAGTCACCAAACAGTAATGCGTTGTTTTTTCAATAATTGTATGATCACATGCCTTGCCCGGGGCATCGTTGACCTCGTCTTAGGGCCTAACTGTTTACCTGCATGTTTGTATGATCAATAAATGACGACATTTTTTACATTCAAATGTTGTGATCCTTTTCTTTCTATTTTTTTATTTTTCAATAAAATGGCAGCGTGCTTATGCATTTTGCTTGTATATCATTTTGAAGCACTTAACCGTTTCCCTCGCAGGATTCATGAATTTTCAGATGACATCGACTAAAGACTTCCTATGACTCGTTTAGACTTCGAGCATCCGATCTTCCAAGCTGAGGAGGAGATTGTTGAGGATAGTGACTTACCAGAAGAGCTGAGTCGGTTGTTGAAGCAAGAGGAGAGAGTCATTCTGCCTCACCAGGAAGAGATTGATATTGTAAATTTAGGGTCTGAAGAATGCGTCAGGAATATCCGTATAGGGGCCGCGTTGCAGGTTGACATCAAGCAAGAGCTTATTGAGATGCTGCGTGAATATAGGGATATATTTGCTTGGTCCTACGAAGACATGCCGGGTTTGGATACTGATATGGTTGTTCATCGTCTGCCGTTGAGGGAAGATTGCCCGCCTGTGAAGCAGAAACTCAGAAGGACTCGTCCTGACATGGCTGTAAAGATAAAGGAATAAGTGCAGAAGCAATGGGATGCTGGGTTCCTGGCTGTTACCACTTATCCCACTTGGGTCGCTAATATTGTGCCTGTGCCAAAGAAAGATGGCAAGGTTCGAATGTGTGTTGATTATAGGGATCTAAACAAAGCGAGCCCGAAAGATGATTTCCCGCTGCCGCATATTGATGTGTTAGTTGACAACACAGCTCAGTTTTCGGTATTCTCTTTCATGGATGGATTTTCAGGGTACAACCAGATCAAAATGGCTCCGGAAGATATGGAAAAAACGACCTTTATCACCCCGTGGGGAGCCTTCTATTATAAGGTGATGCCCTTTGGTTTGAAAAATGCTGGGGCAACGTACCAGCGGGCCATGACAACGCTCTTTCACGACATGATGCACAAAGAGATTGAGGTGTATGTCGATGACATGATTGCCAAGTCTCAAACGGAGGAAGAACATCTTGTTAATCTGCTGAAGTTGTTCAAGAGGCTGAGGAAGTTCAGGCTGAGGTTGAATCCTAACAAGTGTACCTTCGGAGTGAGATCCGGGAAGCTACTGGGGTTCATTGTGAGCAAGAAAGGAATCGAGGTCGATCCTGCAAAAATAAAAGCAATACAAGAGATGCCAGCACCGAGAACAGAAAAAGAAGTCCGTGGATTCTTAGGGAGGTTGAACTACATTGCTAGGTTCATCTCCCACCTAACGACCACGTGTGAACAATTATTCAAACTGTTAAAGAAATATCAAGCGGTGGTCTGGAACGACAATTGCCAAAGGGCATTTGAAAAGATAAAAGAATACTTGCAGGAACCTCCGGTGTTAATACCCCCAGTAGCGGGACGACCACTGATTATGTATCTGACGGTTCTTGAGAACAGCATGGGTTGTGTTCTCGGTCAACATGACGAGACAGGAAGGAAAGAGCATGCAATTTACTACTTGAGTAAAAAGTTCACAGATTGTGAATCTCGATACTCTATGCTCGAAAAGATGTGTTGTGCATTGGCGTGGGCTGCCAAACGTCTAAGACAGTACATGCTGAACCATATAACCATGCTGATATCGAAGATGGATCCGATCAAGTATGTGTTTGAAAAGCAAGCGCTCTCTGGAAGGATTGCTAGATGGCAAATGGTATTGACAGAATACGATATCCAGTATGTTTCCCAGAAGGCCATTAAGGGAGGTGTTCTGTCCGAATATCTTGCCGAACAGCCAATTGAGGATTATCAGCCTATGAAGTTTGAGTTTCCTGATGAGGACATAATGTACTTGAAGGTTAAAGATTGTGAGGAGCCGTTGCCTGGTGAAGGTCCTGAGTGGAGTTCCCAGTGGCGATTGATTTTTGACGGGGCTGTCAATTCGTATGGTAGCGGGATTGGGGCAATCATTACAACTCCCCACGGGTCGCACATCCCGTTTACGGCTAGATTGACTTTTCCAGTGACGAATAACGAAGCCGAGTACGAAGCTTGTATTATGGGGTTAGAGGAGGCTATCGATCTGAGGATCAAGAATCTGGATGTATATGGGGATTTAGCATTGGTTGTGAATCAGATTAAGGGAGAGTGGGAGACACGCCAACCTAATCTGGTATCGTACATGAATTATGCGAGAAGGTTGCTACCTTTCTTTGATAGGGTGGAGTTCCATCATGTACCTCGGGCGGAGAATCAAATGGCAGACGCCCTTGCAACATTATCCTCGATGTATAAGGTCAACTACTGGAACGAGGCTCCCAGGATTGTCATATCTCGCCTTGATAGGCCGGCCTTTGTGTTTGCAATTGACGAAGCATCTGACGGTAAACCTTGGTATTTCGACATACAGAATTTCCTGAAGAACAAGGAATATCCGGATGGGGCATCCAGTCGTGACCAGAAGACTCTAAGGAGATTGGCAGGCAACTTCTATCTGAACCCTGATGGCGTTCTGTATAGAAGGAACCACGATTTGGTACTCCTCCGGTGTGTAGACGAGAAGGAAGCCAATTTACTCATGGAAGAGGTCCATGAAGGAACTTTTGGTACACATGCTGGTGGGCATGCTATGACCCGAAAGTTGTTACGGGCGGGGTATTATTGGTTAACGATGGAAATGGACTGTTTCAAGTTCGCCAAGCGGTGTCACAAGTGCCAGATCTATGCTGATAAGATCCATGTGCCACCCAGTCCACTGAATGTTATGGCTTCTCCGTGGCCTTTCTCCATGTGGGGAATTGATATGATTGGCAAGATCGAGCCTACTGCTTCTAATGGGCATCGCTTCATCCTAGTCGCGATCGATTACTTCACCAAGTGGGTGGAAGCAGCATCTTACGCCAATGTGACGAAGCAGGTGGTGGCCAGATTTATCAAGAGGGATATAATTTGCAGATACAGTATTCCCGAACGGATCATTATTGATAATGGTTCGAACTTGAACAATAGGATGATGAAGGATCTTTGTCGGGAGTTTAAGATCGAGCATCATAATTCATCTCCATATAGACCCAAGATGAATGGCGCTGTTGAAGCAGCCAACAAGAACATAAAGAAGATTGTTCAGAAGATGGTGGTAACGTATAAGGATTGGCATGAGATGTTGTCGTTTGCTCTGCACGGTTATCGCACGACGGTGCGTACATCAACCGGGGCAACTCCGTTCTCACTAGTGTATGGCATGGAGGCAGTCCTTCCATTGGAGGTTGAGATACCATCTTTGAGGGTTTTGCTTGATGTCCAGCTTGATGAGGCAGAATGGGTGAGAAATAGATTGAATCAGCTGAGCTTGATAGATGAGAAGAGACTGGCATCAATTGCACATGGTAGGCTGTATCAGAGCCGGATGAAGAAAGCGTTCGACAAGAAGATTCGACCTCGAAGCTTTCAGACGGGTGATCTTGTGCTAAAGAAGATTCTCCCACCGCAATCGGATCACAGGGGCAAATGGACTCCCAATTATGAAGGCCCATACGTCGTGAGAAAGGTCTTCTCCGGAGGAGCCTTATTGTTATCCACCAAGGATGGTGAAGACTTTTCATCCCCTGTGAACTCGGACGCAGTTAAAAAATACTTTGCTTAAAAATTGACCCGCTGGACAGTAAAAAGAGAGTCCAGGCAAAAATGGGGCATCCTGGCGAACCAAAAACAGAATAAACGGTTCGGGCAAAAGTTAGGGATAAAATGGAAAAGATGTACACCCGCGAAGTTGAAAACCTACACTGGGCGGCTTCGGCAAAAAGGAGTATCCCGGTGAATTGAAAACCCGCAAAGGGCAATTCACGCAAAAGTTAGGGATTTGAGAAGCAAATGACTGCGGTCCAAGTTTGATTGTTCAGTGGTTTGGGAGCATCCGGGGGTCGACTATCCAAAGCAATCTCTTCCGAAGACAGAGATCAAGAAAGCATCAGAGTCCGGCGAGTCATAGGAGGATCGGTTCATGGTGTTCGTCTGTAACACGTTGCCGACATGTGTACAAATTTTATTCTGTATCTTTGTACATTTCTGCATTTTGTTTATGTGTGACTACCTCTTTTCAGGAGTTGCATCTGATGTACAAATCTTGCCTATTTTCAGGCCGTTATCAATAAAGTGTGTTGTTCAGTGTAGTGTGTGACTTTGGTTTTAACTTTTACAGTTTTGTTTGTAAAAAACGCCGATGTTTTTGATAAAACTTACATGTGTGTAAACAGGCAGGCCTCGGCCGATGATTGTTAAAACTGGAAATTACCTGAATGGTTGTCATGGGTGATTACCAAGATGTTTCCTTTTGCATAGATTGTCTTGTGTTTTCTTGTTGACTTTTGCAGGTATTCAAAAGCTTGCAAAGTTCCCCGCCAGAGTCCATGGCAGGCTAGTACCCTCTCCAGAGGATGAATGTTGTGTCTTCCCCCAGTGAAGTCACCCCAGGCAAATTTGAATTTTGTCTCCCCAGGAGAGTGGAGATTGCGTCAAAGGAAAAGATCAATGTATCGTCGTTAGTTCAGAATTGGCTTATCAAGCAGAGCAGAGTCCTCCCCAGCAAGGGTCGAGGCGAATAGGATCAACTCGCCCAAAGAGTCTTGTGTAGTGTGAATCAGAGCACACTGGTCAATCCCCAGCTCAGTGATAGCAGGATGAATTATCCCCGCAGGGCGTAATCAGAGTGTTGATACTTTTTGAAAGCAGTGTCCAGGATTGCTTTTCTCTTTCCCCAACAGGTTGATCCCTCCTCGGCAGGACGATCATTTCCAGGAGAGTTTGAAGTTATGAGTTTGTGAGCTACTTTCCCAGCAGGATGGTTATCCCCAGCGGAGTTAGTTCATCTTTCCAGCATTTATTTTGTTGGAAGCGTATCGGTAGTATTCCGGTCATCCCCAGCGGATCCAGTTTGTCTTCAGCATTTATTTTGCTGAAGTAACTCTTTCCATAAGCATGCATCATAAGCACTTGCATTTTACACGAATACGTAGCATTTCCATGCAGCATGGAAGCATTACGGCATTATCAAACATGTGCATTTGGAAACGTAAGCAGGATTGATTACCCGTCCAGCTTCAGGTGTATTTTCTCTGTCGATAAGTGAGGTCGTGGTTCACAGAAATGTGCATATGTTTGGTTTGCGACACAAGACGCGCAGTGATCGTGTTTTCTCCTGTCAAGAGAGTTGTGCCGCAGGGCACGCAGTGATCGTGGTCATCGGTATGTTGTGGGGATTTGTGGTAGAGTACGCAGTGATCATATTCATTCTGTGGTTTCGTTCGTGACACAAGACACGCAATGATCGTGTTTCCTCCTGTCAAGAGGGTTGTTGCGCAAGGCACGCGGTGATCATGTTCATCATGTCATGGGGTTTTAGCGGAAGAGATACGCAGTGACTATATCCGTCCTATAGGTGGTTTTGTTTGCAACACCGAGGCGCGTAGTGATCGTGTTTCCTCCTGTCAAGAGGGTTGTTGCGCAAGACACGCAGTGATCGTGTTCGTCATGTCATATTCCCCTAGCAGAGTTTGCTTGGTCAAGCACTTTTTTCCCCCCAGTTGAGTCTTTCTCAGGGTGCTGTGGTGTCAGCAGTGGAAGATGGTAATGCAGATTTTTGGGTGGTTACCCGTAGTTTCCCCGGCAGGGTGTTACTCCAACGAGTTGCTTGGTTAAGTTCCTCGTATTTTCCAACAAAGTTATTCTCGTCAAGGTGCTTGGTTAAGTTCCCAAATTCCCCAGCGGAGTGTTTTCAGGATACCTATTGCCAGAATAAGTATTTGACGGTCGTCGGCAGAATTGTCCTCTCAGAGTTGCTTGGTTAAGTTTCTCGTGTCCCCGCAGGGATGCTCGTTCAGGTACGAACGGAAGGTTGGTAAGTGAAATCAACATTTTCTCGCTGTTTAGTGGATGCTCGTTCAGGTACGAACGGAAGGTTGGTAAGTGAAATCAACATTTTCTCGCTGTTTAGTGGATGCTCGTTCAGGTACGAACGGAAGGTTGGTAAGTGAAATCAACATTTTCTCGCTGTTTAGTGGATGCTCGTTCAGGTACGAACGAAAGGTTGGTAAGTGAAATCAACATTTTCTCGCTGTTTAGTGGATGCTCGTTCAGGTACGAACGGAAGGTTGGTAAGTGAAATCAACAATTTCTCACTGGTCAGTGTATGCTCACTTCTTCGAAATGGGATGGTCTATGGACAATATCAGATTATTTCATAAACAGGTTGATGGATAGGTGCTTAATTGTCGTTGTGGCAACGAAAATCAGTTCCCTGGTTAGTTCTCCCCAAGCAGTGGTGTGCGCAATTTATTTTTGCGGTTGGCAAATTTCCGGGTTTATTGGTATTCAACCGTCTCGTACCTCGAATATCTGAAGGACGTTCGCTTTTCATCCAGTCGGGTCCAAGCCGTTTGAATAGGGGCAGCTGTTGCACCCTAAAATTTGACTAACCGGTTCTCCTATCTGGTTCGTGGTTTAATTCGTATTCGCATATCAGATGCATGACATTTGTGCACAGACAGATGATGTCAGAATTACAGCTTGGTTTTCACCTATAGGACGTCTCAGACCGGTTCGGGTAATCGGAGGTTATTTTGGGAAGTCACGCGCCTCCTGGGTGTTTTCGGCTTGCACAATGATTTTTGAGAATTCTTGGTGTCCGGGTTTACTGTTTACTTCGATCTGGTCTCGCGCTCTTTTATGTTGCTTATCTGCCTTTGTCTGCATTTTGTTAGGATTTAATAGCCTTTTGTGGATTTTAAATAGGCTTTATAGATTTTTCAGAATTTAAATAGATTTTTTAATATTTTTTAATAGCTTTAAATCATAAATAGGATTTTAATAGAATTTTCTTTTAATAGATTTTAATAGTTTTAAATAGTCTTTTAGAGTTTAATAGATTTTTAATATAGAAGATTATAGAATATATAGATTTTTAGGAATTTATAGACTTTATTTTAATATATTTTAATGGTTTTAAAATGTTTTAGAATAGTATAGATTTTTTAATAGATATTAAATAGATTAATGGATTCTATTAGCATTTTTAGAGTATAATTAGAGTTGTTAGATATTAATAGATTTTTCTGAATATTAATTTGTAGATTTAATTGTTAGATTGTTTTGAGTTTTAATTAGATATAGGCTTAATAGTCAATTAGTCTTGCCATTTTAATTCACGTTAATTCATCAATCAGTCATTAATCCATTTTCATTAGGTCATTTTAATTCTGTTAATCAGTATTAATTTGTTCATTATCCAGTATTAGTCTCAGTATTAAGTCATTGGGCTTTTTATCCAAGTATTTTCGAGTAGGCCCACTTCTGCAAGTCCAAAAATCATGTCCATATAAAGTCTTCAGCCACGTGTGGATCCTAGAGGGAGCCACATCACAATTCCCACGTCCTGCCACGTTTTCCCCACCATCTCTCTCTCTCTCTCTGCCAACACACAACACACGTGTCTCCTCCCTCTCACTCCTCAGTGCCAGCGCACATCCCACTAACCAGCCCTCACCGTCGGCCATGCAGCCACCGGCCCGGACGCCTTTCTCCACCGCAACCGTCGCCGGAGATCGTTGAGGTCGCCGGAAACTGCAAATTCTCCCCTTTCTCCAGAAATCACCCGTTCATCATCTTTTACCTTCGTCCACCCTGTCACCGGAAAATGTAACGACCCGCCGGAATCTTCGTCGATCCATCCACGTTCATCCAGACCTCCAGATCTCAGCAATCTCCATCTATTCTTCAGGATTTCTTCACGGAATTCATCAACAATTTTCCAGATTTCTTCCTCAAGAACTACGAATGACTTTCTTCATCCAGATTTCTCCAGAAGCTCTTCGTGTTCAATAGTTTTTCTGGAGACTCATACGACCTTCAACCACGTTCATGTTCATGCGCCTCCTTCAAGTTCTCCCAGCAATACTCATAGATCTTCATCATCCTTCAAGAAGCTTCATCATCAGCTTCGTCTTCGAGAACGTCCCCAGAACTTCTTCGCCAAGAACTTCTTCATAACTGATTCTCCAATCTTCAGCTTCGTCGAGTCCACCGCATCGTTAGTCAAGATCTTCAAGGCTCCCAGATCGTCTTCAAACATCATCAAGTTTGTTGATCTTCGAGCGTCCACGAAGAACTCTCCAGAAGCTTCATCGTCTCCGTGGCTTCACCCAGGTTTCGCTTCTTTTCGTCTCATAGTCGTTTGTTCAACTGGATTAGGGTTTCTGTTTTGAGATTTGAATGTTAGATTTGTTGATGAGGATAATCTAGGTTAGGGTTGAATGGATTTGAGTTTGGGGATGATGGTTCGATTGTGATTCGTGAGAGTTTGAGAGTTTCAGAAGAGGGTTTGAGAGAGAATTTCAGAGGAGAGAACGGCGCGTTAGGGTTTAGGGGATGAACAGTGAACGAGTTTTTTGGGGAGAAGATGGTTTTGTTAATTGGTAGTTGGGTTAGGGTTTGGATTAGATTAGGCCCAATCTGAGATTACTATCACGACCCCCTCTTTACTCGCCGTACCCCCCCTGGGCTGTAAACTGAATGAACTTCGTGGGCTTAGTGAGCATTTGCTATGCACACCCCCTATATTTGGGCCCAGTCTGAAATAACTGAGGCGTTTTGCTATTCGCCACCCCCTTGTTTTATTTTCTTTTTAATTTTCTTTGTTTCATTCATGTTATAAAATATGTCATAAAAAATAGTAGGATTATCCAATTAATTCCCTTCTTTTTTCTATAGATTCATAGTTCAATTTAGAATTTTATGGTGCAAGAATATTGAATTGATCATGAATTTTCATTTTTATTTGCATTTTTGTATTTTAATTGGTAATTGAGTAATTGGTTTGTGATGTGTCTACCTTGTTGATTTTAGTTCTCTCATTTGGTAATGAATTTTGCTTTTCTTTTTTAGTATGTTGTACTAGACTAATGCATGCTCCCCTTAGATTTTTCATAGAATTTTTAAATGGTATTTACTTTTGTTTCAGGGTAGATGATTAGGGACCTTCCACTTGCTGGTTAACCCTTGACCATTCACATGATAGGGATTGTTTAGTAGCCTTAGAAGTTGACTTAGGCTTTGAGATTTGATCTTGGTATCATAGAGCCATATAGGTTTCCCCTAGATTTTTGCTGGATTTTTAGAAGTTGTTTTGCTATTTTTGCTTGAGCTTGAGAATAGGAGAAGTCTTGAGGGCTTCTGACTTTGAAGTTCAACTGTGGTTGAACTTTAGAGATAGTTTCTTTTGGTTTGAGGGCCTGTGGTTTCTTCTTGAAGGTGGAGGCTGGATGAAGACTTGATGGAGCTTGCAAGGATGCATGGATTGAAGACCTAGTCTAGGAGTTTGCTCTCTTTCTGTGAGGTTTGAGATCCTGAAGTTTGAGGGAAATTTATGGTACTTTCCTGAGGAAGGCACTATAGATGTCTTTCATTCTTTCTTCTCACCTCTTTCTTAAGTATCCAATGATGTTGGAGCCTTCATGTGAGTTTAGTTTCTCCTGAGGAGGAATGTAAACCGTTCACAGTTGATGAGCCACATGGGATATGATTCCTAAGTGGAAACCCCCTAGTATTTTCCAGAGGAAGGCACTATGGGTCTGTTCACTTAGTTCCCTTAGTTCATGTAGGATTTCTTAAGTATCCAATGATGTTGGAGCCTTCATGTGAGTTTAGTTTCTCCTGAGGAGGAATGTAAACCGTTCACAGTTGTTGAGCCACATGGGATATGATTCCTAAGTGGAAGCCCCCTAGTATTTTCCAGAGGAAGGCACTATGGGTCTGTTCACTTAGTTCCCTTAGTTCATGTAGGATTTCTTAAGTATCAAATGATGTTGGAGCCTTCATGTGAGTTTAGTTTCTCCTGAGGAGGAATGTAAACCATTCACAGTTGTTGAGCCGCATGGGATACGATTCCTAAATAGAAGCCTCCTAGTACTTTCCTGAGGAAGGCACTATGGGTCTGTCTACTTAGCTCCCTTTCTTTGGTAGGCTTGTCTTAAAGCTTGAAGGATGGGATTGATTTCTCCCTTTAGGGTAGATTAGGGTTTTGCTTAGGGTTTTGTTTAAGGCTTTGCTTAGAGATTTGATTAAGGTTTAGTGCAGGGTTTTTGTTCAGGGGTTTGATTAGGGGCTTTGTTCAGGGGTTTGTCAGGCTGGTTAGACTTAGGGGTTCATATAGATATTTCTGAGATAGGTGCATCTTAGAAATAAGCCTGCTTGTGTGCATAAGAAGTTGAGGTGGTCCTCCTTCTGCTTGATTGTTATTGAGTGGCTTTGCTTGCTGGTATTTGGTAGAGCTGAGCTCCCTTGCCTCTGTGGTTTGTGGCCTTTGTGCCTTGCTTGTTTGGTTGTTGCATTCATGCATATTTCCAGTATTTCTTTACTTTGCAGTGTTTCCTGTTTGCTGTTTAGTTCTGTTGCCATGATCCCTTAGGAGCTCTAACTTCTCTGCTGTGGAGGAGTTATGATAGACATTAGGTTAGTTAACCAGGCATGATAACATTAGGTAGATTCCCCTTTTCAACCATAGTTTTAGGGTGTCTCTTTCCTTTCTCAAAACAACAAAAAAACACTTAATAAAGGATAAAACAAAAGTGAATTCATTTCTTCCGTCAAAAGATTTGAACAAACATCGAAACTTTTTGTCCTCCTGGACTGTGAAAACCCTTGGTTAAGGTGCATTTTCCCATAAAAAACACTTGAACAGCTTGTGTCGTGCGTAGCCCGAACTACGTTTGCTCTGATCTTCCATGCCGTGTGGAAGTACGTAGGCACAGGACGCGATGTCCTGGCGAGCAACTTTCCCCCCGTCTAGACGTAGGTAGTCGAACTACGTTGACTCTGACTTTCCCATTGCACGAGGGAGTACGTAGGCCCAGAACAGCGTATGTTCTGTCGAGTCCTGTCCTTTTCTTTTCTTTTCAGACTGACCACTAGCGTAGATAGATAAACACACCCTTTTCCTTATAAACACCAAGCGTGGATCCCGTCGAGTACGACGGACGTGAGGGGTGCTAATACCTTCCCCTTGCGTAACCGACTCCCGAACCCAGGTTTTGGTTGCGACGACCATACCTTTCCCGTTTTTTTGCGAGGTTTACTTCGAGCGTTTCCTTTCCCTCCGTTGGGATAAATAATGCACGGTGACGACTCTTCTGTCAGCCGGCGCCGATTTTCACAATCGCGACAAGGCTGTCAATCAACAATTTTCATATCTACTCTCATCTATACATTCCTCCATACGACCCTTCCAACCCAGCTGTTCCCGCATCTCGTCCATCACCTCTCCAACAAACATTCCCGAACCAGCAAACTTTTGATCCCAACATGGAGCTGTCATAAATTATTTACATGTTTTTATGTTTCTCTCAATTTTTATGTAGTTCTTAAAATTCTACACTATCAATTCCTCTATGTACTCTTGGAATTTGTCCTTTCAAATTATGGCTAGTTATTATGTTACTTTCAATTTATTCTATATATATCTTGTCCATCTTTCCCTTCTTTTTGATAATGTCAAAAGGGGGAGAAGGATGTTACTCTTTCATTGTTTGCTTTCTTTCCTTGATTCTTAAGGTACAAATACAAGGTTACTTCAACCTCAATACAAATTCAAATCTTCTCAGCACTTCATACATTGAGGGGGAGAAAAACTTGTTGGAAAGAACTTCTCAACAAAAGAGGAGGCTTTTTCATCATCAAAAAGGGGGAGAATGTGAAATCAAGATTCTCAAGGATCAACTTATGTTTTGATGAAGACAAATCACTCGACAAGAAGGCAAATACGTTCAACCATTTTCAAGACATTAGCATCAGAACAAAGAATTGAAATGAAGAATGTTTTCATCAGAAGGTATAATGAAAATTTTCATTAAGTATCTAATTCCTAAGTTGCTCAAACAATAAAAAACTTTTGCATTACTTTTTCGCACTAACACAAGCTTTTTTACACATAATTTTTCTAAGTTTTTCCAAGTGCAATCGATTGCACTCTTAGAGCAATTGATTGCATGATCAAAATTTTACTTCTATTTTGCTTATGTTTCTTAGTGCAATCGATTGGTGCTTTGGTGCAACCGATTGCATACTTAAAAATCTTTGAATTTTTGCTTCTGTTTCTTAGTGCAATCAATTGGTGATTTGGTGTAATCGATTTCTCTGTTGAAAAATTCAAATTTCAAGTGCTTTTGTGAAGGTGCAATCGATTGGTCTATATGTGCAATCGATTGCTCACTGAACATTTTTGAAAAATCATTCTGAAAAATTGCATCTCTTCAACCAATCTTCCATGAAATGTTTCCATTGAAACATGGCAATTGTTCATCATTTTTTCTGAGGATTTGAATTTTATTTCAAAAGGTGTTTGTGTAATATAAATACCTAATCTTTCAAATTTTCAAAAACACACATCTCTTTCAATTCTCTTTCAAAAATCTTTAACATATTTTTCATCTTTCCACATCTAAGTTCAAACCACTTTTCATAAAGAATTTTCTGCATATTTTCATATCCTTTGAAATAAAATTATTGAGCAACAAGTCTTAGATAATTGTGGAAATTCTCATTGAAAGAGAAGACCAATCACAACATTGATACAACATTGAATACACTGTTACAAACTCATTTTAGAAATTCAGATTGAACTTATTTCCCCTTGCTGTTCAGGATTGTTGAAAGCAAGTGTGTGCATTGAAGAAGAATGTTCTTCTTGCACTTAGTGTTTAGATCTTAAAGGTGTTTAAGAGCCTTTGATATACCTATAGTTTAGAAAGTATTGTACACTGATCCTAACTATAGTGAAATCTCTTTCGTGTTGAAAGGGGACTGGAGTACCTTCGGAGTGTGAAGGGAACCATGATACTTCTCTGTGGTATTTACTTTCTGCTCTTTACCGCTTTCATAACCTTATCACATCTCAAGAAAGTAATAACTCAGTCGATAAAACCAGAAAATTTCAAAGAACCTAATTCACCCCCCTCTTAGGTGCAACTCAGACTATCAGTATGGAGGGCCAACTTTTCCTCTTCGAAAGTATTAGCTCAAAAATTATATGGAGGAGTTCTTGTACCATTATAAAATCCACAAACATGCTCTACAACTTTCATGTTTGATGAATTTCTTGAATCTCAAAGGATCGTAGTGAAAACGTGCTTCAAAGATTGGTACTTTTCATGAACAAAATCTGTCTTGAAAAATTTCTAAGTATTGAAACTTTTTCACAAACCTGATGGCCTTATAACTTCAAATTTATGCACTTTTTGGACCTTTGACCCTCATTAAAAAAGTTGTTGTATGTTTCAAGGGCTTCATTTTGATCTTTGAAACACAAAAGATGGTGGTCTATACTGAAAGTTATGACCTTTCAAAGTTTGTACACAATTAGGGTTTTTCCTCCATACTTAGAAAATTTTCAATTCTTCCACTTTGACCCTTTTGCAAGAAACCTCACAATTCTTGATTTTTCATGCTCAAACTCATAATTAAACATTTTTCATGAAATTTAACTTGAGGGCTTCAATTTTGACCAAAAATCCCAAAATTCAAAGGGTTGACTTTGCAGTTAAACTTGTGCATCTAATGAGTTCAACTGTGTGATCTTCAATGTTCTTGCATTCTTTAACATTTCAAACATAATGGATGCAATCCAAGGATGTGTTTGAGTATATTGGGTCATGTCTCAAGTCTAGAGATCATGCTTTGATCAAAATTTACAGGCACAGTTGACTTTTCCTGATAAAACCCTAATTGGTGACCAGATGAAGTTGAGCTTCAGTGAACTTGTGGTGAGACCAATTTGCACTTGATTCTTAATGGAGAGATGCATACTGAGTGTATGCACAATTGGTAGGTTGATTATTAATCTAAGACATTGACTGATCAAATAAAGATCCTCTTGATTCTCTTGATTCAAAACCTTAATTTAGATGAAACAAAATAAAAAGCAACTTGCACAAGGTTAGGGTTAGAAATGCAATGTATTATGCTCCTAGAATGATGATGAAATCTAGGGTCAAAATTTTGAATATGATAGTTTCCCCTATTTAAATAAATTTACTGGATGGCATGAGTGGTGACAACCCTCATAAAATCAAAGTGAAAGGTATTTAAGTATAGAAATAACCATAAATTTTGCCCCTAGATGCAATGGCATGCCATGCTACAGACAAAACTGACTCTCTTGGACAATGCTAGGAACCATGCACACATGCAATGAACTCTAGTGTGATGGTTTATGATGAAATGTTAAATGCATAATGCAGACAAAAATGAAAACGAGTAAAGATTCGTTGGGGATGACATATATTGGGGAAAAAGAAAGACAACATTAGGGATATCCAAAGTGTTGGATGAACAGTTTCAAACATGACCGAAGATCACTAAGCACATCTAGCAAGAGTAAGACCTTCTTACAAGCGATCAAAGGCAAGGATGGAATCCTCATAACAATAAGATACAGAGCAGGAAGAGATCCTCATAACAAAAGGATACATAGTAGAAAGAGATCCTCATAACAATAGGATTAAGAAATAAGAACCCTCATAACAATAGGGAAAGATCATCATAACAATAGGATAAGATCCTTATAACGATAGGACTGAGATCCTCATAACGATAGGATAGAAAGCAAGAATCCTCATAACAATAGGACTGGGATGCTCATAACAATAGGATACGCATTAGGATCCTCATAAAAATTGGATTGATGGAGAAGAATCCTCATAAAAATAGGATACAAAGCAGAGTAAAATCCTTCTAACAAAAAGGTTGCGTTGACAATGTCCTCATAACAATAGGAATGGCAAGCAAAGGTAGAATCCTCATAACAATAGGATTACCAAGCATAAAGGATCCTTATAACCATAGGATCAACAACACATGCTATTGGAGTTCTTAAACATCCAATCTTATGGAAATTCCTTAAAGTGAAGAATTCAAACATGATCTTCAAGAACCATCAGGAAGGTACGAAGTAAATAGACTCTTTTGTACGTGCCAAATCAATTGGACTTAGACCGCAAGTAAAAGTATCAAGACCAGCTTTCGATGGGTTGGTGTTAGTAACAACTAGACTTCAAGGGGAAAACTGGTGACAACCAAAACAGTTACCAATGAAAATTGAGTTTCAAGCAGACATGTCGGGGAAAGAAATATTGGTAAAAAACAATATTTCAAGAAACCAAGAATAAAAAAATTGGTGAACGCCAGTGAAAATTGGGTAAAAGACATTTGGTGACAACCTGGGGAATAGATTTTACAATCATGAAGTAGTGATAACTGGACTTTATGGGGAAAGAAGACTGGTGATAACCTACGTCCAAGACAAAAAAGCTAATGCTAAATGCGCATGATTGAACATGATATGAATGATCATGGTATACAAATGCTGACTCCTGGAGAGACAAAACATTTTGGTGGGGAAACAAAAAAAAGAATCCATTGGGGAAGGAATCTTCAACATCAGTAACTCAAGCAAAAATGCCATATAATGGATACTGGGGAACCTAATTAGAATTACGGTCAAAACATATTATTGCTTTCAAAATGTAAGAGCCAGAACATGGGATGGTCAAGAACAAATTCATCATAATTTCTGTTAAAGTGAAACAGTTAGATTAACAATAAAAGGGTGCAAAACTAACAACGAGCAAAGAACAAAGAGTGTTCTTCGATCCCAACCTTCTTAGATCAGTCTCATTTACTCGCTTAATTCTCTCACTCCTTTGTGTGTGATTATGACGTTTCAGGTTTGTTTGGCTTGGATTTTCACCTCGTTCTCTTCTTCTCCTTTCTCTCCTTTTGATTCGGATCATTGTTTCAATATTTAGGGTTGTTTTTGATTTTGGATGCGGTGGATTGAAGAAATTTTGTTGGTTTAGATTGAAAAGGAAGAAGAATGAAGAATGAAGGTTGAAAAGAATTAATGGTTTATTGGTGTGAGTTCTGCAACATAACGTTGGCTTGGGAAAAGCTTGAAATTGAGTGTCAAGAAAAGCTTATTATATAGAGGAAACTAAGGGTATAAATGGAAGAATGAGACGAAATTGTTATGTTGCTGCTGTGTTTCAAGAGATTGTTTTCAGGTGCGTATTGTTATGTTTTGGTTTTGTCGTGTTGTGTTGCTCATGGTCTTTTGAAATTGGTAGTTTTGTTGTGAAGGTCGTTGCATATGGTACGTGATGGTTTTTAGTGTGCGTTGCTAGCAAGTTATGGGGTCATGTGGTGAATCTTGATTTTAGAATTTGTGTATGGACTGTGTAATTTATTGTTGCGTGGCTTGATGGTTTTGTGGAATGATATGCAATAGTTATTTGGCCTGATGTATGAAGTCATATGGAGTGTAATTGTGGTTGGGTAATTGTGTATTATGAACTTGTAGAAGCTATCACTTCGTGTTGTTTATGTGTGATTTATGGCTGGGTTTGGAACGTGTTGCTTCCCTTTTGGCTTGTAGTCATTTTATTTCGTGGAAAGGCTTTGCAGAAGTATCACTTTTGGGCTCAAAATTGGAAACGACATGGCTAAAGGTTGTTAATAACATTTGCAGCTTGTAGGGTGCGATGTGAAGATAACTTATCATGGTTGGCTGAGGTATTTGGTATAAAGTGTATTGGCTTGCAACATGAAGATTGTAATGGGTTGTATTGACAATTTCTCAAATGACAACTTGTTTGTGTTTTTTTTAATGATTTTGTTTGGGTTTGACTACATATTCTTGTACGAGCTTTTTTCTTGGTAATTTGTACATTATTTTTGTAGACTTTTTTCTAATGAATGGACTTTGAATTGTAATGGGCCTTGAACTTTGTGGTATTATTTGTAATTTACACCTCCATGTCCATTGCTTGAACGAACTTGGAATTTCACTTGAACTTGAAATGATGATGCCATACTTGAATTTAATCTTAGAATCGCATTTGAATTAATCCATCATCTTCAAATTCCTTAATAAAAAAAAAATTTTGAAATGGATGAATTAAAGCTTTTCTTGCCACTTAAGCAACCATAGACCATGATTTGAAATTACTTGACCAAAAGCATTCCTTATTGATCCAACATGTCTATGCCCTAGAATTAGAGATCATGACTTGAAAAATAAATCTCTGAACTTCTGATTAGAATTAGAACCACTTTGAACTTGTCTAAATCAATACATAACTTGGACAGTTAAAGTAATGCCACTTTGATCATGATGAACCAAAACATTCACTGCGAAATAATCATGCTTTGAAATCGGAGGGTTTATGAATTGAGACATGAACTTCAATACATTGCATAAAAACCCTAATTGACCATGATTTGATCCTCGGTGGTCTTCAATCACAGAACACTTGAATTCAATTACATCCTTGCACCCAAAACTACCTAAGACACAAATGATTTGTAGATGAATCAATCCAAATTTGTATGAACAAAAATTAGGTCAAACATCACTTAAACTGAGCCATTACTGCATACATACTCTAAATGAACCTTAAATGAACTTCTTTCATCCTTGAAAAATTGAACACAGACAATAAGGAAAATGAAAGCAGAAGCAACATATTTTTTAGATTTTTTTGAATAATGGTTAGTAGATGGACATACAGGTGAAAGTAATATACAGGTAGGACAACTTTGGGGTATGACAGATGCCTCTATCTAATTGGCTTAAACCTAGTAAGATGAACTTCCACGATGTTCATTTTTCAAGATATAAGTCAATTAGATATGAAGAAGACTTTGAATTTGTCTGAAAAGAAAGAAATAGCTTGGGAGGTGGAATACCAAATCAATATCGACCCTCGAGTGGACATTAAATAACTTGCAAAGGTCGTGATCACTAAAAGGATGATACAAGAAAGTTCCGACACTAAAAGGATGACATACCTATCACCAAGAGGATGATAGTAAACACACGCACAAAGATACCTGACACCAAAAGGATGAAATACCTATCACCAAAAGGATGATAGTGAACTCACACGACTGGACTTGCTATTACCAAAAGGATAACAACAAGCACACACTTGATTGACCCTTCACCAAAAGGATGAAAGTGAGGTCAAAATACAACTTGTTATGACAAAAAGGATAATTGTAAGCATACAATAATATCAAAGGTTATCATTCACTAAAAGGATGATACACAGACCAAAGATCCACGGATTTCTGACACCAAAGTGATGACGAGTCTATCAGTAAAAGGATGATAGCGAACACACAACTCCGACACCAAAAGGATGACAGATCTATCTGTTAGAACACAGATTGGTTCTTAATAATATCTCTATGTTTTAATGATAACTATTATTAAATTTTGTAGTTAAGAATTATGTACTCTAAAATTTGCTTAAGAATGTTTCTTGCAGATATTAAAGTAAATATCACTCCAAAAGCAAATCAGATCTGAACATAAGAAATATGCAAGGCTCTGAAGCGTCAGAAGCACCCATTAGAAGATTCTGAATGCTGCCATCAGAAGATCCTGAGTGTTGCCTCCAGAAGGATCTGAAGCAGAAGCTCCAGAAGAATCTGAAGCAAGCCAGAAGCATCTGAACCAATGAAGAATTCGGTATGAAGAGTTTTCAAGCATAGTTACTTCAGAAGACTCTGAGAGTACTAACGCTGCCAGTACTGAGGATCTGACCTAAAACTCTGCTCTAAACTTATACACGCTAAAAGCACACTTGCTGCAAAGACTCTGATTCAGCAAAACTCTGATCAACATCAGAAGGCTCTGATCAAATTAGACTCTGATGATTCTTGCTGAAAATTGTTGAAGAAGAATTCAAAGATTATGTCCGTTGGAATATCCAAACGACTCTTTCCTTATTTATGCTAGACACAAGAACACAGACAAAAAGGATTTCTCTATGCTTTCTTCTTCTAGGAAAGGTCACTTGATGTGAAGACAAAAAAGGCTCAGACCTTTTGGTACACTCTTATCAACGTGAAAAACTCTTGGATCACTGTGCCTATAAAAGCAAGTCCCCACTCATCTTTTTCAGTTGACGAAATACTTGAAAAGAATTCATTATCAAAGCTCTCATACAACTCATATATTCTTGCTAGAATTATTTCTTTGTTCTTAATCTTAAGTGAAAAATCACTGTTGTGATAAAGCTTTATTAGAAGCATCTTAACACTTGTATTTATTATTACATTTGATTGTAAGAAAACCTTAAGAAGATCCAGTTAGGATCAGTAGTTCTTGAGTAGACTTTGAACAATTGTTCTTAGTGCTTACTATTGTAATCAGTTGATTAAATAGTGGATTAAGTCCTTGTTTGAGAAAGGAAAATCACTCTAGAAAGGGTGGACTGGAGTAGTGGAGTTCAACGAACCAGGATAAAAATACTTGAGTTTTTACTTCTAAGTTTTTATCTTCATACTTATTCAACCCCCTTCTAAGTATTTTCTCACCTTCAGTTGGCATCAGAGCTCCGGTTCTGTGTGTGCTACCACTTCACAGTGACAGAAAAGATCCAGTGAGAAAAACTTTGATATATATTTGGTTGTTACTATGGCTGATACTTCAATATCTAACATTAACAACAAATATGATGAAAGGGACAAAATTAGCCCTAAACCCCCTATGTTTGATGGGGAGAAATTTGATTATTGGAAAGACAGGATTGAAATTTTTTTCCTTGGTTATGATGCTGATTTATCGGATTTGGTCATAGATGGATATGTTCATCCCATTGATGGGAATGGCAAGAAAGTAGATAGAAAATCTATGACAGAAGCCCAAAAGAAGGAATTTAGAAATCACCACAAGGCTAGAATAATATTGTTAAATGCAATATCTCATACTGAGTATGAAAAGATCACAAATAGAGAAACTACATTTGACATGTTTGAGTCCTTGAAGATGACTCGTGAGGGAAACTCTCAAGTCAAGAAAACAAAGGCTCTGGCTCTAATTCATAAGTATGAAGCCTTCAAGATGGAAGAAGTTGAATCTGTTGAAGCTATGTTCTCCAGATTTCAAATACTTACAGCTGGACTAAAGGTTCTGGATAAAGGATACTCTATTGCTGATCATGTGAAAAAGATCATCAGAAGCTTACCTACCAGATGGAGACCTATGGTGACTGCGCTGAAAATGGATAAAGATCTGAACAAGATTTCCTTGGAGGAACTAATCAGTTTACTGAGGAGTCATGAAATTGAACTTGAGGAAGATGAACCTCAAAAGAAAGGTAAATAAATTGCCTTAAAATCTAATAAATCTGCTAAAGCATTGCAGGTAATAGAGGAAAGCTCTGAAGAATCCTCATCTGAAGATGAAGATGAACTATCCATGTTGTCCAGAAGAATAAACAAACTCTGGAAGCATAAAGGAAAGAAGTTCAGAAACTTCAGGAAGCCTGACCAAAGAAAAGAATCTTCTGGACACAGAAGATCTGGCAAAAAGGAGGTTGTCTGCTACGAATGTAAAGAACCTGGGCATTACAAAAATGAATGTCCAAAGTTGTTGAAAGAAAATCCTAAAAGAAAATCTGATAAGAAGAAGAAGGTTCTAATGGCTACCTGGTATGATTCAGATACATCTGAATCTGAATCTGAGTCAGAAGAGGAATGTGCCAACGTAGCATTCATGGCTGACATAGAAGACCAGGAGAAAGGAATTTCAGGATCTGAATCTGACTCTGAATCTGAAGAGGTAATGGCTAAACTCACTAAAGATGAACTCATCAAAGTGTTATCATAAGTTCTGAAGAGCTATAACAATATTAAGCTCAAATACAAGAAGCGTCAAAGCAATCTTGTATCTGAGAATAATATTCTCAAATCAGAAGTAGCTAAGCTAAATGAAAAGAACTTAAAATTGAAAAATGATTCTGAATTAGCTCAACAAGACTCTGATTCTGAAACTGAGTCTGAATGCAAAAATATTTTGGAAAAATATGACTACAGCTTTCAGAAGTTTCTTGCTAAAAGCATAGACAGAAGCAAAATGGCTTCTATGATCTATGGAGTTAGCAGAAATAACAGAAAAGGAATTGGATATAAATCTTTCTCTGAAAAGGATTTAAATCCAAAACCTGTTGATAAAATTATCATCAAGAAGACTCCTTTATATTCCCACTTTAAATTTGGTCACTTGAATGATATTGAACACACTCGTTCTGAAAAGAACATTCATGTGTTTAAATCTAAGGCTAGTCAGAATAAACCTTATGTTGAAAAACAGAAGTTTAGACAAACCTTCAGAACAACTAACCCAAAAGGACCTAAGAAGATCTGGGTACCTAAAAGTAAAATAATTCCTGTTGCAGATGTTATTAGCAGCAAGATCAGGACGCCAATCATGGTACCTGAACTCTGGATGCTCGCGACACATGACAGGAGAAAGGTATATGTTCCAAAGTCTGGAGCTTAGATCTGGAGGTGATGTGAAATTTGGAGGGAATCAGAAGAGCAAGATCATTGGATCTGGCACTATTGGAAATGGTAACCTTCCCTCTATTACTAATGTTTTACTTGTAGAAGGGTTAAAGCATAATCTATTGTCCATAAGTCAATTAAGTGACAATGGTTATGACATTACCTTTAATCAAAAATGTTGTAAAGCTATTAGTCAAAAGGATGGCTCAATCCTATTTAGTGGTAAGAGGAAGAACAACATTTATAAAATAAACCTTTCAGAACTTAAGGTTCAGAATGTTAAATGTCTCTTGTCTGTTAATGAGGAGCAATGGGTTTGGCACAGAAGATTGAGGCATATTAATATGAGACGTATATCTCAGATTAATAAACTTAATCTTGTCAGAGGACTTCCTAATTTAAATTTCACCTCAGATGCTCTTTGTGAAGCATGTCAAAAAGGGAAGTTTTCAAAATCCTCTTTTAAATCAAAAAATGTTATTTCTACTTCCAGGCCATTAGAATTACTTCATATTGATCTGTTTGGACCAGTGAAAACTGCATCCATCAAAGGCAAGAAGTATGGATTAGTCATTATTGATTACTATAGTAGATGGACATGGGTAAAGTTCTTAAAACACAAGGATGAGTCACATTCTGTGTTCTTTGACTTCTGCAAACAAGTCCAGAATGAAAAAGATTTCAAAATTATAAAAGCCAGAAGTGATCATGGTGGTGAATTTGAAAACAAATATTTTGAAAAATATTTTAATGAAAATGGCGTTGCTCATGATTTTTCCTGTCCTAGAACTCCATAACAAAATGGGGTTGTAGAGAGGAAAAATAGAACACTGCAAGAAATAGCCAGAACCATGATCAATGAGACTAATTTGGCAAAGCACTTTTGGGCAGAAGCAATCAACACAGCCTGTTACATTCAGAACAGAGTGTCTGTAAGACCTCTTCTGGAGAAGACTCCCTATGAGTTGTGGAAGAACAGAAAGCCCAACATTTCATATTTTCATCCTTTTGGATGTATTTGCTATATGTTGAATACTAAAGAAAATCTGAACAAGTTTGATTCTAAAGCACAAAAGTGTTTCATGCTTGGGTATTCTGAACGCTCTAAAGGCTACAAAGTATACAATACTGAAATACAGATTGTGGAAGAATCTATTCATGTTAGATTTGATGATAAGCTTGGCATTAAAAAACCAAAGCAGTTTGAAAATTCTGCAGATAGAGAAGTAGTCTTCACAGACTCTGAAGGCTCAGAGGCAGACAAAGCTCAAGTGAAGGAACCAGAAGCAACGCCAAATGCATTTCCTTTGACTTCTCAGATGAACAACTTAAACATTTCTAAAGAATCAACTGTTAGAGGATCATCTTCCAGAATCAAAGCTTCTCATCCAGAGAATGTGATTATTGGAAAGAAGGATGACCCTATCAGAATAAGATCCTTCCTCAGATCATCTAAAGCATCATTATTTGGATTGGTGTTAGTAATTGAACCAACTTCTGTAGATGAAGCTCTGCAAGACAATGATTGGATTATTGCCATGCAAGAAGAGCTAAATCAGTTCACCAGAAATGATGTGTGGGATTTAGTTCCAAGACCAAAAGGATTCAACATAATTGGAGCTAAATGGGTCTTCAGAAACAAGCTTAATGAGAAAGGAAAAGTTGAAAGAAATAAGGCAAGGCTAGTTGCTCAAGGTTACAGCCAGCAAGAAGAAATTGATTATACAGAGACTTATGCTCCTGTTGCAAGGTTAGCGTCTATTCATTTACTCATTTCTTTTGCTGCACAATAAAACATCACTCTATATCAGATGGATGTTAAATGTGCC
Organism: Lathyrus sativus; assembly: GCA_963859935.3. Lineage (NCBI taxonomy): Eukaryota > Viridiplantae > Streptophyta > Magnoliopsida > Fabales > Fabaceae > Lathyrus > Lathyrus sativus. The sequence continues at coordinate 143,062,791 of OZ012740.1, read as the reverse complement.
TTTCTAAATAGTATTATAGAAGAAGAAGTTTATGTTCACCAGCCTCCTGGTTTTAAGAGTGAAAAATTCCCAGAACATGTTTTCAAACTAAAGAAATCTCTGTATGGTTTAAAACAAGCTCCCAGAGCTTGGTATGAGAGATTAAGCAATTTTATTATGGAGAAAAATTTCATCATAGGCAAAGTGGACACAACGCTCTTTTGTAAAACATTTAAGAAAGATCTTCTAATTTGTCAAATATATGTGGATGATATCATATTTGGATCTACCAATACTATGCTGGGAAAGGAGTTTGCTCAATGTATGCAGGAAGAATTTGAAATGAGCATGATGGGAGAATTGAGATTCTTTCTGGGAATTCAAGTCAACCAAACTCCAGAGTGCACTTACATTCATCAGACCAAATATGTTAAAGAACTTCTGAAGAAACTTAACATGACTGATAGTAAGATGGCAAAGACTCCCATGCATCCAACTAGTTCACTAGGCAAGGAAGAGGTAAGTAAGAAAGTAGATCAGAAACTCTACAGAGGTATGATAGGATCTCTTCTCTACTTAACTGCTTCTAGACCTGACATTTTGTTCAGCGTATGCTTGTGTGCAAGATTCCAATCAGATCCTAGAGAATCACACTTAACAGCTGTTAAGAGGATTCTAAGGTATCTGAAAGGTACTTCTAATGTGGGTTTGTGTTACAGAAAATCTGATGATTTCAAATTAGTTGGATTCTGTGATGCTGATTACGCTGGAGACAGAGTGGAAAGAAAAAGTACTTCTGGAAGTTGTCAATTTCTAGGAAGAAATCTAATCTCTTGGTACAGCAAGAAGCAACCCACAATTGCACTATCAACTACAGAGGCAGAATATATTGCTGCTGCTGGATGTAGCACGCAGATGCTCTGGATGAAAAGTCAGCTAGAAGACTATCAGATATTTGAAAGTAACATTTCTATATTCTGTGATAATACTTCTGCTATATGTTTGTCTAAAAACCCCATTTTACAGTCTAAGGCAAAACATATAGAAATTAAACATCATTTCATCAGAGACTATATTCAGAAGGGAATTATAAACTTAGCCTTTGTTGATACAGATCATCAATGGGCAGATATTTTCACAAAAACCCTTGTTGAAGATAGATTCAAATTTATTCTGAAAAATATTGGTATGGATTTGTGTCCAGAATAATATTTGTCAGAAGCAAATTTTACAGATGATAAATGTTTATCACTCTGAAGTATTTCATCTGTTGCTTATTAAATTTATGTTTATTTGTGTGTATCTGAACTAACCAATCTCAGAGGATCTGAACATTGGTTAACGTTTCATTTCTCAAGAGAATTCAGAAGCACATGCAAGCAAACACGTGTCACTCTAAATCTACAAAGACGGCGTGTACACTACTGAAGAGACGTTTGAGGTATTGTTTGAATAGTGAAAATCTTGATTTTTCCCCCCAATTTGTCAGAATCAATTAATGCTTGAAATGATTTTTATTCTCTTTCATTAACTGACATTAATTGCTATGTGTAAACGTGCTTTGATTGTCTGTTTGAATGCCTAATTGTTTTCTATAAATACCACATCTCTCACCACTTTCACACTTTTCACAACACAAGCAAGTTTATGCATTTCTGTCTTCTTTTCTCTCTTCACAAAAACCCTAAACCCTTGTCAACATCATCTTCAATGGCAACCTCATCTTCTACAGCAGCTCAGTTTCAATCAACCATGGTTGCAATTACTTATGCAAATATGGGTGTGGCTCCATACACGACACCTAAAAGGACTTTGTTAACTCCTGTTGACAAACTTGAAGTTCTCTATGAATCAATGGTAGAATTTGATTCATTAGTTGAAAATGGATTTGAATTTCGTTCAATAGTTGATGCTCAAGGCTGGGTAAAATACTTTGACAGATTATTTGGACCAGCTTACCCTCATCTGGTGAAAGAATTCTGGATACATGCTTTTGTTTATCCCAAATTCATCTTGTCTTCTGTTCTGGGTAAGGAGATTATAATTACAGAAGATCTAATCAGGAAACTCATAGGGTATGAGGAGACTGATGAAGTATGTCATCTGCCAGCTGGGCGTGTAGACATGGAAGAAGTTTATGAGGAAGTCATGACTTATGGACAGACCTCTAACAAATTTAAAGATCTGAAGCCTGACTACAAAATTTGGGCAAAGATTTTTATGGGATGCATTCATCACAGGAAATCTACAAAATCTCCAGACTATGTGAACAATGATCAGCTCTACTTCATGTTCTGTTTAAGTCAGAGCACTAAGGTAGATCTTCCTTACATTCTGTTCATGCATTTATGGAACCATATCAATGCTTCAAGAGAATCTGTAAAAGATAAGGGTCAGAAGATCAGAACATGGATTCCCTTTGGAAGGTTAATTTCAGATATTCTGACAGAAAATGGACTGGTGACTGCTCTGTATGCTGCTGGAGTCAAGGATGAACTTGAATCTATTGTTGGAAAACCTCTGAATGCCAAGACTCTTCAGAGACTAAAAATTGTAGAGGAACTCACATCTGCACCCAAGAAGTTGAATATCTCTGAACTCAGTCAGAAGTGAATTCCAGTTGAAAACTACCCACTGTTATGTGCTGAAGAACCAAGGGAAATAATTGTGAGATATATTGATTCTTGCAAGGCAGATGGAACGCCCATTCCTGCAGATATTATGAAAAGAGCAAGGGAACCAATGCCTGATGGAGGAAATGAGAACACAAGGAAAAGAGGTCAATCAGAAGGAGAAGAAGTTGCTGCTCAGAAGAAGCCAAAAGTTGCTGACAAGCCTCAGAAGCTAATCAAGAGGAAAGCATCTGAAGACGCTCCCTCTGTTCCCACAAAGCGTATCAAGATTAAAGGTACTAAATCTTCTGTATCCTATTTCAATAACATTGTTTTAAATGAATCAACATTCAATTCTATTCCAAAACCACCTCCTACTCAGAAACAATCTGTTCCTGCTCCATCTCATAATTCTGAACCATTAAAAATTTCTTCCCCAAAAAAATCATCTGATCCTGTTTCCACCACTCCTGTAAAACCTTCTACTAATCAATCATCTGAACCAACAACAACAACAAAACCAGAAAATCACACTCCACCACCTATAACGAAACCAACAGAACAATCTAAACAACAACAACAACCAGAAAAACAACCACAACCAGAAAAACCACAATCAAACACATCTGAACCTATTGCATCTGCACAAGTTATTTCTGAACCTATACAATCTAATCAAGTGGCATCTGATCCTATTGCATCTGAACCACCTACATCTGAACCACTTACATCTGAACCACCTACATATGAACCACCTACATCTGATCCACCTACATCTGAACCTCCATCAAAACTTTTTGAGAATCAATCAGAACCAACCAACCCCTCTGAAACAAATATCCCTGAGACAGAGGTTCTAAACGTTACACCTCTCAAAACTGTTTTTGAAGTGTTCTCTACGTCTTATACTCCAACCACATCCTCAAATTCATCAGAATCTGATATACACCCGGATTTTCTGTCATCTCCCTCTCTCAGAAATCTTGAAGTAAACCAACCAGAACCACCTATTTCTTTTGAAATTCTCATTCCCAATCCTATCCCAACACCTATGCCAAGGACATCTGAGTGTGTTTCCTCTGCTTCGTGTAAACTGTTTTCATCTGACAAACTTCCCTCTGGTTTCAAATTCAAAAATTTCTACACCATAATTGAACCATCTGACACTATCACTCCTCTTAAACCCAAACTTACCATCATTCTACCATCTGTTCTTCAAACGTATATTAAAGAACTGCCAAAAATGATTTCATCAGAACCTATTTTATCTGATAAATCTGCATTCACTCCTTACTCTGATACCCCATTTGATGTTGTTTCCTATGCATCAAATGCAAAACCATATCTGTTGAATGCTTTAACCAGATCAAAAAATGCCAATTCATCTGATCCTCCATCCATACCCTTCTACCCTCGTCCTCTGATCACCATTCCAAAATTCACCATTCCACCTTCACCCCAACCCAAGCCAATCACATTGGAAACTTTTCTAAACCCAAAACCTAGGCTGAATGTTGATCATTTATTTACAAGTTTTTTGAAAGAAATAGAGATGTATTTAGGATCTGTACAGAGGAAGTGTTCATCAACAATGGATGCAAATGAATCTGATGCTATTTGGAATAGCTTCATAAACAGATTCAATACTATAGCATCAAATCTGAAGAACGTATGTTCTGATGATGCGAAGCTCAGATTTGCTGAAACTGCTAGAAGTTTGTTCTGGACTGTTAAAAGATCTGCACCATTGCTTCTTAAAGATGCTCCTTCATCATCTGAAGCATGTGATACAGAAGTGAATGCTGAATATGCATCTGAAGACAACTCTTTGGCTATGACTCTTATAGAACATCCCTCTGGATCTGCTGCTCCTAACTCTAAATCCCCTATGGAAATTGACTCTGTTCATGCTTCAGAATCTGTCCCACCCTCTTCATTTGAGATCAAGAAAGAGTATCTAGATCTTGAAGATAAGATTACAGTTCTGGAAGCTGGTCAATCAGAGATTAAGTCATGGATGGCTAAGCAAGATAAGAAGTCTAAAGACATGGCTCAGTGGATGTCCAAACAAGATCAGAAGAATGAAACCATGGCTAAGTGGGTGCCAAAACAAGAACAGTCCTCTTCTGAGATCACTGATCTGTTGAAGATGATTTTGTCAAAACAATCTTAGTTTATTTTTTTCTGATGTTTGCATCTGATGATTGCACATGTACTTGAATATTTTCTGATGTTTGTATTATTTGCTCTGAATGAATGAATGTCTCAATGTTTTCTCTACATGATTTATCATGTTTGTTTTTCCTTTTATTTGTCTTTTTAAAAGTTCTTACTTTTTGCTTATGACAAAAAAGGGGGAGAAAATAGATCTGAACTGTTTAGTTAAACTCTACCAGAATGAAACTTCAGACATATCAATTTTATCTAACATAAAATCTGAGTGTTTCAGAATATTCGATAAATCTGATATACTCTTTAAAAGAAACTCTGAGACTCCCAGATCATATTTAATTTATCAGACTCTGACTCTGAAACATGCAAGATCAAATGTTTAGAACAATCAAGCTCTAATTCTGAAAAGAATACTCAAGACAAAAAGGGAAGTTTCTATTCCTTATTAATATTTAATTCAGGGGGAGATTCATCATCTTAGGGGGAGTTATAATTATTCTTTTTTCAATTAAACAAAATTTCTGATGATTTTGTCATCATAAAAAAGGGGGAGATTATTAGAACACAGATTGGTTCTTAAAAATATCTCTATGTTTTGATGATAACTATTATGAAATTTTGTAGTTAAGAATTATGTACTCTAAAATTTGCTTAAAAATGTTTGTTGCAGATATTAAAGTAAATATCACTCCAGAAGCAAATTAGATATGAACATAAGAAATATGCAAGGCTCTGAAGCGTCAGAAGCACCCATTAGAAGATTCTGAATGCTGCCATCAGAAGATCCTGAGCGTTGCCTCCAGAAGGATCTGAAGCAGAAGCTCCAGAAGAATCTGAAGCAAGCCAGAAGCATCTGAACCAATGAAGAATTATGTATGAAGAGTTTTCAAGCATAGTTACTTCAGAAGACTGTGAGAGTACTAACGCTGCCAGTATTGAGGATCTGACCCAAAACTCTGCTCTGAACTTATACACGCTAAAAGCACACTTGCTGCAAAGACTCTGATTCAGCAAAACTCTGATCAACATCAGAAGGCTCTGATAAAATTAGACTCTGATGATTCTTGCTGAAAACTGTTGAAGAAGAATTCAAAGATTATGTCCGTTGGAATATCCAAACGACTCTTTCCTTATTTATGCTAGACACAAGAACACAGACAAAAAGGATTTCTCTGTGCTTTCTTCTTCTAGGAAAGGTCACTTGATGTGAAGATTAAAAAGGCTCAGACCTTTTGGTACACTCTTATCAACGTGAAAAACTCTTGGATCACTGTGCCTATAAAAGCAAGTCTCCACTCATCTTCTTCAGTTGACGAAATAATTGAAAAGAATTCATTATCAAAGCTCTTATACAACTCATATATTCTTGCTAGAATTATTTCTTTGTTCTTAATCTTAAGTGAAAAATCACTGTTGTGATAAAGCTTTATTAGAAGCATCTTAACACTTGTATTTATTATTACATTTGATTGTAAGAAAATCTTAAGAAGATCCAGTTAGGATCAGTAGTTCTTGAGAAGACTTTGAACAGTTGTTCTTAGTGCTTACTATTGTAATCAGTTGATTAAATAGTGGATTAAGTCCTTGTTTGAGAAAGGCAAATCACTGTAGAAAGGGTGGACTGGAGTAGTTGAGTTCAACGAACCAGGATAAAAATACTTGAGTTTTTACTTCTAAGTTTTTATCTTCATACTTATTCAACCCCCCTTCTAAGTATTTTCTCACCTTCACTATCACTGAAAGGATGATAGAGAACACATAAATCTGACACTAAAAGGATGACGGTTCTATCACCAAAAGGATGATAGATAACACATAACTCCTACACCAAAAGGATGACGGATCTATCACGAAAATGATGATAGACAACACACAACTCCTACACCAAAAGGATGACGGATCTATCAGCAAAAGGATGATAGAGAACACACACAAATCCGACACCAAAAGGATGACGAATCTATCACCAAAAGGATGATAGTACACACATGCAACCCAATGACACTTCACCAAAAGGATGAAAGTGAGGTCAACAATACTTGCTATTACCAAAAGGATAATAGTAATTACATAATGATATCAAAGGTTATCATTCACTAAAAGGATGATCCACAGACCATAGATTGATGAATTTTCAACACTAAAATAATGACGGATCTATCACCAAAAAGATGATAGAGAACACACGCCTAGGATTCTGACACCAAAAGGATGATAAAAAAAATACACACATAGAGATATCTGACACCAAAAGGATGACAGACTTATCACTAAAAGGATGATAGTACACATAATGACCCTTCACCAAAAGGATGAAAGTGAGGTCAAAACATGCCATTACCAAAAGGATAATAGTAAGTACATAATGATATCATAGGTTGTCATTCACCAAAAGGATGATACATAGACCAATAAATTCACGAATCGCCGACACCAAAAGGATGACGGTAAGATCGAACAACATAAATTTCTACCACCAAAAGGATGATAGAAACTTCCCAATTTTGAGAATCACCAACACCAAAAGGATGAAGGCTAGGTTGAATCAACAGGAATGGCTACCACCAACAAGGTGATAGTAAAATTATTTACAAAGGGTCAAGTTTGATGGATGTATGATGAGTAAGACTTGTTTGGAGACATTAACAAAAGGTTGAAGCAAATAAGTCACAGAGGAAAACCATTCTTATCAATAAAAGATTGAAAGGAACCAACTCACTAGGGAACGCCCAAGAGAAAGGTAAAAAAATGTTCGGAGAAAAACCATTGACTAGTCTGAGGATAATAACTCCATCAACAGAATGTTAAAGAGAACCAATTCAATGGGGAACACCCATTGACTCAGAGAAATGCCACTGGCTGAGTTGGGGATAACAACTCCTTCAACAAAAGGAAAGGAAAAAAATCAATAGGGAACGTCTGCTTACTTTCTTGGAGATCACAACTCCATCAACAAAAGGTTGAAATAACTCTAAGAGGAACGCCCATGGATTTGAGGAAGATGCCCCTGGATGGGCTAAAGATCATCTTGGAATCTCGTCTTCATCAACAAAAGGTTGAAACCACTCAATGAGGAACGCCCACAGACTTGAAAAAGATGCCCCTGGCTGAGCTAACGGTCGCCTTGGAACCTCGAGACTGATCATGGATCTTGACTTATGCATGTATGCACGTATGCATGTTTGATTTGGTAAATGATATTCCATATCGGATGGAAATACAATGAAAATGTTGACGCGCTGAGATGCAAATGCTGAGGAAGTATAATGATTTTGGTTCATGTATGCATATGATGCACATGATGTTTATGAAGACGAATGTGATGCATATGATGCGTGTGAATGCATACAGGTGATTGGATATGTTTTGCGAAAATGCCAGCATGATGGACTTTTGGTAGATGCCAATGAGGATTGAACTTTGGGTGGTGGGAGGGTTTGATTTTCTCGACATTAGATCTTTGAAGACACCATGATAGTAGACGAAGATTCTCTCAATGCCCTAAGTTGATCACTTAATGATAAGTTGTGATGTTCGTTTCTGAGAGAACCACAACTTTTATGCTTAAGGGTCAGGATAGCCCAAAAATGTGCGCAGTGACGTCATTAGCTCATGAAGACTGTGCCTTTGCTCTGAACTAGATAGCTGCTAGTGTCTGGCAAGATCTGCTATTCCAATCTTGAAAGTATAGAGAGCGTTTTCCTTGAAACTTATTTTGCACCCAATATCTGAATATGGTAATGGTCTGCCCCTGATTAACCAATTCCAGAAATAGTATGATCTTTGAAAGCTGAACTTTGATGTCATTCTGAGATGACTTACCCCTAATTGAGCTTTTAAAGGATTTTCCCCATATTGAGGGTTTTGAGGTAGTCTTGATTCGGGTCAACACCACTGAGAGTTTAAATTCCTCTTTGATTTCCCCTTGTTGGAGTTTACTTGATGTCAAGTACTGATTTGCAGTTAAAATTGTTCATTCACAAATGGTAATCTTAATGCAATGCTCGTGTAAGTTTTGAAAAGGTCTTTTAGTTGAGTGTTGTGATAGTGTGAGACAAATGGACCATTAGTCTAGACGTTGTGCTGATTTAGCTAGTGGTGAAAGATATACCAAGAAGAATGGCACCGATGGTAAAGATTAGCAAATCTGTAGGGAGTTCGTTTACGCAACCTTGCAGTAGTATGTTTTCAGAATAAACCTCGTCTCAATTAGGTATTTTGAGGGTTGTAACATGGTTTGGTTCATATTTATGAAGCAAAGGATATTAGGCTCAAAATTTGGTTTGTACCCACCTTTTCTTCGTGATGATATCTAGTCCTACGTTCAATTAATTCTACACATGTTTGCCTTCCAAAAGGGTTGATGGTGTAAGGGTGAAGATGATGATGGAGGTCACCTTATTTTGTTTTGATGGATGTCAGTGACCCTTTGATTTTTATATGGCGGTCCCTGAATCTAGTTTTGTTTTTGCTGAGGATTTGAGGGCCTCTTTTGATTTTGCTTTTGATCCCTAACTTTTGCATGGACTGATTTTTATTTTCAAGCCCATCGGAGTTGCCTCAATTTTTTCCTAAGTCTCCTTTTGAGGTGTTCGACTTAGCCGACTTTTGATTTTTCGATTTTTGATTGTGACTTCCAAGGCATTGGTCTTTGAAGAACAACCGTCATGCTTTTTTTGATTTTGTCTTGTGATTTGAATGCATAATCAGATTAACTGAACAATACCCATGCCCCAGGTTAAGTGTAAGGGTTTAGAAACCTGAAAGAAACTCCTACTTCTAGGCTCGAAGTGGTTATCTAGGGAATAACTCCTTGTCTTTCCAGTATTTCACGATTTGAAGCAATGCATGTACATCATCAGCGAAATTCTTTTTAAAAGCATACAGTTTGCAATTATGGGTATTTTTTCCGTCATCCTCCCTCCAATCTTTGCTATACAACAGTTTGATAAAGAGAGTGAAATGGAGAAGTATGTGTATGTACTTTGAAGTAAAAGGAAAAAAATGAGTGAATACGACATAACTAATTCAGAACATGCATAATCACTTCATTAATAAAACCAAATACAAACGACAACATTTAAAGCAAACAGTACTTAAACAATTAAGAACAAAATACAAGAATGTAAATGATAGGATGTCAAGTCGACTTCCTTCTTTGGGGAACTAATCTTCTTTTCTTGACTTGTTACTTGAATTAGCTTGGCGGCGGCATGGGGTTGGTTGTGACATTTGGAGTCCTCGGAGTGAATATGAGATCCTTTGACTCAATCAGGTCTTAACCTTTATGCTTGAAGGCTCTACAATTCTTAATCGTGTGCCCTGAGGGGCCCTTATGATACCCGCATTGAGCATTATCATCATAGTTCGGAGGAATAACAATTGGCGAATCTAGGTCTCTCGGAGTAATCTCCCCATCCTTCAGCAGAAAAGAAAAGACATGAGCATATGACACATGTAGAGGATCAAAGTTTCTTTATGGACTCCTCATCCTTTGTTGAGTATGTTGATGATGTTGTGGAGTGCGTTGAGGTGGAGCTCGTTGCTGAGGAGCCTATTGTGGAGGTATTTGAGTAGGAATCTGAGTCGGAACTGCTTGCTATAAGGCATTGGAGCATATTGCGTAGCTGCAACATACGAATACTGGAAATAAGGAATTTGAGCAGGCGCTAGAGTATGAGCTTTCTGTTGAGCTCGCCCTCTCTGAGCAGATACGATATTCGTCTTGCCCACCTTTTTCTTGTATCCATTGAATGGATTCTTGATTCCAGACTGGCTACTAGAACCTCCCTAGATCTTTCCACTTTTCAGACCCTCTTCAATCCTGTCACCGACGATTACCATGTCATAGAATCCTGAAGACACACTGTTGATCAATTTCTCATAGTATTGGCCTTACAAAGTACCCATAAAGATGTCAATCAATTCACGGTCAACTAGTTGTGGATGCACTCTTGCAACTAGCTCACTCCAGCGTTGTGCTTACTCCTTAAAGGATTTGTTATCCTTCAGATCAAGGTCAGTGTTGTATTTTTATTGCTTGACAAAAGCTTTAGGTAACTCAGCCCAAGTATGCACTAGTACACTCAAGTTGCATGTACCATTCGAGAGATGCTCCGAACAAGCTGTCTTGGAAGCAATACATCATCAGCTTTTCATCTCTGGCATAGGCAGCCATCTTGCGGCAGTACATCTTCAATTGAATGTTGGGACAACTGAGACTCTTATGTTTTATAAATTCCGGTACCTTGAACTTGGGAGGAATTATAGCGTCTAGCACCAAGTACATCTCCAAGGTATTCAAAGAAGTTGAGTTATTCCCTTCCATGACTCAGAGTTTTTCATATAAATCATGACACATCTTGATGGCTTCCGAATCTTTAGCAACAACAAGATTGGAAATCAGAAAAGCAGTATGATAGTTTTTCATCTCATACTCATCTTGCAGATCATCTTCAGCATGAGGAATAGGAATCTGAGTAACAGCAGGTTGGGCTTGCGGGATAGGTCCGACAGTAACTCTAGATGTAGGAATTCACTGAGTAGTGGCTTCTTCAACTGCTGGAGTAATGTTCAGAGGAATTCCATGGATGATGTGATTGGGAACAGGAACTGAAAGTCTTAAGGTAGATCCTTGCACAAGAAAATTATTTTTCGCAGCAGCAGCTTCACTCAGTTCTTCTTCCTTTCTGGCCATAGTTATGGCTCTGAGAATTTGGTCAATCTTCCCCTTGATTGAGTCCAAATCCTATTTGAAGGTGGCTTGCTCTTGTTGAATTTGATCCATCATTCATCTAGTAGTGGATCGAGCTCCGTATTGGTGTCGAGGAATCAACTTGATTTACTAGAGATGAAGGAAGGTGAAGTGAGTTTCTGCTTTTGAAATGAAATTCAAGATGCATAATCAATGCAATACAATGTCATCACATGTATGGATTCAATGCAAGATGCAGGATTCTAGGATCACAGGTTCAATCAATTCTGAGGTTGGTCAAAGTAACGGGTAAATAACCAAAGTCTCTGATCAAAGGAACCCCGCAGGTAGATTCTAAAACGGGTAAGTTCCCAGAGTCATGGATCTTTCTCAAAGACATTATAGCCATGACAAAGGTTTATTAGACGATAATATCCTTGAAACAATCTCTTCTAGGTGAGTTTTTTGTATCTTCCCAAAAAGGAAGGTTCCTCGTAGGCGTCAACTACACAACCATCGACACGAGGATTCTAAAAAGGTATCTCAGAGTCATAGATCAAGGTTGAAAATATTACTGTCAGGAAGTAATACATTCAAGGGATCTCATATGAGTGGGGATTTCATATTAACTCAACGAGGAGTGACTCTCATGATTTAATACTACTAACCACCATGGATAATATGGGTTAAAGGTCCTTAGAGTCAATGATTAAGGCCTGAAAATATTATCATCGTCACAAAGGCTCATCAAAATAATAACATTTACAAGGGAATCTACTCTAAGCGGGGTTTTCGTATCGTTCTCACAAGGAAGGCTCTCACAAGTCTCTACTACACAACAACCATCCTAATCCTAGGGTGTTCCTCAGACTCGGGTAGAAAGCCTATCACACAAAGCACCCATAATCAGAGAAGCCCAACAATGTCATAATAAGAAATAATAACACAGATAATAAGGATAGATAAGTAAATAAATAAACAAACGAGAAGAAAACAAAATAAGAAAAGTTAACGATCATCATAACTCGGACTAAGTTAGGCTTGACTATCCCCATCACTTTTACTCTTGTTACTCCCCAGCAGAGTCGCTAGTTGTTCCACCTCAAAAAATGAACGACCTTCATGATGGGATGCAGAAAAAATGGTTCGAACAGAGTCGCCACCGAACTTTATTCATTCCAATGAACGAATAGGAAAATATCGAGAAAACCTTTAAGATATAAGAAAATGGTCATCACAACTAAATTCTAGGTTCCATAGTCGATTGTGCAAAGTGAAGGTACTAGCACCCTATACATTCATTGTACTCAACGGGAACCTCTTAGTTTGATTTGTGATGAATATTGGCTTTTGTTTTCTTCTAAGTGAGTGATGTGAAAAGGTAAGAGAAAAGAGTTTTGATTGCTAAGGGGGAAATGAGTGTTTTTTATTAGGGTGCTCGCCAAGGATTGGGGCCCTTATGCCTACTTATTCTCATTGTGAAATGAGAAACCAGAGCATCTGTAGTTTGGACTACGGGAAAATAGGTTTGGATAGGAAAAATAAGAGGTAGAAAAAGGTGGAAAAATCAAAAGGTATCTCACTAAGGATTGAAGCCTTTGTGCCTACGTATCTTCATTCGGACGAGAATGAAGAATCAGAGCGTTCATAGTTCGTGGAATAACAGATTGTTGGTTTGCTTTAGAGGTGATAATTATTCAAACACGAGAAAGGAAACTCGCACCCAAATGATCATGGAGAGGAATCAAAGGCTCCACCCTCCCCTCTTTCACCTTTAATGAAAAGAGTTTTGATAGTTGTTATGTGTTTTTAAAGTTTAATTGAAAAAATAAACTTGATGTTGGATCAAAGGTTTGTTTGGATAAAAGCGTCTGAGTCATGTAAAGAGTTTGATGACATTGGATCAAAGGTTTGCAAAAGGTTTTTGGATCGATCTTAGTCCCTAAGGGTGCTCCTAGTAACGAAACCACAATCAAAGAAAAGTTGCAAGTGTATGCATTAGGTTGATGACGATGCTAAAAGAAATCGACTTACAAGGGTGTTTTGAAAAGGGGCTCGACATCGAATCCAAAATTAGTTTAAAAATGGTTTAGTCTATCCTAGTCCCTAAAGGGTGCTCCTAGTAAACAAAACCATAATAAAAGAAGAGCAAGAAAAGTAAAGAGCGTACATCCAAAAGGGAGCGGGGTACATGTAAAGTACACGGGAGTGCGAGAAATAAATGGGGTCATTGTCAGGTAGCCCAAGAGGAAGCCATGTGTGTAAGGTGTCCTAAAATAAGCAAAAAAATAAGAGTACAAAAAAACTCCTCTTCTAGGGTTTATGTACAGGGTATAAACTCCAGTGCTCGGGATAGTAACCACAGTCCATCACATGAAAGTCTTTTAGGGTTTCAATAATTTTATCGTGTTTTTGTATTTTTTGAATAATATGAACAAGATAAGATGATAAGATGATATGAATAATGATAATATGAACAATAATATGACAGAAAGATAAAGCAAGAGAATAATGAACAAAAATTAAAGTTAGTTGTTAGTTGTTAATTGTTAATTGTCATTGATCGGATGATCATTTTTTGAATCGGGTCCAATGTAGCTCTACGTTAAGCAATTGTAGCACGCTCTATGGGGAAGATCATGCTATGGAAGGCTGATCAATAACAATGTTTATGCTAAAACACGATAGAGAAACGATATGTAAATCATTCTCCAAGAATCGTGCCACACGAAAAGAAAAGGGGACGGTCTCGTCTTAATCACAAACTTTCATAGATTAATCAAAGGTAACCTATCATGATCCCAAAGTATAGAAAATGATCCAAAAGATCATTCCCTACAGATTTGAAATCTTGAAGGTTAAACAACCTCAACAATTGACATTCATGATATTTAAAGTTAATAGACAAAAATCAAAATGAAATAAAATCGAAATGAGAGATCAAAATAAGGAAGAAAATAAATCATGAAATCTTTAAAATAAGAATCAATGTCACATTATTAAATAAGTGTATAAAGAAAGAAAAAAAATAGAGAAATAAAATTAAGAATAAAAAAAGGAAATAAAAAAATAAAAAGAGATGGGGGTGATGCGTGTAATCAAGGTGTGTGTTCCAATATGGAGATTCATATGGGCAAAAAAGCCAATCATCTCTATCAAAACTGTTGCGGTGAGAATCGTGATGTTAAGCTATTGATTAAATTGCATCTTAATTCATTAAATTCACAACCTGGCTTTGATTTATCCAAAAGAAAGGTTAAAGAAAGAAATATCTTTTGCGCGATGTAACAACAACGCTAAGAGATTCGGGGATCGGGGGTTGGTTATGCCTAGGGTAGGTATTTCACATCCTAAACATATGTAGTACTCTACAGGAACCTTTTGTGTGTTTGTATGATAAACTTGCTATGGTTTTGCTATGGTTTGAGATTATGGTTAAGGACCTAAGATTGATGTTTCTAAGTTTTCTCGCAAAGATATCATATCTTCTGCCTACGTATCCTAACTAGGATAGAATCAGAGCAATCGTAGTTCACCTTAGTGAGGATGGATGAACACTTGATTATGAACATGGTTCAAAGGAGGACAAACATAACAATGCTTGTATATAGTTTAACAAAACTATGTATTCTAAGTTGTACACTCAAGGGGATTGACTTTGACAAAAGTCAAGGCGGGAGTAAGTAATAATCACTATGATTCTTATATAGAGTTGAAAAACTCTATCCTAGGGTTCTAGTTAAAGAACACTCCTAGTAAAGGTGGGTCTTTTAGACTTAAGCAAAGTGTAATGGCTAGTAGGTTCCAACTTAACTAAGTTAGGGTTAAAAATGACTTAGCAAAGTCAGAGGGAGGGTAATAAGCTATCTATGACCCAAGGGTCAACAGAGAGACTTTCCTTTGGACACAAGGACACAGACAACTTGATGTGAACTAGAAAGTTCCACCGCTAGGGAATAACTTAGCAAAGTTAAAGAAGTAAAGCAAGAACATGTAACAACAATAATCAAGATCAACATTTAACATCTTAACAAAGATCAAAGAAGCAAAGAGGTAACAACCATCAATGCAAGTAAAGAACATGTGTAACAACAACAAGTTCATCTATAACATTCAAACAAGACTAATGCAAACAAGTGACAACGAGAAGCAAGCATGTTATAAAGATTAAAGGAGATCCAATTTAACAACATAAGACCAACTAAACATGTATTGATGACAATCAAACAAGCAAGAATACAAGAAATGTTACAACAGTTCAAGTATGAATTCTTGATTTCATAGGGAGAAGTTAACAAATTTCATGGTAACAACTAAGTCAACAATCAAACCCTAGCATGTTATGGTTATAAAAATACACATAAAAAAGTAGAATGAAGCATGACAAGCATATCCAAGAGGTTACAACATCAAGAATCATGTCAAAGTTCACATATGAAATTCAAAGTAAACCATGCATATTCAAGCATTCAAAAAGGCAAGAACAAGCCCTAAACATGTTATGGTTCTAAAAAGACAGATAAACAAGTAAAATGAGGTGTAATGGGTGTTGCACCCCAAAATTTGCCCAACCTCTTTTCTTACTTGGTTTATGTTTCATTGCATTAACATTTGCATAGTTATATCATTTGCATATCATGATATCAGTCATATAGAAGGGGGTCAAGTGTGATTCTTATCAAGAGAAGCCTAGAAAGAGGTTTTATTCAAGATTGAGAGGAATGTGAAGTGTTGATTCTTATCATTTGCATGTGGATTTGCTCCTAACTTGAGGATCAATTGAAGACCATCAGAGGAATGCGAAGTGTTGAATATGAGAAGAGGATGTGTATGTGTAACACGGTGGGAGAACTGACTTTAAACAATGTTGCGGATAGCAAGAGTCGCCACCGACTTTTATTTTATCCATAAGGAAAGGTTATAAAAGAACAGGAAAGACCTTCGAGAATATTTTGGGTCTGGGGGGTAGGTTATGAAAAGGGAAGGTGTTAGCACCCTTTTCATCCATGGTTATCCATGGGCTCTTAGGTACTTAAGCTCACTTTTGAATTGTTTTGAAAGTGTAGTGTGTGAATAGAAAAAAATTTCAGAATAGTTTAATAATAATCCGTGTATGGATGTGAAAAAAACTTGTTTGAAAATTTTGTTGGAAATTTGTTTAAGTGTGAAAAAGTTTTGAAGTGAGCAAGTATCTAGGAGTAGCCTACCCTAATGTTTTAAGGTCTTTCTTATTCTTTATCCTTTCCTTAGTAAGACTATCCCTACTAAAATGGAGTAGGTAGTCCTTACTTTGGATGTTATGGGACATGTGAGGGACGATTGGATTTTTGAAGGCCATTGTAGGGTGTAATAAGCAAACTGGAGGGACTATCATCATTTTTCGAAAGGGACTCGATTCGTAAAGGCAACCATAAGGGACTTTGATGATTTTTTTCTATTTGAGGGACTTGCTTTATACACCCCACTTAACCATTATTCGTAGGCAACTTGAGGGATATCCTTAGGAAGTGAGACGACGATTAAAATCGACTTACGTGTGTGACGTGTTTATTTTAATTATCTTTATTTAAAAGTGATCTAAATTTATTTTAATATTACATACATGTTGTTACACTCCCTAATTACTAACCATAATAATAATTAAATAATTAAACAACTTTACATCCAAGAAACAATTACAAAATAATAAGCAAAATAATTAAATAAAATATAAATAAGCAATAATAAATAATAAAGGGGGTTAATTCTAAGTTTACTCGGCAAGACATCGCATCTTGTGCCTACGTATCCTTACGGGAGTGGAATCAGAGTAATCGTAGTTCCCCTCAATAGGGAGGTTAGAAACTTCTTGACTGTGGTCAAGGTCTCAAGGGGAATAAACGCATCTTAAGGACACGCTTACGTGGAGTGTAGAAACTCCAAATCTCTACGTTGAAATGTTAAGTTGTGATTAGGGTTAAATTAGGGATTCCACGGCGGGAAACCCTAAAATGAGCGCGGCGGCTCTTTGACCTAATGCTAAGGGTAAAATTGTAATTTTGCCTGCGGCGAGGCATTTGTGAAAATTAGGGTTTGTAGTTTGTAGTCTTGAGGATTTGAAATTGAATGTGTGAAGTTTTACGGACTATTGGCGCGGCGGCCAAACAGTTAGACCTAACCTTCGGATGTGTGCAATGTGACAGAAATAATAGTAAACGCGTGAGATAATTGAATCATGCAAACAGAGAGATAATGTCATAATTTAAACCATGCAAGCAGAAATTTAAAGGCAGAATTTAAAGAGCGATTGTTAAGTTCGCGAGGTTACATGAGAGGAGCAGATACAATATGATAATGAAATTTGAATTGAACAATAATAAAATAAAATAAATAACGGTTCTAGTTATTATTTTAAAAAAAAGATTTTAGTTATTATTTTAAATTTATCTAAAAAAAAGTTTTTCTTAAAAATAATAGGTTTTCATATTAATTTGGAAAAGATGTTAATGTTATTTATTTTAAAAAACAGATTTTTATATTATAACAAATTTTAATAAATTAATGATAACAATAATAGTAATAATGGTAATAATAATGATAATAATGGTAATAATAATAAATAATGATAATAATAATAATAATAATAATAATAATAATAATAATAATAATAATAATAATAAAGCAATAATGAATTTTAAATGTGCCAAATAACCAAACAATGTTGCTAACGCAGAAATGCGCTCATCGCAACCAGATCTAAATCGGACGAAACAAAATTTATCGCAAAGAAAAAGAAATTAAGCAAAAAATAGTATTATTGCTCACACAAAAATGCGATCATCGCAACCAGATCGAACTAACACAAATGTCACGCGTCATGCACACAAATGTGCAAACATCGTATCGACATAATTCGATCAAAAATCTTATATATATAAACTCTAACAATTTAAAAATTATATATATATAAACGTAACAGTAATAGATAAAGAAAAAGAAATAACGGTAATAGATGAAGAAAAAGAAATAACGGTAAAAGATGAAGAAAAAGAAACAACAGTAATAGATGAAGGAAAAGAAATAACGGTAAACGATGAAGAAAAAGAAACAATAGTAATGGATGAAGAAGAAAACTAAATAACGGCAAACGACACTCACTCTTCTTAGGTTTTTTTTTCTTCTCCCCTCTTTTCCAACAAGGCAACACATGTATATATAGGGAACAAATTAGGGTTAACACCAAATTGTCAATAATGTCCCTAAAGCCCATTTTAAAGCCCAAACTAAATAATTAGTTAAGAAAAAATAAAATTTAAATAATTTAAAATAATTAAAATAAACTTAAAATAAAAACTAATAATCCTATTGATTCCTAAAATAAAAAATATTATAAAAAGAACAAAAATTTTTTCAATATTTTTTATTTTATGATTTTTTGGATATTTTTATGAATAATTTAGAAAAAAGTGAAAAAAATAATATTTTAAAAAATGATTTAATTAAAATACGAAAATAATAATTAAATAATAATAAAAAAACTATTTTTGTTATTTTTTTAATGAAAGACAGAAAAATTTAGAGTAAAAATAATAAAAAACAAAAAAAAGTGACAAAGGTGAGATTCGAACTCTCAACCTCTCACACTCATAACTCCTTACACATGTCCTCCTGCCAATTGTGCCATTTTTACTTTTTAGAAAAAAAATGCATGCCATATGATATTTACCTGCAAAAAGTCAAACGACTACACAAATTTGTTAGTAATTGATTAAATGCAATGAAATGCGACGACAAATCTTAGGGCAAAATTTGGGGTATTACAGTTATTATGATAATATTTCTCACCCAACCTCTCTTTGATGTTGGCAAAAAAAAATCATGAAGTTTGACTTTGGTTTGACCACAGTTGACCTCAGTTTGACCTTTTAACTGCATTGACTGCTTTTGACTTATCTGATCATCTGACTGAGCAAACTTTTGAGAAAAGTCTTGAAACTTGACATGGGGGTTCTTATACACATATAAGATGTTATGAAGCTCACTTGAAGTCTTGGAAGTCCATTTAGCCTGATTAAAGTCAAAACCCTAGTTTTGGATGCACTGCTTAGGAGGTGCATTGTCTGAGGGAATTGTCAACTCTTCTGACCAATTGTGAATTTTGTGAACCTTGTGAACCTTCTTGGAACACAAAGTCTTGTATTGTGAGGGCAAATTTTGGGGTGCAACAGCTGCCCCTGTTCAATTTTCTGAAACCTGAGGGGTTAGATTGGTATATTTGCCAGTCGTAACCTGGAAGGTTGAAGGGGATTGAACACAAAAGCCCAAAAATTTGCACTCACCAGTGCATGGAGTGATATTGATGGTTGGTTGAACATGATTGAGTGGGCTTAAAGATGCCACTAGGGGAAAGTTCTTCAGTAGTATAATGAGAACTGTCAGGAGTCTGGAGTAATACTGATGTAACAGCATGTCTTCATGAGGATAGAGCAATCAATAATGATAACCCTAAAGCAGTCTTGAAGTGATAAATCTGACCTCAGGAGGATAGAGCAATCAATAGCTCTAAAGCAGTCTTGAAGTAATAATGGCTTCAGGAGGATAGAGCAATCAATAGCTCTAAAGCAGTCTTGAAGTAATAGAATGGCTTCAGTAGGATAGAGCAATCAACAGCTCTAAAGCAGTCTTGAAATAATAATGTGATATGTCTTCAGGAGGATAGAGCAATCAATAGCTCTAAAGCAGTCTTGAAGTAATGATTTCAGGAGGATAGAGCAATGGATAGCTCTAAAGCAGTCTTGAAATAATAATGTAATTTCAGGAGGATAGAGCAATGGATAACTCTAAAGCAGTCTTGAAATAATTAGATGGCTTCAGGAGGATAGAGCAATGAATAGCTCTAAAGCAGTCTTGAAGTAGTAATATGACCTCATGAGGATAGAGCAATGAATAGCTCTAAAGCAGTCTTGAAGTAATAGGATGATTTCAGGAGGATAGAGCAATCAGTAGCTCTAAAGCAGTCTTGAAGTCATGAGAGGCTATCAGGAGGATAAAATAACCCTGGGGTTACAATAAAGCAGTCCCAAAGTAATAAGAAGCTCATCAGGAGGATAAAGTAACCCTGAGGTTACAATAAAGCAGTCCTAAAGATCATAAGCTTGTTTGTTGGATAATTAACCTGAAAACAAGGTAGCACTCTGTATAACAACATTAGTTTATGCTTTATGTATGCATGTATGACATGATGCACTTAGGTAATGTACTATAGACATATATGTTATGGTATGATGTAAATGATGTATGTATGATATGACACTGCTGGAAGTGTCTGGATATCCTTGTATAACAACTGCTGGCCAAGGAAAATAAATCCCGATTCCTTGTTGAAGAATATATAACCCTCCGTCTGCTGGGTATAACAAGGTATAGATAACCTCCCGTTGTTGGGGATAACAAGGTATAGATAACCTCCCGTTGTTGGGGATAGTAGGATAAGTATAACATCCCGTCTTCGTTCATCGTGCCCTTATTGGAAAGTAATTTCCCGTATATCCGTATGAGGATAAAAGAGATGGATATAAATTCCAGGGGAGATTAGACTTTGTGAAAATGGATTAGTCCTACTGATGGTTTGTAACTGTCTTGTAAAGATGAACCGGCGAAGCTTCGTTGAAATCCTTCCCTCGTTCGTCCTTAGTAAATACTATTACTGCATTTCTGGTAAACATCAATCATATTAAAAGCATACATGCATTTCTGGTAAACATCAATCATATTCAAAGGCATACATACATTCAAACACAACCAATGGACGTTTCGCTTATGTAAATAGGGTAAAAGTAAATCTGGATTCAAAAGATGGAATTTATTTATATCAAAAGTGACCCATACACGGGTAAGTTTGTACAAGGAGACATAAACCCTAGTAAGAGAATTTTGTCATGAAGTTTTACAAAAAGAATCAGCTATGTGGGAAATAATCCTATTGAGTTTCAATTCTACTATTGCCACTCAAGTATCTCATCTTCTTGCTGTTGACACGGAAACGATTGGATTGAGCTTTATCTGTTTGAGCTTGAGTAAGTAGTACAACTGGTTGCAATTTCATGAGTGATCCAAACGAGACATAGTCATACGCTTTAATCCCTAACTTTTGCCTGGATTGCCCTTTCAGGTTTTCAATCCACCGGGATACCCTTTTTTGCCCAAGCCGCCTTTTCAGGTTTTCGACTTGCCGGGTGTACATCTTTTTATATATATATCCCTAATTTTTGCCCAAACCCTTTTGGTTTGCCGGGATGCCCTTATTTTTGCCTAGGCCTGTCAACCTAGCGGGTCTCTTTTTATGCGTAGTATTTTTTAACTATGTCTGCGTTTACAGGTTGTGGGAAGTCTTCACCATCCATTGTAGTCAGTATCATGGCACCTCCTGAGAACACTGTCTTGACTACAAATGGTCCCTCATATGTTGGAGTCCACTTGCCCCTTCAGTGTCAATCTCATTGCAGTATGCAGGCTTCTCAAATCTATCAATGGTAATCTTGGGAGCTTCATCATCCCAGCTGATCTCAAACATAGATGCCATGGTGGCCAATGCGTCTGCCAACTGATTCTCTCTTCGTGGAATATGTCCAAAAGTAATCTCTTTGAAATGTGGGATCAAAGACAACACATGTTCTCTGTAAGGAATGAGATTATCATGCTTTGTATCCCAATCTCCTTTAATATGACTTACTACCAGAGCTGAATCTCCATACACCTCAAGGAACTGAATCTTCATATCAATAGCAACTTGCATACCCATGATACATGCCTCATACTCAGCCATGTTATTGGTACAATAGAAAC
This sequence comes from Lathyrus sativus, assembly GCA_963859935.3. NCBI lineage: Eukaryota > Viridiplantae > Streptophyta > Magnoliopsida > Fabales > Fabaceae > Lathyrus > Lathyrus sativus. The sequence goes on along the minus strand of OZ012740.1, from coordinate 143,040,510 downwards.
AAAGTCTGGCAGTAATCGGGGTATGACAACCTTCAGGGGAACTAATCACAACACCAACACCATTACCATGTGCATTGGAGGCACCATCAAAAACCATAGTCCATCGGGATCCTTGTTCAGGTCCGTCATATTGTCCAGGTTCTTTGGTAACAGACATAATGTCTTCATCAGGGAACTCAAAATTCATTGACTGGTAATCATCTACTGCTTGATGAGCCAAATGATCAGCCACAACACTCCCCTTAATGGCCTTCTGAGTAGTATACTGTATATCATATTCCGTCAAGATCATTTGCCATCTTGCAATTCTTCCGGAGAGAGCAGGTTTCTCAAATATGTACTTGATTGGATCCATCTTCGAAATCAACAAGGTAGTATGGGTCAACATATACTGTCTTAGTCGGCGAGCAGCCCATGCCAAAGCGCAGCAAGTTTTCTCGAGCAGTGAGTATCTTGTTTCACAGTCGGTAAACTTTTTGCTAAGGTAGTATATTGCCTGCTCTTTTCGACCAGACTCGTCATGTTGCCCCAATACACACCCCATTGAGTTGTCTAATACTGTTAAATACATAATCAAGGGTCTTCCATCAACTGGTGGCATTAAAATTGGAGGTTATAGCAAATATCTCTTGATTTCATCAAAGGCAGTCTGGCACTCATCATTCCATTCCATCACCTGATCTTTCTTCAACAACTTGAAGATTGGCTCACAGATGGTAGTTAATTGGGAAATAAATCTTGCAATGTAGTTCAATCGTCCCAAGAAACCTCTAACCTCCTTCTCAGTACGGGGAGCTGGCATCTCTCGTATAGCTTTCACTTTTGCAGGATCCACTTCAATACCTTTTCCACTGACAATGAAACCCAGGTGCTTTCCAGATCTAACTCCAAAAGTACACTTGTTTGGATTTAATCTCAACCTGTATTTCTTCAACCTCTCAAACAACTTGTGCAGATGATCAAGATGTTGTTCTTCATTCTGAGACCTGGCTATCATATCATCCACATATACCTCTATCTCATGATGAATCATATCATGAAACAAAGCCACCATGGCACGCTGATATGTTGCCCCTGCATTCTTCAAACCAAATGGCATTACCTTATAGCAAAAGGTGCCCCACTGTGTCACAAATGTAGTCTTCTCCATATCATCAGGTGCCATCTTGATTTGATTGTAACCAGAGAAACCATCCATAAAAGAGAATACCTTATGCTGAGCAGTGTTGTCTACCAGAATATCAATATGAGGAAGTGGAAAGTCATCTTTAGGGCTAGCCTTGTTCAGATCTCTGTAGTCTACACACATACGTACCTTACCATCTTTCTTAGGGACTGGTACCACATTTGCAACCCACTGAGGATAAGAAGTTACGGCCAAGAACCCTGCATTGAACTGTTTCATTACCTCTGCTTTGATCTTTTCTGACATTTCAGGACGCATACGACGAACCTTCTGCTTCTTTGGACGACAATCTTCTTTCACTGGCAAACGGTGAACCACAATGTCCGTATCCAACCCTGGCATATCTTCATAAGACCAAGCAAAGATCTCCACATAGTCACGTAGCATCTGAACCAACCTGCTCTTGACACTGTCCTCTAAATCAGCCCCTATCTTGACCTCTTTTCTGTTTTCTTCAGTTCCCAGATTCACAACTTCGACTGGCTCTTCATGTGGCTGTATAGCTTTCTCTTCTTGTTGTAACAACCTAGCAAGCTCTACAGGTATTTCACAATCGTCCTCGTCTCCGTCTTCAGTTTGATAGATCGGATTCTCGAAATTGTAATTGGCAATAGTAGAACTGTTATCAACTGGATCCAGAGTGGATGAGGATCGGCATTTTAGTGACGTGGGTGTGTGTAAGAACACATAGCTGATAAAGCAAAAATAAAAGAAAAAGAAAGACAAGGAACACAATATTTACGAAAACGAAACGTCCATTGATTTTATGGAATGAAGTATGCAAATGAAATGACAACCCGTAACAAGCATACCATTGTGCCCCGGGTAAGGCACATGGCTTGAAAGTTTTAATTGTTCCAGAAATTATAAATTTAAAAACATAACACAGTAATAGTATTTACTCCTGACTAAAGGAGATAGGGATAACATCTTCAGCTGTCCAATTATTGAGTCCAGCACCCACAGTAGGAAAAATCCATGCCTCCAAGTTGTAGTCTTCATCTTGATCTCCCACAGCATTGATAACCCCTTGATTGGTGATACGAACAGCACGGGCACGACGGACAGCCTTCTGGGACTCTTCTTCCACCACAGCTTTTGCATCATTGAGGGAGGCCATTGCCATTGTTGGAGGGTTTCTGATGACCACAGGAACCTTCTTCACAGCAGGAGGAGTCACACAATCCTTAACAGCCCAGGGAACCACTTCAAATGACTGACATGGAGTTTCAATGTATTCACCTTCTACTTCCAGATACTTGAAAGTGTTTACATGGCTGACAAAGTATTCTTCCTCTCCAAAGACAGTAACAACTTTTCCATTCACCGGATATCTCAACTTTTGATGTAATGTGGAGGTCACAGCACCTGCCCCATGGATCCAGGGACGACCAAGCAGACATGAGTACGAAGGACGAATATCCATCACATAGAATGTAGCAGTGAACACCTGAGAACCAACCTTGATTGGAAGATCAATTTCCCCATGCACTACTCTTCTAGAACCATCAAAAGCCTTTACCACAATATTACTGGGCTTCAATACTGTATCTTCAGGACTCAGCTTGTTCAGGACTTCCTTAGGCAACACATTCAGAGAGGAACCATTGTCTATCAGTACATGAGACAGGGTAGTGCCCCTGCATTCAATTGAAATATGCAAGGCCCTGTTATGATCCCTCTTGGCAGGGGTCAAGTCAGCATCAGAAAATCCTAACCCGTTGTCATAGGTCAGGTGAGCAACACAATTCTCAAACTGGTCCACAGAAATTGCACTGGGTACATGAGCCATCTTTAGAAACTTGATCAATGACTTGGCATGAGCCTCAGAACATAATAACAGGGAGAGCATGGAAATCTTTGAGGGAGTATGCCCCAGCTGATCAACAATATCATAATCACTCTTGCGAATGATTTTCAATACTTCTTCCATCTGCTTAGAGAAGTCATCAGCAGCTGGCACATCAGTAGATACAGTCTCAATAACAGGACCCTTGCCCCGAGCATCAGTGGTGGAAGTAACAGCAGGAGTAACTGCACTCTTAGAAGCAACTGGAGGAGAGAAGACTCTTCCACTACGAGTGATCTTGCTAGATCCAGCAATATTATCAATGTCAACAGGCATATCAGGTAAAGGCTCCTGCTTGACACCATGGATGTAAACATCAGACCCATAGTGCCAAGGCACAGCTTTGTCAGATGTATAAGGAATAGGACCAGGAGTGGTAATGATCAGAGGAGCTACTCTGGCTTCAGCAACAACTTTCACAGGACCTTCAGCAGTAATCTTGATTGGGCCCTGATGAGTGATTTTAATGAGACCCTTTGAAGTGATTCTTAGTGGTACTTTGTCAACCATGTCAACCTCTTCAATCTTCTTACCCTGAGTCAGATGATCCACCATACTTTCTACAGATGCTGGTCTTCTTTCAAACACTATAGTATATTTATCCATGAGACGTTGAATCCCATCTCTCAAAATGAAGCAACTATCCGGCTTATAGGTACAATACAAACAATCTTCACGACAACCTGGAAAGATCCCAGCTTGTACTAACCTCTTTTTGATAACAGACAATGGTGTGCTCAACTCCATAACCGAATAGACATGCAGATCTTCATCAATATCTTCATCAATGGTGTTGACAGTCTTCTCGTGATTTGGCATTGGAGCTGTAATCACATTTGGAGTACCTGGTGGATCAAACTCAATTTCTCCAGCATCAATCATATCTTGAATTTTGTTCTTCAAGACCCAGCAGTTATTAGTATCATGTCCTGGACAGTTTGAATGATATGCACATCGTGCATTGGGATTGTACTTGGGAGAGGTAACATTGGGATTCTGAGGGGCCTCCCTCAGGGTAATAAGTTCAGCTTTCAACAAGTGTTGCAATGCCTGAGCCATTGACATGTTGATCTTCGTGAACTGTCTTCTAGCCCTCTGTTGGTTGCCTTGAGGCTGCTCTGTTGTTGCAGGAGTTGGATTTGAAATATGAACTGCACTAACAGACTGATGCCTTCTGTTACGATCAGGCTGACCATACACAGCATTAGATTCTCTCTTCCCAGTGGGAGGCTTCTTTGCAACACCTGATGAAGAAGTGCCCACTTGGATCTTACCACTCTTGATACCATTCTCTACTCGCTCTCCTGTCATGATCAACTCAGTGAAGCCAGATGATGAGCTTCCAATGAGATGACTGTAAAACGGACCATTCAGCGTACACATGAACATATCAACCAACTCCCTATCAGTCAAAGGGGGTTGAACTCTTCCAGCTAAGTCTCTCCACTTCTGAGCATACTCCTTAAAGCTTTCTTTGGCACCCATAGACATGCTTTGAAGCTGCATGCGAGTGGGGGCTAAGTCAGCATTGTATTGATACTGCTTGTAGAAAGCTTCAGCAAGGTCATTCCAATCTCTGATGTTGACACTCTCCAACTGATAATACCACTCTAGCTGAGCTCCAGATAAACTCTCTTGAAAGAAATGGATCCACAACTTTTTATCAGCAGTGTGGGGTTGAATTCTTCTGACATAAGACCTCAGATGCAATTTGGGACAAGAGACCCCATCATAGACAACAAATGTAGGAACTTTGAACCCAATGGGTATGACCACCCCAGATATCAAGCTCAAATCCTCAAAATCCAGCCCAGATGATTTCTGTAATTCCATAGCATCCATTCTATCCACCAGCATCTTGAATTTGTCTTCGTTAGGCTCATGGTAGTAGTTAGCCTCAGAATCAGAGTCCCCCATAGTGTTGTGGAGACTGCCTCTCTCCTGCTCAGATTCTTCAGATTCATAGTCTTCAACCTGTTCCTTGGTCTTGGCAGGACCTTTGAACCTTCTTCCCATGTTGAGCAACCCAGCAGACCTTCTAGCCTTCTTAGTCTTCTTGGCCAGCAGTGTCTTCAATTCATCCTGCCCCTTAGATAGGTTCAGGATCAGCTCTTGGAACTGTGCATTCTGTGCCTGGAGATCCTTAACTGATTGTTCAAGAGCCATTGCTGAAATAAACAGCGAGAAGATGAGAAACCTGTGCACAATTATAAATCTGTGATGCAATGATATGGGAATGCATATGCAATGTTTTCAAGGACCGCAGGATTTAAATTTGCTTAAACAAACAAGAAAGTAACTTTTTATTAGTAATAACTTGTTTTGCCTTTTAGGCTTACAAAAAATGAAAACGAAATAAGTACAAAGGATGTGGTTTTAAGTCTCCCATGGACGTTTCCTCTTGGTGTTGAGGTATGAGTTGAGGTTTCGTTCCTCATGAAGTAGCTTTGTTAGCTCTAGGATCCTTGCTTGGCTTGCTTTGTAATGAGCCTCGAAAGTATCCCTTTGCTCTTTCAGTTGGATCCATGATCTCTGCAAGTCTTCCATATCAGTAGGCATGTCTGGGTGAAGGATGGTATAAGCTGTGTCTCCTTCAGCAACAGGTTCCATGGTAACTGGTAGGATGGCAGGATATGGCATCATGAGTGTCTGAGCACGAAATCGTACCCACCTGAGATAAGCCTCCATAGGAATGGTGTACTTAGGCTCCAGTGTCTTGCTGTCAATCCTGTTTACCTTTCCCCAAGCTCGTATGAATCTCTGACGGCAACCCTGAAGATCGTTGTCGTAGTCAAACACAATGCCCTGAATCAACATGTCATGTGGACCATCGCTCCGGGCGTAACCAAACTGTCGTAAAGCTAGAGATGGGTTGTAGGTGATGCCTCCTCTTATGCCTAGAAGTGGTACATTAGGAAACTCCCCACAACGGTCAATGATGGTGACATTCTCCATAGATCTGGAACACCAATGGATGTCTGAGTGAGAAAGTGACATGATCCTCTTGGACCATCTGAACCCTTGCTCATTCTTCATTACTGAGCGAGGAAGGTGAGAAATAAACCACCTAGAAAGTAAAGGTATGCAGCACATCAAAGTTCCTCTTGCCCTTGTAGTACGAGTGTGAAGAGAATGTAGGATGTCTCCAAGTAAGGTAGGCACCGGATTGTGACTCAGGAATATGTTGATGGCATGAACGTCTATGAACTGATCAGGATTGGGGAACAATACTAAGCCATAAATCAATAAGGCTAAGATCTCCTCAAAAGCATCGTAGCTCATAGCCTTCAAGAACATTTGAGCTTTATCCACTAATACCTTGGCAAGAATACCTTTAACTCCACTTCTCGTCTCTAGAACAATGTCAGACTTCTTCAGATGTAGAGCTGCAGCAATAACTTCTGGTTTAAGCTCCTTCTCTAAGCCTGTGAATGGCTTCTGATCAAGAACAGGTATACCCAGAAGTTTAGAGAACTCCTCCATGGTTGGAACCAGCTGATAATCAGGAAATGTAAAGCAATGGTGCTTAGGGTCAAAGAACTGAAACAGCACACTCATCATGTCTTCACCGAACCCTGAAGTAACTAGATCCAATAAGTGACCATGTCTCTTGTTGAACTGGGAATGATCAGGCACTAGGGAAACCAACTCCTTGAGCTTAGCAGGTATCCCTACAAAGTTGATCCTGATGGTGTTTCTACGAGCAGAAGCCATGACCTACAACAAAGAACAAAGATAAATCCTTTGGTCCTTGAAATGGTTAGGGAAAATGATATGCTTATGATGCATGATGATGTCATGATGTCATGCTCAATCACAAACATGTGGCACACACAAACAAGTCACACCATAGCCCTAGGTTTAAAGGCTTGCATGAGGTTCAAAGGCAAGTACCCTCCCCTGAAGTTAGATGGTTCATCCTGTCCTACAAAAGTAACCAGGTTCTAAGGGATCTCAATATCATTGATCCTTCACAAGGGTGGTTGTTCAGAAGGCAACTTACTTGCCAACCAAAACCCTCCAAGTTTAAGAACTCAATGAGCGTAGTATCGAGTGTCAACCAACTTCAGTCTGCACCAAAGCCGGTTACCTCACTACTTTCTAAAGGCCAAGATGAGTTAACTAGGGTTCTAAAAGTCAGTTAGTGCATTGACAACATATGGCAGCCTCAATATTATCCTCAACTTGACTTAAGGAATATAAGCACCAACCAAGAAGTCGCACTAACTATGGCCACCAGATCAACCGTATCGATATACGTCGTACAGTTTCCTTGGTCTATTGCCATTTACCTAAGGTACACTAGATCCGGGTTAGGACCTTTCACACATAAGAGCACCCCAACAATATAATAATAAAGCCAACAAGGCAAACAATTTAAAGTGATCTTAATTCCTAAGGGTACCCCTCTTAAATAGATCCCCAGCAGAGTCGCCAGTTCTGTAACACGGTGGGAGAACTGACTTTAAACAATGTTGCGGATAGCAAGAGTCGCCACCGACTTTTATTTTATCCATAAGGAAAGGTTATAAAAGAACAGGAAAGACCTTCGAGAATATTTTGGGTCCGGGGGGTAGGTTATGAAAAGGGAAGGTGTTAGCACCCTTTTCATCCATGGTTATCCATGGGCTCTTAGGTACTTAAGCTCACTTTTGAATTGTTTTGAAAGTGTAGTGTGTGAATAGCAAAAAATTTCAGAATAGTTTAATAATAATCCGTGTATGGATGTGAAAAAAACTTGTTTGAAAATTTTGTTGGAAATTTGTTTAAGTGTGAAAAAGTTTTGAAGTGAGCAAGTATCTAGGAGTAGCCTACCCTAATGTTTTAAGGTCTTTCTTATTCTTTATCCTTTCCTTAGTAAGACTATCCCTACTAAAATGGAGTAGGTAGTCCTTACTTTGGATGTTAAGGGACATGTGAGGGACGATTGGATTTTTGAAGGCCATTGTGGGGTGTAATAAGCAAACTGGAGGGACTATCATCATTTTTCGAAAGGGACTCGATTCGTAAAGGCAACCATAAGGGACTTTGATGATTTTTTTCTATTTGAGGGACTTGCTTTATACACCCCACTTAACCATTATTCGTAGGCAACTTGAGGGATATCCTTAGGAAGTGAGACGGCGATTAAAATCGACTTACGTGTGTGACGTGTTTATTTTAATTATCTTTATTTAAAAGTGATCTAAATTTATTTTAATATTACATACATGTTGTTACACTCCCTAATTACTAACCATAATAATAATTAAATAATTAAACAACTTTACATCCAAGAAACAATTACAAAATAATAAGCAAAATAATTAAATAAAATATAAATAAGCAATAATAAATAATAAAGGGGGTTAATTCTAAGTTTACTCGGCAAGACATCGCATCTTGTGCCTACGTATCCTTACGGGAGTGGAATCAGAGTAATCGTAGTTCCCCTCAATAGGGAGGTTAGAAACTTCTTGACTATGGTCAAGGTCTCAAGGGGAATAAACGCATCTTAAGGACACGCTTACGTGGAGTGTAGAAACTCCAAATCTCTACGTTGAAATGTTAAGTTGTGATTAGGGTTAAATTAGGGATTCCACGGCGGGAAACCCTAAAATGAGCGCGGCGACTCTTTGACCTAATGCTAAGGGTAAAATTGTAATTTTGCCTGCGGCGAGGCATTTGTGAAAATTAGGGTTTGTAGTTTGTAGTCTTGAGGATTTGAAATTGAATGTGTGAAGTTTTACGGACTATTGGCGCGGCGGCCAAACAGTTAGACCTAACCTTCGGATGTGTGCAATGTGACAGAAATAATAGTAAACGCGTGAGATAATTGAATCATGCAAACAGAGAGATAATGTCATAATTTAAACCATGCAAGCAGAAATTTAAAGGCAGAATTTAAAGAGCGATTGTTAAGTTCGCGAGGTTACATGAGAGGAGCAGATACAATATGATAATGAAATTTGAATTGAACAATAATAAAATAAAATAAATAACGGTTCTAGTTATTATTTTAAAAAAAAGATTTTAGTTATTATTTTAAATTTATCTAAAAAAAAGTTTTTCTTAAAAATAATAGGTTTTCATATTAATTTGGAAAAGATGTTAATATTATTTATTTTAAAAAACAGATTTTTATATTATAACAAATTTTAATAAATTAATGATAACAATAATAGTAATAATGGTAATAATAATGATAATAGTGGTAATAATAATAAATAATGATAATAATAATAATAATAATAATAATAATAATAATAATAATAATAATAAAGCAATAATGAATTTTAAATGTGCCAAATAACCCAACAATGTTGCTAACGCAGAAATGCGCTCATCGCAACCAGATCTAAATCGGACGAAACAAAATTTATCGCAAAGAAAAAGAAATTAAGCAAAAAATAGTATTATTGCTCACACAAAAATGCGATCATCGCAACCAGATCGAACTAACACAAATGTCACGCGTCATGCACACAAATGTGCAAACATCGTATCGACATAATTCGATCAAAAATCTTATATATATATAAACTCTAACAATTTAAAAATTATATATATATATAAACGTAACAGTAATAGATAAAGAAAAAGAAATAACGGTAATAGATGAAGAAAAAGAAATAACGGTAAAAGATGAAGAAAAAGAAACAACAGTAATAGATGAAGGAAAAGAAATAACGGTAAACGATGAAGAAAAAGAAACAATAGTAATGGATGAAGAAGAAAACTAAATAACGGCAAACGGCACTCACTCTTCTTAGGTTTTTTTTTTCTTCTCCCCTCTTTTCCAACAAGGCAACACATGTATATATAGGGAACAAATTAGGGTTAACACCAAATTGTCAATAATGTCCCTAAAGCCCATTTTAAAGCCCAAACTAAATAATTAGTTAAGAAAAAATAAAATTTAAATAATTTAAAATAATTAAAATAAACTTAAAATAAAAACTAATAATCCTATTGATTCCTAAAATAAAAAATATTATAAAAAGAACAAAAATTTTTTCAATATTTTTTATTTTATGATTTTTTGGATATTTTTATGAATAATTTAGAAAAAAGTGAAAAAAATAATATTTTAAAAAATGATTTAATTAAAATACGAAAATAATAATTAAATAATAATAAAAAACTATTTTTGTTATTTTTTTAATGAAAGACAGAAAAATTTAGAGTAAAAATAATAAAAAACAAAAAAAAAAGTGACAAAGGTGAGATTCGAACTCTCAACCTCTCACACTCATAACTCCTTACACATGTCCTCCTGCCAATTGTGCCATTTTTACTTTTTAGAAAAAAAAATGCATGCCATATGATATTTACCTGCAAAAAGTCAAACGACTACACAAATTTGTTAGTAATTGATTAAATGCAATGAAATGCGACGACAAATCTTAGGGCAAAATTTGGGGTATTACAGTTATTATGATAATATTTCTCACCCAACCTCTCTTTGATGTTGGCAAAAAAAAATCATGAAGTTTGACTTTGGTTTGACCACAATTGACCTCAGTTTGACCTTTTAACTGCATTGACTGCTTTTGACTTATCTGATCATCTGACTGAGCAAACTTTTGAGAAAAGTCTTGAAACTTGACATGGGGGTTCTTATACACATATAAGATGTTATGAAGCTCACTTGAAGTCTTGGAAGTCCATTTAGCCTGATTAAAGTCAAAACCCTAGTTTTGGATGCACTGCTTAGGAGGTGCATTGTCTGAGGGAATTGTCAACTCTTCTGACCAATTGTGAATTTTGTGAACCTTGTGAACCTTCTTGGAACACAAAGTCTTGTATTGTGAGGGCAAATTTTGGGGTGCAACAGTATGGAGCTAATAGAATTCCTAGAGGGCCATGGGAGAGCTCAATCAAGTTATTGTATCAGATGCAAGAGCTACAGTTGAGGTGCAAGCAATTAGGGTTTCATCTGGGTCAATCCTAGGTCAACTGTGCAATTGAAGAGTATCAAAGCCTACTTTTAGGTCATGGAGTTCATGAAATGATATGATGAGACATTTTTGGTGTTGTGCCAAGATCAAGTCAAGAAGAGTCAAGAGTGTGGGAAGTTGCTAAATTAGGGTTTCAGTGTAAAATTCCCTGTTTAGTGCCTAACTTCAAGACCACATAAGTCAAGATGAAAGTTTTAAATGGATCTTTGGACAACATAAAACGTGTAGAGCATCTCAATACCTTTAATTTGAGTACTAGAAGTCCTCAAGGGGATTTATAGAACTCAAGTTATGATCCAAACAAGTTACAAGTCCTCAGATGCCTCTGAAATTTGTCTGTGAAAATCATCTGACTTCAACGCTATTTTTGCCCAAGAAGGATGTTTCACTTGAACTTTTGGCCAACATGAAAGTTGTTCCTCATGATCGTAGCTTTCTAAATTGTACTAGAAGTCTTCCATCTGATTTGTAGAACACAAGTTATGAGGTTTACAAGTTAGGGGTATTTTGGGAAAGTGAGATTATAGGCCATTTTCAATCATAGGTCAAAATCTCCAACTTTGCACTTGTCAAATGGATTTTTTTTCCAACATGAAACTTGTTCAAAATGTGGTTTTTATGCTAACCAAGAAGTCATGATGGATTGATTGGGCTCATAGCAAGGCTTGGTTTGAAATGGCTTGAAAAAGAAGATTTTCAAAGGATCCAAAGTTGAAAAATCCAAATAATTGGTTAAGTGACCAAAACATATTAAATAAGTGCTCATTTTGATTGTAAATTTCATTTCAAGCACAATGACATTGGTGGATTTTTGAGTTTAGGTCAATTTTCATGAGTTACAATGTGGTTTCTTCATGTGCAAGTTACACATCCAAATCCTTCACCAAGGCATTTCAAGTGTTCCTTTTGATCTAGATTCATTCACAAGGCATTTTGCAATTGAAAGGGAAGCGTCTAAAACAATTTCCATGGCCAGAATACACGACTATCACATGGCATTTGAAGGAAAAATCAGAATTTGTGAACTACTGAATTGGGCCTCATTCAAGCTTCAAAAGCCCACAAACTCATTCTATATAAGCATATCGTTGATTCTATACTCAAGTTGGAGCTCATTTCGTGGTGGAAGCTGAGATTGCATTTGAAATTTCAAAGGAGCAAGTGAGAATCGGTTTTTCATTTCCAAGCTAGTTCAGAGTAAATTGAAGGTTGAAGACTCTTTCTCTTGCATCACTGATCGTGTCTGGAGAGTTTTGAAGTGACAAACGAGCTCTAGCTACTTCTGTTAGTGGATCTATACCAGGTTAGTAAACTTTAAAATTCCTCTTGATCTAGGGAGATGCAGTTCATGTTATGCATGTGGTTAGGATCTAATAGAGACATAGGTCGTTTCTGGATCAAAATTGGAACATTTAGAGACAATTTAGGTTGAAGTGAATTTTCTGTTTGGACACGATTTGGTTTGATCTTAAGGAATTAAGTGAATTTGGATAGATCAGGTTGATGTATCAAGTGTGAGGATGATTTCTATGCAATTAGATTTTGATTTGGTGATGATGAAAGTTATGACATATTTTGGAGTTGGATTCGATTTGAGAGATCCATAAGGATTCATGATGTTTGGAGTTCATATTTGTAATCCACGTGAAAAATTGAGCAAGATTGGTGTAGAGTTTGTTGGATTTGGTCACCTGTGAATAACTTCTCACCGGAGAAGACGGTTGTTTCCACCGTGTAAGCCACCAGAGACTGTTCCCCTCACCTGAGTTCCAAGGAAGAAGATGACTTGTATGCCATCAGATCAAGCTGGATGTTGGACTTGGTATTGAGATCGTGTGGTTGAGATTTGAGCTGAGGATTTGCCTCCAACACAAAACGCTGCGTTTTATTAACCCCAGTCAGTGTGTGACTGGGATGCTTGCATGGACGCGCCCTCTGCCTTTGGATCTGAGTACTTGGTCAATTAATCCAACGCTCATGTTATTTTCTTAGTTTTTAATTTGTTTTATTTCATTTTGATTTTATTTTAATGCAAATTGATTCCAAAAATCACAATAAATCCATTTTTGATCTGAAAAATATTTTAAAAATATCTCCATGCTCCTGATAAAATTTGTGATTTTCTGGGATCAATAAATTGCATTTTCATGCATTTTTTTAATTTTATTTGATTTTTCTCATTTTGTTTGTTTCTTTAATTTTTGCATATTTGTTCATCTGCCTTGTTGATTTTGGTGTGATCTTTTGGTATTGAATCTGGCTGTGATTTTTGAGTATGTTGTAGGTTAGATGTACATGCTCCCTCAGGATTTTTATTAGATATTTTCAACAATTATAGGTTCTGTTTTAGGTGAGATGTTTAGAGCCTTCCCAAACTTGTGGTTTACCTTGACATGTTTCAACTTAGGAATTCTTTAGTGGACCTAGAAGTTGATTTAGGCTTTGATATTTGAACCCTAGAAGGCGAAAACATGCATGTTCCCCTAGAAAATTTCTTAGATTTTTACAACTCAGTTTTCTATTTTAGATAGAATTTGCAAGTTTGTGTTGCTTGTGGTGTTCCATCTTTGGTACCTTGCTTTGTTTGGTCTTGTTGGTGGCTTTGGAACTTGAAGTGCTTGGATTCCTTTTTGGAGGAGCTTCTGGACATCTTGTAGCAGTTGTGGCTTGGCTTGTGGAGCTTGGAGTTGAATATTTCTTCCTCTTTTAGGAGCTTTTTAGAAGCTTATAGGATTAGGGTGTTAGGAAGAGCCATTAGAACTAGTCTTTCTTCTTTCATCAAACATAGAATGCATTGTTTGCTTCTATCCTATCCTATGATGCAAAGTCCTCTTAAGGAAGCTCCATCTCTCCATTGGAGGGATGAGTGGCATGCCTTAATGAGTAGAACTTTTGAGGATGCACTTACTTTTCGTGTTGGTTCCTGATGAATTCCTTTGGTTTTCATCAGGTTTCCTAACATTGTAACTTGATCTCAATGATGATTTCTCTTCTTGTGGAGCTTGCTAGAGTTTGAAGATGAAGAATTGAAGAAGCTTGAAGATAGGAGCTAGATTGAAGATGAAGATTCTTTGCTGTCAGTTTTGCTGTCAAGAGGTTTGCTGTTTAGAGCTGTTGTTGAGTATTGAAGTTGTTGTCTGTAGAAGACTGTTGCTACTGCTTGGGCTGCTTCCTCTGTTTTTCTTTTGTTGTATTGTCTGTTTGCTTGTGTTGCCTACCTTTAGGTTTGACATGGAGCTTGTCTCCCCTTGCCTGTTGTTTTCTTAGGTTTGAGGTTGAGTCGGACTCCCTTGCCTCGCTTGTACTGTTGCATAGCATGCATTTTACTGTTTACTGTTTACTGCTTGTTTTCTTTTGTTGTTTTCCCTTAGGATCTCTGATTTCCTCTGTGCAAGAGGGAATTATGACAGACATTAGGTTTTGACCCATGCATGATAACTGTAGGTAGATTCCCTTTCAACCATAGTTTTAGGACGTCTTTCTCTTCTCATCTCAAAACAATTCAAAAACAAAGTAATAAGGTTAATTGAAGTCGTACGTTACGAGCCTTAAGTTATCTGGGAATAGGTTGGTGGAGGGTCTCTCTCCAGTAATCTGGATGTTTAGTGTGGTACCCTTTGGGTGACATACGAAGCGTTCACTCTTGGGTCATAGTCTCTAGTGCGACTGAGATTGCAAACATCCTTAAAAAATAGTTCTTTCGTAAAAGACTCAAACAAATATTCAAACTCTGTTTTTGTCCTGTTGGACCCTTAATCAGGAAAACCCTTTCATAAGGAGATAAAAAATTGTCAGACAAGCTTGTGTCTTGCGTAGCCCGAACTACGTTTGCTCTGATCTTTCATCCCATATGAAAGTACGTAGGCTCGAGATGCGACATCTCGGCGAACAACCTTCCCCCCTTAACCCGTAGTTAGGCAAACTATGTTGACTCTGATTTCTCGTTCTAGACGGGAATACGTAGGCATAAAGTGCGATACTTTGCTGAGTCATTTTCTTTTCTTTTTAGACCAGACCTTTAGAGTAGATAGACATACCCTTAGATAGAAAACAAGCATGGATCCCGTCGAGTACGACAGACGTGAGGGGTGTTAATACCTTCCCCTTGCGTAACTGACTCCCGAATCCAGGATTTGGTTGCGATGACCATTCCCTTCCCTCTTTGCGTTAGGTTTACTCTGAGCGTTTCCTTTCCCTCTTTTGGGATAAATAACGCATAGTGGCGACTCTTCTGTCATAGCCGGCGCCAATTTTCGCAGTAGCGACAGCTGACGACTCTGCTAGGGACTCCAACGGTTCCCTACGTGAGTCAATCCTAGCGTTTGTCTTCCCGTCTGGGGTTTTGTATGTATTATCTTTCTGTCTTTACTTTCAGTACTATATATTATTTTTGTTGTGCTGTGGGTAGAGGGTTAGTTTGAGAGATAAGTCGGACCTGGGCTTGAGTGCACATAGACTTAGAAGTAGAGAGTAGTGGTTAGCCTGCTTGCTTTGCTCGCACCAGCTAGCTACGAAATCTGCACTCATACGAGATTCTCTTTGATGGCATCTTGCCTGGCCCTTTGGGCTCGACAGGTTGTTGAATTTGAGGGTTGCCAAATCTGGGGACCTATCATTTGGGATTCGGCTAAGTGAGGCCTCTTTAAGGGATGATGATGCCACACCTTCTGGGTATCGTATCATCGCTCTTGAAAGTCTGTGACACTCATAACCGCATAGAATGTTGTACCTCGCCTGCGAGTTAAGTACATACCTGTGAGGGGTAGGTGGGTCTTTTTGCAGGAAAACTCTGGCCTCAGAATACCTGGTTTGTCTCTGTCAGTGAGATTTGGTTTTGAGGGTCCTTTTGTGGTTGGTTTGGTTTGAGGAGAATATCTGATGGTTCTCAAGCTGCAGTACAGCACATCACAGTTCTTCATCATTGCACTTGATCCCCTGTTTGCATATGCATTTGAATTTTCATGTTTGCATTTCATTAACGTGTATTTATGTTACAGGTGTGTTTTTTCCCCTCAGATTCTAGTGTTCTTCTTGCCAGACATGGAGTCCATGAAGAGGACAGTTGCTTACAGGTTTCCTTCTCCAGATATCAGTTCCTTGTTGCGGTTGGTTGCTCTAGCAGATCAGAGAGTGAGGGCTGAGTTTAGAGAGTCTTATGGGAAACTGCTCAGTTTGGTGTGCAGACCTTCTGCGTTTGAGATGACTGGATTGTATACCTTGATGCAGTTTTACGAGCCTCAGTTAAGATGCTTCTTGTTCCCTGATTTTATTTTGGCCCCTACTTTAGAGGAGTATTCTGATATGCTAGGAGTTCCTGTGTTAGATCATATGCCTTTTATTCACGAGGATACTGAGCCTGAGTTGGCTAAGCTTGCTGAGATTGTCAGTTTAGATGCTTCTGAGTTCCCCGGAGGTTTGGTCATGCTGAATGAACTTTATGGTTTTCATCTTTCTTGCTTGTTTGAGAAGGCTACGCAGTGTGTGAAGGATGGATGTTGGATTGTCTTCAATGCTATTCTGGCTGTTTTCATTTAGGGGATTATCTTGTTCCCCAACTTGCTTGATTTTGTTGACTCAGATGCTTTCTTTATTCTTGCCTCGAAGAATCTGGTGCCTA
Organism: Lathyrus sativus; assembly: GCA_963859935.3. Taxonomy (NCBI): domain Eukaryota; kingdom Viridiplantae; phylum Streptophyta; class Magnoliopsida; order Fabales; family Fabaceae; genus Lathyrus; species Lathyrus sativus. The sequence continues at coordinate 143,023,918 of OZ012740.1, read as the reverse complement.
CTCTCTTGGGTGACGTTTATCATTCTATTCACTATAAGAATGAGAAGTGTCGAGGAAAGAATGTTTCTTGCTGTGTACCTCTTCTATACAGGTGGTTTCAGGGACATCTTCCTAAGACGGGACCTTTTGTTGATACTGCTGGAACTTTAGATTGGTCTTCCCGATTGATGGGATTGTGTGCTGAAAACATTGTTTGGTTTGATCGAAACTTGCTCGGAGTGAGTATTATATATAGTTGCAGTGGCTTTCCGAACGTTCCTTTGATTGGACGGAAAGGTTTTATTAACTATAACCCTTCTCTGCTTGTGAGACAGTTTGACTATGCTTTGAGATATTCTCCGGTTGAGGACGAGATACAGGAATCTCTGTATCTCACAGGTTTATTAGATGAAGATGTTTTGGCCAGATTGAGGCATGCTTGGGGTAATATTCACAGAAGAGGAAAGACATTGCTTGGCAAGAGTGACAGTCGAGCTTATAATCCTTATCGGCTTTAGATCCATGAGAGAGTTAGGACTTCTTTGATGCCGTATCCTGCTGCAGAGCCTTTGTATCTTCCGGTGATTGAGGAACCTACTTCAGTGGAGATTGAGAAGTATCATAAGCTGGTGGCTGAAAAGTAAGAGTTGCAAAGAGCAAATGAAGAGTTAGAGAAAGAGATTTTCCAGCTTCGGCATGAGAAGAGTGAGACAACCTTCACTTTGAAGAAGTAGACTGAGATGATTAATAGGTTGGGTTCAGATTTGACTGAAGAGACCAGCAGGAGAGAGAAGGTGGGAGTAGCCTTGAATGGTGTTAGTAGTGTGCTTGATACTAAGAAAGAGCTTCTGAATAAGGCTTATTCTCGACTTTCCAAATGGGAATTTTTGTGGAATGCCACGCTTACTAGCCGGAAGGAGCGTGAAGATGAGTTGAAGCTTCAGATTTCCCAGTTAGAGGAGCAGCTCAGCACTAAGGATGCGAAGATTGCTGAAGAGGCATCTCTTAGACGTGACGCTGAGTTTAGAGTGAGCAACATGGTCAAAGAAACGAGGGGTTGTGAACTGAAGGCCGGCTTCAAGAGATGCAGGTTGGATGAGTGTTTTGGCAAGGGAGCCTGTGTAGAGGACGCCAAAAAGCTGAGATCCACTGTTAGGCGACATACATTACTGATACAGGAACTGCTCTTTAGACCAGGTCATCCGGAGACACTGAGGCTATTGGGGGATGTCCGGGCGCGCCATCCGTCCTGATTTATCTTTGCTTTTCTCTTGTAGTATGTTATTTGTGCTTGTATTTTGACCATCGCCAGGCTTGTTGGCCGAGGTCTTTTCAGTTGTATTCAGTTGTATCTTTGTACTCTGCCTCTTGGCATTTGTTTATGTATGAGGTTTCTGATTCTGCGCTTGCTTACTTGGGACTCCATTGTCGTTATGGCTTCTTCTCCGGAACTAGAATCGGGGGGGGGGGGGGGGGGAATTAACCTGTTGCATATTTACATGTGTGCATTTGCATCTTCATATTGCATGGCATGTACTTTTTTGAGCTCGAATCTTATCTCTTGCGTCTTTCAGGTTGTTTCAAGATTGACAAACAAAGAACTCACCGGTACGCTACGAGAAGCAACAGTAAGAAGATCATGGATTAGGTACAATCTGAGATGCAGGAGATCCGGGATAGGTTGGCCCAATTCATGCAGACTATGGAGGTTGTGGCCAAAGGCCAGGAACATCTTCAAACTCTGGTGCAACCGCTGCTGGCGCGAGCGGCTGGTAATACTGAATATAACTCTGCTCGTGTTGAGACCCCTCGCAGGGAGGAAGTGATACTAAATGCTGATGAGACTGGGTACTAGCAATGGCAACGGTAACGCTAGTAATAGAAATGCTGATAATGTTAATGGGAACATGGAAACCAACAGGAATGTTGGTATCAATATTGGTTTCGGTGTCAACAATCAGGGTTTTGGCTTTGGCAATCGCGATGGCAATGATGGCTTTAATAATCAGGGCTTCGGCAACGGAGGTTTTGGTGATAACAATCAAGGTTATGGTAATAATGGCTACGACAATGCTGGGTTTGGCAATGTGAATACCAATGGTGCTGGGATGGGTCCTTTCAATACTGGCTTTGGGACAGTGGCTGCTAATCAAGAGCTTGGCAATCTGAGGTATGACCCCAGGTTCTTCCAAAGTGGTCATGGTCATGTTCGTAATGCTGCTTATGATGGGTATGGTAATGAGGGTCAGTACTGGGACAGAGATCATCAGGAAGATGCCTTTTCTGGGCAAGGTATGGGTTTTTAGGGTCCCACTAATAATGATCGGAGGATTAAAATGCTGGAGGAACAGATAAGAGGTATAGCCAATCAAAATTCTGCAGGTTTAGACATGGCCACCATGGGACTGGTTCCTGGGCTGAGGGTGCCATTGAAGTTCAAAGCTCCCACTTTTGATAAATATAAAGGGGATACATGCCCACGGGTTCACGTGCGTTCATACTACCGGAGGATGTCTGCTTACTCTGATGATGAGAAGATGCTTATGCATTTTTTCCAGGATAGTTTGTCAGGACCATCGCTGGAATGGTACATGGGACTAGAGCCTGCACAGATCGGGAGTTGGAAGGAATTGGCTGATGCTTTCGTCAGACACTACCAATACAACAGTGACCTTACGCCAAATAGGGTCTAGCTTCAAAGTCTTTCACAGAAGAATGGGGAGAGTTTCAAGGAGTATGCCTAGCATTGGCGTGATCTGGCGGCAAGGGTACACCCACCTATGGTTGAAAGGGAATTGATTGATATTTTTGTTGGAACATTCTCTGGGATGTATTATGATAAATTGCTCAATTGCTCGATGGGTAGTTTCTCTGACATGATACTCATGGGAGAACGGATTGAAAATGGCATTAAAATTGGTAAAATTCAAACCGGTGAATCGACCTCAGCTGGAGGTGCAAAAAAGGTCTTTGGCGGTAAAAGACAAGGAGATGCCAGCGCAGTGTATGGTGGTCGAGGACGAGGTAGAGGTAGGAATCATTATATTCAACAACAAGTTGCTAGTGTGACGATCCCTATACCTCAACAACGACAAAAACCACAACAACAACAACAGCAACAACAAAGGCATAATCCTGCTCAGAGAAGGATTCAGAATGGGAAGCCAAAGAGGGTATTTGATACACCTCCGTCAATGCATGCAGAACTGCTTCAGACGTTGTTAAGTTTGAATCTGGTTGAAAAGAGAACGTTGGACCCGCCCACAGGAGCGCTTCCTTACGGGTATGATACTAGTAAGCATTGTGAATTTCATTCTGGGGCACCCGGACATGATATCGAGAGTTGTCATGCTTTTAAACACAAATTCCAAGATTTGATTGATAGTAAAGTCATTAACTTCAGTCGTGATGGTCCCAATATTGTACAGCAACCAATGCCGAATCATGGAGCGAATGCTATTCTGACAGAAGAAGATTTGAATTTGGTTATGGACGTAAATGATCTAAAGACGCCTTTAAGCTATGTTAAAAGCATATTGTTGAAAGGAGGGGTCTTCCCCGAATTTGATGAGTACTGTTTTGATTGTTGGACCCGACCAGAGGGTTGTATTGATTTGAAGAGAGGTATTCAGGCCATGATTGATGAGGGAACTTTACAATTCGACCGTACTGCTGTTGAGAAACCTGGTGAGGTGAGATTTGAAAAGCAAGGTGAGGTCGCAACAGTTACAATTCCATGAAAGACTATTACGATATCAGCGCCCGCCAAGCGGCCAACTATCACGATAACGAAAGCATGGCCCATTCCTTATGAAAGTACGAAAGCCATTCCGTGGAATTATAGGTTGGAAGCTTTTTGCAACGGGGAAAAGATTAAGGTGGATAGCCAGCCGGCAGGGGCAGTGGGTAATCTTGTTGGAGCGGGAGGTATGACCCGCAGTGGTAGAATCTTCACTTCACCTGAAATCGAGGCTGAGAGGATTGATAAAGGCAAAGCCAAAGTGAATGAAGGAGGACCTTTTCAGTCGAAAGAGAAAGAAACATCGATCAAGGATGTAGAAGAGTTTATGAGGTTAATTCGCAAAAGCGACTATAAGATTGTGGAGCACTTGCAACAGACGCCCTCCAAAATTTCAATACTATCTTTGTTGCTTTGTTTCGAGTCCCATCGGAATGCCTTGTTGAAAATCTTGGACACATCTTTTTTACCTCAAGAAGTAACTGTTAATCAGCTTGAGGGGGTACTGGCGCATGTGAATGCCGGACACAGCCTGGGATTTACTGACTTTGATTTGACGCCTAGAGGTCGGGATCATAATATGGCTTTGCACATTTCAGTGGAATTCCGGGGCACTGTGATGTCGCACGTTCTTGTAGACACCGAATCATCTTTGAATGTGTTGCCTAAGAAGGCTATGATGAAGCTAGATGTCCGAGGAATCATATGCACGCCAAGTGATTTGGTCGTGAGGGCTTTTGATGGGACTAGAAGGTCGGCGTTTGGGTCCACAACGTTGCCGCTCCAGGTCGGGCCGGAAGTGTTTGACACTGTGTTCTACATCATGGATATACATCCAGCTTACAGTTGTTTACTTGGGCGACCATGGATACATTCTGCAGGGGCCGTGACGTCCACGCTGCATCAGAAACTTAAATACATGGTCGGTGACAGTGTTGTTACTATTTGTGGAGAGGAGGACATTCTGGTTAGTCATCTTTCGTCATTCAAGTACGTTGAAGCGGATGGGGAGATCCATGAGACGCCATGCCAAGCCTTTGAAGGGTTGCAGATCAAGGACAAGTCTCATGTTCCCAGGAAAGGGCCGGAGGTGGCCATGTCTTCGTACAAAGACACCCAGGCAGTGGTTCAGGCTGGAGTAACCAAAGGATGGGGCCAAGTCTTGGAAATTCCTGTCAAGATGGACAAGTTTGGGTTGGGGTATTGATGGGCTAAAGACGTGTCTACTTATGCGTCTAGCGGTATCTTACTGCAAGTGCACAGCCTATCGAAGTAATATTTAAGATTATCGATCCACAGGGATTCTATGGTTACTTAGTGCTAGATGAACTTCTAGTTTAGCTAAGGCGAATGGTTGTCACGATTGTTGTTGGTTTTTAAGACTATTAAAGGCGGAATTAAATTTAAGTTTTAATAAAGTAATACTAAGGCGGTCGGTATGTAATTATACTAACTTCGGTGGGTCAATCTAACCTAGGCTTATAGAGATGTTCACTTAATCTATTCGGTAGAGATTACCAGTTTAAATACCCTCAACTCACACTCTCGTGGTCTTATATCAGATCTTATCCCTAAAGCCCTATGCCTGCTCTCGCTAGCCCATAAGTGTTTAGAGGTAATTTTTGGAAACTAAGTGATTCTAATTTATCTTAAAGCGCTCTCGCTGTGTTTAATTTAAATGCCTAACCTTAGCTATCTGGTTAAAATCTCACACTCTCGTGGTCTTGACCCAACCTAATACCCTTTTCTTACTCTCGTAACGAAAAGGTCTATTTCAATTAAAAAGTATCAGCCAGAATGTTAAGTGATTAATTATTTTCAGCCTATGGTTACATTTTACCGGTTAAGTTTGTTATAACTACATACCGCCCTAAGGTGTTTAGCTACTCATCGATGTTGAACCAGGCAGAAACGGAGAATTTAATAATAACGTACTCATGGCAGAAAAATAAATAGACATTATAACTAAATTAAATTGCAATATAATGAAAAACCTGATTAACAGATATTCGAGCAGACTCCTTCTTCCAAGACCGGAAAGCTTGGAGTAGGCGGAAATTAAAAATAAACGAATGCTGAAGGTTTAGAAACAAATAAATGTATAACAATTTCCTGATGTTGGAAATTGTTATATGGTTGGTTTGGATACAAATAAAAAAACGAGACAGAAAATAAAATAATGCTGGAATGGAAATGTTGGTTCGTAAGGCAGTTTGGCAGAGCTTCCGCAGGAATTTTGAATAATGAAGTCCGTCCCTGTGTTCACAGAGCTTGTGCTATTTATAGAGTCCTTAACGGACTGGATTCTTGGTCCTTTGTTGCATGGGCCTTGCTGAAGTTGTTGAAGGAATGCTGGAACGTGGCAACAAAATGGGAGAAGTGGTCTTCACGTAATGCCTTGAGGAGAAATAAGAGGAGAAGTGGTCTTCACGTAGTGCCTTGACGTAGTCTGAGTCAAAACCAAGTTTTATCCTTGTCACGGGCGTGACAAGGTCTTCACGTTCGTAATTTGAGGATTTTAAGTGTCACGGTCGTGACCACTCTCTTACGGTCGTGATGGCCCAAATTGGGGTGTCACGGTCGTGACACCCTTGTAACGATCGTGGCTGCAACAAATTATGCAGTCTTTTTGCAGGCTTCTACATTTCTTCATCTCCTTGTGGTCTCTTTTGTTCCTTTTCTCTTAATTCATGATTTAGCTTCATATAACGATGTACCTGCAAAATAGTAAGAAAAACTCGAGAAATCGAGTGTTAAAACGGTGAATACGCGATAAAACGTCAATGAAATCTAGCGATATAATCGATGCGTTTTCTTGTTATCAAACTTCCCCAAACTTAAACCTTTGCTTGTCCTCAAGCAAATAGTCGGTTGAAAATCGGCGGACAAGAATTTATTCACGCATACTCATAGCAAACCGTACGGTGGATCGTTTTGTCGGATAATCCGGTACTTTGATAGAACACTACCGATACACTAATGACACAAGCAACAAGCTATGTCGTCGACTTCCCGTCAAACGAAACAATCGGCAATCACATTACGATTTCACCTAGAGTTTTTCGATCTTATTTCGCCCGGTTTCGTTCTAGCGCAGTCACATTAAGCCCTTTGCCTTGGCACGCACGTAGTGGAGTAGCCGGTTAGCGATTTTGATCCTTTTTTAGCACGGGGTCTGGTACACGAGTGTGGTAACCCTACATATTTTATCCGATTTGGAGGTTGTGGGGGATCGAGTCGTAGCACGCCCTACCGAGTTCAGAACCAGTACCTCTGAACCAACTTGCATCGGACTCCCTCTCATATTTCTCGTTTCTTATATGCGACCGTGTACTTTGGTGCAATTTCTTTTCATTATGCATCGAGATATGAGGGATCATTATTGATTAGGCATCAAACGCTTATATTCATCGGCTCCCCACGTGGTTTGTGTTCAGACGGTGCTGACTGCTAGTATAAACTACTAGGGGTTACTTTTGAACTGAAACTAAAAGTGTACTCGTAATGGTAATCGGGATGGAATTGCTTAAGTAGGGAGTCAAAGATGTCAAGATTGTATTGATCTTGTTTAATCGTTCTTGGCTTCCTAGTTACGATTTCGTAGTTAAGTCGGGTAATGCGAATAATTAGAGATTTTTTTTTCTGGTACAGCTAAATAATCGGGGAAAGTTCGAGATTAAAGAAAATAGCGCAAAGATTTGCTCATTTCATTAATTTGCTAAAAGAAATACAACGGAATTGAAAGTACAACGAAATGGAAAAGTGCGGAAATGAAAGGTACCTCTCCCACACTATATCAGACATTGTCCTCAATGTTGTGATATAAATGCGGTACAAATACAGTACAAGACTAAAACGAAAAACAAACATAAAAGTAAACTATGGCTGCTGAGGACCGCGGGCTCGGCCTCTGGTGCGAGAGCGGCGTCTGGAGGGAGTCGCGTCAGGATCAGAACCGGTGCCGGAGGTAGCAGTAATGCTAATGCGGAGCGCTTCTAGCTCGCTGAAAATTTCTCCAAACCGCTCATTAGTGGCTTCCTGGTTTGCAGCAATAGTACCGAGTAAAGCATCATACTGCGCCTTCTGCCTTCGCTCCAGTGCGGCGTTCATCTGGTTCTGCTGATGAATCGCAAGGAGGACTTCCTCAAGTGTGACTGCGGGAGCAGGGGGCTGTCGGGTAGATGTCTCCGGTATATCCTGGACAGGCTCAGCTGCATCCATAGCGTCCTGCATCTCGTCCGCTGGAGGGTCTGCCTGATCATCATGAACCGGGACGTGATCGGCAGCAGCAGGTAAAACAAAGAGCCAGTTGGCTCGGTTGGATGGGTCGATGCGGTTGCGGGACGGCAGAATGATGTGGTGGAAAATGGTTCCATTGACGACAGGGCTATACCTGCCATCCTCTCGCTGCGCGATCAGGTGGGCGGACCTGCAATAGCTCTTGGCTCGGAATTCGGCGGCTAGGTGAGGCTGATTAACGAGCGCGTCACCAAGCCCCAACTGAATGGCGAGGGCGGTGACAATGCCGCCTATGAAGAACGGGGAGGAGCCTCTGTGTGCAATGGCCTGGATATGATGAAGCATGAAAGGGGCAGCGTTGATCGGCTCGTCATTAAGCGCGCAGTGTAAGAACAGAAGCTCCTTGGAGTTGAGCTTATGGTTGCTTTCTCTAGCGAAGATTGTGTTGCAGATGACCCGGTGAAAATAGCGGATTACCGGGTTGTGGATGTGTGTGGCGTTGAGGCTTTGGAAGGTGGATGCACGGGTGTTGGTTAAGTCGTGCCATAGAGTGAAAGCTTGTTCACTAAAATTATCGGGCACGCGACAGTGGGCTTCAGTTCCATGATCGAAGCCTAACAACTCGGCTATCCTGGTTTGCGAAAGGTTGAACTCTTGGCCATGCAATCTGAATGTTGCGATGCCGGTAAGCTGACTCTGAGAACCGGGAGGGGTGATGTAGCTGAAAGAGCTTAAGAACTCCAGCGTCAGAAGTTCGAACGTGGGCTGAGGTTGACGGCAGAGATCCCACAGACCGACCTTTTGCAGCAGGCTTTGAACGCTGGCAAGCATTCCGAGTTCCCTCAAACAGTCAGTGGCAATGTAGCGGGTAGGTTGCACACCGCGGTTTTGGAATCGGATGAAACGTTCTCTCTGGGTGACTCCAGCATCGCCTTCTCTAAAAGTGATGGAATCCATAGCATGCAAGAGTGAAGAGTGAGGGAAGAAGGTTTTGTGAGGTTTTGTGAACAAAATGGTAGAATGAAGGAGATAGAGGTTCGGGTTAAATAAGGGAGAGTGTTAATGAGATGGGTTATGATAATGGGGGGTTAATGAGGGTAATGGGGAGGTTACGGGGGTTATGGAAGGAATGGGTAGTTTTTTTTTGGGGGAAGTTATGGAGGAAGAAGAAGAAGGGGCACGATGAGAAACAGTTCTGTTTCTCACGATTCCTGTAATAGGGGTAGTCACGGTTGTGACAGGGGCGTGACGGTCGTGACACGCTAATTAAGCACGTCACGATCGTAAGATGGGCGTGACGACCGTGAGGGCATGCTTTGCTGAATAATTTCCAGAAAAAACATTTTCTCACGTGATTCATAAATTAAGAATATTTTATTTTCTTCACTAACACTTACATTAAATAAACACCATATTGTATATAATTTGCAACTCAGTATTATACGAACTTGCATGAGAGATTGTATATATGAAATAATGCAGGCATAACAGTATATAGAAAATATATAAGTTGCTAAAAATGGAGAAATATTTGGAATTAAAGGTGCATTGCATAAAGTAATTAAAAAATGAAGTTACAAAAACGGAAATTACGGTATGAAATTGTTGCGAAAGATAAATCTAACTAGAAACGAAAACAATGAGAAAAAAATAAACTAAATCACTTATAGCATTTTCAAAAGCGTTTCTTCAGGTCTTCGATGGCGGAGTCCAAGTGATAGAATTGTTCGCAGGCCATGTCAGTCAATCCTATAATGTCCAATCGCATGCTCTTAATGTCTTCTTTAAGTAGATTAATGTCAGTTTGGTAAGCATTGAGAGTGTTCATGATGGTTTGTAAGTTGTTAGCATAATCTCCTTGATTCACTTCAGGGGTTTCATGTACTTCGTCAGTTGGGTCAATGTCATGGTAACCAGGAGGTGTCTCAGGGTCAGTTTCAACAGCGGTCATTATATCATCTTTTATCCTGTGAGACTGAGGTGTTTCAGGAGTAGCTGGATAATCAGGTGGGTTTAACTCATAAAGCCAGTTATCCTTATTGTGAACACTTACTCTAGCATGATTAGGCAATGTGAACAGGGTTACTACTTCGTTCCGGATTAGGTACTCAAAAGGTGGATGTCCTAAATTCCTTATGATATGTCTATTGAAGCAGAATTTAAGATTCATTGGGCGGATTGTTCCTAGACGGTTGCATCTGTCCAGTTGGTACCTAAGTCCTATGGCATCAGCAATCATGGTTACAAGACCTCCTACTAATATAGGTAATTCAGGTTCTTCTTGGATGCGGGTGAAGGTTTGCATCATGAAAGGTACACCATTAACAGACTGTCCATTAGTGAAACATGACATAATAAATACTTCATCTTTAGAAACTCCGGTAATGTTTTCTTCTTTTCCAAAGAAGGTGTGGGCAAGGAATTTATGGAAGTAACGGAGAGCAGGATTATGGATCTCATCATTATTCATGTTATTTGGTTCAGGGTGGTAGTTTCCGGTTAAAGTTCCCCAAAAGAAATCTAGCTCCACATCCATCAATTCTACCTGTGTGGTAGTAAAAGCAAATGGTCCACTAGGGAATCCTAACAAGTCAGCTAGTTCTTTATGGTTAAAGTCATATTCTATTCCAAATAGGCGGAAACTAATAAATCCTTTCCTAAATCCAAAGCCGCGCTCAGGTAGGTAAAGTAAGGAGCTAAGGAACTCAAGGGTGAGCTCGCGGTAAGTCGCAAACTTATGTTGGATCAATGCATTCTCCCATCCGAGTCGGTTGAACAAATACATGACGCTATCATGTATACCTAGGGTTTCCATAGTCTTATCATCCGGGTACAGGGTCAAATCCATTTGCCTCTGTGATAACTCTTCAAACTTCATTCTTTGGTTCCTACCTCTAAATTTGGTTTCCATATAGTTAATTGGTTGGTTAGCCATGGTCAGTGCAAATATGGGGGAAACAAATCAGTGGAAAAGACTTTAGAAAATCTGTAAAAAGCGATTTAAGATAAAAATAAGAAAATGAAATGCATAATGTAATGGCGATAATAGTAATGTAAAATAAAACTGACAAAACAATTTAAACAAATAGTAAAAACGATAAATAACAATGTGCTAAAAGAAAAGAATAGTTAAAATAAGTAAATAAGTAAATGGGTTGCCTCCCACTAAGCGCTGTTTTTATTGTTAAAAGCCTGACGTAATGCTTAGGTTTAGATTAATCAGGGGAATTAGTGGACAATTCTAAAAGCTTTAGATTATTCGCATAATCTCTATTATCAACTTTATGATAATGTTTTAGGCGTTGTCCGTTTACTATGAATGGTTCACTATTCCTACCCTTAATTTCTATTGCTCCACTCGGGAATACTTTAGTTATTTCAAAGGGTCCTGACCATCTAGATTTTAATTTTCCAGGGAAAAGCCTAAGTCTGGAATTAAAGAGGAGTACAACGTCTCCCACACTAAATTCTTTCCTAGATAGGCGTTTATCGTGCCATCGCTTAGTTCTTTCTTTATATATCTTAGCATTTTCATATGCATCTAACCTTAATTCTTCTAATTCGTTAATGTCTAGGATTCGCTTTTCTCCTGCAGCATTATAGTTTATATTGAGAGTTCTTATCGCCCAATAAGCCTTGTGTTCTAGTTCTACTGGGAGGTGACAAGATTTTCCATAAACTAGTTTGAAAGGTGTAGTACCTATGGGTGTCTTGTAAGCGGTCCTATAAGCCCATAGAGCTTCATTAAGTTTAGATGACCAATCTTTCCGAGATATGGCGACAGTCTTTTCTAAGATTTGTTTAATTTCTCTGTTTGAGACTTCGACTTGTCCACTTGTTTGTGGGTGATATGGCGTAGCCACACGGTGTCGTACTCCATATTTAGATAGTAACTTGTCAAAGATTTTTGAAATGAAGTGTGAGCCACCGTCACTTATGACGAGTCGAGGCACACCAAATCTGGGAAAGATTATATTTTTGAAAAGCTTTATTACTACTCGTGTATCGTTTGTAGGAGAAGCTATGGCTTCAATCCATTTCGAAACATAATCAACAGCTACGAGTATGTAATTATTACCGAAAGACGATGGGAATGGTCCCATGAAATCTATTCCCCAGACGTCGAAGATTTCTACTTCTAAAATTCCCTTTTGGGGCATCTCATCTCTTCTTGAAATATTGCCAGTGCGTTGACACCGATCGCAATTTATAACAGCGATGTGGACATCCTTCCATAGATTAGGCCAGAATAGGCCGACTTGCAAGATTTTTGCACAAGTCTTGGAAGTGCTTGCATGTCCACCATAAGGAGATGAATGGCATTGAGCAATGACATCTTCTATTTCTTCTTCAGGAATACATCGGTGAAAGATTCCATCTGGTCCTCTTTTGAACAATAATGGTTCATCCCAATAGTAATGTTTCAGATTATGAAAGAATTTCTTTTTCTGCTGATAGGTTAGATCGGGTGGAAGAGCTCCTGCGGCTAGGTAGTTGACAATGTCAGCGTACCATGGCAGTCCTACAGTTGTCTGGATTGTTTCCACGGATTCTGGTTCATTTATATCTAATTGCGCTAGGTTGCTTCCTATTTGTGCTATCAGCTGTTCATACGGAAAATCATCGTTAATCGACACTTGTTCGGGTTTAATACCTTCTTTTCTAGATAAATGGTCCGCTACGACGTTTTCAGTACCTTTTTTATCTTTTATTTCTAGATCAAACTCTTGTAAGAGTAAAATCCATCTTAAGAGTCTTGGTTTAGCATCTTTCTTAGTTAATAGATATCGGATAGCAGCATGGTCTGTGTAAATGATTATTTTCGCTCCAACTAGGTAAGAGCGGAATTTGTCAAGCGCAAAGACAACTGCTAGCAATTCTTTTTCTGTAGTAGCGTAGTTCATCTGGGCAGAATCCAAGGTTCTACTGGCATAGTAAATCGCATGGAGTTTCTTTTCCTTTCTCTGGCCCAGGACTGCGCCTACAGCATAGTCACTCGCATCGCACATGATTTCAAAAGGTAATCTCCAGTCAGGGGGTTGCATGATTGGTGCGGTGATGAGGGCTGTTTTTAGAGTTTCGAATGCTTTAAGACAATCTTCATTGAATATGAACTCAGCGTCTTTCATCAATAACCCAGTAAGAGGTTTAGTGATTTTCGAGAAATCTTTGATGAATCGTCAGTAAAAACCGGCGTGTCGTAAAAAGCTTCGTATTTCTCGAACGGTTTTAGGGGGTTGAAGATCTTTTATTACTTCAATCTTAGCTTTATCAACTTCAATTCCCTTGTCGGATATTACATGACCTAATACTATTCCTTCGTTGACCATAAAATGACATTTCTCCCAGTTAAGCACGAGATTTACTTTTACACATCTTTCTAACACCATTTCTAAGTTCGATAAGCATCCTTCAAAACTTTGCCCGCATACAGAGAAGTCGTCCATGAACACTTCCATGATGTTGTCTATAAAATCTGCGAAGATTGACATCATACATCTTTGAAAGGTTGCAGGAGCGTTGCACAATCCAAAGGGCATTCGCCTATAAGCGAACGTTCCATAAGGACATGTGAATGTAGTCTTCTCTTGATCATCAGGGTGGATAGGGATTTGGAAAAATCCTGAGTACCCGTCAAGATAACATAAGTAAGAATGCTTGGCTAATCGTTCTAACATTTGATCTATGAAAGGTAGTGGGAAATGATCTTTTCGAGTGGCTTTGTTTAGTTTACGATAATCTATGCACACTCTATATCCCGTCACTACTCTTTGCGATATCGATTAGCCTTGAGCATTTTTCACAACAGTGATACCTCCTTTCTTTGGCACTACATGTATTGGACTAACCCATTCACTATCAGAGATCGGATATATTATCCCGGCATCTAATAATTTCTTAACCTCTTCTTTTACTACAGTGCTAAGGGTTGGGTTAATTCTTCTTTGAGATTCTCTGGAGGTTCTGCAATCTTCTTCTAGCAGAATACGATGCATACAAACTGAAGGACATATTCCTTGGAGATCAGATATGTTATATCCTAATGCAGTTGGATATTTCTTCAAGACATCTAAAAGTTTCTTTGTTTCTATAGTTCCTAAACTGGAATTTACTATAACTGGTCTTTTACATTCAACGTCTAAGAATTCGTACCTTAGGTTATGAGGTAAAGTTTTTAACCCTAATGTAGGTTTATCTTTACTTGGCATGGGATCCGGTGTAAGTGCTAAACTTTCGTTTAGACTATCATCCTGATACGATTTTTGCCAATTATCATCTTCGAAAATCGGAGGGATTTGAATTTTCATTATTTCAGAATAAGTGGTCTCCTTCAGTTCCATTTCTCTTACACATTCGTCAATTACGTCCATTAGATAGCATGTATCCTCTATAGCTGGTGATTGTAAGAATTGTGTTAAAACAAATTCAACTTTCTCTTCACCTACTTCAAAGGTTAGCTTTCCTCTTTTTACATCTATTATAGCTCCGGCGGTATCTAAGAATGGTCTTCCTAGTATGATAGGTGTAGTGGAGTCTTCAGAGATGTCCATGATTATAAAATCAGTAGGAATGTAGAATTATCCTATATGTACTGGGACGTTTTCTAGGATGCCTACAGGATATTTAACAGAGCGATCGGCTAGTTGAACAGACATTTTAGTTGGTCTTAGGTCTCCCATGTCTAGCCTTTTGCAAATCGTTAAGGGCATAACACTGATACTGGCTCCTAAATCGCATAGAGCTTTGTCAATGACGAATTTTCCTATTACACAGGGTATAGAGAAACTTCCTGGATCTTTTAGCTTAGGAGGCATGTTATTTTGAATTATGGCGCTACACTCGGCAGTAAGTGTAACTGTTCCGTTATCCTCTATCTTTTTCTTATTGGATAAGATCTCTTTTAAAAACTTAGCATACGAGGGTATTTGGGTAATTGCTTCTGTAAACGGAATAGTAATATTCAACTGTTTCAGAAGTTCGACAAATTTCTTAAATTGACCCGTCGTCTTGGAACTTATTAATCTTTGAGGGTACGGAATTGGTGGTTTATAGGGTGGTGGAGGCACATAAGGTTGTTCTTTCTCCACTACCTCTCGATTGTCATCTTCCTTTTCTTCTGGATCATTCACCACTTCAGTCGGTTTATCCGGTTTTTGGTACATGGCTGGATTGTCAAGTCTTGGATCGGTAGGTCCGTCAAGTTCCTTGCCACTTCTTAATATTACAACGTTAGCATGTCCTTTCGGGTTAGGTTGAGGTTGTCCAGGGAATACTCCAGCTGGTGCAGCAGTAGGTGCTTGCTGTTGAGCTACTTGTGAAATCTGAGTTTCAAGCATTTTGTTATGTGTAGCTAATGCATCTACTTTGCTCACTAATTGTTTAATCTGCTCACTAGTGTGAATGTTTTGGTTTAAGAAGTCCTTATTTGTCTGAGATTGGTTAGCTATAAAGCTCTCCATCATCAATTCAAGGTTCGATTTTCTAGGGATATTAGGAGCAGTCTTTTGATATCCTGGTGATGTAGCTGGTGCTTGACCTGGTGCGTAATAAGCATTGTTATTCTTATAGGAGAAGTTCGGATGATTCTTCCAACCTGGGTTGTATGTGTTTGAGTAAGGGTTTCCTTGAGCATAATTCACTTGATCAGTGGGAGTTCCTGCCAATAGTTGACAATCAGAAACTTCGTGTCCTGGGACTCCACATAACTCACAATTAGGTGTTACTGCAGCCACGGTGGCTGCAGGTGTTATGGCCAAGTTATCGATCTTTTGGCTTAGTTGGTCAAATTTCGCATTGACTTGGTCCATACTACTTACTTCGTACATACCTCCTTTTGTTGGTTTCTCAGTTGCGACTCTCTCGCTTCCCCAAAGGTAATGATTTTGAGCCATACTTTCGATAAGTGCATAGGCATCACGATATTCTTTGTCCATTAATGCACCACCCGCGGCAGCGTCAATTGTCATTCTTGTGTTGTACAAGAGTCCATTATAGAAGGTATGGATGAGCATCCAGTCTATTAATCCATGATGTGGACAAAGTCTAAGTAGATCCTTATAGCGTTCCCAAGCTTCGAATAATGATTCACTTTCTCTTTGCTTAAATCCGTTGATCTGAGCTCTCAGCATAGCTGTCTTGCTAGGTGGAAAATACCTATTCAAGAAAACTTTCTTAAGTTCTGCCCACGTAGTTACTGAGTTCGAAGGCAGAGATTGAAGCCAAGCTCTTGCTCTGTCTCGAAGCGAAAAAGGAAATAAACGTAGTCTAATAGCTTCTTGGGTAACTCCATTGGCTTTTACGGTATCTGCATATTGCACAAAGATCGAAAGATGAAGATTCGGATCCTCGGTAGGATTTCCGGCGAATTGATTTTGTTGCACGGATGATATCAACGAAGGTTTTAGTTCGAAATCATTTCGGTTGATAGCCGGCGCTGCAATGCTTGAATGCGGTTCACCTTGCGAAGGATTAGCGTAATACTTGAGTGGATGAGTTTGTTCTTCAGCCATCCCTGCGTCCTCTGATTTTATGACTGGTTTAGGCGGATCTAATTGAAGATCTGGAATATTGGAATTATTTTCGAAATCGAATATACGTCTTCTTACGTGTAAGAAGCGTTCCGATTCAGGGATTAGAGGTTGCAAGTCTTCGTTTTTAGAGCGAGTACTTGGCATACACTCGGAGATTAGATTAAATTAAATAGTTGATACCTTAGTCTAGACAATGCTACCTAAATGCACTAGTAACTAAATTAAGG
Organism: Lathyrus sativus; assembly: GCA_963859935.3. Classification (NCBI taxonomy): domain Eukaryota; kingdom Viridiplantae; phylum Streptophyta; class Magnoliopsida; order Fabales; family Fabaceae; genus Lathyrus; species Lathyrus sativus. The sequence goes on along the minus strand of OZ012740.1, from coordinate 143,007,203 downwards.
AATCCCCGGCAACGGCGCCAAAAACATGATGGGCTAAAGACGTGTCTACTTATGCGTCTAGCGGTATCTTACTGCAAGTGCACAGCCTATCGAAGTAATATTTAAGATTATCGATCCACAGGGATTCTATGGTTACTTAGTGCTAGATGAACTTCTAGTTTAGCTAAGGCGAATGGTTGTCACGATTGTTGTTGGTTTTTAAGACTATTAAAGGCGGAATTAAATTTAAGTTTTAATAAAGTAATACTAAGGCGGTCGGTATGTAATTATACTAACTTCGGTGGGTCAATCTAACCTAGGCTTATAGAGATGTTCACTTAATCTATTCGGTAGAGATTACCAGTTTAAATACCCTCAACTCACACTCTCGTGGTCTTATATCAGATCTTATCCCTAAAGCCATATGCCTGCTCTCGCTAGCCCATAAGTGTTTAGAGGTAATTTTTGGAAACTAAGTGATTCTAATTTATCTTAAAGCGCTCTCGCTGTGTTTAATTTAAATGCCTAACCTTAGCTATCTGGTTAAAATCTCACACTCTCGTGGTCTTGACCCAACCTAATACCCTTTTCTTACTCTCGTAACGAAAAGGTCTATTTCAATTAAAAAGTATCAGCCAGAATGTTAAGTGATTAATTATTTTCAGCCTATGGTTACATTTTACCGGTTAAGTTTGTTATAACTACATACCGCCCTAAGGTGTTTAGCTACTCATCGATGTTGAACCAGGCAGAAACGGAGAATTTAATAATAACGTACTCATGGCAGAAAAATAAATAGACATTATAACTAAATTAAATTGCAATATAATGAAAAACCTGATTAACAGATATTCGAGCAGACTCCTTCTTCCAAGACCGGAAAGCTTGGAGTAGGCGGAAATTAAAAATAAACGAATGCTGAAGGTTTAGAAACAAATAAATGTATAACAATTTCCTGATGCTGAAAATTGTTATATGGTTTGTTTGGATACAAATAAAAAAACGAGACAGAAAATAAAATAATGCTGGAATGGAAATGCTGGTTCGTAAGGCAGTTTGGCAGAGCTTCCGCAGGAATTTTGAATAATGAAGTCCGTCCCTGTGTTCACAGAGCTTGTGCTATTTATAGAGTCCTTAACGGACTGGATTCTTGGTCCTTTGTTGCATGGGCCTTGCTGAAGTTGTTGAAGGAATGCTGGAACGTGGCAACAAAATGGGAGAAGTGGTCTTCACGTAATGCCTTGAGGAGAAATAAGAGGAGAAGTGGTCTTCACGTAGTGCCTTGACGTAGTCTGAGTCAAAACCAAGTTTTATCCTTGTCACGGGCGTGACAAGGTCTTCACGTTCGTAATTTGAGGATTTTAAGTGTCACGGTCGTGACCACTCTCTTACGGTCGTGATGGCCCAAATTTGGGTGTCAAAGTCGTGACACCCTTGTAACGATCGTGGCTGCAACAAATTATGCAGTCTTTTTGCAGGCTTCTACATTTCTTCATCTCCTTGTGGTCTCTTTTGTTCCTTTTCTCTTAATTCATGATTTAGCTTCATATAACGATGTACCTGCAAAATAGTAAGAAAAACTCGAGAAATCGAGTGTTAAAACGGTGAATACGCGATAAAACGTCAATGAAATCTAGCGATATAATCGATGCGTTTTCTTGTTATCAGGTATCGCCCGACATCGTCATCTTCCGCATCAGGCGTGCCAAAGTTCAAAGGGCCAGTGGTGATCACTCTAGGGGGAGTCTGTTATGAAACAGTTAATGTTGTTTCCGATGCTGAAGACGGAAATAGTGACTGTGATATGGACTCGTGGATCAAGCCCGACATGCCAGGACAGAGCCTATGCAACTGGTCTATCCAGGAACTTGTCCAAGTGACTACAAAACAGTAATGATTTGTTTTCTCGATTATTGTATAATCCTGTGTCCTACCCGGGGCATAGTGATTCTGTTTTTAGGGATACCTGCTTATGTGTGTGCTTTGTTTAATCATTAATAAAGGCGTTTTTCTCTTGCAAATTTTGTGATCCTTGTTTTTCCTGTTTTGTTTAACAATAAAATGGCAACGTGGTTATGTGCTTTGTTTGCATTATTTGAAACATTTAACCATTCTCATTGCAGGATTCATATTTCAGACGACACCGATCATGAACTTCCTATGACTCACTTCGACTTCGAGCACCCGATATTTCAAGCATAAGAAGAGATTGTTGAGGATAATGACTTATCAGAAGAGCTGACTCGACTTTTGAAACAAGAAGAGAGAATCATTCTGCCTCATCAGGAGGAAATTGAAATTATCAACATGGGGTATGAAGAGGTTGTCAGGAATATCCAGATAGGGGCTACACTGCAAAGTGATATCAAGCAAAGTTTGACCGAGATACTTCGAGAGTATAGTGATATCTTTGCTTGGTCTTACAAAGACATGCCTGGTTTGGATACTGATATGGTGGTTCACCATTTGCCATTGCGTGAGGAATATCCGTCGGTTAAGCAAAAACTCAGAAGAACTAGACCAGATATGGCTGTGAAAATTAAAGAGGAAGTTCAGAAACAGTGGGACGCTGGTTTTCTGGCTGTCACAACTTATCCCTCATGGGTTGCCAATATAGTACATGTACCAAAGAAAGATGGTAAGGTGCGGATGTGCGTGGACTATCGAGATTTGAATAGGGCGAGCCCAAAAGACGACTTTCCGCTTCCTCATATTGATGTGCTGGTCGACAACACCGCTCAATTCTCCGTGTTTTCCTTCATGGACGGCTTTTCGGGCTATAATCAGATAAAGATGGCGCCGAAGGATATGGAGAAAACAAATTTTATTACCCCGTGGGGAACGTTCTGCTACAAAGTGATGCCCTTTGGTTTAAAGAATGCCGGACGGAGGAAGAGCATCTGGTCAATCTTCTGAAATTGGTCAAGAGGCTTAGGAAATTCAGGCTGAGGCTGAATCCTAACAAGTGCACCTTTGGGGTGAGATCTGGTAAGCTATTGGGGTTTATTGTTAGCGAAAAAGGGATTGAGGTTGATCCTGCTAAGATAAAAGCAATACAAGAAATGACAACGCCGAAAACAGAAAAAGAGGTTCGTGGCTTTTTAGGGAGATTGAACTACATTGCTCGGTTCATATCTCATCTAACGGCCACGTGCGAGCCATTATTCAAGTTATTGAAAAAAGATCAGGTTGTGACCTGGAATGAAGATTGTCAAAAGGCGTTTGAAAAAATAAAAGAATATTTGAAGGAACCTCCAATATTGATACCCCTAGTAGCCGGGAGACCATTGATTATGTATTTGACGGTTCTTGAGAAAAGTATGGGTTGTGTTCTCGGTCAACATGACGAGACTGGACGTAAAGAGCATGCGATTTACTACTTGAGTAAAAAGTTCACAGATTGTGAGTCCCGTTACTTAATGCTCGAAAATACGTGTTGTGTGCTAGCCTGGGCTGCCAAATGTTTGAGGCAATACATGCTAAATCATACGACCATGCTAATTTCAAAGATGGATCCAATCAAATACGTGTTTGAAAAGCAAACACTTTCCGGAAGGATTGCCCGATGGCAGATGGTATTAACAAAATACGATATTCAGTATGTCTCTCAAAAGGCTATTAAAGGTAGTGTTCTGTCAGAGTACCTAGCTGAGCAGCCAATTGATGATTACCAGCTGATGAGGTTTGATTTTCCTGACGAGGATATCATGTACTTAAAAATGAAGGACTGTGAGGAGTCGTTGGCTGATGAAGGTCCAAAGCTGGGTTCCAAATGGTAATTGATATTTGAAGGTGCCGTTAATTCATACGGAAGTGGAATAGGGGCAATCATTACTACTCCCCATGGGTCGCACATCCCATTCACTGCCAGATTGACCTTTCCAGTTACCAACAATGAGGCTGAATATGAAGCATGCATTATGGGGCTCGAAGAAGCTATTGATCTGAGAATTAAAAATCTTGATGTGTACGGAGACTCTGCTCTAGTTGTGAACCAGATCAAGGGAGAGTGGGAGACTCGTCAGCCCAATCTGATACCCTATATGAATTATGCAAGGAGGTTGTTACCTTTCTTTGACAAGGTGGAATTGCACCATGTACCACAAACAGAAAATCAGATGGAAGACGCTCTCGCGACGTTGTCTTCAATGTATAAAGTTAACTTCTGGAACGAGGCTCCCAGGATAGTTATCTCTCGCCTTGATAGGTCTGCTTTCATATTCGCCATTGAGGAAGCTTCCGATGGAAAACCGTGGTATTATGATATCCAGAATTTCTTGAAGAACCAAGAGTATCCGGCTGGGGCATCCAGTCGTGATCAGAAGACTCTTAGGAGATTGGCTAGCAATTTCTATTTGAATTTAGATGGTGTTTTATACAAAAGAAACCATGACTTGGTGTTGTTGCGGTGTGTGGATGAGAAAGAGGCTAAGTTTCTCATGGAAGAGATCCACGAGGGTACATTTGGCACGCATGTCGGCGGACATGCAATGACGAGAAAGTTATTACGAGCCGGGTATTATTGGCTAACAATGGAAACAGATTGTTTCAAGTTTGCAAAGAAGTGTCATAAATGCCAGATTTATGCGGACAAGATTCATGTGCCTCCGAGCCCTCTGAAAGTTATGTCATCACCTTGGCCTTTTTCCATGTGGGGAATTGATGTGATTGGGAAAATTTTGCCCACGGCATCCAATGGACATCGTTTTATATTGGTAGCTATTGATTACTTCACAAAATGGGTCGCAGCGGCATCGTATGCTAATGTTACCAAGCAGGTGGTAGCCAGATTTATCAAGAAGGATATTATCTGCAGATATGGAATCCTAGAGCAGATTATCACTGACAACGGATCGAATTTGAATAACAAGATGATGAAGGAATTGTGCCAGAATTTCAAGATTGAACATCACAACTTTTCTCCTTATCGGCCCAAGATGAATGGAGCTGTTGAAGCAGCCAATAAAAATATAAAGAAGATCGTTCAGAAGATGGTTGTGACCTACAAGGACTGGCATGAGATGTTGCCTTTTGCTTTGCACGGTTATCGTACGATGGTACGCACATCAACCGGGGCAACTCCTTTTTCACTAGTATATGGTATGGAGGTTGTCCTACCATTGGAGGTTGAGATTCCTTCTTTGAGGGTTTTGCGTGATGTCCAACTTGATGAGGCAGAATGTGTGAAAGATAGACTGAATCAGCTCAGTTTAATGGATGAGAAGAGATTGGCTTCTCTAGCATATGGTCGGCTGTATCAAAGCCGGATGAAGAAAGCTTATGATAAAAAGGTGTGTCCTTGAAGCTTTCAGACGGGCGATCTTGTGCTGAAAAAGATTCTCCCACCACAATCAGATCACAGGGGCAAATGGACTATGAAGGTCCAAATGTCGTTAGAAAGGTTTTCTCTGGAGGAGCCTTATTATTATCCACCATGGATGGTGAGGATTTTACATCCCCTGTGAACTCGGACACAGTTAAAAAATACTTTGCTTAAAGAGACCCGCTGGAAAGAAAAAGAATATCCAGGCAAAAATGGGGCATCCCGGCGAACTATAAAAAAGGAATAAAAGGTTCGGGCAAAAGTTAGGGATAAAATTGAAAAAACGTACACCCGCGAAGTTGAAAACCTGAAAAGGGCGACTTCGGCAAAAAAGGGTATCTCAGTGAATTGAAAACCCGCAAAGGGCGGTTCACGCAAAAGTTAGGGATTTGAAAAAGCAAATGACTGCGGTCTGAGTTTGATACTGTGTTGCTTAGTGGTTTGGAGTACCTGAGGGTCGTATATCCGAAACAATCTCTTCCGAAGATCGAATATCGGGAAAGTGTCAGAGTCAGGCGAGTCATAGGAGGATCAGCTCATGGTGTTTGTCTGTACCACGTTGCCGACATGTATACAAATTTTCTTTGTACTTCTGTAATATTTGTATTTCTCTTGTGCGTAACTTCCTCTTTTCAAGAGTTGCATCCAGTATACAAAATTTTGCCTATTTACAGGTCCGTTATCAATAAAGCATATTATTCAGTATTTGATGCTTGTTCTTTACTGTTTTGTTTGTGAAAAACGCCGATGTTTTTGATGAACTTGCATGTACATAAACTTGCTGGCCCTTGCCAATAATTGCTAAAACTTCGAATTGACTGAATGAATGTCACGGATACTAACCGGGTTAGATCTCATTGTGTAGATTTGTTCTGTCTCGTTTGTGTTTTGCAGGGTTCTCACCTTTGAAGCAAACGGTCAAGGAATTTGTGTTTCCCCAATCAGAGTCCCGTGACGTAGTGATTGTAACGATCCTCAGCAGATGGAAGTCACGTCTTATCCTAGACAAAGTTGAGATGGCACTTATCCTTACTGGATGTGGGGTTGTCCTCCCCAGAAGAGTATTCCCCTGGAAAGCTGTCAAAAGAGTATCCTCAGTGGATCTAGATGTTCCCAACAGAAGGTGCATTTCCAGCAATGAGTATGTACACACTCAGTACCCAGAATGGGTAAGTCCCGCAGAATATAACCAAGTCGTCTTTGGTTCAGAAGGATTATCCCCACGCGAGACTGTTTTTCCTTCTCCCAGGAGGTTATTTTTCCTTCGACAGGATGAACATCATCAGCAGAGCTCGTAATGCCAAGCTTGTGAGCCATGCCCCAACAGGATGGTTATCCCCAGCGGAGTTGGTTGCACCGGTCCAACATTTATTTTGCTGGAATATGTCTGTGGTACCTGGTTATTCCCAACGGATTTGGTTTTGTCTTCAACATTTATTTTGCTGAAGCGCCTCTTGGCATCTTTGCATTTTGCATATATCATCATATTTGCATCTACCCAAACGCGTAGCATTTCCATGCCGTATGGAGCATTACGCCATTGTCAAACATACGCATTTTGAAAAGTAACCCAGGTTGGTTACCTCTTCATTTTCTGGTGTTATTCCCTGTAGAGGAGTGAGATTCTTGCTCAGAAGGATTTCTAGATGTTCAATTTCTCAGCGTGAGATAGGTGAAATTTTTCCCCTAATAGAGTTGCTTGGTTAAATTTCTCTTCGCCCCAGCGAGATTCTTCTCAGGTTGTTGTTACATCAGCGTTAAAAGATTTCATGGCTTAAACTTTCGGAGTTGTCACTAGTGATTTCCCCGGTGAAATTTTTCCCCACAGAGTGGTTTGGTTAAGTTTCTCGTATTCCCCAGCAGAGTATTCTTCAAACGTATCCGTGTTGATGGAATTGTTACCTGTGTTGACAGAGATTGTTATCCGTGTTGACGGAATTGTTACTTGTGATTGACAAAGATTATCATCCGTGTTGACGGAATTGTTACCTGTGATTGACAGAGATTGTTATCCGTGTTGACAGAGTTTGTTGCCTGTGATTGACAGGGATTGTTATCCGTGTTGACGGAATTGTTGCTTGTGATTGACAGAGATTGTTATTCGTGTTGACGGAATTGTTGCCTGTGATTGACAGAGATTGTTATCCGTGTTGACGGAATTGTTGCCTGTGACTGACAGAGATTGTTATCCGTGTTGGCGGAATTGTTGCACGTGATTGACAGAGATTGTTATCCGTGTTGACGGAATTGTTACCCGTGTTGACGGTGATGGTTATCCGTGTTGACGGAATTGTACATGTGTTGACAGTGATTGTTACCCGTGTTGACGGAATTGTTACCCGTGATTGACGGAGTTGTCCCCAGTGAAGTCGTCAGTGATTATTATCCGTGTTGACGGAGTCATTACCTGTGATTGACGGAGATCGTTATTCTAGTTATGGACGGAGTTGTACCCATGATGATGGAGTCTCTCCTCGTGTTGACGAAGTTTAGTCCAGTTGTGGACGAAGTTGTTCCTTGCAAAGTCAATTCGATGCCTGTGGCATCACACAGGGGGTTAATGTTGAAATCCAAAGTTTTATCAGATGATTGATCAGTTGTTGTCGTAACAACTGGGCTCAGTGTAATGGATGTTGGTCCTACAAGTAGATTTCACAGCTTATTTCTGTGGTTGGCAAATTTCTGGGTTTTTTGGTATTCAACCATCTTCTACCTCGATTGTTTGAAGGTCGTTCGCTCTTCACCCGGTTGGATCCAAGCCGTTTGAATAGGGGCAGCTGTTGCACCCCAAAATTTGCCCAACCTCTTTTCTTACTTGGTTTATGTTTCATTGCATTAACATTTGCATAGTTATATCATTTGCATATCATGATATCAGTCATATAGAAGGGGGTCAAGTGTGATTCTTATCAAGAGAAGCCTAGCAAGAGGTTTTATTCAAGATTGAGAGGTTATCAAAGTCATCAGGAGGTGGTTTGAGTGCCTAAGAGTTTAGATTCTTGCATGTGGATTTGCTCCTAACTTGAGGATCAATTAAAGACCATCAGAGGAATTTGAAGTGTTGAATATGAGAAGAGGATGTGTATGGAGCTCAAAGAATGCCTAGAGGGCCATGGGAGAGCTCAATCAAGTTATTGTATCAGATGCAAGAGCCACAGTTGAGGTGCAAGCAATTAGGGTTTCATCTGGGTCAATCCTAGGTCAACTGTGCAATTGAAGAGTATCAAAGCCTACTTTTAGGAGATCAAACTCAGACCGCAGTCATTTGCTTTTTCAAATCCCTAACTTTTGCGTGAACCGCCCTTTGCGGGTTTTCAATTCACTGAGATACCCTTTTTTGCCGAAGTCGCCCTTTTCAGGTTTTCAACTTCGCGGGTGTACGTTTTTTCAATTTTATCCCTAACTTTTGCCCGAACCTTTTATTCCTTTTTTATAGTTCGCCGGGATGCCCCATTTTTGCCTGGATATTCTTTTTCTTTCCAGCGGGTCTCTTTAAGCAAAGTATTTTTTAACTGTGTCCGAGTTCACAGGGGATGTAAAATCCTCACCATCCATGGTGGATAATAATAAGGCTCCTCCAGAGAAAACCTTTCTAACGACATTTGGACCTTCATAGTCCATTTGCCCCTGTGATCTGATTGTGGTGGGAGAATCTTTTTCAGCACAAGATCGCCCGTCTGAAAGCTTCAAGGACACACCTTTTTATCATAAGCTTTCTTCATCCGGCTTTGATACAGCCGACCATATGCTAGAGAAGCCAATCTCTTCTCATCCATTAAACTGAGCTGATTCAGTCTATCTTTCACACATTCTGCCCCATCAAGTTGGACATCACGCAAAACCCTCAAAGAAGGAATCTCAACCTCCAATGGTAGGACAACCTCCATACCATATACTAGTGAAAAAGGAGTTGCCCCGGTTGATGTGCGTACCGTCGTACGATAACCGTGCAAAGCAAAAGGAAACATCTCATGCCAGTCCTTGTAGGTCACAACCATCTTCTGAACGATCTTCTTTATATTTTTATTGGCTGCTTCAACAGCTCCATTCATCTTGGGCCGATAAGGAGAAGAGTTGTGATGTTCAATCTTGAAATTCTGGCACAATTCCTTCATCATCTTGTTATTCAAATTCGATCCGTTGTCAGTGATAATCCGCTCTAGGATTCCATATCTGCAGATAATATCCTTCTTGATAAATCTGGCTACCACCTGCTTGGTAACATTAGCATACGATGCCGCTTCGACCCATTTGGTGAAGTAATCAATAGCTACCAATATAAAACGATGTCCATTGGATGCCGTGGGCAAAATTTTCCCAATCACATCAATTCCCCACATGGAAAAAGGCCAAGGTGATGACATAAAGTTCAGAGGGCTCGGAGGCACATGAATCTTGTCCGCATAAATCTGGCATTTATGACACTTCTTTGCAAACTTGAAACAATTTGTTTCCATTATTAGCCAATAATACCCCGCTTGTAATAACTTTCTCGTCATTGCATGTCCGCCGACATGCGTGCCAAATGTACCCTCGTGGATTCCTTCCATGAGAAACTTAGCCTCTTTCTCATCCACACACCGCAACAACACCAAGTCATGGTTTCTTTTGTATAAAACACCATCTGGATTCAAATAGAAATTGCTAGCCAATCTCCTAAGAGTCTTCTGATCACGACTGGATGCCCCAGCCGGATACTCTTGGTTCTTCAGGAAATTCTGGATATCATAATACCACGGTTTTCCATCGGAAGCTTCCTCAATGGCGAATATGAAAGCAGGCCTATCAAGGCGAGAGATAACTATCCTGGGAGCCTCGTTCCAGAAGTTAACTTTATACATTGAAGACAACGTCGCGAGAGCGTCTTCCATCTGATTTTCTGCTCGTGGTACATGGTGCAATTCCACCTTGTCAAAGAAAGGTAACAACCTCCTTGCATAATTCATATAGGGTATCAGATTGGGCTGACGAGTCTCCCACTCTCCCTTGATCTGGTTCACAACTAGAGCAGAGTCTCCGTACACATCAAGATTTTTAATTCTCAGATCAATAGCTTCTTCGAGCCCCATAATGCACGCTTCATATTCGGCCTCATTGTTGGTAACTGGAAAGGTCAATCTGGCAGTGAATGGGATGTGCGACCCATGGGGAGTAGTAATGATTGCCCCTATTCCACTTCCGTATGAATTAACGGCACCTTCAAATATCAATTACCATTTGGAACCCAGCTCTGGACCTTCATCAACCAACGACACCTCACAGTCCTTCATTTTTAAGTACATGATATCCTCGTCAGGAAAATCAAACCTCATCAGCTGGTAATCATCAATTGGCTGCTCAGCTAGGTACTCTGATAGAACACTACCTTTAATAGCCTTTTGAGAGACATACTGAATATCGTATTCTGTCAATACCATCTGCCATCGGGCAATCCTTCCGGAAAGTGCTTGCTTTTCAAACACGTATTTGATTGGATCCATCTTTGAAATTAGCATGGTCGTATGATTTAGCATGTATTGCCTCAAACATTTGGCAGCCCAGGCTAGCACACAACACGTCTTTTCGAGCACTGAGTAACGGGACTCACAATCTGTGAACTTTTTACTCAAGTAGTAAATCGCATGCTCTTTACGTCCAGTCTCGTCATGTTGACCGAGAACACAACCCATACTTTTCTCAAGAACCGTCAAATACATAATCAATGGTCTCCCGGCTACTGGGGGTATCAATATTGGAGGTTCCTGCAAATATTCTTTTATTTTTTCAAACGCCTTTTGGCAATCTTCATTCCAGGTCACAGCCTGATCTTTTTTCAATAACTTGAATAATGGCTCGCACGTGGCCGTTAGATGAGATATGAACCGAGCAATGTAGTTCAATCTCCCTAAAAAGCCACGAACCTCTTTTTCTGTTTTCGGCGTTGGCATTTCTTGTATTGATTTTATCTTAGCAGGATCAACCTCAACCCCTTTTTCGCTAACAATAAACCCCAATAGCTTACCAGATCTCACCCCAAAGGTGCACTTGTTAGGATTCAGCCTCAGCCTGAATTTCCTAAGCCTCTTGACCAATTTCAGAAGATTGACCAGATGCTCTTCCTCCGTCTGGGATTTGGCAATCATATCGTTAACATAAACTTTGATCTCTTTATGCAAAGTCCTCTTAAGGAAGCTCCATATCTCCTTTGGAGGGATGAGTGGCATGCCTTAATGAGTAGAACTTTTGAGGATGCACTTTCTTTTCGTGTTGGTTCCTGATGAATTCCTTTGGTTTTCATCAAGTTTCCTAACATTGTAACTTGATCTCAATGATGATTTCTCTTCTTGTGGAGCTTGCTAGAGTTTGAAGATGAAGAATTGAAGAAGCTTGAATATAGGAGCTAGCTTGAAGATGAAGATTATTTGCTATCAGTTTTGCTGTCAAGAGGTTTGCTGTTTAGAGCTGCTGTTGAGTATTGAAGTTGCTGTCTGTAGAAGACTGTTGCTGCTGCTTGGGCTGCTTCCTCTGTTTTTCTTTTGTTGTATTGTCTGTTTGCTTGTGTTGCCTACCTTTAGGTTTGAGGTGGAGCTTGTCTCCCCTTTCCTGTTGTTTTCTTAGGTTTGAGGTTGAGTCGGACTCCCTTGCCCCGCTTGTACTGTTGCATAGCATGCATTTTACTGTTTACTGTTTACTGCTTGTTTTCTTTTGTTGTTTTCCCTTAGGATCTCTGATTTCCTCTGTGCAAGAGGGAATTATGACAGACATTAGGTTTTGACCCATGCATGATAATTGTAGGTAGATTCCCTTTCAACCATAGTTTTAGGACGTCTTTCTCTTCTCATCTCAAAACAACTCAAAAACAAAGTAATAAGGTTAATTGAAGTCGTACGTTACGAGCCTTAAGTTATCTGGGAAAAGGTTGGTGGAGGGTCTCTCTCCAGTAATCTGGATGTTTAGTGTGGTACCCTTTGGGTGACATACGAAGCGTTCACTCTTGGGTCATAGTCTCTAGTGCGACTGAGATTGCAAACATCCTTAAAAAATAGTTCTTTCGTAAAAGACTCAAACAAATATTCAAACTCTATTTTTGTCCTCTTGGACCCTTAATCAGGAAAACCCTTTCATAAGGAGATAAAAAACTGTCAGACAAGCTTGTGTCTTCCGTAGCCCGAACGACGTTTGCTCTGATCTTTCATCCCATATGAAAGTACGTAGGCATGAGACGTGACATCTCGGCGAGCAACCTTCCCCCCTTAACCCGTAGTTAGGCGAACGACGTTGACTCTGATTTCTCGTTCTAGACGGGAATACATAGGCATAAAGTGCGATACTTTGCGGAGTCATTTTCTTTTCTTTTTAGACCAGACCTTTAGAGTAGATACATAAACATACCCTTAGATAGAAAACAAGCGTGGATCCCGTCGAGTACGACGGACGTGAGGGGTGCTAATACCTCCCCTTGTGTAACTGACTCCCGAATCCAGGATTTGGTTGCGATGACCATTCCTTTCCCTCTTTGCGTTACGTTTACTCTGAGCGTTTCCTTTCCCTCTTTTGGGATAAATAACGCACGGTGGCGACTCTTCTGTCATAGCCGGCGCCGATTTTCGCAGTAGCGACAATGGGCACATTCAAGAGGTTACAACATCAAGAATCATGGCAAAGTTTATAGACGAAGTTCAAGAGGCCATTTTCACAGATATGCATTCACAAAAGCAAGTATGAACATGGTAAGGCAATGAATCAAACATATTTGAGCACTTAAAAATGTTAACAAACATATATGAATCATACAAGATCAATCTCACAATAAAAATCATGTTACAAGTTGAAAAAGTTCAAGAACATCAAGGTAAAAACCCTAAAAAGCACATGATATTCAAGTGGATCAAAGTCTTTCTATGATAACAATCCTTGAATTCTTTCTTCACTCAATTAAAATAGACATATTAAATAGTAGTTTGAAAAAATAATGGCATCAATAGCAAAAAAAAATGAACAAGTTATGATCATGGCAAGTTGGTGCACCAATGAGGGCAAAACTAGGGCAAGGCTAGGTTACAACCTAAGGCTCATTTGCATGAAGGATTGGAACTCAGTTAAATCTTAACCAAATGAGGTGAACCAAAAGTGAAAATTGTGTATTTTTGAATGAGGAATTCAATGGTACCATTTGTTTTTCAATACCATACACCCACAATAAAACCCGATAGCATGTGTTTGGGCAAGTTTGGTGACAACGAAAAGCAAGAACATGTGGACAGTCATGTGTAGTAGTGTTCTTGGTGAAAAAATTGTACAAACATAACATTTACATCATATATAGAGGTTGGCACAAGAGAAATCAAGAAATGCACACATGGTTTGACAGATTGGATGCATCATGCAAAAAATGACTAGGTTGGGCCTAGTTTGTGACCTAGTTTGCGACCAGAATTGGACAGTTCAAAAACTACATGTTTTGCTACAAGAAATGGTTCATAAATGACACATAACATATATAAAACATGTTCAAACAATGTACAACACCAAATCATAGCTAGAAGACATGATAGCATGTGAAATGCAAGTTGAAAAACTTACCTCTTGTACCCTTGTGTTGTAAACTTGAGAAGCAAGAAAACCAGAGATCCTTCAAGCCCTTTGATGGTCTATAAATGCTTTAATTATGATAAGAAGATTCTCCAAATGAACTCCAAGAAAGTTGGTGGGTAGAATGCCTTGTATGTGAAGAAAAACCTCCAAAATCCAAAGATTTTCAAAGCCAACTCCTTCAATCCTTGTTACAGAAGTGTGGATTGATTATGGACAACTTATATATGTCAAATATGAAGTGTTAGAGGTCTCAAAGCTCAAGGAAAGGCAATGGTTTGAAGGTTGCCCTTCAAAATGTAGAAAAGTTAATAAATGAGCTTTTGAGAGTTGACTTTTGGTTTGGATGATTTTCTGGCCAAGGTGAGGGTTTGGACAGCTCTAACACATCATTTGTGAAGTGTTTGAAGCCTTGTTTGAGTTTGAGAATGTTTGGAAAAGGTTTTGGAAAGAAAAATGCAAAACAGATTTTGTGGTGGTTTGAAACTTGGTTCAAGCTTTTCAAGAACTTGAGATTGAATGGGAGGAAGAGTTTCAGCTAGTTCTTAGCATGTAACTAGTGTGTTTGTGATTTATAAGTGAGTTTCCATTTATAGGCAAAGGCCTTGAGCAAGAGGTATGGGAAGAATGGAGCAAATTGCTAAGTTTAGCCTTGTAACTTTGAAAATCTTGGAGTTTTTCAAAATCCATGCATTTTCTGCTCATGAGTTCCTGAACCACTTTTGAAGAACTCATTGAGACATTTCCAACAAGCTTTGAACCACCCCATTTGGATGTGTGGTTAAGGATTTATGGTCTGACCCTTTTCAAAACCCTAATTTCCCGACTTTTCGATTACTTCTCAATTCTTGATCAATTGGTCACCAAAATTCATTGTTGGATATTAAATGATGTTGAGAACATAGTTGGCTTAAATTTTGGGTTAAAACCCAGTTGGTCAGAGGGTTTACTTATTTGGTAGACTTCCTTGGGTCATATGAGCCTCATGGACCATGATTCAAGCTTTGGAACACCTTTTAGATCAAAATTCAAACTACAGTTGACTTTTCCAATCAGAAACCCTAATTAGGGTTCTTACACTGCATTGTTCTTCTTTCTTGGGTGACAACCTCAAATTAGATTCATTCTTGATCCAATATGATATCCTTGATGACATGAAGACTTGATGCATAGAGGATCAATCCAAAACTTTGACTGATCAATCCCTTGAAACCTTGATTTCTGACTGTGTGAAACCCTAATTCATTTGTGAATCTTAAAAGGGACGTGTGAATCTTAAACCATATCAACCACAAGTCCAAAAAACTTGGAAAAAAAGAAGGAAAGTGTGAATGAAACCAAAAAAGAAAAAATGCATGGGCCGAGCCCAATCACGGTCAAGGGAAAGCTGAAAAAGAGAAATTAAAAGGGAACCTAATTAGAATTATGTTCAAAACATCTTGTTGCTTTCAAAATGAAAGAGCCAGAGCATGGGACGGTCAAAAACAAATTCCTCGTCATTTTTCTCGTCATTTTTCTTAAAATGAAGCAACTAGATTAACAATAAAAGGGTATGAAACTAACAACGAGCAAAGAAAAAAGAATGTATCTCCGGTCCCAGCCTTCTTCGCTGAGTCTCGTTCGCTCTCTCAATTCTCTCGCTCCTTCGTGTTTGATTCTGAGGTTTCAGTTTCATTTGGCTTGGATTTGCACCTCGTTCTCTTGTTCTCATTTCTCTCCTTTTTATTTGGTTCGATTTTTGGATTTATTGTTGATTTTGAATGCGGTGGATTGAGTAAAGTTTGTTGGTTTAGGTTGAAGAGGAAGAAGAAGGAAGAATGAAGGTTGAGAAGAATTGAAGGTTTATTGGTGTGAGTTCTGCAACATAACGTTGACTTGGGAAAAACCTAAAATTAAGTGTCAAGAAAAGATTATTATATAGAGGAATGTAAGGGTAGAAATAGAAGAACGAAAGGAAATTATTGTGCTACTGTTGCGTTTCTGGATATTGTTTTCAGGTGTGTATTGTTGTGTATTGGTTTTGTCGTATTGTGTTGCTC
Source organism: Lathyrus sativus (assembly GCA_963859935.3). Lineage (NCBI taxonomy): Eukaryota > Viridiplantae > Streptophyta > Magnoliopsida > Fabales > Fabaceae > Lathyrus > Lathyrus sativus. Next base: position 142,991,291 of record OZ012740.1, on the reverse strand, counting down.
ATGTTGTGTTGAAATTGGTGGTCTTACTGTGAAATTCGTTGCGTATGGTACGTGATCATTTTTATTGTGCGTTGTTGACGAGTTGTGGGTTCATGTGGTGAATCATGATTTTAGAGTCTGTGTATGGACTGTGTGAGTTATTGTTGCGTGGCTTGATGGTTTTGTGGAATGTTATGCAAGATTTTGTGGGCCTGATGTATGAAGTCATATGGAGTATAATTGTGGTTGGGTAATTGTGTATTATAGACTTGAAGAAGCTATCACTTTGTGTTGTTTATGTGTGACGTTGTGGTTGGGTTTCAAACGTGTTGCTTCCCTATTGGCTTGTAGTCATTTGATTTCGTGGAAAGGCTTTGCAAGAGTATCACTTTTGGGCTCCGAATTGTGAATGTCATGGCTGAAAGTGGTTAATAGCATTTGCAGCTTTTAGGGTGCGATGTGAAGATAACTTATCATGGCTGGATAAGGTATTTGGTATAAAGTGTATTGGCTTGCTACATGAAGATTATAATGGGTTGTGTTGACAATTTCTCAAATGACAACTTGTTTGTGTTTTTTTTGTAATGATTTTCTTTGGACTTTATTACATTTTCTTGTATGGCCTTTTTTGCTTGGTAATTTGTACATTACTTTTGTAGACTTTTCTTAAGAATGGACTTTGAATTGTAATGGACCTTGGACTTTGTGGTATTATTTGTAATTTGCACCTCCATATCCTTTGTTTGAACAAACTTGGAATTGCACTTGAACTTGACATGATTATGCCATACTTGAATTTAATCTTAGAATTGCATTTGAATTAATCTCATCCTCTTCGAATTCCTTACTAATTTAAAATGGATGAATTAAAGCTTTTCTTGCCACTTATGCAACCATAGACCATGATTTGAAATTACTTGACCAAAAGCATTCCTTATTGATCTAACATGTTCATGCCCTAGAATTAGAGATCATGACTTGAAAAACGAATCTTAGAACTTATGATTAGAACTAGAACCACTTTAAAATTGTATGGGTCAATCCACAACTTGCACAATTAAACTAATTCCACTTTGATCGTGTTGAACAAAAAACTTCCGTTCGAAATAATCATGCTTTGAATTCGAAGGGTTTATGAATTGAGACGTGGACTTCAATACATCACACAAAAACCCTAATTGACCATGATCTCGTTCTTGGTGGTCTTTAATCATAGAATACTTGAATTCAATCACATCCTTGCACCCAAAATAACCCAAAACACAAATGATTTGTAGATGAATCAATCCCAATTTTTCTTAACAGAAATTAGGTCAAAATTCACTTAAACTGAGCCATTACTGCACACATACTATGAATGAACCTCAAATAAACTTCTCTCATCCTTGCAAAACTGAGCACAGACAATAAGGAAATGAAATTAGAAGTAACATATTTTTTTTGGATTTTTTTTAATAATGGTTAGTAGATGGACATACAGGTGAAAGTAATATACAGGTAGGACAAATTTGAGGTATGAAAATCAATAAATAGCATATATCAATGTTTCTACTTCAGTCTCACATAAAGCATTGAAGTAACTTTCCAACGCTTTCGATCGTGCCTCATTCGAAGTTATGGTTCTCAAGTTATGGGGAAAACAAGAGAATAATATTTTTTGCCTGCTATCTTGGTTGCCCGGTAAACTGAAAGCGAGCAAGGTCACCCTGAGCTCGCCTAGCGAGACCTGAAAAACCAAAATCCCCAAAAACGTGTTTACAAGGTGAAAATGGCCAAATTCATTCAACCCATATGGTCATATTGCACCCAACAACCAAAATAAGCATGGTTTAACATATATAGGCATGCAAATCAACAAATTCATCATGTAGAACACAAAATCATCATATATTACATATTATCACACAAAACATAATTCTCCCAAACTCCTATATTTCTTCCCCCAAATGTTATACTAACTATGGAACTCACCTCTAGAGATGAAAATGATGAAGTTTGGTGAAGAAATTTGGATGGTTGATGATGATGATAAACTTCCTCTTCCTCTGTTCTTCACTTTTCCTCTTCTTTTTTCCTTTCTATCTCTTTTCCTTTTTATTCTCATCCACTATATATATATATATATATATATATATATATATATATATATATATATATATATATATATATATATATATATATATATATATATATATATATATATATATATATATATATATATATATATATATATATATATATATATATATATATATATATATATATATATATATATATATATATATATATATATATATATATATATATATATATATATATATATATATATATATATATATATATATATATATATATATATATATATATATATATATATATATATATATATATATATATATATATATATATATATATATATATATATATACTAAGTAGTGATATAAAAATATCCAAATTGATATTTTGTCATCTAGTACCAAATGACCAATTATTAATGTTACCAAAATATCCTCTCTTGCACTTATTAATAATGGCCTCTTTATTTTAATAATAACTGATCTCTTCAGAGTTTACTAGTTACTATATTTGTCCTAAATCACATCATTTAGACTACTTAGGAGCTCTAATTGTTACAACTTACAAAAGATAGAGTACATAAGAACATAGTTGATCTCAAATGGCACCCAATAGAGCATTTTAGGGAATATAAGATATTACAACTATGAATGAATGTAAAAATGTATATGATTGAAAAAATTTAAGGACTCAATAGATACTTATTTAAATTCTTTTTAAAATAGAAAAGTATTTGGCCCTATTATGGATATACCCAAATGTGTGAAACTTGTTGGGTATAAGTGGGTCTTTGTAAGAAAATAAAATGAGAAAAATGAGCTTTTCAAATATAAATATCATGTTGCACAAGGTTTTTACAAAATACTAGGAAATGATTATGAGATAACATATTCTCCTGTTATGGATGCCATTACTTTTCGTTATTTAATTGGCTTGTTAGTTTTTAACAATATTGATTTGTATCTTATGTATGTTGTTACTGTTGATTTAATTGGATCAATTAATAATGATATATACATAAAAATCCCATATGGATATAAAATGCTTGATAGATCAAATTCTAGAGAAATGTATGTAATTAAGATACAAAAATCATTGTAAAGGTTAAAACAATCTGGGTGCATGAAAGATTTGGGAAGGACCATGTGTTGCGGTGAGAATCGGATGTCAAGCTATTAATTAACTTGAACCTTAATTCATTAAATTCACAACCGGACTTTGATTTATCCAAAGGAAAGGTTAAAGAAAGAAAGACCTTTTGAGAGATGTAACAACAACGCTAAGAGATCGGGGATTCGGGGTTGGTTATGCCTAGGGTAGATGTTTCACATCCTAAACATCTACAGTACTCTACAAGAACCTTTTGTATGTCTGTATGCTAAGTTGTTATGGTTATGCTATGGTTTAGGATTAGGGTTTGGGTAAATTTCTAGGAAAAGACCTAAGGATTTATGTTTCTAAGTTTGATTGCAAAGATATCGCATCTTCTGCCTACGTATCCTAACCAGGATAGAATCAGAGAAATCGTAGTTCACCTCACTAGGGATGAACACTTTATTATGACCAAGGTTCAAAAGGGAACAAACATAACAATGCTTGTGTAGAGTTTAACAAAACTCTCTATTCTAAGTTGTACACTCAAGGGTATTGACTTTGACAAAAGCCAAGGGGAGTAAGTAATAATGACAGTGATCCTTGCATAGAGTTAACAAACTCTTTCTTAAAGTTTTAATTGAAAGATACTCCTAACAAGGGGTAGGTCTTTAGACTTACAACAAGGTCTAGTGGCTAATATGTTCTAACTTAACCAAGTTAGGATTTAAGATGACTTAACAAAGTCAAAGGGAGGGTAATTAGCTATCTATGACCCAAGGGTCAATAGAAAGACTTTCCTTTGGAATAGGAGAAAGATGAGGCAACTGGATGAGAACTAACGAGTTCCGTCACTTGGGGAAGAATTAAGAAAGTTAAGCACATAAGCATGAACATGTAACAACATGTAAACAAATAAATCAAGATTAATTTTAAACATCTTAACAAAGATGAAGAGCAATGAGGTAACAACCATCAAGGCAAATAAAGAACATGTGTAACAACAACAAGTTCAGTTACGAAAGTCAAGCAAGATTAGTACAAGCAAGTTACAACTTGAAACAAGCATGCTATAAGAATAAAATTAGATTAAATGTAATAACATAATACCAACTAACATGCATTGATGACAATCAAGCAAGCAAGAATACAAGAAGTGTTACAACAGTTCAACTATAAGTTCATGATTTCATGGGGAAGAGTAGACACATTTCATGGTAACAACCAAATCAACAATCAAACACTAGCATGTTATGGTTCTAACATGACACATAAACAAGTAGAAAGAGGCATGAAAAGCACATTCAAGAGGTTACAACATCAAGAATTATGACAAAGTTCACAGATGAAATTCAAAAGGTTACTTTCATATATATGCATTCACAAAAGCAAATATGACCATGGTAAGACCTTTAATCAACAAATTTGGTTACTCAAACATGTTAAGAAACACATATGAAACATACAAGACAAATCTTACAAGATAGATCAAGTTTAAAGTTGAGAAAAGTTTAAAAACATTAAGGTAAAAACCCTAAAAATACATGATTTTCAAGTGGGTCAAAGTCTTTCTAGAATAACAATCCTTGAATTCTTTCCTCACTTATTGAAAATAGATATGATGAAGAAAAATTTTCAAAAAGAATGGTGCAAAAATGTTAATAATTAAGAAAGTTATGATGAAATTAAATTGTGAAGACAAAGTGAGAAAAATAGGTGATAAAAAGAATTCAAATGCATCCAAAGGGGTTGACCCCACGTCCTTAGGGTAACAACCCAAAATTCTAACCATCTGCCCTACACGTGCCTTGTGAAAAACAAATACATCCATGTAATAATATAAAACAACAAGTCATTCACAATGAAATAAAAACAAAAGGTCTGGGGGGGGGGGTTCGAACCCCAAAACCTTCGCTCAATACAACACACAAAGTAACCTCCTTGACCAGCGGTGCTACGCTATCATCGAATACTTATATGCCTAAAAAATGTTTTAAACTATGGTTGTATTAAATTGGCCACCTCAGCGCCATGTCATGCTAGGTCAACTCCAACATCAGCTTCATCTTCTCCAATTTTCTCTCCCTCGCTCGTGCCCTAAACCTCATTTCATGGCCAACACTTCTTCAAATCAGAACTCTCTCATCTCTCAACCAAATTCCAAAGTATAAAGATCAAAGTTGGAGTATTTTCCAAGGGGATTCAAATATGTGATTTGTTCATACTAACTCTAACAACATAGATCAATATGAATCCAACAAAAGTGCAACACAATAAGAGTAAAACATGTCAAAACTTTATATATGCAACTCATTTAAAGTAGACAGTGATTCGCACATTTAATACATGATGATATCCACATGTTTCCTTTACATAGGAATCAATGATAGTACACGAATATGAAGATTCAAAAAGTTAGGAAACTTAATTCTTGGAGACAGTCCAAGGGCTCTTCAAATGCCTTTACAGTTGGAAGAAAATACCCTAGTGAGCTTCCTTGATGCCTTTGAAACTTGTTTGAGTGCTTGGTTGGTGGTCCGAGAATGAAAGATGGTATTAAGGGTGTTACAGAAGTGTTTTAGTGGTTTTGATGCACACTAATGGATGTGCATAGGTGTCTTGTGAAGTTAGTTTTGAAAGTGCACGAGCAAATTGCAAGTTTGAGGTGTTCTTGCAAGTTTTGGTGTTTTTTGCAAGAAGGAGGTATTTTGAACATACAAGGAGTTTTGCAAGGTTTTGTTGATGTATTTTCTGATGTTTTGGACTGAGTTTTGATGCTCTATTTATAGGGAAAGTAGAGAGTAATAATCTGGTCAGATTTCAAGTTTCTTGCCAAACTATTCATTTGAGAACCAACTTGTTAATGATGATGATCTTACTTGATTCAAGTGATAAAGTACAAGAGTTGTTGGCTTTGAGGCATGCTTCTGAGATTGAAGTGTACCTTGGAGTGTAGGATGAAATTAGGGGAATGGCTCAGGGAAGATTTTTAGGGAAAGGTTATGCTTTACCAAAATAGCATTGATCACTTTATGCCATAATTAGAATTCTCTCTTGGTTCAAGCCTTAAATCCTTGTGTAACCCTTTTGTTTTTCGTGTAACACATTGTTTAGAGTGTATCTTGCAACTAATCAACCTGAAATAACAAGATTGACAGCCAAAGATTGGTTTGCATCATGTCATTACAAGTTGAGATTTTGGATTTCAAGCTTTTGGACCTTAACTTCCTCTCTTTGAAACTGCTATCTCACAAATTCTATCAAGGAGTTCTTGTACTTTTTGGAAAACCCTAAACATACTTTACAACTTTTAGGCTATGCTCAAGTTCAAATTCCAAGTGGAACTATGTCAAAAATCTCCTCGAAGTTGGCTGAAAAATTGACTTAGAAGTACAAAAAAAAACATGAAAGTTTTCTAAGTGTTTTCCCCTCTTGCATTGTCTGTGTCCATAACTCAAAATCCATTCATTTTTTGAACATAGGTCACTGTGGAACTTTTGTAGGACTTTTCAATACCTTTCCAACAAGCTTTGAACCACTCCATTTGGATGTGTGATTAGGAAGTTATGGCTTAGCCCCTTTCAAAACCCAAATTTCCCGACTTTTTGATTACTTCTCAATTCTTGATCCAGTGGTCACCAAACTTCATGATTAGATATGAAATAACATTTGGAACATAATTAGCTTCAATTTTCGGCCAAAACCCTGTTGGTCAATGGGTTGACTTTTGAGTCAGACGAACTGAACGATCGAAAACCTTCGAATCGACTGTTAGTGTTCTAGGTTTCCTGAGGCCTTGAAGCTTCTTGTGGGGACTTCAATAAGTCATAGAGGTATCTTGGACCATGATTCATGCTTTGGGATTCCATTTAAACCAACTGTCAAACCACAGTTGACTTTTCCAATCAGAAACCCTAATTTGGGTTCTTATACTGTATTGTTCTTCTCCCTTGGGGGACAACCTTAAATTGGATTCATGCTTGATCAAATGTAGTATACTTGATGATGTAGAGAGTTGATACATGGAGAATCAATACAAACCCTTGACTGATCAAACCATAGAAACCCCGATTCTCGACTGTGTGAAACCCTAATTCACCTACATCTTAATAAAGATCAAACATGAAAGGGGTTAAGGTTAGATAAACAATGTGGATGTCCTAGAATGATGATGGAATCTAGGGGTCAAAATTTGGGGTACAACAGCTGCCCCTATTTAAATATCTTTACTAGATGGCAATGAGAGATAACAATATTCATAGAATTATGGTGAAAGGTATTTAAATATAGCAAACCAAAAATTTTGTCCCTTAGATACGATGGTATACAAAAGGACAAACGCGAAAATGTAATGATATCTAAATGATGCTCGGATGCAAGAAAAAAGCTGACACACGATCAAAAGAAAAGGATGGGGTAATTAAGTTGTTCGCCATCCATCGTCTCAAGAACTAGAGAACGTCCGGAGAAAACAGTTTTCACGACAAAAGGGCCATCATAGTTGGGCATCCACTTTCCACACAGATCCTTCTGTGTTGGTAGGATTTTTCTGAACGCGAGTTCACCTTCCATGTATTCCTTGAGATGGACCCTTTTATCAAAGGCTCTTTTCATCCTTTACTGGTATATCTGGCTGTGACACATGGCGGTCATCCCTTTTTCATTGACGAGGTTTAGCGAATCAAATCTTTCTTTTATCCATTCGGCTTCCTCAAGCTCGGCTTCAATTAAGATCCTTAACGAAGGTATCTTGACTTCAATGGGTAGTACTGCATCCGTCCCGTAGACCAAAGAAACTAGGGTTGCCCCTATTGAAGTGTGTACTAATGTTTTGTGTCCATGTAAGGCGAATGGTAACATTTCGTGCCAGTCCTTATAGGTTACCACCATCTTTGTACTATCTTCTTGATATTTTTGTTTGCAGCTTGAACAACACCGTTCATTTTTGGTATATACGAAGAAGAGTTGTGATGCTTGATTTTTAAATTGTCACAAAGCTCTTTCATCATTTTGTTGTTCAAATTTGATCCATTGTCAGTGATGATTTGGTAGGGGATGCCGCACTGGCAGATAATCTCCCTTTTGATCAAGTAGTCGATAGCAACGAGAATAAAACGATGGTTATTGGATGCTTTGGGCTCAATTGCCCTAATCATATCTATGCCCCACATTTCGAAAGGCCAAGGCGATGGTAACACATTAAGAGGATATGGAGGAACATGCACCTTGTCGGCGTAGATTTGGAATTTGTGGCATTTTCGATCGAAAAGGATGCAGTCTGTCTCCAGGGTCAACCAATAATAACCATCCCTCAAGATTTTCTTTTCCATGGCATGGCCGCTTGCATGAGTTTCGAAGGCTCCTTCGTGCACATCTGTCATCAATAGATTTTCCTCTCCCTTGTCAACACATCGAAGCATAACCATATTATGATTTCTCTTGTATAGAACGTCGTTGCTGATGAAGAACTTAGATGACAATCTACGCATAGCTCTCTTCTCGACTTTAGAGGTACCAACCAGATATTCTTGATTTTGAAGAAAATGTTTGATGTCATGGAACCCAGGTTTTTCATCAATTCTTCTTCTGTCATCATGACGTATGCTGGTGCAGTATTTCTTTCAATGCAAATTAGAGGCGCCTCATTGACAAATGGACCTTCCACGTTGATGTTAGCATAGCTAAAGCATCTCCTTGGGACATGTTTGAAGGTGATTTCGTCAAAATACTCAATCATCTCCAAAATGTAATCCTTGTAGGGAATCAACTTCTCGTCTCGAGTCTCTGGTTCTCCTTTAAGTTGATAAATTACCAAGGCGGAGTCGTCAATCACCTCTAAGATCTTAATGCGAAGATCGATGACAACTTCAAGTCCTAGCATACAGACCTCATATTTAGCTATGTTGTTGGTATAGGAAAAGCAAAGTCTGGCGGTAATAGCGGTATATCCCCCAGTTGGATTTTCCAGAACAACCCCAATACCATGTCCGTTTTTGTTGGATGCTCCATCAAACATCTTCTTCCAGCGGGAACCAGGTTCAAGACCTTCCTCAGGACCGGGTTCCAGTTTCAAGCTTTGAACATGCATTACATCTTCATTAGGGAATTCAAATTTGAGTGGTCGGTAATCATCTACAGGATGCTCAACAAGGTGTTCTGACAAGACACTGCCTTTGACGGATTTTTGGGCTACATACTAAATATCTTACTCGTACAAGAGCATATCCATCTGGCTATTCTTCCAGTTTGAGAAGGTTTCTCAAAGATGTACTTTACCGGGTCCATCTTGGAGATCAACAGAGCAGTATGGCAAATCATGTATTGTCTTAGTCGTTTGGCTCCCAGGCCAGAGCACAACAAGCCTTTTCTAAAGGTGAGTAACGACTCTCGCAATCAGTGAACTTCTTTCTCAGATAGTAGATTGTGTGCTCTTTCTTTCCTGATTCATCAGTTTGCCTTGGATATAACCCATTGAATCTTCCAACACTGTCATGTACATGAAGAACGACTTCCCCAGTACTGGATGGATAAATATAGGAGGATCTTGAAGATATTCCTTGATCTTTTCAAATGATGACTGACAGTTCTCATTCCATACAACCGTTTGATCTTTTCGTAACAACTTAAAGATTGGAGTTGACCTGTAAATTAGCAAGTGAACTAATTGTACCAATGTAGTAATAATAGGGGGTTTTCCTAGTATCGATCTCTGAGGACTGCATGTAAGTTTTAGGTACAGATGTTATTTCAATCAAACAAAATAACCTTGGGGTTTTGTTTGGGGTTTTAAACAGGAAAATAGCAGAAAGATAAAATTATATTACGATTAAAAGAAAACATGCTAGGGGAAGTATATGAATTTCTTAGAATGAACCCTAGAGTAACTCAATGAAATATGTCACAAAACCTTAATTTTTATTGCCCCTCTAAAGTATTTTTCTTAAATTCCTTAACTGAAAAACCTTTGATATTCTTCCTTGACCCTAATTCCTTAGTAGTCAAGGAAGGACATCAAGCAATAGTTCTGACAAAGGCTTTTTACAATCATTATAGGGATATCCCTATTCCTAGGAAATATTTACTGTAATGTGTTATACAAAATAATCGATAGGTTTTTCAGACCAAATTCCTATTCGTACATCGTTCTCGATTTATACGATCTTAAAAAGTTAAACGATTTGCATAACAAAAATATTAAGGAATGAAACAAAATCTTATTAAGAAATGCAACAGATGTTCATTACAACACAATTCAGGGACACCCCTAGCAATGGGGGGTTTAGCTATTCATAGTATTCAACAAAAACTACATATGAAATAGAAACATTACAATATTTAAGGAATAAAGTTAATCTTAAATTTCTTCCAATCATGAAAATCTCCCTGTCCTCCCAATTCTTCAGAGCTTCCAAATTCCAGTTGTATTTTCTTTGTACGATCCAAAAAGTCCCCTTTTGCACTCAAAAATCCCTTCTTAATAGTATCAGATCCACTTTTTCATGCGAAAAGTCCAAATTACCCTTCATGCAGTCTAGTTGGACACATTTCAAAAACATCAAAAGTTTGGTCGCCTCACCCAACATGGGTCGTGTCAGCTAACACGGGCACCCGTGTTGGCCCACAGAGAGGAATCTCCAACTTTCAACCTTCAAGCAAGCTGACACGGGCCGTGTCAGCCCTCTGGTTGCTCTTTTTCTTGTAGTTCTAGTCCCATCCTGACACGGGCTGTGTCAGGTGACACGGGCACCCGTGTCAGGCCTTTGATTATGCGGAAAATCCACCTGAACTCATTTGACTTTGCATTTCTTTCAATGATTACTTCCATGGACCTGAAACCACTAACACTACCAGTCCAAGACATCAAAAGTGCTTTATTAACCATAATTTAAACTACACAAAATAAAAGGACAATGCGAAAACATAAACAATTAGAGGAAAATAACAATGGAATAACTCACAATGTTACCGATTAGACAAAATTCTTGCCGAATACATGACGAAAACAAAGTAGAACAGGCGACTGATCACAACCCCAAACATATCTCGTTGCTTGTCCTCAAGAAATGTATGAGACCAAACAAGGTCACCCCAAAATTCTTTTCTTACCACAATACATCCAATGTCTTTCGCAACTTGCTTTTAACCTTCTTATCAAGTGTCCGGTTTCCCGATCCCAGCTGTCCACTACATCCATATCAAAATACTTCTTTACTTTCAAGCTTTTCACACTTCTCACCAATTCTCTCTGGGTTAAAGTGTTTTTCGCTCAAAATTTAGCATATGCAATACCAACTTTTAAATTTGAATAAATTCTATTTTCATCACACAGACAGATTACACACACTGTACAGGTCTCAGGATTGTAACGGGGCTGAGGTATGTTGGGATAAATAATGAAACGGGTACATATAGGGGTTGTAGGCTCAACATTCATGATGTCATTGTTTCTCCTATGTGCTTGCATTACTACCACGGGTTTCCATCACGCCGTTTATTTACGACTTATCAACGCGTAGGCAAGTGCTATTTTTTTTTCTTTCTTTCTTTTTTTTTTGTTGGAGACATGATGGTGTCTTCCCAATTTTTATGATATACACATTTTCTTTTCTCTTTTTTTTTCTTCGCACTTGCCTTGCTTATTGTAGGCGCACAACCCTAAACTTACAATGCGCATCGATTCAACAACTACAACACAAATGCCGAGCAGGGTAGGGAGTGTTTGGCTATGGGTTAACGGCAATGGTTATCACAAACAAAAGGATGAGGGTTCGACAGGGGTAGCAACAGGTAAACATAATAAAGGGATGGTTAGAACGGCTCTGGGTTTAATAAAGCAAAACAAAAAAAAAGAATGCCTTAGTGTGTTCTCATGCAGTGTTCTATGAGCAGAACGTATGCAAATTCAAAGTGATAAAGCCATACCTGATTCACTCTCATGATGATGATGTGATATTTGGCCCATTGTGCACTCACCATGTTGGGTATAACTTACAGGTTCCAAAGCACTTCTCATGTAATGCCGCTTCTTTATCTGGTTTCGGTCAACCTTTCACTCTCGGTTCGGTGTCATCAACCTGCGTCCGACACTTGTTTTTGGTTATATCCACTTTTAGGGTGCCTGAGTATCTAGTATGGGTTTGCATCTTTCATCCTCCAACTACTCGTTCATCATGCATCCGGTCGAACCCCATCTATCTGTAACACACAGTACACACAACAATTCAAAGTAAACGAAAGCAAAATGAAATAGAAAAGAAAAGTAAAATAAAATAAAATAAACTATTAAAACAATAAAACCCCCCACACTAGAACTAAACATTGACCTCAATGTTTTAGAGCGCGTATGAGAGGGGACTCACAGGGCCTCATTGAGGAGGAGGAAACCACAACATCAGTTGCTGCATCATGCTGTGCATGTCGTCCATTAGCGCCCCTTGGCGAGCTTGCTCCTCCGCCTGACGGGTTTGCTCAGCCCTGAAGGAACCAATTTCTCCATGCACCCACGACTAGTTGTCGCTAGCCGTAGATGAGCTTCCTGCGCCAGTATAGATGTGTTCCTCCTGAAGAGGAACAAACTATTCAAACTCGGGCGCGTCTTCTTCTTCGTGTTCACCTGTATAGAAATGGTCAGGATGATACTCGTCCTCAGCATGGACGGTAGTGTCATAAGTACAATTATTCGGGTTAGTAATACCGACTCTATTAGGAGCAGGGAGGGCAATAACCAACCTGTTACAACTCATAACAGCATAATAACTCGGAGTGATCGAAATCATACCCTGTTGAACCAGGGCTGCCATATCGAGCCTATTCTTACCTGACACCGGTGTGTCACATAATTCAGCAGGGTCATAGCTAAAGTGACAGGCTATTTGGGTAATCATGCCCCCACTAAGATTCCTCCTTGAGTCGCCCTTCCTACTCTGCCCAAGTAATCTGCCGCAAAAGCGGCACCACATACCATTTCTTGATTGGCCGTTGCGTGCAGGAAGAACAACTTCCGCTGCATGGCCGCTCCTGTATTGTCTCCTCTCCCGAAAAGGGTGTATGCTAAGGCCTTTTGCGCGTACCTGAAACACAAATTCTGAATACAAGATGCTTTCGCACCTTTCAACACATACTCAGGGCTACCCGTAATTGCTGTCCAAAATGATTTAGCATCGAAAGTTTCTGGGACAGCACCTGGGCCGTAAACTGGAAGATGGAGGAGACCTTCCAGCTCTTCCATAATGAGCTCATGGTCAGCATTATACAGTCGAAATTTCATCGTTCCGAAGAAGTATTTCATAGTCCCGGTCCATCGTTTTTCTAAATGGAATTCAATTGTACTTAGAAACTCCAACGCGACATGCTCAAATGTTGGGGCTTCTAAATGCATGAACTCTAACATGCCGAGACTATGAAACATTCGGTCGACCTCGACATTCAGGCCTAATTCAAATAACGTATTATTGCACATGTACCTGGTAGGTGTGATTTTTTGTTTTATATGATAGGCGTACCGCTTCTGATGTTCAGGATTGTCAAAAGTTATGTCGTGTGCATTCAGCATCCGACTTGCGCGTTTCCTAGGCCTTACGACTTCTCTTTCTGTCTACTTCCCTCGAATGACCCGTCTTGGAGGCATTTTCGTGGTACCTGAAAATCAAGAGAGAGCAAAAAAAATCGAAAAAATTTAAGTGAGAGTTAGCGAAAAATATTACCGTAGAAGTGTTGAGGAGGATGAGGAGAACAACTTTTGTGAAGAGAGGGAAGGGTTTTGGTGCACGAGAAGTGAGAAGATGCAAGCTTTTTGAGGAGCTTCAATGGATGTTTATGGGTTTCAATGGAGAAAATGAGGGTTTAATGAGAGAAAAAGTGAATTTCTGAAGGGAAAAGAGAGATATAGTGTTTTAAAATGCGTGGGTCCCACCATAAGGAAGATGAAAAATCTAAAATTTTTTACTCGGCAGGTCTGACATGGGTCGTGTCAGCCTGCTCTGAAAGTCATCAAAGCGCGCAAATCCCAGGGTTGCTGACACGGGCAGCCGTTTCAGCCCTCTGTTTCACCATAAAAAACCATGCTGGAGTGCCTTCCTGACACGGGCTATGTCAGCTGACACGGGCGGCCGTTTCAGGCCCCTGATTTTTCACTTTTTGCAATTTCCCCCGGTTTTTCCGACATCCTCCTTTCACAGATGATTATGCCTCCTGTTTTATTTCAAAATACCACTCATAAGGGTGGATTCTCCATGTCTGTGTGAGCACTGCAAGCCAATAGAACCTATCAAAAAGAGACAAGCATGGGTTGCCTCCCACAGAGCGCTTCGTTTAACGTCGCATGGCTCGACGGTTCTTCATCTTATCCTGTAAGATGAACAACATTACTCCTACCCCTCTCTTGACCATAATAGTAGGGTTTCAATCTCTGACCATTTACTTTAAAAATATCCCCGTTTGCTTGATTTTTCAGTTCTACTGCTCCATGGGGAAACACCTTGTGTACAATGAACGGTCCCGACCATTTAGATTTCAGTTTTCCAGAAAAAGTTTTCAACCTGGAATTGTATAAGAGAAATAATTGTCCTTCCCAAAACTCTTTCTTTTGAATCCTCCGATCATGCCATTTCTTTGTTTGATCTTTGTAAATCTTGGCATTCTCATACGCCCGATTTCGGAATTCTTCTAACTCATGGAGTTGGAGGATTCTAGAATCTCCTGCTTTGGTGAGGTCCAGATTGAGGAATTTTGAGGCCCATAATGCCTTGTGTTCCAACTCTAGAGGTAGATGGCAAGCTTTCCCATAAACTATTTGGTACAGTGACATACCGATGGGTGTTTTGAAAGTAGTACGGTATGCCCAAAGAGCATCATCCAACTTCACTGCCCAATCCTTGCGTGAGGCATGCACTGTCCTTTCTAGGATTTGTTTGAGTTGTCAATTCGACACCTCTACTTGCCCATTGGTTTGTGGATGGTAGGGGGTAGCTATTTTGTGCTTCACATTGTATTTAAGGAGCAGCCTTTCCATGAGATGATTCAGGAAGTGAGTTCCCTCATCACTTATAAGAGCCCTTGGTACTCCACACCGAGAAAAGATGTTCTCTTTAAAGAACATAACCACTACTTTCGCATCATTAGTTGGTAGAGCCACTACTTCTACCCACTCGAAACATAGTCAACTGCTACCAGAATATAATTTTTACCAAAGGATGGTGGAAATGGCCCCATAAAGACAATCCCCCAAACATCAAACAACTCAACTTCCAACATGGAATTTTGCGGCATCTGGTTTCTTTTGGAGATATTTCTCGTCAGTTGAAATTTGTCGCATTATTTTACTATGTATTGGGCATCCTTGAACAAAGACGGCCAATACAACCCTAATTGAAGAACTTTTGTTGCGGTTCGGTCACCACTGAAATGCCCTCCATAATCCGAATTATGACACGCTTCAAGCACATTCCTCTGCTCGACTTCAGGATCACATCTCCTGATTAATCCATCCAGACTTCTTTTGTACAAGAACGGGTCATCCCACAGATAGAACCTGCAATCATGTAAAAACTTTTTCTTTTTGTTAGCATCAAAATCTTCAGATATAATACCGCCAACTAGATAATTCGCATAATCTGCGAACCAGGGGACACCAATAACAACGAGGATGTGTTCGTCAGTAAACTCATCCTTTATTGGGTTATTGTCCTCAATTTCTTCAATTGGTGACATTCGAGATAGATGATCAGCAACAATGTTTTCACATCCTCTCTTGTCACGGATCTCCATATCAAACTCCTGGAGAAGTAGGATCCACCTTAAGAGCCTTGGCTTTGAATCCTGTTTAGTAAACAAATACTTTAAAGCAGCATGGTCAGCATACACAATAACTTTTGACCCCAACAGATATTGCTTGAATTTATCAAAGGCATAGACCACCGCTAACAACTCCTTTTTAGTAGTTGCGTAATTCATCTGTGTGGGGTTTAACACATGACTGGCGTAGTAAATAACATGCAATAATTTCTCTCTATGATGTGCTAGAACAGCCCCTACTGCAATATCGCTAGCATCACACATGATCTCAAAAGGGAGAGACCAATCGGGGGTACTCACAATCAATGATGTCACTAATTTATTCTTCAATTTTTCAAACGCTTCGACACACTTTTCATCAAAATCAAAATCCTTATCCTTAACCAAAAGAGTGGTTAGAGGTTTGGCTATTTTAGAGAAGTCTCTTATGAAACTTCTTATACCTTTTTCGTTCAATGGAGGCGGGAGTTTTGATATAACTTCAACTTTGGCTTGGTCCACTTCTATTCCTTTGTGAGAAATTTTGAGACCTAAAACTATTCCTTCCCGTACCATGAAGTGGCACTTCTTCCAGTTGAGGATTAGGTTGCTTTCCTGACATCTTTGTAAAACAAGAGAAAGGTTAGTTAAACAGTTATCAAAAGACGAACCAAATACCAAGAAATCATCCATGAAGACTTCCATATGTTTTTCCAACATATCAGCGAAAATGGAATTCATGCATCTCTGAAACGTGGTTGGAGCATTAAATAACCCAAATGGCATTCTCCTGTAAGTAAAAATACCATATGGACATGTAAAGCCGTCTTCTCTTGATCCTCGGGTGCCACATGTTGTACCCCAAAATTTGACCAACCCTTTTCTTGTACTTGGCTTATGTTTCATTTCATTTTAGCATTTGCATTTGCATAGGATTGTTCTTAGCAGGGGATCAAGAGAGGTGTTCCATTCAAGATAAGAGTCTCATTTGATCTCAAGCTCAGGCAAGAGTGTTTACCATCATTAAGAAGTTGTCAAGGCTCTTTGAAGGAAAAGGTTGATGTGTGTTGTTTGTCTCCTATCTTGGGGGTCAACATAGGATCATCAGGGGTCATAAGATCTTTGTCTTGGATAAGAGGTGTTTGAGAATCCCATTTTTTGCTTTGGAAGTCATTGTGGATCTTGTCTAGGCTTTCATTTCATCTCCAAGAGGTCATAGTCAAAGGATGTGAATCTAGGGTTTGATCTGGTCAACTCAAGGTCAACTGTGGATTTGGTTTTAAGTCATTGAGGACATGGGAAGTTATCTTGAGACATTTAGGATGTCATGTCAAGTTCAAATCAAGAAGAATCAAGAGTTCAAGGAGTTACTAAATTAGGGTTTCAGAGGATCTCAGTGTAAAATCCCTTTCTTTAGTGCTTAACTTCAAGGACAATTTACCATATGATACAAGTTCAATCTCATTTTCATGCAAACATGAAACTTGTAGGGAATTTTCTAGGCTTTCTTTTGAGTACTAGAACTCACCCATTGAGTTTGTAGAGCTCAAGTTATGATGTCAAGAAGTTAGAGGTCTCAGATGAACTTATTTTTGGTCAACTAAAAGTCAACTCACTTCCAAGGCACCTTTGACCTAGAATGAGGTTTCTCCTCAACTTCAAGTGAACATGAAATTTGTTCCTTATGATCTTAGATTTCCAAAAAGTCCTAGAAGTCCTTTATATCATATGTGCATCTCAAGTTATGGATCTCCCAAGGAAAGGGTATTTTGGGAAAGTTTCATTATAGGTCATTTGTGATAATGGTCATTTCCATGGACTTATGTACCTCAAATGCACTTCCAACCAACATGAAATTTGTTTATAAAGACCTCATTTACATCATAGAGATCAAGGATCACTTGCATTAAGGATTTATATGGCCATGTGGAAAAATTTTCAAATAAATAAATGGACTTTTAAGTATGACATGAAATGGATTCATTATAGGTCACATTTATCCCTCATTTTGAATAAATTCACACCACAATAAGATCATGAGAAGATTGCACAATTTGGCTTGGTACCAAATGCGTGGAAACATGACATTTTCAAGTTTCTTCATGAGAAAGTTTCCACTTCAAACTCACAATGTGGACCAAATCAAAAGCCCAGCTCAATCAATTGGGAAATACACCTCACATGCTGCAGATTAGTGCACTTATCATGTATAAATGAAGCAAAACGCGTGTGCTTAAGTGAGGTTTCTTATTTGGGAAAATTTTCAAAATCTCACAACTGAGGCTTCATGGGCCTGCATGACACATTCAAATCCATCATATATATAAGCTAAGAGCTTGCCCTAGAAGCTCAGAACGCGCAATTGGAGCTAGAGAGAGCATAATCAAAATTGAAATTTCTCAAGGATTTTACAACTTCGAATTCCATTTTTCTATGCAAATCAATTGAAATTGAAGCCTGATTCTTCTTCCTGGGAGCATTTGGAGTGAAACTGGTGCAAGAGAGTGAAGCTTACCCACATCTGAAGAACAAACAGAGTGGCTTCATTCAGTAAGTTTCCATCTCTTAATTCTCTCATTCTAGACCATGATTTAGGCTCATACTGGTTGCATCTGAAGCCTTACGTTGAGTAGGCCATGTTTGATCATTGTTGTTCATGTTTGATGAGGTTTTCAGTTGGTGCACTGAAACCTTAAGTCTTCGATTCTCCTTGATCTTGAGCTTTTGTGATGATTGATCTATGGATTTGGAATCCTTGTAGCAAGACCTTTCGTTTGGTACCATTTTTGTGCTTGTTGGTGGTGGATTTTCACCTGAGCTCCGGTGAGCTCACCAGAGAAGACGAACGGAGCCCTAGCTCCGGCGTCTAGTTCATTTGAGGTCAAATATGATGTGGATCTTCCTTGACTTGTTGACTGCACGCGTGTTTGCTTTTGATTTGCTTGACTTGTCTATTTGGCACTTTGACTTCACGTACGTTTAACGAAACGGTGTATTTTGTGTAGTAAGTTGAGTTTGGTGGATTGGGCTTGGTTTTCTCTTCACGCCCCCCTTATTTGGTGCCCAATTGCACTTTCAATGTGTTTCAGTTGTTTCTGGCTTTTACTTTCACACCTCCCTTTCGTTTCCATTTATTTTTTATTTTATTTTATTTTCTGTTTTGATTTGCAACTATTAAAAATAGCTCCAATTTTCCAAAAATTCTATAAAAAATATTCTCCATCATTTTAAAACCTTAATTAATTTTCCATAATTTTTAATTCTGATTTGATTTTATTTTGCAATTTAATTTGAATTTTGCAATTGGAGAGGTTTTTAATATTGTTTCTACTTGATCATCCATGCTTGAACTACCATTTGATATCACCAATGAATGAGGTTTCCTCTCCATCTAGAGGATGCATTGAGGTACCTTTGAGGCTGATTTTGGTCAATGTTTGATCATTTTTTGTTTGACCCTCGATTATAATTCAATAAGGTGGAACACCCTAGTTGATCAAATCATTTGGTGATGCCTTGATTTGAGTTTGGTTTTGGAACTTTGGCCTCTGTCTGCCGTTGTGCTTGGTTGATTTGAGCATTTTATTTGAGATTTACTGAACATTCCTTCTATTTTTGGTGAAGCTTGCAAGTCAAGTCACCTTAGAGGAAGTTCACACAACCTAGTTTGACCTAGTTCCTTTGGGAAATGACTTTGATGGATCCCATATGCACTCTATGAGTCTTGATACTCATTCTTGACATGATTAAGGTGCTGGTATTGCATTTTTTGGTTCATACATTTCTGTAACTTATGTTACAAGTTACTTTGAAGTAAAGGTATTCCACTTGTTCTTAAGTGTTGATCTTTGATTAAACTTTGGTTCTTTCTCTTACCTTGACTAGTTGTTTGCTTGTGCTTTGTTTTCATTTTTGTTTGTGGACTTCCTTCTTGTGTTTCCACTTCTGTCCCTTGAGTTTGGATCATCTTTCAAGACAATTTAGTGTCCATGTGCATACTTTGAGTTTGTCTTAAATGATGGATAATCTTTTAGCACTTGTTTGCTCCTTCCTTTTGCATGATCAAGTTGTTGAGTTTGGTTGAGACACATTTCATGTGCTTGCTCCCCAAGCTTCTTTCTCCCCTCTTCTATTTGATCATGGCCTTTTGTTTGTGTTTTGTTCTTTATCTTTTGGGTTATAGTTATTGATGTGTGAATGGTTGTAGGAGTTGTAACTTCTTCTATTTCATCTCACTTCTTCTTTGACTTGTTTAAGTCATTTTGCTTTGATCTTTTGTTTGTGTTGCATCATTTGAGCATTACATATCATGTTTACCTTATTCCTTGACTTGTCTAAGTCAACTTCATCTCTTTCTTACATTTCATTTGCGATTGATTTATCTTGTATTTTCTTGGTCTTTTGCCATGATCCCTTAGGATTCCTAGTCCCTCTGTTTAGGATGGAGGTATGAGAGACATTAAATGTTCAATCCAAGCATGATAATATAAGGATAGTCTTTTCCACTCTTAATCTCAATCTTAGGAGCACATTGCATGATAACATTAGGGTTGATTAGTTTCCCCTTAGAGTTTGTGTCTTCTCTTCTCATCTCAAAACTTCTTCAAGACATCTAATAAAGGATAATAATTGTTGTACGCTACGAGCCTTAAGTACTTGGGGAATGATAGTTGAGGGGATTCCTCTCAACTGTCTAGAGTGTTTACCGTATGCCCTTTGGGCGATATGTGACGCATTCGCTCTCAAGTCATAGTCTTTAGTGCAACATGAGTTACAAACTTAACTCAATTCACTTCTTCGTAAAAAACATAAAACAAAACATCAAATCTTTTTATCCTTCGAGATTAATTGAAAATCATTTTCATAGAGAGTGTGTTAACTCTTGTTTCTACCGCAAACAGGTAATGCCTAAGTCTCCAATGGTCGAGCAACAATACACTTAACTGCTAGAACGAAGGTTTAACCCTACTCAGTTAAAACACTTGAACAAATCTGTGGTCGTGTCAGCCCGAACTACATTTGCTCTGATTTCTAGTATCAAACAAGGATACGTAAGCACAAAACAACGATGTCTTGGCGAGCAGCCTTTCCCCCCTTCACTCGTAATTTTCCAAACTAGGTTGACTATGACTTTCCCATTGCACGAGGGAGTACGTAGGCATAGAGCGGCGATGCTCTATCGAGTTTCTTTTTTTTTCTTTTGTCCCTGTGAGCTAGCCTTCTTATAGATTAACACCCTTTTAGATAGACAACAAGCATGGATCTCGTTGAGTACAACGGACATGAGGGGTGCTCATACCTTCCCCTTGCGTAACCGACTCCTGTACCCAAGATTTGGTTGTGATGACCTGTCTTTTCCCCGTTTCATAGGTTTTCTCTGATCATTTCCTTTCCCTCTCTTTGAGATAAATAACAAACGGTGGAGACTCTTCTGTCCTTGTCGGCACCTCTTCGTAGTGATGCGACACCACAATAATTTGATTGTAACCGGAGTAACCGTCAAGGAAACAATAATAATCATGATCAGCTAACCTTTCCAACATTTGATCAATGAATGGAAAAGGGAAATGGTCTTTCCTTATAGCAATATTCAACCTTCTATAATCAATACAGACCCGCCAACCTGTTACCGTTCTTGTCGGAATCAACTGGTTTTTCTCGTTTTTTATGACGGTAGTACCCCCTTTCTTTGGTACCACGTGGACCGGGCTAACCCAAGAGCTGTAGGATATAGGATAAATAAGACCTGCATCTAACAATTTCACAACCTCTTTTCTAAGTACCTCTTTCATGGCCGGATTAAGTCTTCTTTGAGGTTGCACTACTGGCTTATAATCATCTTCCATGAGAATTTTGTGCATGAAAACCATGGGGTTTATACCTTTTAAATCCTCAATGGCCCACCCAATAGCACTCTTATATCTTTTGAGAACAGTGACCAACTTGTCTTCTTGGATCGTTTTAAGGTTCGAGCTTATAATGGCTGGGCATTTACCGTCAGTGTCCAAAAAAACATACTTCAGGTTTTTCAGAAGTTTTTTCAACTCCGTACTCTTTTTTGTCTCTTCATTCCCTTCCATAATCTGAGGTTGTCTTAAATCTTCCCACCGGTGTGATCGAGATCCTTTCAAAGGGGGTTATGCTTCCATCATGGCTAACACTCCCACCTCTCTTCCATCATCTGTTTCAGTTGGTTCAAAAATAGACATACTCAATACTTTTTCTAAAGGTGAGGAAGATACATCTTCACAATTCTCATTGGTAACCACTTGGTCAAGCACTTCTATATTACTGCTTGTAAAAAAATCATTTTTGTGCTTCATGGTATTTCTCACTTCAATTTTTAATTCTTCATCATAAACCTTCAATGTCGTCGTACCCTCTTCCATATCTATCAGTACTCTACCAGTCTTTAAAAAAGGGCTTCCAAGTATCAGGGGGGTATCTTCATCTTCTGGCATCTCTAGTATCACAAAATCCACTGGAAACACAAATTTGTCAATCTTTACCAAAACATCCTCCACCACCTCATACGGTCGCTTCACTGAGTGGTCTGCAAGTTGAAGTATCATTCTTGTATCTTGCACCTTACCAATTCCTAGCTTTTTGTAGATGGATAATGACATGAGACTAAGACTTGCTCCCAAATCAATACGAGCTCTATTGAACGATCTATCCCTAATAGTGCATGGGATAGTAACAGCACCTCGATCTTTCTTCTTCACCTGAATATTCAGACCCTGCAAAATAGCACTACAAGTTTCAGTTAGAATAATCGGTTCTGTATTGGTGGTCCGCTTCTTGGAGATGATATCCTTCATGAAATTGGCATTGGTTGGCATTTGCTCGAGTGCCTCCAAAAATGGGATGTTCAGTTCCAGCTTTTTAAACATTTCGAGAAATTTTTCATAATTTTTCTCTGGCTGCCTTTTCTTTTTGTTCCTCTGAGGGTACGGAAGTTTAATCGGTCTGGGCTCAATGATAGTTTTTTCTTTAACAATTGGCTCTGGTGCCACCACTTCTTCATCAACTACCTCGTTTTCTTTGATCTCTAAATTAACTTCTAGCAACTGATCTTCTTCTTCAACACTCCTATTCGGCACTTCCTTATATTTTCCACTTCTGGTGGTCACAACATTAACACTCTTGTGATCCCTAGGATTAGTCACAGTTGAACTTGGAAGAGCATCTGGTGTTTGGGATCCTGACAATTGTTGTGCTATTTGACTCATTTGCACTTCAAGATTCTTTATAGAAGCACCTGTGTTCCTCAGATTACTCTTTGTTTCTTCTTGGAATTGAGAGCTTTGAGCGGCCATCTTTTCAATGGCAATTTCCCAATCAGCTTTCTTTTGAACCTGTTGTTGCTGTGGTTGATATTGTTGCTGGTAAGGCTATTGTTGTTGTGGTTGATACTGTTGCTGTTGAGGTTGGTATTATTGTTGGTATGGAGCTTGACTTTCTTTAGATGCATTCCCTTGTTGATCTTTCCATGCAAAGTTTCGATGATTTTTCCAACCTGGATTATAAGTGTTGGAGTAGGGATTGTTCCGCTTCAAGAAATGTATTTCCTCAATCTGTTTAGCAGTTGCAACACAGTGCATGGTGAAGTGAGGACCCCCAAAATTTTTGCAGATTACTGCTTGTACCGGTTGAACTTGTGCCACAGTTTAAGTGTCAAGACTCATCTTCTTTAACCTTCTTTCGACTTCCGCTGAAATTTGATCTTCCATCTTTACCACTTGTTCAGTAAGTTTCAAATCAATGGCCTTCTCTAGTTGACTAACACTTTAGTCATACAATTCTAAGTGTTCATTCGCGACGATCGCTTCAATAATTATTTTGATGTCGGTGGCTGTTAAAAAATTAGTTGAACCACCGGCTGCTGTATCAATAAGTTGTTTAGTCTTCATTTTTAGGCCATTAACAAAATTATGCATTTGTTCAGTTGCATCCATGTTATGAGTCGAGCATGCAACCAAACACCTCTTGAATCGTTTATAAGCATCTCCAAGCGACTCTCCCTCCTTTTGTTTGAAATTAACAATGTCGTATATTTTTCTGATATAGACATATGCAGGAAAATATTCATTTAGAAATGTGGTCTCCATCTCGTGTCAAGTGTTAATACTCCCAGCTGGTAAAGAATAAAACCATTCTTCGGTTTCATCGGACAAGGTGAAAGGGAACATTACTAGCTTCTTTGCTTCTTTTGAATGTCCCTCAATCTTTAATGAGGTGCTCATAGTTAGAAACCTTTGAAGATTTTTATTTGCATCTTCATTGATTCTTCCCTAGAAAGGTATGCTCTAAAGCTGCCGGATAGTTGATGGATGTAGCTGAAAGTGTGCAACATTCACTGGTTGATTCACTATGGTTAAACGCCCTGTTGGAGCATTTTCCCTTCCATAGTCTCCTAGAAGTCTTTCGGCTGGAGGTGGAACTCCTTCATGATGAAAGTCTCGGGCTCTGTCTCTGTGCCCGAATCTGTATGCTCGGAAAGAATCACAACTTCTTCTTCGTTCTCTGCAATCTCTGTTCCGGAGTTTGAAGCTGTCAGTGTTTCAAGTTTAGCTTTTCTGCGCCTAGCGTGCAACAATCTTTCGGGTTCTAAGTCAACAGAAAATAAAGCTGAGGTCTTACCTCGCATACACAGGTTAGGAAATTATTAGTAATAACAAAAATATAATCAGAAAATAAATAAGTCAAAATTTTAGTCACAGAGTGACAAAATTCTAATTGAATTAACAAGGTACCCAAAATTTTGGCAGTCCCTGGCAACGACACCAAAAAATTGACTGGTAAATTAGCAAGTGTACTAATTGTACCGATATAGTAATAATAGGGGTTTTTTTCCAGTATCGATCTCTGAGGACAGCATGTAAATTTTCGGTAGAGATGTTATTTCAATCAAACAAAATAACCTTGGGGTTTTGTTTGGGGTTTTAAACAGGAAAATAGCAGAAAGATAAAATTATATTATGATTAAAAGAAAACATGCTAGGAGAAGTGTATGAATTGCTTAGAATGAACCCTAGAGTAAATCAATGAAATATGTCACAAAACCTTAATTTGTATTGCCCCTCAAAAGTATTTTTCTTAAATTCCTTAACTGAAAAACCTTTGATATTCTTCCTTGACCCTAATTCCTTAGAAGTCAAGGAAGGATATCAAACAATAGTTCTGACAAAGGCTTTTTACAATCATTACAGGGATATCCCTATTCCTAGGCAATATTTACTGTAATGTGTTATACAAAATAATCGATCGGTTTTTCAGACCAAATTCCTATTCGTACATCGTTCCCGATTTATATGATCTTAAAAAGTTAGACGATTTGCATAACAAAAATATTAACGAATGAAACAAAACCTCATTAAGAAATGCAACAGATGTTCATTACAACACAATTCAGGGACACCACCTAGCAATTGGGGGTTTAGCTATTCATAGTATTCAACAAAAACAACATATGAAATAGAAACATTACAAGATTTAAGGAATAAAGTTGATCTTCAATTTCTTCCGATCAAGAAAATCTCCTTGTCCTCCGAATTTTTCAGAGCTTCCAAATTCTAGTTGTATTTTCTTTGTACGATCCCAAAAGTCCCCTTCTTCACTCAGAAATCCCTTTTTAATAGTATCAGATCCATCTTTTTCATGTGAAAAGTTTAAATTGCCCTTCATGCAGTCTGGTTGGGCACATTTCAAAAACATCACAAATCTGGTCCCCTCACCCAACACGGGCCGCGTCAGCTGACACGGGCACCCGTGTTGGCTCACAGAAAGGAATCTCCAACTTTCAACCTTCAGGAAAGCTGACGCGAGCCGTGTCAGCCCTCTGGTTTCTCTTTTTCTTGTAGTTCTGGTCCCATCCTGACACGGGCACCCGTGTCAGGCCTCTGATTATGCAGAAAATCCTCTTGAACTCAGTTGACTTTGCATTTCTTTCTCTGATTTCTTCCATGGACCTAAAACCACTAATACTACCAGTCCAAGACAACAAAAGTGCTTTATTAACTATAATTTAAACTGCAACAAAATAAAAAGACATAATGCAAAAACATAAACAATTAGAGGAAAATAACAACGAAATAACTCACAGTGTTACCGATTAGATGAAATTCTTGCCGAATACATGACGAAAACAAAGTAGAACAGGCGACCGATCAGGCGTGCAGGTAGGAGTCAAGTTGGAGATGAATCTAGAGATGTAGTTCAATCGTCCGAGGAAACCTCTGATTTGTTTCTCCATTTGAGGAGCTGGCATCTCTTAAATTTCTCTAACTTTGTTGGGATCCACTTCGATTCCTCGTTGACTAACAATGAACCCAAGTAATTTGTTGGAACGAACTCCAAACGTACACTAAGCGGGATTTAGCCTCAGTTGATATTTTCGGAGCCTTTCAAACAATTTTTTAGATGATCCAAATGATCTTTTTCATCTCGAGATTTTGTGATCATATCGTCCACATATACCTTGATCTCCTGATGCATCATATCATGGAAGAGTGCAACCATGGCTCGTTGATATGTGGCTCCTACTTCTTCAACCCAAAAGGCATGACATTATAACAATAAGTGCCCCAAGGTGTGATGAAGGTTGTTTTTTCCATGTCGGTTGGGTCCATTTTTATCTAGTTGTAGCCAGAGAAACCATCCATGAATGGGAATACCACAAAACTGGTTATGTTATCCACCAAAGTGTCGATATGTGGCAGAGGGAAATCATTCTTCGGGCTAGCTTTATTCAAATCCCTATAGTCTACACACATTCTGACTTTACCGTCTTTCTTCGGGATAGGCAAAATGTTAGCCACCCATTTCGGGTACTTTGATACTGCTAAAAAGCCTGCATCGATTTGTTTTTTTGACCTTATCTCTGATTTTGAGAGCCATTTCAGGTCTGGATCTTCGAAGCTTTTGCTTAACCAGAGGACACTCAGGCATCCAATGTCGGTATCCAACTCAGGCATATATTGGTAGGACCAAGCGAATACATCTATATACTCTTTAAGACACATTATCAATTTGTTTTTAACTTCTACCCCTAGCGGTGCCCCAATTTTGACTTCTTTTCTTTCTTCTTCAGAGCCCAAGTTGATGACGTCAATCTGTTCTTTGTAGGGATGAAGATAGGTGTCCTCGTACTCAGTCATCTTTATCAATTATTTAGGGGCTTCAGAATCTTCATCACTCTCTTCTTCGGCTTAAAAAAAATGAATCACTACTAGAAGGGACCAAATGATCATTGGATTTTGTAGGTGATGGAGGTTTTCTGCATGGTTTTATAAGTTTTAAAATGATCATACACACACAACAAACATGCAGATGATGGGTTGACTTTAAATTTTCAAAAAGTTGCCATTTTTTCTTCTCAAAAAGTGAAAATAATGAGGAGAAAAGCAAGAGTTTTAACAAAAACACTTCTTCATTCATTAATCTTTTAAATCGCAAAGTGGCCCATACAAAAGGATTTTCTGGCCTTGGGTAAGACGAGGAATTTTTTTAAAAAGAAAAAGCTAACAAGCAAATGGATTACACTAAAGGTAGTATGACAGAAAATTCTACTGTCTCCCAATTGCACAAAGCTGCTACGTCTCGGATCACCAGGCTGCCGAGGTCACTTTCTTCATCTTCATCAATGATGGAATTTACTTGTACCCCTCCACTTACAAATATTTACTTCAGGTTCTTCGGCTTCTGGGTACTTTCTTCAGATGTTTCTTTCAGAGTTGGTTTGTAACCCAACCATTTCCTGTTGTTCTTGGCGCGATCATTCACCTTTATAACCTCTCCCCATCCTAGTGGGGGTCCTTCTTCCATTGCAACTTTCATGCTTCGTATAGAGGCAAAAGATGGACCACGGACTACAACCGGATCATCAACCAACACAGCATGTGCAATCTCCAAGGCTTGGAACACTTTTTCGAGTGCATCCTCATCGGCTTCCATATATCTGAAGGAGGATAGGTTGCTCATCATCAGATCTTCTTCCCTATGTGGTATGACCAGTTGATCGTTAGTGAGAAACTCCATATTTTGGTGTAATGTAGATGTGACAACACCCGTTGTATGTATCCATGGTCTTCCCAACAGACAGCTATATGCAGGATTTATGTCCATTACTTGGAAGGTGATTTCAAAGACTTGGGATCCTACCATGATTGGTAAATCAACCTCTCTTATTACGGTTGTCCTCGATCCATCGAAAGCCTTCACAATTAAGGAGGTAGGTCTCATCTCAGCTCCTTTGTATGCCAACTTTGCTAATGTTCTTTTGGGCATTACATTGAGCGTGTCTTCTTCATACTTAACAGTGGCAACTGCTTGAGGAATAGTAACGGTAACTTTGGGAGCAGCCTCCTTGGGAATAGTAACGGTAACTTTGGGAGCAGCGGCAACTGCTTGAGGGACAACATGGTTAGTCCTAGGCTGATATATCCGACCACTGCGAGTCATTTTTCTTTCCCCAAAAATGTTTGTTATATCCTCTTGTTTTCTTCTGGCATTCATGTCGTACCATGAATAGTCGTGCATCCATGATATGGCTCTTGGATGAGGACCTGGCCCTCTCCTTAGGCCGAACCTTGGTTGATCTTTTCCGAATTTGGGTACGGGATCATTGTGGAACACTAGTCTGACTGTGTTGGGTCGAGTCATTTTGTCGCTGTTAGTTTTGAACACTACTATTTTATTGGACTCTTCCGGTATATTGAATACTGGTTCAATAACTGCCATATCCTCTTTCCTCTTCTTATTACTAACTCGTAGCATTCCTTTGTTTATTAGTGATTGAATATCTTTTTGCACAAGGTCACAACCTTGTGGATTTTGGCCGCATTCTTCACAATTTTCATATGTACCTTTGAACAACCATGCCTGAGCTAGTCTTTTGTGTAACTCTACCAATGGTGTCTTAACTTCGGATACTGCAGTGACCGTCTTCATTTCAAAGTCTTCACCCTCTTCATTTATAGTGTTTACTCCGCCATGGTTTGGCAAAGGATTATCTTTTACATTGGGGTGATTGTCGTCTAATGAAAGTATCTTCTTTTCTATTAATTCCCTAATAATGTGTTGTAGTGCAAAACATCCTTCCAAATCATGGCCCACAGCATTCTCGTGGAAAGGGCAATGTGCATTGGGATTGTAATAGGGAGGTAAAGGATTAGGTGGGACACCCAGTTTCCTTGTCTGAATGAGTCCTCTTGCCACCATCATGGGATACAACTCGACATAGCTCATTGGTATCGGTTGTATTCTTGGTTTCCCGTTCCGGTAGGCTGGCCTAGGAGCTTGAACCCTGGGTTGTTGTACCTGCTGATTGTATTAGGCACCCCTAGTTGAGGGTTTTGAGGACTCTGTTGATTTTGGAAAACTGGCGTCACTGCCGCTACGTATGGCGATTGATGATACTGTTATCGCGGGCCTCTTTGATTCTGCGTTCTTTTTTCATGCATTACTGCATTAAGTTCTCCTTCTTTTTTCTTGTAGAAGCTGCCTGGTGGCCTATTTGTCGTACTCGTGCTGGAACTAGTAGCTGAGCTTGATACTTTACCGCTTTTTAAACCTGCCTCCACTTTCACACCTACGGCCACAATATCAGAAAAATTTGTTGTGATACTGCTAATCAACCTTTCGTAAAATTCAGGTCTGACCGTATCTACAAACCAATCAGCTAGTTCTTTCTCTGTTAGGGGAGGTTCCACCTGAGCGGTAGCTTCGCACCATCTCTGCGCGTATTCTTTGAAAGATTTGGAACTCTTTTGTGTCATGCTGAGAAGCTGACGATGATCTGGCGCTAAGTCCATGTTGTACTTGTATTGTTGCATGAATGCGTCAGATAAGCCCTGGAAGCAGTGTATTTTTGATTGATCTAAGCCTAGATACCATTTGGCGGAGGCACCCTTAAGATTTCCTTGAAAGCAGTGTATTAACAATTTGTCGTTCTCAATATGTGGGGCCATACGTCGACAGTACATGATCAAGTGGACCTTTGGGCAGGTTGCTCCTTCGTACTTTTCAAATGTGGGCATTACAAACTTGGGAGGAAATACCAAGCCCAAAACCAAACACATGTCCCTAGCATCAGTCCCAAAGACATTGTTCCCTTCCATGGCCTTCATTCTTTTGGCCATTATATCCATCTCAACTCTTGATTTGTCATGTTTCTCATCCTCAATCTTAGACCTGTCGGGTATGTCGAATAATTGCTAAAGGTTGTTGAAGATTGGTCAGACCTATGCTTAACCCCCTGCCTAAGTGTAGGTGGGATCCGTTGTTAATAGAACAGTCTGCGGCTGGAAGTTGAATTGTTGGGGATTACCGAATGGTGGCATAAAATCCTTGGTAATACCAAACTAGGGTTCAACTGCTAAGGTCACTACCGGAGGAGGATTTGCCGCTGTCGTGTTGATTTCGGATTCCACTGTAGTTTGTGAGTCCATTTTTGCTCTTATTACCTGAAGGACTTCCATAATCTGGATAACATCGCCTCTTATCCCTTCTAGATTGTTGTCAATCTGATCGATTCTTTGGTCTTGATCAGCGATGCAACACTATGCAAATGCAAATGTAAAACTAACCATTCAAGGAAAAGCAATAATCTTGTTTATAAACAAAATTAATAGCACACGTGACAACATATTTTGAAAAGCAAAGTTTTATTGATAAATCAAAGTCTGTTACAACAGATGGCTCTTGTTAACATATAAGTCCTTTCTTACAACATAGTTTTCAACAAGTAGTGATTACATTAATAGGCTCCTAAGATTACAATCTTAGAAAAACAGAAAATTAGGAAGCCTCGGTCGTTCAAACAAGACGATCCTCCTCCTTCTTAAGGTCTGGACTGGTGTTGATTCTGAAGGATCATCTCCCATAACTTGGCGTTCTTGCATTCTGCTTTAACTAAAGCGAACATCAACTCATCTCTAGGCATGAGCATTTCAGGCTCCATAGAGATTTCATAAGTGTGATTGTAGAACATTCTTAGAGCTATCTCTTTTGACCAAAGGAGATAAACTTTTCTGGCTAGGCAGCTTTCATTTTCTTCCGCATTCATTCCTTGCATATGGAGACGATACCAAGCCAAACGGGTATGGGTTTCAAAGTTTTTATCACTTCCCTATTCATATAAACAAGTTCTTAGTAGGTCTTACTCTGGCTCTGGTCCGGTTTGATATCCTAGATGACGGCGAGGAAGGATCGGGCTATAGCTGATGACTCCTTTCGTGCCTATGAGAGGTATGTTTGGAAAGTCTCCACAGCTTTGAATCATGGAGATTCCACTATTTTTGACGTCATACCAACTGTTATCATAATGGGTGCGTGATGCTAATTTTTCAATCCAAGCATCTTTGTTAGGGAAATTCTAGAGAATCTGAGTTTTGGGCAAGTGTGAAATAAACCACTTGCTGAGAAGCGTTGTGTAGCATGAGAATAGCCCTAAATCATACATCCTCCAGTGATGGATAACAAAGTAGGTGTTGGCCAGCAGCGTGGGTACAAGATTTCTGATTATGAAGATCTTATGACCTCTTCACTGATGAACTCATCGCAGCTAGGGAAGAGATACAATCCATAGATTAGAAAAGCCAGGATTGCTTCAAAGATCCCTAAGTCTCTGTTATCATAATGGAATTCTGCTCTTTCCATGAATGGTCTTGCTTCCATTATGGAGAAACCTTCCCTACTTACCAAATGAGCAGGCAGCTCTGTTGGCTCAAGATGTAGTGCTTTGGAAAGCTCTTCCCTTCTTGGTTTACTATAGGGAGGTGTGAAGGTCAGAGGAATCTTCAAATAGGCGGGATACTCCTCCAAAGTTGGGAGTAGCTGTAAATCTGGGAAGATGAAACAATGGTATACTGGGTCGTAAAATTCAACGAGTGCTAGCAACATGTCTTCGTTGACTCTTGTGTTTAATAGTGGCAATAGATCTTCATACTTGGCGATAAATGCAGCGGGGTTCTTGACGAGGCCTCCCAAAATCCTAAGATTGTCCAATCTCAAGCTTAGAAACGAAAATCTACTTCGGCATTCCATAACAATGTCTGCAAAAGAAATTTTTTGAATTCCTTGAATGGTTAGCGAAAATGAGAGAATGCAAATACAAAATGCAATTGGTTTTACAAAACTCAGAAGATTAATTAAGCCAAACCCCTTATTTCATTAACTGTTAGAAAAAAGTTACAACTTTCAAAATACAATACAAGAAGCCTAAGTTTACATTGGGAAACTAAGTCTTATGGTCCAAGTTTCTAACAAGAACTTCAATTGCGCAACCTCTTCAACTTCTTTAGCATTGTATTTTCCATTACCAATTTGTCCACTATGCATTTCCAAGCTCCAGAGGT
This sequence comes from Lathyrus sativus, assembly GCA_963859935.3. Classification (NCBI taxonomy): domain Eukaryota; kingdom Viridiplantae; phylum Streptophyta; class Magnoliopsida; order Fabales; family Fabaceae; genus Lathyrus; species Lathyrus sativus. The sequence goes on along the minus strand of OZ012740.1, from coordinate 142,959,015 downwards.
AGGTGGGACATTTGAATATTAGTGAATGCTTTGAGTAGGCTTGACGCTAGAGAAAAATAAATTCTCTTTTGTCACTTCCCCATTAATCATACATTATTCGAGCCAACCTATCAGTTCATATTTGTCTTGCACTTCTCTTATGAGTTTTGTTGTTTCAGAGGAACGGTGCATGATACTTCCCTTCCCAAGTATCTCTCTCAAGTTGTGTTCTTTCAAGTGTTTCTTGGTATTCATCCATTTTTTCAATGGTAATGGTAGAAGATGATGACAGGATAATAATCTGCACATTCTTTTCTAGGAGGTATGGCATCTTCAGATCTCAAACTCTAGATTGGACCCAGTGAGTGAAGAGCTCAAAAGCTACACAGTTCTTTTTTCCTAGACCAACTTTAGTATTTTCTGAACATTCTCCCAAGCATCGAATGTGCTATTTTTTACATTCTTTGTTGCTTCTGTTTTGAGATAGAAGAATCCTAATAACAGTAGATTGGTGGGCTTGTCCTTCATTGGAAAACCAAACTGGCGTTTGGCCAAGGCAGGATTGTAGCTAATTCCTCCCCTTACCCCAATGAGTGGTATATTTGGGAAAGTTCCACATTGGTCAAAATAAACTCCTCTGTCGTAGGCAGGATTGTACCAATGAGTGTCAGCTTGTGTTAAAGATATCATTCTTTGAGACCATTTCCATCCATTGGGATTTTCTTTAAAAGCGTCAGTTCTCGGCAAATGGTTGACGAACCACTTGTGTAGTAGAGGTGCACAAAAGAGAATAGTTCATTTTCCTTGAAGCGTCCGGTGATGAATTGAATGATAAGTGTCTCCTAACAAGGTAGGCACTGGGTTGTGTAACACCCCATTTAAATTATTCAGTCCCTTTGGTATTTTCTGTGAGGTGTAGTTGTGTGGTGTCCTTAATTAACGGTATGAGGTTAGGAGTAAGGGAGAGAGGTGACCTTAGTTGGGGTACTGTGGACCTAGATAAAGGAGTAAGTTAATTATGATATCGAGAGCATTATAGTGATTAATATTATTCCAACTATTATTAATAATAATGTTAATGAGATTATCATTATTATTATTATTATTATTCGTATTAATAATATTATTTGGTGGAATATTATTATTATTCATATTATTACTATGAGTATGAATATTATTATTAGTGGGAGAATAATATTAGTATTATTATTATTATTATAGGATTTAAATAATAAAATAAGAAATAAGGGATTAAAGGAAATAGAGAAGTTTTTTTAGGGAAAGAGAATTAAACACGATAAACTTCCAGAGAAAGGTTTTGGGAGAAAAAGTGAAAAGAAGAACAAGGAGGAAGAGAAGGAGGCTAGGGCTGTCAATCCTTCAAGATTCTTCAATAATTGAGCAATTAATCAAGGTAAGGGGGGAGAATGGATTTCAATATGGGTGAATTAACATTAGAGGGTAGTGAGAGGTCCTTTCTCTCATAGGAATTATGTGTTCTTGAGGATTCTTGATCTAGTTTTCGTAACATGATAAATTCCATAAAATTGTTGCTGTTCTTGAATGATTATTGTATGGGGAGTATTGCTTTTCATAGTTTTCTATGTAAACCTTTCGGTATGTTGTGGTGATGTAAGGTTTAGGAATTTGGGTAAATATGTAGAAATGAATGTGGTATATCGTTATTAGTACGATGCTATAAGGTTTCCCCTAAGGTTTAGAGATTTGGGTTAATTGTGGGAAATAGGGAGGTAGCCGTAAGAATTTGAGGTTATGGCCAAATGGCCAAATGATATGTATCGTTGAATATTAATATAGGAAAAACTTATGGGAAATTGAACCTTGTGGCCAAAACCTTATATTAGTATATATCTGCCTATAAGGGATAGAATATTGATATTTGAAATTACGATGCCTTCGGAGCAATTGTAAGGAAATTGACGGTAGACCCTGGAGGTTAGTGGTTAGTATTCTTGACCCTTTGCGTGTAGGGATGAGAAATAATGATCTTTGCCTTCGTGGCCAAAACCTTGGATTGTGATATGTTTGACCCTGAAGGGGTTAAATATTAGATAGTGAGTAATTTTAATGTCGTAGGGTGTAATTGAAGGAAAAATTGTAATATGTTGTCCCTATAGGAATAGGAATATTCAAATGTGGGTAACTCTGAAGTACTCAGAGCAATTGCACGAAATCGTGTTTTATGTGTTGCAAATGTTTCCAGATGAGCCTAATAAACCATAGAAGTTGTGCAGTTATTGCCGTATAACCTTAGGAATGTTTTAGTGATGTTTTGGGTGCTTTGAGTAAGTAATTCGCAAGAATAATTGAGCGGAAATCAAATCCGGAGCGTAACAACATCTTTCTGTCCGTCACGGGTTCATGTTTTCGGTCGAAATTGTTTTGGACGTAACTTTGGATCCGTAAGTCCGTTTTGATCCCTGTTCAAAGTGTTGGAAAGCTAATGAACAGAGCTATAACATAGGATAGATAATGGAATTGTTTTCCCAATATTTTATATCTAATTATGTTTGAGAAGTCAATTATGTATATGTTTTAGTAACGAATCATGTTCTGGTTCAATGATGTCTTGGTGTTTTGATGGATGTGGGCCAAGATGGTTGAATATGGACAATCTTGTGCGATTGTGGTAATTCTCGAGAGGATTACGGTGAGCGGATGGCTCGTGTGGATCAAGATTGATCGTGAATTATGCATGATGTATTACATTGCATAATTGTGTTGACATACATTTCATATCATGTGTCTCGTGGAGATGGCTAGGTGGGAATCCATGCTGGGTGCCTAGTTTCATCCGAACTTCAATGTGGAAGTCGTTGTGGAGATAAGTTGCAGTTCAGAGGAACATATATACGACTTATCCGGATTCTGACGGGAATCGGTTCTAGTGTGAACCGTATGAGATTGTGTTGGTACCACATGCATTGTGTCGAGTCAGTGTGTCACATTGCATTATTGTAATTGAATGTGGGCTATGAATGCCAAGTGATTGAGGTGGCATGTGTATGTGCGTTAATTGTGCTTATTTTATGTGTGGTGTGTAACTACTCTTTAGCATGTGTATTTCACCGTTTATTTATTGAATGTAGTTCTCACCCCTTTTTGTTATTGTGTCTGTGCTCTCTTGGGAGTACAGGTGACCAGGTACTTGAGTAGTGCTTGGAGTGTGTTGCTATTTGATCGAGTCTTAGGAGTCGCTCTGATACGTAACATAGGATGACGGGATTACGTTGTTATTTGACTACATTATTTGTTTATTGTTACGTTCATTTATTGGACTTATGTTGTATGACCTTGTGTCGAGGAGAATTATATTGCAGAATTGATTTGTATTCCGCTGCTTACTTGAAAACTAAATAATATTGATTATTTTAATGAAATGAAGTGACTTAGTGTGATATCCCACTGTGTTGGAGAACTCTGATGAATTTCATGAATTGTTTATATATATTTATTATATTACACGTACGGGGTAAAGTGGGGTGTTACAATTGGTATCAGAGCAGGTCGGTCCGTCCGACCAGTGTTATAGTAGAGTTTGACTATAGAATGTTTATAGTCATGTGTGTGTTTGAATTGTCCAGTGTCGATCTTTGGTAAGGATTTTGGAGTGGACTTGATTTGTTTACCACTCCGCGAGTTGGATGTTATTTTAGGAATGAATTGGCTTGAGAGTAAGATGCGAGAGTCGTATCTGGAACCGTTCTCATCAGGTACATTTTCGAGGACGAAAATATTTTAAGTGGGTGAGAGTTGTAACACCCCATTTAAATTATTCAGTCGCTTTGGTATTTTTGTGAGGTGTAGTTGTGTGGTGTCCTTAATTAAGGGTATGAGGTTAGGAGTAAGGGAGAAAGGTGATCTTAGTTGGGGTACTGTGGACCAAGATAAAGGAGTAAGTTAATTATGATATCGAGAGCATTATAGTGATTAATATTATTCCAACTATTATTAATAATAATGTTAATGAGATTATTATTATTATTATTATTATTATTATTATTATTATTATTATTATTATTCGTATTAATAATATTATTTGGTGGAATATTATTATTATTCATATTATTACTATTAGTATGAATATTATTATTAGTGGGAGAATAATAATAATAATAATAATAATAATAATAATAATAATAATAATAATAATATTATAAGATTTAAATAATAAAATAAGAAATAAGGGATTAAAGGAAATATAGAAGTTTTTTTGGGGAAAGAGAATTAGAACACGATAAACTGTCAGAGAAAGGTTTTAGGAGAAAAAGTGAGAAGGAGAACAAGGAGGAGAAAAGGAGGCTAGGGCTGTCAATCCTTCAAGATTCTTCAACGATTGAGCAATTAATCGAGGTAAAGGGGGAGAATGAATTTCAATATGGGTGAATTAACATGAGAGGGTAGTGAGCGGTACTTTCTCTCATAGGAATTATGTGTTCTTGAGGATTCTTGATCTAATTTTTGTAGCATGATAAATTCCATAAAATTGTTGCTGTTCTTGAATGATTATTGTATGGGGAGTATTGCTTTTCATATTTTTCTATGTATACCTTTCGGTATGTTGTGGTGATGTAAGGTTTAGGGATTTGGGTAAATATGTAGAAATGAATGTGTTATATTGTTATTAGTACGATGCTCTAAGGTTTCCCCTAAGGTTTAGAGATTTGGGTTAATTGTGGGAAATAGGGAGGTAACCGTAAGAATCTGAGGTTATGGCCAAATTGCCAAATGATATGTATGGTTCAATATTAATATAGGAAAAACTTATGGGAAATTGAACTTTGTGGCCAAAACCTTAGATTAGTATATATCTGCCCATAAGGGATAGAATATTTGATATTTGAAATTACGATGCCTTCGGAGCAATTGTAAGGAAATTAACGGTAGACCCTGGAGGTTAGTGGTTAGTATTCTTGACCCTTTGCGCGTAGAGATGAGAAATAATGATCTTTGCCTTCGTGGCCAAAACCTTGGATTATGATATGCTTGACCCTGAAGGGGTTAAATATTAGATAGTGAGTAATTTTAAAGTTGTAGGGTGTAATTAAAGGAAAAATTGTAATATGTTGTCCCTATAGGAATAGGAATATTCAAATGTGGGTAACTCTGAAGTACTCAGAGCAATTGCAGGAAATAGTGTTTTATGTGTTGCAAATGTTGCCAGATGAGCCTAATAAACCATAGAAGTTGTGCAGTTATTGCCGTATAACCTTAGGAATGATTTAGTGATGTTTTGGGTGCTTTGAGTAAGTAATTCGCAAGAATAATTGAGCGAAAATCAGTTCCGGAGCGTAACAGCGTCTTTCTGTCCGTCACGGATGTTCATGTTTTCGGTCGAAATTGTTTTGGACGTAACTTTGAATCCGTAAGTCCGTTTTGATCCCCGTTCGAAGTGTTGGAAAGCTAATGAACAGAGCTATAATATAGGATAGATAATGGGATTCTTTTCCCAATATTTTATATCTAATTATGTTTGAGAAGTCAATTGTGTATATGTTTTAGTAACGAATCATGTTCTGGTTCAATGATGTCTTGGTGTTTTGATGGATGTGGGCCAAGATGGTCGAATGTGGACAATCTTGTGCGATTGTGGTAATTCCAGAGAGGATTACGGTGAGCGGATGGCTCGTGTGGATTAAGATTGATTGTGAATTATGCATGATGTATTACATTGCATAATTGTGTTGACATACATTTCATATCATGTGTCTCGTGGAGATGGCTAGGTGGGAATCCATGATGGGTGCCTAGTTTCATCCGAACTTCAATGTGGAAGTCGTTGTGGAGATAAGTTGCAGTTCAGAGGAACATATATAAGACTTATCCGGATTCCGACGGGAATCGGGTTCTAGTGTGAACCGTATGAGATTGTGTTGGTACCACATGCATTGTGTCGAGTCAGTGTGTCACATTGCATTATTGTAATTGAATGTGGGCTATGAATGTCAAGTGATTGAGGTGGCACGTGTATGTGCATTAATTGTGCTTATTTTATGTGTGGTGTGTAACTACTCCTTAGCATGTGTATTTCACCGTTTATTTATTGAATGTAGTTCTCACCCCTTTTTGTTGTTGTGTCTGTGCTCTCTTGGGAGTACAGGTGACCAGGTACCTGAGTAGTGCTTGGAGTGTGTTGCTATTTGATCGAGTCATAGGAGTTGCTCTGATACGTAACATGGGATTACGGGATTACGTTGTTATTTGACTACTTTATTTGTTTATTGTTACGTATCTTCATTTATTGGACTTATGTTGTATGACCTTGTGTCGAGGAGAATTATATTGGAGAATTGATTTGTATTCCGCTTCTTACTTGAAAACTAAATAATATTGATTATTTTAATGAAATGAAGTGACTTAGTGTGATATCCCACCGTGTTGGAGAACTCTGATGAATTTCATGAATTGTTTATATATTTATTATATTACGTGTACGAGGTAAAGTGGGGTGTTACAGGTTGCCACTTAGAAATATGGTGATAGAGGAGGAATTGAAAAATTCTTCAACTTCTGAAATAACACCAATCCATAGATTAAGAGAGCCAATACTGCTTCGAATGCATCCATACCACCTTCTTTGGTAAGATAAGCAGCTTTCTTAACTAAGAAATTAGAACGGAAACCTTTGACTCCACCTTTGGTGGCACGGTTAGCTTTAATCTTAGATACTTCGAGGTGAAGATAATCTTCTATTTCCTTTGGTGAAGGTAAGCTTTCCAAGCCACTGTAAGGTTTCTGGTCATTTACAGGGACTCCTACGTAGTAAGTATATTCTTCCAAGGTTGGCACCAGCTGATATTCGGGAAAGGTAAAGCAGTGATACAGAGGGTCATAGAATTGAACCAAAGTGTTGAGAACTCCTTCTTCCATCCCTGTCTTGACTATACTCATTATCTTCCCATATCTTTTTCCAAAGTCTTCTGATACCATAGTCCCTAGTTTTCTTAACTCGGATGTATCAGGCTTCTTGAAATTGTATTTCTTAGTGTTTCTTGTCCCAATATCCATGATGTATCAAGGGTTTCACACAAAGAAATCAACTGAGCTTTACAAAACTAGTTGCAACATGAGATGCAATGATGAGATGATCCACACATAACACATAGGCAAATATTCACAAATACAATGCACATGCACACACGGGGTTTCCCCAAGCTCAAGGCCAAAGCATGGGGTCACAAGGTCTACCCATCCCCAAGGACTTGTACTATAGGTTAGTTGTACTTGCCGAACGGGTTCTATCAAAGTTCCCAAAGTCATAGTAAATCCTTCAGATATTATCAACCAACATGATTACTCACGTGAGTCAAAAATATTCTCAAGATAAACTCGTTTGAGTGTAGTATAGTGTGACAACTATTTCGGGACTACTCCCTGATAGTTTCTGCACTACGTCCTAAAAAGGCTTAGTGGGGTAAAAGTGTTACTAAAGATCCTCATTTTCACGGACTCTCATATTGAAACAATTAATGAGGTGCATGACTACTCATATATCATAAATCATCTCAAGGAGGTCTCATCTAAGTGTGATTACATCATATGTCAAACTTGCTAGGACTACTCCCAACAGTCAACTATCGATCATATCACATCTTATCATATGTGTCACTTAAGTCCGGGTTAAGACTTATCTCACCATTCATGATACCCAATGTCCACAGCATACAAAACAGATATATTCACAAATATACATGTAAGCAAGTATTCACAAATATAGCATACAATCAAATAAATTAGGCTAAACCCTCAATTTATAAGCATGTATCCCCAATGAAGTCGCCATTTCTGTTGCGGTGTGAATCGGATGTCAATCTATTAATTAACTTGAATCTTAATTCATTAAATTCACAACCGAACTTTTATTTATCCAATGGAAAGGTTAAAGAAAGAAATACATTTTGCGCGATGTAACAACAATGCTAATAGATCTGGGATCGGGGGTTGGTTATGCCTAGGTTAAATATTTCACATCCTAAACATATGTAGTACTCTACAGGAACCTTTTGTATGTTTGTATGCTAAGTTGATATGGTTATGCTATGGTTTAAGATTAGGGTTTGGGTAAAGTTCTAGGTAAAGACCTAAGTGTTGCACCCCAAATTTTGACCCCTTAGATCGTCATCATCATTTTAGGATCATATTCATTTAATTAACTAACCTTAACCCATTTCAAGTTCATCTTTGTCAAGATGCAGATGAATCAGGGTTCCGTACCGTCAAAATCGAGGCTTCGATGGTTTGATCAATCAATGTTTTGGATTGATTCAACTATAAACAAGATCAAGAATACTACATTGGCTCAAGTATGAATTCAATTTGAGGTGGTCACCCAAGAATTGAGAACAATGCAGTTCAAGATACCCGATTAGGGTTTTCGATCAAGAAAAGTCAACTGTAGTTTGACTTTTGATTTTAAAAGTGTTTCAATGGTGAGATAATGGCCCATTAAGTTACTATGTCTTGTTAAAGTCTATCCAAATAGTTTCAAGTCCTCAGAATACCCGGAACCCCAACAGTCGACTCGATAGTCACCGATTGATCGAGCGGTTGACCGAAAAGTCAACTCTTCAACCATAAGGAATTTGACTTCAAGATGCGCATAAAAAATGTTCCTTATGTCATATTACACCTTCCCATAAAATTTCATGACCATTGGATCAAGGGTTAAGAAGTAATTGCAAAAAACGGGAATTAGGGTTTTGAAAGGGGCAAGACCATAACTCCTCAACCACACATCCAAATGAAGTGGTTCAAAACTCATTGGAAAGCTCTTGACAATTCCTACAAAAGTCTCAAAGTGGTCCATGGTCAAAAAAATGCATAGATTTGGAGTTATTGCAAAATTCATTTCAAGAAGGGTTTTAACAATTTTGAAGGGTTTTTCAACCTAGTTCCATCTAGAATTTGGAAATCTCAAAAACATGAAAGTTATAGAGCTACTTGAGGTCTTTCTAAATTGTGGTAGAACTCCTCAATAGCACTTGTGAGTAAAAAGTTATGGGTCATGGAAGTTAGGGCTGCCACACTTGAAATCACTACTTCAACACTTCCCAAAATTCAAAATTCATCAACTTGGGCTACCCTCAGCCATTGGATCTTGTTCTATTCTGATATTATGAAGCTTGGATGATGCAAAAACCAGAAAAAATGAGGAATTGATGGGCTGTTGCAACTTGGAGCAAGTGGTCATTATAATAATCATTTAAAGTCTAGGAAAGAGAAACTTTTCTCCAAAGAAAACTGTAGCAGCTGCAAGACTTATCACTCTAAGCTCTATGTAGTCACTTCATGCACCATTCCACTTGATTTTCTGGCCTTCCTTGAGCCAAAGAACTGATGTGTAAATTCTGCCACAAGATCTTGGTAAGATTCATTCAAGATTTCATAATCTCCCTCCAAAAATGGCAAAATCCAAATCTGCCATCACCTTCATTTTCACTATAAATAGAGGCATTCTCTATGATGTTAGATACACCAGAGCACTCTTAAAAACCAAGAGAAATTACAGCTCTCAACTCATTCATTTTCTCAAAACCCTCATTCTTCAAAAACTTCAAGTTTTCACCAAAAGCTGCCTCAAGCAAAATTTTGCTCAAACTCATTTCCACCACTTCCAAGCCACTCAAAACCATTTACACAATCTATAAACATTGTGTAGGAGGTGTTCATACACTCAAACCACCCAAAAACATCATTTTCCTAAAAGTCAACCTTCATACCTTAATATGTTGACTTTCATGCACTTTGGAAGCCAAGTCTTTACTTAAGGCGTTTCCCACCACCTCAACACTCCTAACACCTCATATATATCATATTTAACCTGTCCAAAGTCTCAAAAACTAGCTGTGAAGTTCACAACTCTAACTGTCTTGAAGGATAGTTTGTTGCTTCAAGAGGAAGAAAGCTCCAAATCTTTGCCAAGGAAGAAGATCTCTGGGTTTCTTAGCTTTTTAGCTTGTTCAAGAAAGACTACAAGAGGTATGTAATGCTCAACCTCTTTATTATTCACACATTGCCATGTTTTACCATTTTGAGATTCTTGTTGTGAAAGTGTAGTCATGATGTCCTATATTGGTTCTTTGTCAAGAGTTTGAGTTCTATGGTTGTGATATTGCTTTTGTTAAATTATGTTATCTATGAATGACGTGTTGTTGATATGTTACCAATATTGAGCTTTGATGTTGTGTACAACTTGCTTTGAATATTTTATCCAAGATTAGCCTTAAGGATCCTAACATGATAATGTTGATGTGTTTGCCCTAGATCTATAAGCCCTTGTTATTGGTGATATTTTGATTAACTTGTTAGTTGTTTCATGATGATCCCCCTGCCCCTAGGTCATATTTGAATCTAGGTTTGCCTTGTTATGAGATTTGATACATTTGCCATACCATTTTCATGATGTTTTGTGTTAAACTGCATATGCTTGCCATGTTGTATTTCAAGTGTTTTAAACTATTGGTTTGTGTTTATATGATCTTGTTTGCCTAGTTGAGCTTGTTGAAATGATGAGAAACTTAAGATTTGGTTGTTAAGGCCAGTTATGAGGTTTATGTGTTTTGCTGTCAAATGTTTTGAACCAACATGTCATTTCTTGTTGTGAGCATTTTGTGTGTGATCCCTATGTATGAAACCATCATTTAACTTGTTTTGAGGCTGTATGTTGTACTTGTATGATCAAACTGCCCTTGCTTTTTTCAAAACCACTTTTCATTCTCCACTTGTTTTTTAACCTCCATGATACCAACAGCATATCATTTTCTGTTCCAACCTGTTTTTTACTTGAACTATGTGCATAGAATCTTCATTCTACATATTTTGAGTTTGTATGTGGTGCCAAATTGCCTCAACTGCCATGACAGATCCTAATTGCTTTTGAATTGTGACAATCTTGTTTTTTATGCTTTATTTGCAATCAATATGCCATATTCTGTCTGATGTTGATTTGAATTGATTTTGAGGCATGAGCTTATCCCTTTGCATATTTGTGGTATGTGTGTATCATTGTCATGACATGTTTCTCTTTGTTTTGAAAAATGCCCTGCTGCACCAAGTTTGTGTTAAGACAGTTTTGCATTTCTTACCATCAACATGCCAAGTTCATTTCTGTTTGCATAAGCCTGATTTTCTAAGCATAAATTCATCCATCTTCATGTTTATAATGTGTGTATATTGTTTGTATGACCTATGTCTACTTGTTTCCTCATCTCACTTTCAAATTGCTTTCTCAAACCAAAATATGCCATGACTATACCAAGTCTTGTTCCAATTGCAAAATGCTTGATTTCTGAGTTTGAACTCATTTATCTTCATATTTATGATGTGTATATGCTATTACTTGACATGAGACCACTCACTTTTAGCTAGACCAGCTTGTACCTCATTTTGCTGCCAAAACTGTTTTGAAACCACAACTGTACACTTCATCATGCTATTTGTGTTGATTTGAATCATTCCATGAGCATTAGTACCTCTAGATAGTGTTTAGGATTTCTATGTCTACATGAACCAAACATCTTTGTGAATGATATACTTTCTCTGCTTGACAGCCTGCCTTCCATATGTGTTGCAATTGCAACTTGACAACCAATTTTTGTTGTATGCATTTCATGATCAATATTAAGTGGTAGGATCATTCATTGATGTATGTGAGACTTATGTATGATGTTTATTTTGCCTAAAACTTCTCCAATCATGTCTTGGTTTCATTTATGCATCATTACGTGTTAATGAGTAGTTGGTATGTGACTTTCATTCCTATCTTCTTTGTGGCCAAACTTGAAGTGTAGAAACACTTAGTATCATGCTTATGGTTTGTGTGATAGGCCTGTTCAAACTGATTGTACTTATTTCATGACTTGGCTTCCAATTTGCATCTTTCAATTTCATTTTACTTGGCATGACAGTTGTGTTTTTTGTCTTTGATTTTGGCATTGTGATTGTTATATGCTTGTTTCTCATTGCATTTTAAGTATGTTGGTTGAGGCCTCATGATTTTCTTGTTCTGTTTGATCAAGCTTTGATATGTATCCATGTTTGGCCTGCTGCTTTAGGTACTATTGTTGTCATCTCTGCTGTCATACTATCTTTCCTCTGCCTGAGACTTTGGTGTTTTGTTTGTAAGCATTTGAGAGCATCATTGATATGTTTAGAACTATTAGGCCATGTATACATGATTGAGCATTCCCATTTGCCCTTGACAGTTTGCTTCATTATCATGCCGTGTTATGCAATTCATGAACCAGTTTCAGTTTTATTGATTTGTAGCTGAGCCCTAAGTGTGTAATCCCTCTGTTATGATGTGTATGACTTGTGTGAAATGCCTATTTGATGTGTATGAACTCAGAACTGGTGTGGTTTTCCCAAATGCATCTCAAAATGCCAATATGCATCTAAATCGTGTTTTTTGTTAGAGGCATTATTTCACAATTTTGTTAATACCATCTTATTCCTCATCAAAAAACAGTCAAGTTTGGCTAAAATTTCATGAAAAAAGATTGAGTTTTGATCAAGTTTTGATCCTTCACGTTTTTGGTTAGGTTGGTTTATTTGTTGCCCAGAAAATCCACCATATGTAGCCTTATCTATTTATGGGGGTGGCTTAATACTTGGATGTATAGCCACCCCAGTGGTAGACAACTTGCGCGCTTTGTAACCTTTCACATGCCTGACCTGAGTTCGATCCTTGGTGATAAACTCTTTTGGTTTTATTTTTTTCATTTTGCCTTGTTTAATCATTTTCTTCACTCCTTCCATTTCCCTAACATGCGCGCGCATTGTGTCCTAGTGGATAGGTGTTGTGTTGGTGAACACAAGGGCGTGGGTTCAATCCCTTCTCATGCCATTTCTCTTTATTCATTTGTTTCTCTTGTTTATTTTATTTTCATAAAATCTTTGAAGCTTCAAAATATCATAACTTTCTCATGCCGTATCTTTTTTAATTCGTTCTTTTTGTAACTTTTTCATTGTAATGTTTATTTTCATGTGATGGATTAAAATCTCAATTGCTTGTTTTTACAATGTCGTTTGCCTACTTGTTAGTTGGTTCATTCTTAGGTCGTTACCTCACATCTTGATTAAATTTCTTTCACACTATACTTGACTTGTCTTGTGTGATTTATTGATATTAGATTTCTTTATGTTTGTTAACATGTTGAGACTTCACTTCTTATTGGTGGTTACCATAATTTTTTTGCCCCCCTAAAACTTTATGTTTGAACATGTCTTATATTCTTTACGTATTTGATTGTCATCAATGCCTAGATGTTGTTACATTTGAATTCATAACATGATCATTTTAAGTTGTGACTTATTTTCATGACGGTTGTTTCCATATTTGTTAATATGTACCCTTTGGGTTATTACCTTCATCTTTGTTAAGATATGTGATTCTCGGTTGTAACCATTTGTACTTATATCAATCCTTGCTTATTGTAATATGCATGCTTATTTGGTTGTAACCATATACCTTATTCTTCTTACTTAATTGTTTATGGATTTGTTAAGTATTTCTTCCCCAAGTGATGAAACTCTTTAGTTCTCATCCAAGTTGCCTCTCTCTCTCTCTCCTTCCAAAGGAAAAGTCTCTCCATTGACCCTTGTGTCATGGATAGCTCATTACTCTCCCTTGACTTTGTAAAGTCATCTATACACTTAGTTAAGTTAGAACCTATCCATTAGACTTTACTTAAGTCTAAAAAGCCCACCCTTAGCTAGGAGTGCTCCTCCGATTAGAACATAAGATAGAGTTTGTTAACTCTATGTAAGAATCATGGAGATGATTACTTACTCCCCTCTTGAGTGTTATAACATAGATTTGGAGAGTTTTGTTAGACTCTACACAAGCATTGCTATTTTTGTTACCCTTTGAACCTTGACCATAATCAAGTGTTCTTCATCCCTTGTGAGGTGAACTACGGCTGCTCTGATTCTATCCTAGTTAGGATACGTAGGCAGAGGATGCGATGTCTTTGCGAGCAACTTAGAAACTATCTTTAGGTCTTAACCTACACCCTTTACACAACCCCAATTCATAGCAAACATTTAGCAAAACTTAGCATGCAAACAAACAAAAGGTTCCTGTAGAGTACTACAGATGTTTAGGATGTGAAATACCTACCCTATGCATAACCAACCCCCGATCCTCGAATCTCTTAGCGTTGTTGTTACATCGCGCAAAAGGTTCTTTCTCTCTTTAGACATTTCCTTTGGATAAATTAAAGTCCGGTTGTGAATTTAAGAATTAAAGATTCAAGTTAACCAATAGCTTGGTATCACGATTCTCACTGCAACAGAAATGGCGACTTCACTGGGGACATACAATTCTTATTTTGAGGGTTTAGCCTATTTTGTTTGATTGCATGCTATATTTGTGAATATTTGCTTAACATGTATATTTGTCAATATATTTGTTTGATTGTTAGGTATTGGGTGTTTTGAGTGGTGAGACGGTCTTATACCCGGACCCGAGTGTACTTATGATAGGATGGTGGTATATTCAAGAAGGCTTATAGGGAGTTGATTCCCGACCAAGCTAACTTGAGAAGCCACCGCTCAGTGTAGGCCCTTTTGAAAGTTTAGTATTGTTGATCGAGTATTCGTGAAAACAATGCTACTTTCAACGAAGGAGCCCATGACACTGTGGACTTTTAGACTACATTATACCCCACTTTGGCCTTATTAGGACGTAGTGCGATGGCTATAACGAAGTATTTCCGAAATAGTTGATACGCGATACTATACTCGGACGAGACTCTCTTGAGAATATTATCGATTACCAAGTGATTTAGGAAGTTGATAATATCCGAAAGATGGGTTGATGACTCTGGGAACTCTGTAGAACCCGTTCGGCAGGTACAATTTAATCCATAATGCAAATCCTTGGGGATGGGTAGTGTTGCACCCCAAAATTTGACCAACATTTATTTACCCATCAAGAGTTGTATGAGACTTTGAGGTTAGCCAAGAGAGTTATTGCAATGTTCAAAGATTGATATCTTTGTCAGAGAACTCAAGAGGTCCTCAGAGAGATTGGTTGAAACCAAGGTTGTGTGTCTCATAACTTGAGAGTTGTGGGAGCTTCTCAGATGATTCTGAGACTATGAGGATGGAATTGAAGCTTTGATAAAGCTTATGAGATATCTTGAAAGCCATCATGAAGCCTAGAGATGTCATTGTACAAGAATTCAGAAGACTCAGCCATGAATGGTGGAATTAGGGTTTGATTGGGTCAACCCTAGGTCAACTGAAGATTTGGAGAGGGTTGAGACCTAATCCAAGAGCATGTGATCATGGAATGACGCATTGAGATGCTATAAGGATGATTCCTAGACCAACTCATCATGATTGAGGAGTTTGAAAAGTTTCAAGCTAGGGTTCCTAAGGATTGATAGTGTAAAATCCCCTAGTTTGATCCTTATCTTCAAGGCAGTTTAGCTCAAGATGTGATTGTCATCTCATCTTCCCCACAACATTAATGTTGTAGAGCTTGTTCTTAGATTTAATTTGAGTAGTATAAGTCCTTGATAGGATTTGTAGAGCTCAAGTTATGGCTTTGACAAATTACAGGTCGTCTGAGGTATGTGAATCTGGGTCCTTGAAAGTCACCCAACTTGCATCCAACTTTTGCCATAGTAGGATGATTCCTATGGATTCTTGGGAAACATGAATGTTGAATAGCATCTTCTTATCTTTCTAGAGAGTACTAGAAGTCCTTTATAGGATTTTTAGAACTCAACTTATGGCTTTGACAAGTCAAGGGCATTTTGGTCATTTGGAGGTTATAGGTCATTTCAAGCATAAGGCCATATCTCCTACTTCCAAGCTTCAAATGGAAACATCTTCAACATAAAACTTGCTTAGAATGATGTTTTAAGGCTAATAGGGAGGTCATGATATGTTGAAAAGGCTCATATCAAAAAGTGATGAAAATGGCCTAAAATGAGGCATAAGTTAATTAAAGTGAAATTGAAAAATGGAAATCACAAGTTATAAGTCCAAACCATGTCATGTAATAGGTCATTTTGACTCCAAATGACATTCTAAGAACAATGGTTCAGCCACAATTTTGATTTGAGGCTTGCATCATAGGGCTGCTTTGGAAAAAGCTTACTTGCATCTTAAGGTACCAAACCAAAACTCAAAAGAACTCAACAAGCAAGGTACTTATGCATTGCAACTCATCTTAAATCTCATGTGGGGATAAATTCAAGTCAGAAACCAAGGTTACAAGGGATATGGCATGAGATAACATGTAAGGAGAATGAGAAATCAAAATACCATGACATGAAAAATTCAATTTCTCATTGGATGATCCTAGAGGGTTCTAGATGATTCTAAACCACTCTATATATCAAGTGTAACTTGCTCAGATGCAAGGTTGGTGTGAATTGGTGTAGAGAAGAGAGAGTGAGATCCAAATTCTTCCATTGCAAGTCAAGTGTCAATTCTTCATTCTTCTTCATTTCCTTTCATTTTTTTCACACAAACACATTCTATACATCACATTGAAGCTGTGCAGATTGAATTGAGAGCATTTCCATGGAGAATTGAAGAGTTGGTGATTGAGATTTCAAGGAAGCAATTCAAAATCGAATTTCAAGAATCAAGCAATTTCAGCCATTCTTTTTGCATACAGAAGCTAAAAGATTGCTCAGTGAAGGAATTGGGAAAGATTCAAGGCTTGAATTGAAGGATTACTACCTCTGTTCACTCAATTTAACCAGGTTTGCAACTTTCTTCATACACCTTAATTTATGCATAATTAGATTAGTTTGATAGGTTAGAATGGTTAGAAATCAATAGGAGATCATTTTTGGATAGTTTGAAGAGAATTGGTGAAGATTGGATAGTGGTCACCATTTCTGTTTGGACCAAGAACTCTTTGGATATTGAGTGATGAGCTTAGTTTAATATCAAGAAATGTTCAGGGTGAGTTGGTGAGTGATCTAGGACCATTAGTTTCAAGAATTGTTAAAATGGATGACTGAGTATATTTTGGATCTTGGATCGGGTTCCTTGATTTAGGAGGTTTCAGTTGATTTTAAGGGTGTAATCGTGTTCAGCATGAGAAATCAAGTGGATTAGGGTTTTACATTTTAAGAATTGATGAAGTTTTGAGGGAGTTCGTATGGAGGAAGATGAAGCTTGTGGTTCTGAGTTTTCATGGAGTTTCAGCCAAACCCTAGCTCAAAGAAGAAGATGACTTCCCAGCCGTGAGATGCAAGCTTGACTATTGACTGGGAACTGGATCCAACGCACGAGATTCAACTGAATTTTGAGAGGGAAATTCTGAAGTGTGAAACGCACCGTTTCATTAAACGGTGGTCTTGTGGGCTTAAGTGAATAATGATATCCCCACCCCCCTTTTCAGGCCCATTGTGAATTCTAACTGAAACCCATTGCTATTCTCACCGTAGTTTTTTCATTTTCTTTTGGTTTTATCATTTGTTTTTCTGATTTAATATTGGGCCCAGGCGCATTGCTATTTGTAACCCCCATTCTGGGCCCAAGCGTGATTTTAACTGCATATGGTTACTGATTGCACCCCCTTTCATAATTTCCATCTTATTTTTCTCCATTTTCTTTCATACTTAGAAAATCCTAATAAATTGAAAATAATGATTTTTTTATGGGAGTTTTTTCTCCCATTTCATATTTTTGTCAAGAAAAATATAAAATAAAAATATTTTCCTTTCATGCATTTTTAGTATTTTTTGTATATTTTCCATCTTTAATTGTATTTTATTTCTTTTATGTTGATATATGATTTTGTAGATTTAGTTTAGGTAGTTCCCTTAGTATTTTTAGGTCATTCTTTTTAGGATAGTTAGATATATGTTCTAGCTTCCCCCTGGATTTATTCCATATTTTTGTGATAATTTTTAGGATAGTTTTGATTAGATAATTCTAGGTTGTGTAGAATTAGGTTAAACTTCAACATAGGTCCACAATATCACTAGATTTTTGGGTTTTTAGGACAAGTTAGACTATGGAACATATATGGGTATTAAGGGTAGATATGTAGGATCCCTTAGAAATTATATTAGGGTTTAATATAGTAGTATACTATTTTTAGTTGATTTTTGTATTGGTTGATTGTTTGTGTTGCCTTTAGGGCATTTTTGCTTTAGTTGCTTTGCTTTGTGGGCTTGGAGAGCTTGATCTTGTTCTAAGGAGCATTGAGGAGCATAGTAGAAGACTTGAAGATGGATTGAGGAGCTTGAGAGCTTGATCTTTTTTCTTTTTTTGTTGTTTTAGGGTTAGGGATTAGGAAGAGTTTAGACTTAGTTAACTTCTTTCTTAAACATGGATGGTATCTTTCACCTCCATTCCTCCCTATGATTCAAAGTCCTTCCATGGTATACACCTCTCTCCTTTGGAGGGATAAGTGATGTACCTAGGAAGTAGAACTTTTGAGGGAACCATTCCTTTGATGTTCAACCCTTATAGGTCACCTTTGGTGGTCAATAAGCAGTTCAATATCCCCAGCTTATCCAGTAAGTGATTTTCTCTGGTTTGATTTTCTTGAGAGAGGTTGAGCTTGAGTTTGAAGATGAAGACTTCATTGAAGAGTACGGAAGAGGATGAATCCTTGAGCATTGCCATTCCAGCTGAAGCTTGAAGAGCAGCAAGAGCAAGTTGATACTTGAAGACCCCTGAAGATGAAATAAAGACTGAAGGATGAAGTTGACACTTCTAAGTGATTGAGATTGATTCTGAAGAGCTGAAGCTTGAAGAACAAAGGAAGTTGATACTTACTTTGATACCTGGAGATCCTGAAGGAGCCAAGTTGACACTCATGACTGATAGTGAAGCTTGAAGGTGGAGCTGATCAAGAAGCTGAAGCTTAAAGGAGAAGATAAGTTGAAACTTATGTTGTAGGGTTGAAACCTGGAAAAGCAAATTGATATTTGTCAAGAGTAATTGGAAGTCTGAGGACTAAGTTGCTGTTGGATAAGCTGAAGTTTGAAGCTGAGAGAGGAGCTGGTCTGCTTTCTTTTGTTTTCTTTTCTGTATTGATGTGTTTTGTTTGACTTGCTTGATGCATTAGAATAAGTCCATATCTAGAATAGGTAGAATCTAGGAGCATGATTGCACTAGAGGTTGAGTTGCTCCCTCTGCTTGTACTGTTACTGTGTGGCTTTGCTTGCGGGTATTCGGTAGAGCCCAGCTCCCTTGCCCAGGTGGTTTGTTTTGCCTGATGGCATGTCATTTCATTTTTCTGTATGATTGCAGTTTACTGTTATTGCTTGATAGCATGTTGTTTATATTTCAGTATGATTACTGTTATCCATTCTGGCTTGAGGTTGAGATGAGCTTGTGGAGGCTGAAGCCCCACACACATTTCCTCTCTCACTTGCATTGCATGCATTTTACTGCTAAGTTGATGCTTTGTCTGTTTTGGTGTATCGTTGACATGATCCCTTAGGACTCTCATTTCCTTTGATAAGGATTTGATGATAGAATCTTAGGTTGAAACCTATGCATGACAACTTCTAGGAGTTCCCTGTTCAAACCTCAACCATAGGATGAATCCATGGCATGACAACAGTAGGACTTGATAGTCTCCCTCCTAGTTGGGCCTGTTCTCTTCTCATCTCAAAACAGTTTAAGATACAGTAATCATGAATGATTTCTTTCGTACGTTACGAGCCTTAAGCTATCTGAGAAAGGATTGCGGGAGAGTCTCTTTTCCACAGTCTGGATGTTTAGTATGGTACCCTTTGGGTGACATGCGACGCATTCACTCTCAGGTCATAGTCTCTAGTGCGATTGAAATCGCAAACACAATAAAAAACACTTCTTTCGTAAAAGACAGGAAATAAACCGTAGTTTCCCGAACTACATGAGCTCTGATCTCTCATACCTGTTGAGAGTACGTAGGCACAAGATGACGATGTCTTGGCGAGCTACCTTCCCCCATAACCCTTCGTAGGCCGAACTACGTTGACTCTGATTTCTCATTCTCTGATGAGAATACGTAGGCATAAAGCGCGACGCTTTGCCGAGTCATTTTCTTTTCTTTTTCAGCCAGCCTTGATAGGTAGATAAAATAAAACCAACCCGTCCAAGTAAGCATAACAAGCGAGGATCCCGTCGAGTACGACGGACGTGATGGGTGCTAATACCTTCCCCTTGCGTAACCGACTCCCGAATCCAGACAATGGTTGCGATGACCTTGTCTTACCCTTTTTCGTCAGGTTTTTCCGATCGTTTCCTTTCCCGCTCTGAGGGATAAATAACGAAAGGTGGCGACTCTTCTGTTGTGCCGGCACCTTATTTTCGCGCAAGCGACAGCTGGCGACTCTGCTGGGGAATCTAGCGGTTCCCTGCAAGAGTCAATCCTAACGCTTGTATGTTTACTTGCTGAGTTGCGTTTATTTATCGCATTTTACTTCTTGCACTTTATTTCCCGCATTTTATATTCAGTATAATATGATTATCTGTGCTATTGTGGGATGGGAGTTCTGATGAGTGAGAAGCCAGACCCAGGCTTGAGTGCACTATAGACTTAGAGTGGAAATTAGTGGGCGTGTGCTTGCTTTGCAGGCACTAGTGTCTCATGAAATCCACGCTCAGACGAGGTTCATCCGGTTGGCTTCACTTTCAACCCTTTGGGTTGAGACGGTTGCTGGTTTGGTGGATTGTCGACTCTGGGGACCGATCATTTGTGATTCAGCTAAGTGAGGCCGCTTCATGAGCTGGTGATGCCACACCTTCTGGGTATCGTATCACCCCTCTTGAAAGTCTGTGACACTGATGAACGCATAGGATGCCATACCTTGAGTCAGTTTAGGTTCATACCTGTGAGTGGGGTTGGGTTTATTGCAGGAAACTTTGACCTCCAGACTACCTGGTTTTCTTGACAGTGAATCAGTTTTGTTGGTACCAGGGTTTCTCAGTTGCAGATTTATTTGTTCTTGATAGAGAAGGTTTTTATCAGAGGATCTTATCATCAGGTGTATGTTTGTTCTTGATAGAGCGAGAGTTTTGTTATCAGTTGTTTGTTCTTGATAGAGCAGATTTTTGGGGTCTGAAGATCTCATCAACAGATGTTGTTTGTTCTTGATAGAGCAGATTTTGAGTGGGGTCTGAAGATCTCATCAGCAGCTGTATGTTTGTTCTTGATAGGGCAGATTCTTGACTGGGGTCTGAAGACCACACCAGCAGATATTTCTTGATCATACATCAGAGGTCCTTGTTATCAGACATTTGTTCTTGACAGAGCAGAATTATGATCCTATGTATATGGTCCTATCAGATGGTTGTTCTTGGCAGATCAGATTTGTGGTCCTACACCGGGGTTTTCTTCTCATCAGTGGTCTTGGTTTTGTTGATACAGAATCTCCACAGCACCAGCTACCTTGGCCTCTTATTGCATGATTGCATTTTGCATTAGTTTGCATGTTCATTTGCATTTCATTAACGTGTGTCTATGTTGCAGGTACCGTTTTCCCCGATATAGGATTTCTTGCCTCCTATTGTATTGTTATGGGCTCTCTGAGGAAGACCGTGGCTTACAAGTTCCCTACCCCCGATGTGGTTAAGCTGACTGGTTTGATAGCTCTAGCAGGTGATTCTGTGAAGGATGAGTTCAGAAAATCTTATGGCAGGTTGCTCAGTTTGGTTTGCAAGCCTTCTGTGTTCGAGTTGAACGGGTTGCACGCTCTGCTGCAGTTCTACGACCCTCCGCTGAGATGTTTCACTTTTCAGGACTTTGTTCTCGCGCCTACGCTGGAAGAGTATGCTGATTTGCTAGGTGTGCCTATCAAGAGGCAGATGCCTTTTGTTCACATGGATGCTGAGCCTGATCTGGCTGGTTTAGCTCCTTCACTTCATTTGGACACCTCCGAGTTAGTATTGACTAGTTGGAACAAGGTTCCTGGGTTCTCCTTGCAGTTTCTGGTGGTTAAGGCTCAGCAGTGTGCCAAGGACGGATGTTGGGACGCGTTCAATGACATCCTCGCTCTATGCATATATGGCATCATCCTGTTCCCCAACATGCCCGATTTTGTAGACTTTGATGCGTTTCACATCTTGGTTTCAGGGAATCCAGTCCCTACCTTGATAGGAGATGTTTATCACTCAGTCCACTACAAGAATGAGAACAGGAGGGGACAGAATGTCTCATGCTGCGTACCTTTGCTGTATAAATGGCTTGATAGCCATCTGCCCAAGAGAGATCCTTTTGTCTTGTCTGCAGCCACAGCTGAGTGGCCTGAGCGTCTGATGAGTTTATCTGTAGAGGATATTGATTGGTTCGACAGAGACAGGTTGGGTACTGAGGTGATCTTCAGCTGCAGCGGGTTTCCTAATGTTCCTTTGATAGGTAGGAAGGGCTGCATAAACTACAATCCATCATTGCTAGTTCGAAAGTTCGCGTATGCTTTGAGAACTCCGCCGAAGGAGGAAGAGGTACAGGAATCTCTGTACCTCACTGGTATTCTAGAGGGGGATTTGTTGTCCAAGCTTCAGCGTGCATGGAATAGTATCAGTAAGCGAGGAAAGCCATTGCTGGGAAAAAGCAACAGTCAAGCCTACCCTCCATATTTGACTTGGATCAGAGCCAGGGCCAATGCTATAGGGATGCCGTTTCCTCAGGCCAAGCCAGAAAGTCCTCCAATGATCGAAGAGCCTACTACTGTGCCCATTCATCAGCATAACTAGGTATTGGCTGAGCGGGATGAATTGAAGCGGGCGAACGAAGAACTGGAGAAGGAATTAGCTCAGCTCCGAAGCGAGAGGAATGAGGCCGTTCATTCTTTCAAAAGGCAAACAATGCTGGTGAACCAGCTGGGTACAGACTTGACGAAGCAGATAGCCGAGCGTGAACGCATGGGTCGAGACTTCAAGGCTGTCAACGACGTACTGGCTACGAAGAAGCAGCACTTGGACGAGGCATATCGGAGGATATCCAAGTTCAACCAGCACTGGAAGGCTTCCCTGGCCACCAGGAAAGAGCGGGAGGATAAGCTGATGCTGCAGATCTCCAAGCTCGAAGCTGAGGTGAAGGACAGTGAGCAGAGGTTTGATGAAGAAACCGCCCGCAGATATGCCGCCGAAGGCCAACTCAACAAAGCTCTCGCTAACCTGAAGGAGCGCAAGCTGACGTTTGAGTCAAAAAAGCAGAAATTAGAAGATTGCTTCGGCGAAAGAGCATGGGAAAGTTCAGTTCAGGGGCTTCAGTACAACATTGTGCAAAGGGAGCTGCTCGTCGAGGGCTTGCTCACTCTGCCAGATCATCCAGAGACGAAGAAGTTATTAGCAGAGTATCGCGCCCATGGCCGTACTTGACTAGTTGTATTCCTTTTGTTTTGATCTTTGTTGTATGCTGACCATCACCAGGCTTGTTGGTTGAGGTCACGTTGTTGATTCGTCTTGTACTTGCTGATGCTATGTACTGCCTTGATAGGCTTTCCTTTATATATGAGATTGTTGTTTCCATGATTGGACTCCGGCTTCTTCTTATTATTATTATCAGCACTGGCACTCAGGCACTAGGATCGGGGGAAATCTCCCAAACACACAGACACACGCATGCATTTGCATGAAGCATTTGCATGGCGAGCATTTTGTTGTTTTTCCTAACCTTTAGTGTTTACAGGTTTTTCAGGTTTACAGGTCCCAGGCTGTTTCCGGTGACTCCAGGATTGATCAGAGACTAATTCACCGCTATCCAACTAGAGCTAACCAGACCAGGATCATATATCAAGTGCAGACAGATGTCCAGGAGCTCCGCGAAAGGACGGATCGCTTTATGGAACTGATGCAAGTGGTTGCCAATGGTCAGGACCAGCTTAGGACTTTGGTTCAACCTTTGATCTCCAGGGTTGATAGCAACGACATACTCCACGGCGGGGCCGTGCCTACTCCTCCACCAGTTGATACTCCGCAGAATGGTGTCCCTGTGGTCGGGGGCCACGACAGTGCTAATGGCAATGTGATGGCCAACATCGGACTCAATACGACGGGCGTCGGTAATGGGAGTTTGGGAGCTAATGTCAACATTGGGCCAGGTAATGGCAATGCAGGCATCGGGAATCTGTTGGTGCCTCAACCATGGCTTGAGGATCATCAGGATGATGTGTTCTCTCAAAGAGGTGCTGAAGGGGAGCTGAATGCTGAAGCGCGGCTCAGATTCAAAGCACTGGAAGATAAAATGAGAGATATTGAGAATCAGAATACTTTGGGCGTTGATATGTCCAAGCTGGGTTTAATTGCTGATTTCAAGGTACCTCCTAAGTTCAGGGTGCCTGACTTTGAGAAATATAAGGGCACCACTTGCCCTCGTGTCCACATGCGATCGTACTATAGAAAGATGTCTGCCTATTCCGAAGACGAGAAGTTGCTGATGCACTTCTTCCAAGATAGTCTTTTCGGGCCGTCCCTCGAGTGGTACATGGGCCTGGAGCCCACTAGCGTGCGCACATGGAAGGATCTCTCTGAAGCGTTTGTCCACCATTATCAGTACAATAGCGACTTGGCCCCGAACCGAGTCCAGCTCCAGAACCTTTCGCAGAGAAATAATGAAGGATTTAAGGAGTACGCCCAGCGGTGGCGTGACTTGGCTGCTCGGGTTCAACCGCCGATGGTTGAGCGTGAGCTCGTGCAGATGTTTGTTGCCACCCTCCCAGGGGTCTACTATGAAAAGTTAGTCAGCGGTATGTCTGGGACGTTCTCAGCTCTCATTACCATGGGCGAGCACGTCGACAATGGTATCAAGATCGGGAAAATTCAAGGTGAGTCATCCTCAGCTGGAGGAGGTGGAAAGAAACCTTATGCTGGTAAACGACGAGAAGGAGATGCGAGCACTGTGACCAACGCTCGAAGAAAGGGCAAGGGCCCTCAGCAGCAGATAGCTAGTATAAATATCCCAGCAGCTCCGCAGCAGCAGCAGCAACCGAATCAGCAGGAATATAGAAAGTACCAGAATCGGGCACCTTTTCAAACCGTCACTTCGAGGCACCGCCCATGTCGTACGCGCAACTCTTGCAGACGTTGCTTCAGCTTCAGTTGGTTCAGAAAAGGACGATGGCTCCCTTGACAAGGGCACCTCCACCAGGGTACGACGCAAATGCCACTTGCGACTTCCACACAGGGGCACCAGGCCACACAATTGAGAACTGCAAAGCCTTTAAGCACAAGGTGCAGGACCTGGTAGATGCCAAGATTATCAACTTCTCCGATAATGTGCCCAATGTTACGAAGAACCCTATGCCGAATCATAGGGGAGGCAGAGTAAACGCCATTATCGAAGAAGAGAGTGCAGATCTGTTAACCGATGTCAAAGACCTAAAGACGCCGCTTAGCTTCATCAAAGCTAAGTTGTTGAAGAAAGGGTTCTTTCAAGGATGCGGAGAACTATGCATGGACTGTGCTTCACATTCTGATGAATGTGAGCAGTTGGTAGAAGGAATCCAAAGTCTGATGGCTGAAGGGATTTTGCAGTTTAGCCGGAAGGCTGAAAGTGTGTCAGGAGAGGTAGTGTTGAAGCAGGCCGATGAAGTCGCCACCATCACCATCCCTCGCCAACCAATTACCATTTCTGCGCCCAGACCGCCTACAATTACTATTACCAGAGCTGGGCCGATACCATTCGAGAGCACTAACATCGTTCCGTGGCATTATGGGGCTGAAGTTTATTGCAACGGATAGAGGTTAGAGCTGGAGCCGTATGGGTCGACTGTGGAGAATCTCGCAGGAATCAGTGGTATTACCCGTAGCGGAAGAGTGTTTGCACCGCCGGAGGTCGTGGCAGAGAAAGCGGTCAGAACTGATGCGGCTGATAAGGGTAAAAGCAAAGTCGTCGAAGAGGTCCCGTGTGGGGTAGAGAAAGATTTGCTTGTCAAAGATGCCGAGGAGTTTATGCGGTTGATCAAAAAAAGCGACTACAAGATTGTAGACCATCTCCATCAGACGCCTTCGAAGATTTCTATTCTCAACCTGTTGCTGTGTTCTGAAGCACACCGCAACGCGCTACTAAAGGTATTGAACGATGCCTACGTACCGCAAGAGATATCGGTGAATCAGCTAGAAGAGGTGGTAGCCCACGTTAATGCTGGCAATGGGCTAGGTTTCACAGATTTAGAGCTGACGCCTAAAGGGAGAAATCACAACAGTGCCCTGCACATTTCGATAGAGTGTAGGGGCACAATCATGTCGCACGTCCTGGTGGACACAGGTTCGTTACTTAATGTGCTTCCGAAGAAGGCATTAATGAAGTTGGACACTCGTGGATTGCTTTGCACACCCAGTGATCTGGTTGTGAAAGCGTTTGACGGAACTAAGCGCCACGTTTTTGGAGAGTTGACCCTGCCGATCCAAGTCGGTCCGGAAACGTTCGACACGGTCTTTTATATCATGGACATCATGCCTGCCTACAGTTGCCTCTTGGGCTGGCCATGGATCCATGCTGCTGGTGCCGTGACCTCCACGGTGCACCAAAAGCTCAAATATGTTGTCGGAGGAAGCATAGTAACCATGTGCGGTGAGGAGGACATAATGGTGAGTCATTTGTCATCCTTTAAGTATGTTGAAATGGATGGCGAAATCCATGAAACTCTCTGCCAGGCATTTGAAGCCGTCAAGGTGAAAGAGGTAGCTCCTGTAGTCACAGAGAAGCCAGAGATGAATCTCTCCTCATTCAAAGAAGCTCGGGCTGTCGTCCAAGCTGGATCTACCCCAGGCTGGGGGCATATTTTGGAGATACCAAACAAGCAGGATAAGTTTGGGTTGGGGTATTCTCCTGAAGCTGAAGCTTCATCTTCTTCGTCTAGCTGTGCGTCACGAGGTAAGGGGCCGATCCTATTTACCAGTGGCGGAGTGATCTTCGAAAGCATCAACGCAGCGTCTAAAGACAGCGGGGATAGCAATTGTGATCTCGACTATTGGATTCAGCCAAGCAAGCCGGGCGAGGGCCTCAACAATTGGACCATCAAGGATATCATCCAGCTGACAAGTGAAGAGTAATGATTTACTTTTTCCAATCATTGTATAACCCTATGTCCTACCTGGGGCATAGCGGTTTTATTGTCAGGGCCTTGTTGGATTATGTACATGCATTTTGTTAATAAATCAAAGGCGTTTTCTTCGTATTCAAATGTTGTGATCTTTGTTATTCCTGTTTTATATTTGTTTTGAAAAACAGTAAAACGACAATGGGGTTTGCGCTAACCTGCATATTCTTGTTTTAAACTTAACCCTTGTTATTGCAGGATCCAGATAACAGATGACATCGACTCTGGACCTTCTACGGCTCACTTCGACTTCGATTGCCCGATCTATCAAGCCGAGGAAGAGATTGATGAAGACGAAGACCTTCCTGAAGAGTTGGCCCGCTTGTTGAAACAGGAGGAAAAGGTTATTCTGCCTCATGAGGAGGAGATTGAGATCGTAAATCTGGGTTCTGAAGAGCTCGTCAGAAATGTCAGGATAGGGGCTGCATTGCAGAATGATGTCAAGCAGAGATTGGTCAAGATGCTTCGAGAGTATAGTGACGTCTTTGCTTGGTCATACGAAGATATGCCCGGACTTGACACGGACATCATGGTCCACCACTTTCCGCTACGAGAAGATTTCCCTCCCGTTAAGCAGAAGCTTAGGAGGACGAGACCAGACATGGTCGTTAAGATCAAAGAAGAAGTGCAGAAACAGCTTGATGCTGGCTTCTTAGCGGTCACCACTTACCCTCCGTGGGTCGCCAACATAGTGCCTGTACCGAAGAAGGACGGTAAGGTACGCATGTGCGTCGATTACCGGGATTTGAATAGGGCGAGCCCTAAAGATGATTTCCCGTTGCCTCATATTGATGTGTTGGTCGACAATACAGCCCAGTTCTCCGTGTTTTCGTTCATGGATGGCTTCTCCGATTACAATCAGATCAAGATGGCGCCGGAGGACATGGAGAAAACGAAGTTTATCACCCCCTGGGGAACGTTTTGCTATAAGGTAATGCCCTTTGGTCTGAAGAACGCAGGGGCCACTTACCAGCGAGCAATGATAACTTTGTTTCATGACATGATTCATCATGAGATTGAAGTCTATGTTGATGACATGATTGCGAAGTCCCAAACGGAGGAAGAACATCTGGTCAACTTATTGAAGCTTTTTGAGAGGCTTAGGAAATTCAGGTTGAGGCTGAATCCTAACAAATGCACTTTCGGAGTGCGGTCCAGAAAGTTGTTGGGGTTTATTGTTAGCGAACGAGGCATCGAGGTTGATCCTGCGAAAATAAAAGCCATTCAAGAAATGCCAGAGTCGAAAACAGAAAAAGAAGTTTGTGGTTTCTTGGGACGAATAAACTACATTGCAAGGTTTATCTCTCAGCTCACGGCCACGTGTGAACCGATGTTCAAGCTTTTAAAGAAAGATCAGACAATTACTTGGAATGAGGATTGCTAGAAGGCATTCGATAAGATAAAGCAGTATCTTCAAGAACCTCCAATCTTGATACCCCCAGTGGCTGGACGGCCATTAATCATGTACTTGACAGTTCTTGAGAATAGTATGGGGTGTGTTCTCGGTCAGCACAACGAGACAGGCAGAAAGGAGCATGCCATTTACTACTTGAGTAAAAAGTTCGCTGAGTGTGAATCTCGATACTCGATGCTGGAGAAGACGTGTTGTGCACTAGCTTGGGCTGCCAAACGTTTACGACAGTACATGCTCAATCACCCCACTATGCTAATTTCGAAGATGGATCCGATCAAGTACGTCTTCGAGAAGCAGGATCTTTCGGGCAGGATTTCCAGATGGCAAATGGTGTTAACGGAATACGATATTCAGTACATGTCCCAGAAGGCCATCAAGGGAAGCGTATTGTCTGATTACCTTGCCGAACAGCCAATCGAGGACTACCAGCCGATGAAATTTGAATTCCCTAACGAGGATATAATGTTTCTCAAAGGGAAGGATTGCGATGAGCCGTTGCCCGACGAGGGGCCAGATAGGAAATCCCAGTGGAAACTGATATTCGATGGAGCGGTTAATTCCTACGGAAGTGGCATCGGGGCTATCATCACGACTCCCCACGGATCCCACATCCCGTTTACTGCAAGACTGACGTTTCCAGTCACCAACAATGAGGCGGAGTACGAAGCATGCGTCATGGGTCTAGAAGAGGCAATTGATTTGAGAATCAAGAATCTAGACGTATATGGTGACTCATTGCTTGTAATCAACCAAATTAAAGGGGAGTGGGAGACTCGTCAATCGAATTTGGGGCCGTACATGAATTATGCCAGAAGGCTGCTTCCGTTCTTTGATCGAGTGGAACTCCATCATGTGCCCCGAGCGGAAAATCAGATGGCTGATGCCTTAGCCACGTTGGCTTCAATGTATCAATTTTTGGAATGAGGCTCCAAGAATTTTCGTTTCGCGTCTTGATAGACCGACATTTGTCTTTGCAATCGAGGAAGCCGCCGACGACAAGCCATGGTTCCACGACATCCAGACCTTCCTTATGACTAAGGAGTATCCTGTGGGTGCGTCAACCCAGGATAAGAAGACTCTAAGGAGGCTGTCTGAAATTTTTTATCTCAATCCTGATGGAGTGTTGTATAAGAGAAACCACGATCTCGTGCTACTCAGATGTGTAGATGAGAAAGAGGCGAGTATGCTCATGGAGGAAGTCCATGAGGGCACATTTGGTACGCACGCGGGCAGGCATGCTATGACGAGAAAGATCCTGAGAGCAGGATACCACTGGCTGACAATGGAGTCGGATTGCTTCAGATTCGCGAAGAGATGTCATAAATGCCAGATTTATGCTGATAAAGTTCATGTGCCGCCGTGCCCGTTAAATGTCATGTCCTCCCCGTGGTCGTTCTCCATATGGGGCATCGACATGATAGGCAAGATCAGCCCACTGCATCTAACGGTCATCGCTTCATTCTGGTAGCTATCGACTACTTCACCAAGTGGGTGGAGGCAGCCTCGTATGCTAATGTGACCAAGCAGGTAGTGGCTAAATTCATAAAGAGGGACATCATCTGTCGTTACGGAATTCCCGAGCGGATCATTAGTGATAATGGTTCGAATCTGAATAACAAGATGATGAAGGAGCTGTGCCAGAGTTTCAAGATTGAACACCACAACTCATCTCCTTACCGGCCGAAGATGAATGGCGCCGTTGAAGCAGCCAACAAGAACATAAAGAAGATTGTTCAGAAGATGGTTGTGACATACAAAGATTGGCACGAGATGCTACCGTTTGCACTGCACGGTTATCGTACAACGGTCCGTACGTCGACTGGGGCAACTCCTTTCTCCTTAGTGTACGGTATGGAAGTTGTCATACCGTTAGAAGTGGAGATCCCTTCTTTACGAGTTTTGGTTGATGTGAAACTCGACGAGGCAGAATGGATTACGAATCGTCTGAACCAACTCAGCCTGATGGACGAGAAGAGGTTAGCATCGATTGCGTTTGGTCGTCTGTACCAAATCCGAATGAAGAAAGCTTATGATAAGAAGGTGCGTCCTAGAAGCTTTCAGACGGGTGATCTCGTCCTGAAGAAGATTCTTCCTCCATATTCCGATCACCGGGGCAAGTGGACTCCGAATTATGAAGGTCCGTACATCGTCAACAAGGTCTTCTCGGGAGGAGCTTTGTTGTTATCCACGATGGATGGTGAAGATTTTGCATCCCCGGTGAACGCGGACGCAGTTAAAAAATACTTTGCTTGAAAGCGACCCGCTGGACAAAAAAGGAGAGTCCAGGAAAAAAAGGGGCATCCCGGCGAACCAAAAATAGAATAAAAGGTTCGGGCAAAAATTAGGGATAATATTGAAAAAATGTACACCCGCGAAGTCGAAAACCTACACTGGGCTACTTCGGCAAAAAAAGGGTATCCCGGTGAACTGAAAACCCGCAAAGGGCGGTTCACGCAAAAGTTAGGGATTTGAAAAAGCAAATGACTGCGTTCCGCGTGTGGACTTTCATTGTTTAGTGGTTTGGAAGACCTGAGGGCCGTTCATCTGAATCAATCTCTTCCGAAGCTGAAGCGTCGGAGAAGTATCGAAGTCGAGTGGGTCATAGAGGGATCAACTCATGGTGGTCGTCTACGCCTCGTTGCCGACATTTGTATATACTGATGTATATTTATGTTTTATTGTTGCGCGGCTTCCTCATTCCAGGGGCTTGCATCTGTTGTAAAACATTGTTACCCATTCAGGGGTTCGTTATCAATAAAATGCATACTATTCAGCAATTTTGTTTGTCTGTTTAGCATTTATCTGCTTTGTTTGCGAAAAAGAACGCCGATGTTTTTGATAAAATGCA
This sequence comes from Lathyrus sativus, assembly GCA_963859935.3. Lineage (NCBI taxonomy): Eukaryota > Viridiplantae > Streptophyta > Magnoliopsida > Fabales > Fabaceae > Lathyrus > Lathyrus sativus. The sequence goes on along the minus strand of OZ012740.1, from coordinate 142,927,736 downwards.
CATACATAAACTTACTGGCCTAGGCCACTGATTGTTGAAACAATTAAATACTTGGATATTGTCACGAGATAATAACCTTGATAGGTCCCTTTGAGAAGGGTATCTTGTCTGTTTGTTTGTGTTGTTACAGGTGTAGCATATTCCAGACAATGCGCCGTACGCATCCCGAAGTAGGATGATTCCTCCTCCAGCAGAGTTCAGTGGCCTCTCCCCGCAGGGGCTGAACGCAAGATCGTGAGCATTGATATGTCTCCCCATGTAGAGATAATTCTCTTCCCCAACCAGATGCGTCCTGAAGGAATGTCATCTCCTCAGCTGAGTCAGGCGCTGAAGCGCGTGTTCACTCCCCCAACACTGGGTCACAAGTGCAGGTTTCGTAGGAAACTATTCGTACGCCGAAGTATGCAGCAGCTGACGATGCCAGACTGAAGTCTCCTGCGGAATTGAAATTCCCCACCAGAGTTGTACTCTCTCCCGAAGTCGGATGATTCCTTCTTCCCCGACGGAATTGAAATTCCTCATCAGAGCCGTACTCTCTCTAGTGAAGCAGAACGATTTCTTCTTCCTCAGCCGAGTTTGCAAACCCCCAAGAGAGCCGAGTCCTTGGGAAGCAGTTGGGACCATGATTGGTTTTCCCCAGTAGAGTGTTGAACAGCTGATGCTGTACTTCCCCCCAGAGTCGTACTCTCTAACGAAGCAGAATGATTTCTCCTTCCTTAGCCGAGTTTGCAGATCCCCGAGAGAGCCGAATCCTTGGAAACTGCTCAAGCCATGATTGGTTTTCCCCAGTGGAGTGTTGATCAACTGAAGTTGTTTCCCTACAGAGTCGTCATCTCCAGAGAAGTAGCCATGAAGGCCATGCAGCTTATTCCCGCGATTGACATCGCTTTCCCTCAGCAGGTCCTAGTTCTCGTAGAGCTCCATTCCCCTGCAGCAATCAACCGAAGTTGTTTCACCCGCAGCAGTCAACTGAAGTTGTGTCCCCTGCGGAGTCCAATTGATATTGGCATGACCATGTTCTCCTCAGCAAGATGATTCCTCTATCTGAGTAGTTCTTCCCCCTTGACAGGAGGATTCTCCCTTCGACATTTATTTTGCTGACGGGATCGCATCATTGTGCATGATTGCATAACATTTATCATAAACGCATAGCATTTCCACCGTGTGGAGCATGGCGCCTAAGCATATGCATAATAAACATGATCTAGGTTGTTACCGTTCTTGTTTTGCAGGTGTTTCGCCGCAGGATCAGTTGCTCAGGATGATTCCTGACATTCTCCCCAACGAAGTCGCTTGCTCAAGATGATTTTTGAGATCCCCAGCGAAGTCTTCGGTTCAAGATGATTCTTGAATTCCCCAGCAGGGTCGTTTGCTTAAGATGATTCTTAAGACCCCAGTAGAGTCCCCAGTGAAGGTTGCCCAGGATGATTCCTGAAGCCCCAAGAGAGCCGAATCCTTGGAAGCTGCTCAAGCCATGATTGGTTTGTCCCCGGCAAGAGTTGCTCAGGATGATTCCTGGAATCCCCAACAGAGTGTTCGCTCAGGATGATTCCTGAAATCTCCAGAATGGTTATCAGTTCAAGATGATTCTTGAAGGTCCCCGGCGGAGTTATTTGTTCAAGATGATTCTTGAAGCCCTCAGCAGAGTTGATTCCTCCAGAATGATTTCTGGACCCCCGGAGCGGAGTTGCTTGATAGTTCTCCAGATTCCCCAGCGGCGAAGCGTCCTCCCCAGCAAGTTTTCTAACGGCGAAGTTGAAATCTCCTTTGAAGGCTCCATGATTGAAGTATGACCGTGTTAATGAAGCAGTTCTCTTAGCTGATGTGGAGTGCCTGATGGCAGTGGTTTAGATATTCCCAGTTGGCTCATGATTGACCAAGAATTCTATTCCCGACTTGCTGATGAAGTCCGGCTGATGCCCGACAGTAATGCGGAATGCCTGATGGCATGATCAACCTGATGGTTGAAGTCCGGTTGATGCCCGACAATCTCCTTGAATGCCCGATGGCATGATCAACCTGATGGTTGAAGTCCGACTGATGCCCGACAGTGTTCTTTGAATGCCTGATGGCATGATCGACTACGTATTACCGGTTACCGTGTGACCAATTCCCCAATGGATCTTCTTCACTCGGGCGGCGAGGTCAGATTGTGTTTGTTTCCAGCGGCGATGTTGGATGTTGGTTGGCTGACGGCGATGTCGGGTGTTTCCCAAGATTATGTTTGTGCCCAGCGGCGATGTTGGATGTTTCTCGACGGCGAGGTTAGATGATATTTGTTTCTAGCGGCGATGTTGGATGCTTGTTTTTTTGACGGCGAGGTCAGACGATGTTGAGAGTTGACGGCGAAGTCAGATTATGTTGAGTACTTGGCGGTGATGTCGGATTTTTCTCAGAGTTATGTTTGGTTGACGGCGATGTCAGATCCTTTCTAGTTCTCCAGCGGCGATGTTGGATATTTGTTTGTTTCTGACGGCGATGTCAGATGATTTTGATTCTCCAACAGCGATGTTGGGTGTTTGTTTCTGGCGGCGATGTCAGATGATTTAGTTCTCCAGCGGCGATGTTGGATGTTTGTTTCTGGTGGCGATGTCATGTGATCTAGTTCTCCAGCGGCGATGTTGGATGTTTGTTTCTGGCGGCGATGTCAGGTGATTTAGTCCTCCAGCGGCGATGTTGGATATTTGTGTCTGGTGGCGATGTCAGGTGGTTTCTTTCTCCAGCGGCGATGTTGGATGTTTTGTTTGGTTGACAGCGATGTCAGATGATTTAGTTCTCCAGCGGCGATGTTGGATGTTTGTTTTTGACGGTGATGTCAGGTGATTTAGTTTTCCAGCGGCGATGTTGGGTGTTTTGGATGTCCGACGGCGATGTTGGCTGTTTGTTTCCAGCGGCGATGTTGGGTATGTTTGTTTATGACGGCGATGTCAGGTGATTTTGTTTCCAGCGGCGATGTTGGGTGTTTTGGTTGTCTGATGACGATGTCAGAGGAATTTAATGTGGATAACTGACTACAAGGTTCAGATCAGTATGTCTCCAGCTAGTTGCCGTGCAGCTATTATTTTAGTGTTCGAAGATTTGTTCCTGGAGGAGTATCGTGTACTCGTGCAGTTGGTAAATTTCCGGGTTTATCGGTATTCAACCATCTCGCACCTTGATTGGCTGAGAGTCGTTCGCTCCTCATCCAGTCAGGTTCAAGCCGTTTGAATAGGGGCAGCTGTTGCACCCTAAAATTTGACCAACATTTATTTACCCATCAAGAGTTGTATTAGACTTTGAGGTTAGCCAATATAGTTATTGCAATGTTCAAAGATTGATATCTTTGTCAGAGAACTCAAGAGGTCCTCAGAGAGATTGGTTGAAACCAAGGTTGTGTGTCTCATAACTTGAGAGTTGTGGGAGCTCCTCAGATGATTCTGAGACTATGAGGATGGACTTGAAGCTTTGAGAAAGCTTATGAGATGTCTTGAAAGCCATCATGAAGCCTAAAGAGGTCATTGTACAAGAATTTAGAAGACTCAGCCATGAATGGTGGAATTAGGGTTTGACTGGGCCAACCCTAGGTCAACTGAAGATTTGGAGAGGGTTGAGACCTAATCCAAGAGCCATGTGATCATGGAATGATGCATTGAGATGCTATAAGGATGATTCCTAGACCAACTCATCATGATTGAGGAGTTTGAGAAGTTTCAAGCTAGGGTTCCTAAGGATTGACAGTGTAAAATCCCCTTGTTTGATCCCTATCTTCAAGGCAGTTTAGCTCAAGATGTGATTGTCATCTCATCTTCCCCACAACATGAATGTTGTAGAGCTTGTTCTTAGCTTTAATTTGAGTAGTAGAAGTCCTTGATAGGATTTGTAGAGCTCAAGTTATGGCTTTGACAAATTACAGGTCATTTGAGGTATGTGAATCTGGGTCCTTGAAAGTCACCCAACTTGCATCCAACTTTTTCCCTAGTAGGATTATTCCTATGGATTCTTGGTCAACATGAATGTTGAAGAGAATCTTCTTAGCTTTCTATATAGTACTAGAAGTACTTGATAGGATTTGTAGAACTCAACTTATGGCTTTGACAAGTCAAGGGCATTTTGGTCATTTGGAGGTTATAGGTCATTTCAAGCATAAGGCCATATCTCCTACTTCCAAGCTTCAAATGGAAAAATCTTCAACATCAAACTTGCTTAGAATGATGTTTTAAGGCTAGTAGGGAGGTCATGAGATGTTGAAAAGGCTCATCAAAAAGTGATGAAAATGGCCTAAAATGAGGCATAAGTTAATTAAAGTGAAATTGAAAAATGGAAATCACAAGTTATAAGTCCAAACCATGTCATGTAATAGGTCATTTTGATTCCAAATGACATTCTAAGAACAATGGTTCAGCCACAATTTTGATTTGAGGCTTCCATCATAGGGCTACTTTGGAAAAAGCTTACTTGCATCTTAAGGTACCAAACCAAAACTCAAAAGAACTCAACAAGCAAGGTACTTATGCATTGTAACTCATCTTAAATCTCATGTGGGGATAAATTCAAGTCAGAAACCAAGGTTACAAGGGATATGGCATGAGATAGCATGTAAGGAGAATGAGAAATCAAAATACCATGACATGAAAAGTTCAATTTCTCATTGGATGATCCTGGAGGGTTCTAGATGATTCTAAACCACTCTATATATCAAGTGTAACTTGCTCAGATGCAAGGTTGGTGTGAATTGGTGTAGAGAAGAGAGAGTGAGATCCAAATTCTTCCATTGCAAGTCAAGTGTCAATTCTTCATTCTTCTTCATTTCCTTTCATTTTTTTCACACAAACACATTCTATACATCAAGTGTCAATTCTGAATTGAAGAGTTGGTGATTGAAATTTCAAGGAAGCAATTCAAAATCGAATTTCAAGAATCAAGCAATTTCAGCCATTCTTTTTGCATACAGAAGCTAGAAGATTGCTCAGTGAAGGAATTGGGAAAGATTCAAGGCTTGAATTGAAGGATTACTACCTCTGTTCACTCAATTTAACCAGGTTTGCAACTTTCTTCATACACCTTAATTTATGCATAATTAGATTAGTTTAATAGGTTAGAATAGTTAGAAATCAATAGGAGATCATTTTTGGATAGTTTGAAGAGAATTGGTGAAGATTGGATAGTGGTCACCATTTCTGTTTGGACCAAGAACTCTTTGGATATTGAGTGATGAGCTTAGTTTAATATCAAGAAATGTTCAGGGTGAGTTGGTGAGTGATCTAGGACCATTAGTTTCAAGAATTGTTAAAATGGATGACTGAGTATATTTTGGATCTTAGATCGGGTTCCTTGATTTAGGAGGTTTCAGTTGATTTTAAGGGTGTAATTGTGTTCAGCATGAGAAATCAAGTGGATTAGGGTTTTACATTTTAAGAATTGATGAAGTTTTGAGGGAGTTCGTATGGAGGAAGATGAAGCTTGTGGTTCTGAGTTTTCATGGAGTTTCAGCCAAACCCTAGCTCAAAGAAGAAGATGACTTCCCAGCCGTGAGATGCAAGCTTGACTATTGACTGGGAACTGGATCCAACGCACGAGATTCAACTGAATTTTGAGAGGGAAATTTTGAAGTGTGAAACGCACCGTTTCATTAAACGGTGGTCTTGTGGGCTTAAGTGAATAATGATATCCCCACCCCCTTTTCAGGCCCATTGTGAATTCTAACTGAAACCCATTGCTATTCTCACCGTAGTTTTTTCATTTTCTTTTGGTTTTATCATTTGTTTTTCTGATTTAATATTGGGCCCAGGCGCATTGCTATTTGTAACCCCCATTCTGGGCCCAAGCGTGATTTTAACTGCATATGGTTACTGATTGCACCCCCTTTCATAATTTCCATCTTATTTTTCTCCATTTTCTTTCATACTTAGAAAATCCTAATAAATTGAAAATAATGATTTTTTTATGGGAGTTTTTTCTCCCATTTCATATTATTGTCAAGAAAAATATAAAATAAAAATATTTTCCTTTCATGCATTTTTAGTATTTTTTGTATATTTTCCATCTTTAATTGTATTTTATTTCTTTTATGTTGATATATGATTTTGTAGATTTAGTTTAGGTAGTTCCCTTAGTATTTTTAGATCATTCTTTTTAGGATAGTTAGATATATGTTCTAGCTTCCCCCTGGATTTATTCCATATTTTTGTGATGATTTTTAGGATAGTTTTGATTAGATAATTCTAGGTTGTGTAGAATTAGGTTAAACTTCAACATAGGTCCACAATATCACTAGATTTTTGGGTTTTTAGGACAAGTTAGACTATGGGACATATATGGGTATTAAGGGTAGATATGTAGGATCCCTTATAAATTATATTAGGGTTTAATATAGTAGTATACTATTTTTAGTTGATTTTTGTATTGGTTGATTGTTTGTGTTGCCTTTAGGGCATTTTTGCTTTAGTTGCTTTGCTTTGTGGGCTTGGAGAGCTTGATCTTGTTCTAAGGAGCATTGAGGAGCATAGTAGAAGACTTGAAGATGGATTGAGGAGCTTGAGAGCTTGATCTTTTTTCTTTTTTTGTTGTTTTAGGGTTAGGGATTAGGAAGAGTTTAGACTTAGTTAACTTCTTTCTTAAACATGGATGGTATCTTTCACCTCCATTCCTCCCTATGATTCAAAGTCCTTCCATGGTATACACCTCTCTCCTTTGGAGGGATAAGTGATGTACCTAGGAAGTAGAACTTTTGAGGGAACCATTCCTTTGATGTTGAACCCTTATAGGTCACCTTTGGTGGTCAATAAGCAGTTCAATATCCCCAGCTTATCCAGTAAGTGACTTTCTCTGGTTTGATTTTCTTGAGAGAGGTTGAGCTTGAGTTTGAAGATGAAGACTTCATTGAAGAGTACGGAAGAGGATGAATCCTTGAGCATTGCCATTCCAGATGAAGCTTGAAGAGCAGCAAGAGCAAGTTGATACTTGAAGACCCCTGAAGATGAAATAAAGACTGAAGGATGAAGTTGACACTTCTAAGTGATTGAGATTGATTCTGAAGAGCTGAAGCTTGAAGAATAAAGGAAGTTGATACTTACTTTGATACCTGGAGATCCTGAAGGAGCTAAGTTGACACTCATGACTGATAGTGAAGCCTGAAGGTGGAGCTGATCAAGAAGCTGAAGCTTAAAGGAGAAGATAAGTTGAAACTTATGTTGTAGGGTTGAAACCTGGAAAAGCAAATTGATATTTGTCAAGAGTAATTGGAAGTCTGAGGGCTGAGTTGCTGTTGGATAAGCTGAAGTTTGAAGCTGAGAGAGGAGCTGGTCTGCTTTCTTTTGTTTTCTTTTCTGTATTGATGTGTTTTGTTTGACTTGCTGATGCATTAGAATAAGTCCATATCTAGAATAGGTAGAATCTAGGAGCATGATTGCACTAGAGGTTGAGTTGCTCCCCCTGCTTGTACTGTTACTGTGTGGCTTTGCTTGCGGGTATTCGATAGAGCCCAGCTCCCTTGCCCAGGTGGTTTGTTTTGCCTGATGGCATGTCATTTCATTTTTCTGTATGATTGCAGTTTACTGTTATTGCTTGATAGCATGTTGTTTATATTTCAGTATGATTACTGTTATCCATTCTGGCTTGAGGTTGAGATGAGCTTGTGGAGGCTGAAGCCCCACACACATTTCCTCCCTCACTTGCATTGCATGCATTTTACTGTTAAGTTGATGCTTTGTTTGTTTTGGTGTATCGTTGACATGATCCCTTAGGACTCTCATTTCCTTTGATATGGATTTGATGATAGAATCTTAGGTTGAAACCTATGCATGACAACTTCTAGGAGTTCCCTGTTCAAACCTCAACCATAGGATGAATCCATGGCATGACAACAGTAGGACTTGATAGTCTCCCTCCTAGTTGGGCCTGTTCTCTTCTCATCTCAAAACAGTTTAAGATACAGTAATCATGAATGATTTCTTTCGTACGTTACGAGCCTTAAGCTATCTGAGAAAGGATTGCGGGAGAGTCTCTTTTCCACAGTCTGGATGTTTAGTATGGTACCCTTTGGGTGACATGCGACACATTCACTCTCAGGTCATAGTCTCTAGTGCGATTGAAATTGCAAACACAATAAAAAACACTTCTTTCGTAAAAGACAGGAAATAAACCGTAGTTTCCCAAACTACGTGAGCTCTGATCTCTCATACCTGTTGAGAGTACGTACGCACAAGATGGCGATGTCTTGGCGAGCTACCTTCCCCCATAACCCTTCGTAGGCCGAACTACGTTGACTCTGATTTCTCATTCTCTGATGAGAATACGTAGGCATAAAGCGCGACGCTTTGCCGAGTCATTTTCTTTTCTTTTTCAGCTAGCCTTGATAGGTAGATAGAATAAAACCAACCCGTCCAAGTAAACACAACAAGCGAGGATCCCGTCGAGTACGACAGACGTGAGGGGTGCTAATACCTTCCCCTTGCGTAACCGACTCCCGAATCCAGACAATGGTTGCGATGACCATGTCTTACCCTTTTTCGTCAGGTTTTTCCGATCGTTTCCTTTCCCGCTCTGAGGGATAAATAACGAAAGGTGGCGACTCTTCTGTTATGCCGGCACCTTATTTTCGCGCAAGCGACAGGTAGACCTTGGATCCACGCTCGTCCTTTAAACCTAGGCTTGTGTTTGTGTGCATATGTGTGATCTTTGCATTTGCTTGTGTTTGTGCATTTTGCATTCATAAATATCATATCATCATATGGTTTCATGGAACTCAGACTTTTTTGTTTGTAAATATCAGAGGTCGTTATGAATGGTGAACAAAAGAAAACGTTGAAGTACACTTACAAGGGTTTTAACCTAGATGACTTGAGAAGATTGAGCACCTTGGTGACAGATCCAGAGGGATTCCAAAGCAGGTATGGGAAGCTATTGTTACTTCTAAAGATAAAGATGGATGGTGGACTTCTTTCTACACTTCTCTAGTTTTATGATCCGCTCTACCATTGTTTCACGTTTCCCGATTGTCAGCTAGTGCCCACACTAGAAGAATACTCTTATCTGGTTGGATTGCCCATCCTTGAAAAGTCTCCTTTTCCGATTATGGATGAAGACCCTAAAGAACAAGATATTGCTAAGGCTACCCGTTTAGGATTAGTTGATATTAAAAAGAACTTGATCACAAAAGGAGGAGTTTTTGGGTTAAAAGCGGAGTTCTTGGTCGAGAAAGTTCAATATTATGCGGATCATTTAAGCATGGATGCATTTGAGGCTATCCTCGCTTTTCTCATTTATGGCATCTTTCTGTTCCCTAGCTTCGAGAATTTCGTGGATCTCAACGCCATTAAAATCTTCTTGAAGAAGAATCATGTGCCTACCTTGCTAGCATATGCATACCATTCTGTTCATCTGAGGAACTTTCACAAAGGAGGGATGATTACTTGTTGCGCTCCTTTGTTATACAAATGGTTCACTTCACACTTGCCTAAAGCTAACGCTTTTTGGGATCCAAAGAAAGGATGGTGGTCACAAAAGATCATGACTCTCACTCACTTCGATATTGATTGGTATAGTCATGACTATGATGGGACAATGATCATTGACAATTGTGGGGACTTCGGTAATGTACCTCTTCTCAGTGCCAACGGAGGAATCAGTTACAATCCAGTCCTTGCCTGCCGACAATTGGGATACCCTTTGAAGGACAAGCCCAATGGTGTTCAAGTGGAAAGCATTTTCTTCAAAGAAGAAAAGGATAGTCAAGAGTTAAAAGAAAAGATCTTAGAGGCTTGGAAGCATCTGCACAAGAAAGGGAAAAAGGATCTTGGAAGACTCAACTGTGTCTCTTTGGAACCTTACCTCCAATGGGTTCGAAAGAGAGCCATCTCGTTAAAGATGCCTTATCCTAAGTAAGAGCCTATGGTTTTGAAGGAAGAATGCCCCTTGGTCTTCATGTCTGAAGAAGAAAAGTTGAAGATCGCTTTAGTCAAAACGCGACAAACCGAAGAAGCTTGGAAGCACAAGTATCAAGTGGTCGGTGAAGAGAACGCAGAACTCCAGAAACAACTCCAGTTGAAAGACGAAGAAGTACTCTCTTGTAAGAAGAGGAAAGCACAAGAAGAACCTTCTAATCCTCAGTCTACTCCATGGAAGTTAATTATGGACAAGCTCATTCTTGAGAAGGCTCAGATGGAAAAAGAAATCGAGAAGCTCAACATGAGCCTGCTAGGGGAACCTTGTTAGGATTCATTAGTTGTTGTTTATGTTTAAAAGTCTTGTAAGAGGAAACAATATTTTGTAATCCCATTTTGTTGATCAATGAATGACGACTTTTGATGTTCATAAATATCTGAGTTCCATGACACCATGCACATTTGCATTTGCATTTTTTCTAACCATTCAAGGAAATTCAAACTTTTCTTTTTGCAGACAATAACATGGAGAGAAGAGACATGCTTCCTTTTCCGGATTTAAGGTTGGGCCGTCTTAGGATGTTGGCAAGACTTGTCAGGAACCCTGCCGCTTTCATTGCAAAATATGGAGATCTCCTACCACTGATAAGTGCTCAAGTCAACGAGCCCATGCTACAGACTCTGATCGAGTTTTATTCTCCAACCTACCACTGCTTCGTCTTTCCAGACTTTCAGTTGCTTCCGACCATAGAGGAGTACACCGATTATCTGAAGATTCCATGGACTTTCACGCTTCCATATGGAAAACCAAAGAGAAGGGATTTGGCCAAAGCCCTACATCTCAAGCAAGAGGATTTACCACCCATGAGAGCAAAGGGAGGATATTACGGAATGGAAGCAGGACCGCTAATGGAGATGGCCGAATATCATTATGAAAATAGAAATTTGGGCATCTTTGAAGCAATTTTGGAATTTCTAATATATGGGTTGTATCTCTTCCCAAGCCGTTATGACTTCATCAGTGAGGAGGCAATCCATCTCTTCATCATCAAAAATCCAGTAAACGAGATACTGGCAGATGCTTATGTGGTCATCCACCACTTCATCTTGTACGATCTCGGGCAATTTTCATGCTGCCTCGCACTGCTTGACAGGTGGTTTACCTCTCATCCACCCAGGACTCACATCCTTTGGAGGCTTCCCAGCAAAAGCGCATGGATTTCTAAGCTCATCACCCTCAGGCACTATGACATCACATGGTATGACATCAGCCTTGGTAATCTAGTCATGATTCCCAGTTATGGAGAGTTCCCCAATGTACCTCTCATTGGAATGAAGGGGGTCATCACCTACAATCCTGTTCTTGCCCAACGTCAGTATGGGTATTCAACCAGACTGGAGCCTGAGCCAGAACTACTGAGACCTTGCTTTTGCGAAACTGGTCGCAAACCTGAACTAGAAGCCCGTGCTCACTATGCTCAGAGAGATCCTCACCTCTTGGGTATAACTCCAACGGAGAACATAAGTTGTTTAACTACCAGAGGATGTTTGCTTTGGTCGAAAGAAATAGCTTTGACCATGTTCTATACTCATGATTATGAGATAACGATGGAACCAGTGGTCCCCACGACCAGGGAAAAGCTGAAATACGCTTTGATCAAAGCACAACGAGAGAATGAAGACCTGTGGGAAATCATCCGCCAGGACCAAGCTCATGTTGAAGACCAAGAAGGAGAAGGATCATCTTGTTAGAATGATCATTGTTTCACCATTTCCTGTTTTCCCTAAAAAGGATTGTAATCCTATGTTGCATTTACTTTCACTTCTTGTAAGAAAGGTCTTGCTTTTTAGCAAGAGCCATCTATTGTAATAGACTTCAAATTATCAATGAAAAATTCTTTTTTAAGTATGTCGTTACATGTTGTTCCAACTTTTTTGTTTGTAAACAAAAATTTGCTTTTCCTTGAATGGTCTGTGCATTTGCATATACATTTTCATTCGCATCTCATCCTGCATTGGTCTTGCATCCGAGTTCCGCAGCTCATCCTTTGTTCTTGTTCGAAAAAGAGGGAAAGGAGTCACGCTGAATACTCACAAATACAACACTCAATCCAGAGCTCAGAAGAAGATGGCTGATAATGAACAGAGGTTCGACCAAATGGACAATGACATTGAAAGAATCAAGGGTGACGTCAGCCAGATTATGGAAGTTCTCAATATAATCAAGGCAAAAATGGACACACAGTCTACGGTAATCTTCGAGGTCTCCACGGAAACGACCAACGTCACGGTAGCTCCGGTTACCGCTGCAGAATTTCCATATGGCATGTCTCGGGATTTCGTACCACCATTCAGCGATATACAATCTTCAAGTCTTAATCCACTGTTTGATTCAACAATCAGGAATCCCATTTTCACTCAGGCGGGTGGACCAACTACAGTGCGACCTGTCTTCAACAATCAACAATCGATCTTTGACATACGTGACGATTCTGAAGCCGAGGATGAGAAGCATGAAAAACTGAGGGTAGAAATGGACATCATGGCTAAAAGAATGAGAGCCATCGAAGGAAACAATGTTTTTGGGTCTGACGCCAAAGACCTATGTCTAGTGTCCGGTTTGGTATTTCCCTAAAAATTCAAGATGCCAGTGTTTGACAAATATGAGGGGACTACTTGTCCCAAGGTACACCTGATCATGTACTGCAGGCGGATGGCTCCGCATATTGAAAACGACAAGTTGTTGGTGCACTGTTTTCAGGACAGTCTTAAAGGAGCATCAGCTAAATGGTATCTCAGCCTGGATCAAGCAAAGATCCATGGTTTCCAAGATCTTTCAGATGCCTTCATTCAACAATATAAATACAACATGGACCTAGCTCCAGACCACTGTCAGCTCCTCAGCATGACACAAAGAGCACTGAAACCTTTAAAGAATACGCGCAAAGATGGCGCGGGACTGCGGCTCAAGTGGAGCCACCCCTTACTGAAAAGGAATTGGCAGACTGGTTCGTAGATACGGTCAGACCAGAATTCTATGAGCGACTAATCAGCAGTGTCACGACCAACTTCTCTGATATTGTGGCAGTGGGGGTCAAAGTTGAAGTCGGTTTAAAAAGCGGGAAATTGGCTACTCCAAATACTAATTCAAGCGCCAGTGCAGCAAAAAAGCCGATCAACAACTTTCACAAAAAGAAAGAGGGGGATGTAAGTATGGTAACATACGGAAAGAAGGCGCAGAGTTCCAGGAACCATCGTCAGCAATATCATCCACAATCATACATAGCAGTTGTGACTCCAGTTTTTCAACAATCATCGCAGCAGGGTCCCCAGCCTGGGGCATCCAAAAATCAACAACAATATCATTCCGACAATCAACAACAATATCATTCTAACAATCAACAACAGTATCATCAGCCGCAGGGTCAACAACCTCAAAATAGGGCTCCAAGGGAGAATTATCAGGCGAATCGGCCAAAAATACAGCCTATTCCAATGAGTTACACCGATATGTTTCCAATGTTGATAGAAATAGGTTTGGTAAAGACAAGGAAATTGGGTGCTCCACCTAATCCACTTTCATTCTACTACAACGCCAATGCTCGCTGTTTATTTCATGAGAACGCGTCGGGCCATGACCTCGAAGGTTGCTTCGCACTTCAGCACCTCGTCTGAGAGTTAATTGAAAAAAGATTTCTGTCCTTTGAAGACAATCACCCGAACGTAAAGAATAACCCTCTACCAAATCATGGTGGAGTAAATGCTATTACTGAAGAAGGGGAAGGGTCTGAAGATAAGACAGTTACTACTGTTGATGAGATCAAGGTACCATTGGTGGACCTACACAAACGTCTTGCTCAAGCATGGGTGCTTAAGACATCTCATGAAGACTGAGAACAATGCATGCTGGACCCGAAAGGTTGTGACATTGTGAAAAAAGACATTCGAGCAATAATCGAACAAGGGATGATAGAGATTGCTTGCAGGAAGAAAGGGGGAGATGTGGCAGTCATTGAACCCGTGTTTAATATGCCTGAAGAACCCAACAAAAGAGCTGTGTTCAGAAATAATAACAACAACAACTACAAAAATGTCCGGCCAGTATTCCGCGACGATGCACCCCCGAAATTTGGGAGAGGGCAAGCCAGGTTTGAACCAAGGGGAGGATTCAAACCTCACCCAAGGGCCGTGACACCAAAGCAGGACCATTCATGGTGCGAAGGAATTTTCAAAGAAAGGAAGGCGGCGAATGTGGCTAATATTGCCGGTGGGAGCAAGATGACCCGGAGTGGTCGTATATACCAACCGCGGACAAATAACGCGGTTCCCCCGCCAACAATTCCCGTTCCAAAAGTTGTTGTTCCTCCAAAATCCGTTCCAGAGGTAGTCTTCACTAAAGAGTCTTTGGTCAAAGGAAAAGAAAGCCTAAAAAATGATGAAGAAAAGTTTTTGAGAATCATCCGACGAAGTGATTACCGGGTAGTAGACCATCTGAATCAAACGCCATCTAAGATCTCGGTCATGGCATTACTCTTAAGCTCTTCAGCGCATCACCAGGCTTTGTTAAAGATCTTGACACAAGCCCATGTTACCAAAGATATACATTAGGGCAATTCGACTCCATTGTAGCAAACATCACGACCTACAACACGCTAAGCTTTGATGACAATGATCTGACAGCTGAGAAACGTAAGCACAATCGTGCTCTACATGTGTCAATTAAATGCGAAGAAGATACATTGTCCAGGGTTCTTGTTGACACAGGATTCACGCTCAATGTAATGCCGAAAAGGACACTAGCCAAGCTGGCTTACCAAGGTGCTAACATGAGGCTAACATCTCTCATAGTGAAGGCATTTGATGGGTCTAGAAGAGCTTTGATAAGGGAGGTTGATCTTCCTATCACGATCAGACCGCAAATCTTTGAAGTCACCTTTCAGGTGATAGATATCAATCTGGTCTACAGTTGTTTACTAGGAGAGCCATGGATCCACGCAGCCGGCGGCTGTTACTTCTACTCTCCATCAGAAGATGAAGTTTGTTGTGGATGAACAGTTGGTCATTGTTCATGGAGAAGAGGATTTAATGGTGAGTAACATTTTCTCATTTCGGTATATCGAAGTTGACGAAGATTCCCTTGAGACAACCTTTCAAGCGCTAGAAATAGCCCACGCTGTTCTAGTCGACGAATCTGACATAACTCGCGGTCCATGCTTCACCTCTGTTCAGAGCATCAAGGCGGCGCTAAAAGCTGGAGACCCGTTGGGATGGGGGGAGATCATTGAAGTCAACGCTCGGGCCAAGAACGATCGACAAGGGTTGGGTTACAAACCAACTCTAGAAGGCGAGCCGGAGGAAAGCACCATGAGGAAGAAGTCTTTGGAGGAAATATTTACCAGTGGCAGAATACAAGTCAATGCCATCGTTGCTGAGGATGAGGATTGCAATCTAGATCATCTGATAACTCGAGGAGGAGCAGCTTTGCACAACTGGGAAGCTGTGGAAATTCCTGTCTTTTTACCTTTAGAGTAATTCATTTTGCTTGTTAGCTTTGTGTTTTCTTTAAAGTTCCTGGTCTTGCCCAAGGCCTGCGAATTATTTTGTATTGGGCCACTTTGCAATTTGAAAGTCCATTAATGAAAAAGTGTTTTTGTTAAAACTCTTGTTTATTTTCTGCGCATCATTTTCACTCTTTTTGTTAAAAGGAAAAATGGCAATCTTTTTTTTTGAAAAATAATAAAAACAACCTTCATCTACATGTCTGTGTGTGTGTCTCTAATTCTTCCCAAAAATAAAACATGCAGAATACCTCCATCCACCACAGAATCCTATGATCCTTCGGTTCCTTCTACTAGTGGTTCATCTGTCTTTCAAGCTGAAGAAGAGAATGATGAAGAATTAGAAGTCCCAGAAGAGTTGAAAAGGATGGTTGAGTATGAAGACGTGTATCTCCATCCGTACAAAGAGCAGACTGAGGTCATCAACTTGGGATCAGAAGAGGAAAAAAGAGAAGTCAAGATTAGGGCATCATTGGGGCCAGAGATCAAAAGCAGGTCGATAGCACTCCTCAGAGATTATGTCGACATATTCGCTTGGTCTTATCAAGACATGCCAGGGTTGGATATTGACATTGTTATGCACAAGTTCCCCCTGAAGCCAGAGTGTCCTCCGGTCAAGCAAAAACTTCGCAGATCAAGACCTGACATGGCTCTTAAAATCCGAGACGAAGTCAAGAAACAAATTGATGCAGGCTTTTTAGCGGTATCCAAATATCCATAGTGGGTGGAAAATATCGTACCAGTCCCAAAGAAGGATGGCAAGGTCAGAATGTGCGTCGATTACAGGGATTTAAATAAAGCAAGTCCGAAGGACGATTTCCCTCTACCACATATCGACACTTTAGTGGATAATACAGCTAGCTTCGCAATATTCTCGTTCATGGACGGATTTTCTAGTTATAATCAGATAAAAATGGATCCATCCGACATGGAGAAGAAAACCTTCATCACACCTTGGGGCACCTATTGTTATAAGGTCATGCCCTTCGGTTTGAAGAACGCAGGGGCAACGTATCAGAGGGCCATGGTCACACTCTTCCACGATATGATGCACAAAGAAATTGAAGTATATGTGGATGACATGATAGCAAAATCCCAAAGTGAAGAAGACCACTTGGACCATCTGTTGAAGCTATTTGAGAGACTCTGAAAGTATCAACTAAGGTTAAATCCAGCAAAATGCACCTTCAGAGTTTGCTCAGGCAAATTATTAGGCTTCATCGTTAGTCAACGAGGAATTGAAGTAGACCCTGACAAAGTTAAAGCAATCCAAGAGATGCTTGCTCCTAAAACAGAGAAACAAGTCAGAGGTTTCCTCAGACGTTTGAATTACATCTCCAGATTCATCTCCAATCTAACTCCTACTTGCACGCCGATCTTCAAGTTATTACGAAAAGATCAGACGGTGGTATGGAATGAAAACTGCCAGGCCGCATTTGAGAAAATCAAGCAGTATTTACAAGAACCTCCGGTGTTGATTCCTCCTGTACCTGGAAGACCTTTGTTCATGTATATGACAGTACTAGAAGATTCAATGGGTTGTGTCTTAGGCCAGACTGATGAGTCAGGAAAGAAGGAACACGCAATCTACTATCTGAGAAAGAAGTTCACCGATTGCGAGAGTCGTTACTCTCCCCTGGAAAAAGCCTGTTGTGCCTTAGCATGGGCCGCCAAGCGTCTGAGGCAGTATATGATTTGTCACACCACAATATTGATTTCTAAGATGGACCCCATCAAGTACATCTTTGAAAAGCCGGCTTAAACCGGGAGATTGGCCAGATGGCATATGTTCTTATCAGAGTACGACATTCAGTATGTTGCTCAAAAATCTATCAAGGGAAGTGTCTTGTCAGAACACCTCGCAGAGCATCCCATGGAAGATTATCAACCACTCAAGTTTTATTTTCCTGATGAAGATGTGATGTATATTCAACACACAAAACCAGAGCCTGGTCCGGAAGAAGGTCCCGAGCCTGGATCCCGCTGGGAAATGATGTTCGATGGAGCGTCAAACAAGAACGGACATGGTGTTGGAGCTGTTTTGAAAAACCCAACCGGAGGGTATACTGCCGTCACAGCCCGACTTTGTTTCTCGTGTACGAACAACATAGCCGAGTATGAAGCCTGCATCTTAGGGTTGGAAGCTGCTATTGATCTTCGCATCAAAATATTGGAAGTGATCGGTGATTCTGCTTTGGTGGTTTACCAGCTCAAAGGAGAATGGGAAACCAGGGATGAAAAGTTGATCCCTTACAAAACTCATATCTTGGAGATGGCTGAATATTTTGATGAAATTACCTTCAAGCATGTACCAAACACGGAAAATCACATTGCTGATGCATTAACCATGATGGCATCGATGTGGAAGGTCCAGTTTGTTAATGAGGCGCCTCTGATTCGCATCAATAGAAGGACAGTACCTGCATATGTTATTACAATAGACGAAGAAACTGATGAGAAACCAGGGTTCCACGACATCAAAAACTTTCTTCAAAATCAAGAATATCCAGCTGACGCATCCAGAATTGACAAAAGAGCCATACGAAGATTATCGGCTAAATTCTTCATTAGCAATGGTACCTTGTACAAAAGAAACCATGACATGGTTTTACTTCGATGTGTCGATGAAAAAGAGGCAAATCTCATAATGACCGAGGTGCGCGAGGGAACATTCGGTACTCATGCCAACGGCCACGCCATGGCTAAGAAGATCTTAAGGGCAGGATACTTTTGGTTAACTCTGGAGACAGACTGCATACTCTTCGCTCGAAAATGTCATAAATGTCAAGTTTATGCTGACAAAGTGCATGTCCTTCCACATCCTCTCAATATGATGACATCGCCATGGCCCTTTGCAATGTGGGGCATACACATGATTGGGGCAATAGAGCCAAAAGCTTCCAATGGCCATCGCTTCATCCTTGTTGCAATTGATTACTTCACCAAATGGGTGGAAGCAGCGTCGTATGCGAACGTGACAAAGCAAGTGGTTGCTCGCTTCATCAAAAGGGAAATCATCTGTCGATATGGTATTCCTAACCAGATCATTATTGATAATGGGTCGAATCTAAACAACAAAATGATGAAGGAACTCTGTGACGATTTCAAGATCAAACATCATAATTCGTCTCCTTACAGACCCAAGATGAATGGCGCAGTTGAAGCTGCAAACAAAAATATCAAGAAAATAGTGCAAAAGATGGTCATAACCTACAAGGATTGGCACGAGATGTTACCATTTGCTTTACATGGATACCGAACATCTGTGCGAACTTTAACAGAAGCAACTCCCTTTTCCTTAGTATATGGGATGGACATTGTGCTACTCATCAAAGTCAAAATACCTTCTCTAAAGATCTTGATGGAGGCCGAACTCGAGGAAGACGAATGGATAAAAGAAAGGTTCGACTCATTGAACCTCATTGATGAGAAGAGAATGACGGCCATGTGTTTGTCATACCCTAAATTTGTCCTACCCATTTTTAATTATTTTTTCATTTTTTCGATTTTATTTTATATTTTCACATTGTCGACTTAATTTCTTGTTATTTAGACATGTGTCAGCTTGCCATTCGAGGATTTTCCAACTTTTATTATTTTGCCCAATAAGAGTGCGACACGCGGCTTAAAGTTATCTTTTTTTTTATTTTTTATTTGTGTTTTCGTAATTTCTTCTTTTCTAAAATTTTAATAATTAGCAATATTTTAGTTTATGTTTTAAATATATATGTACATAATATTAATTTTGTTTATTTTAAAGTTTTGTAAATATCAATTTTTTTAATATTATTAATATTTAGGATTTAAGAAAATTATTGGTCAATTGTTAATAATAAGTAATTACTGTTGTTTTTTTTATATTGTAAATGTTTATTTAATTGTTAATGTAGATATTAATCTCTATAGTTATATTAATTAGTATTTTAGAGGTTAGTTTATATTAATTAGTTTTAATGTTAATGAGGGATTCAGAAATTTTTTTTTCAGAAAAAAGGTGAAGGAGATCAGGCCCATTTCAACGGCCCGTTAGGGTTTAGGTTCAGCATGCTATAAGAGGGAAAGTTTCAGATTAAGACAAGGGGAGAAAAAGATTGTTCACCCTCTTTCCTCTCAAAACGGTGCCCCAATTCCCCAAACCCTAGCCGCGATAAATTCCAAAACGGCGCCGTCACCCCCTTTCCTTTCTTCCTCACTCACGTAACCCCCACCCCTGTCTTCTTCGAAACGACTTCCACCGAACCAAATTCGCCGCCCCCTTTCTGAAAATCCCTAATCATTACTGTTCATGATCCCTCCCAATCAAACCCTAAGCCACAACACTCAATCCCCTTCATCTTCTCTCTCTCGCAAAAAAACTCACGCTTCATACTAACTCATCATCTTCCTCCCAACTTTGAAACCAAAACGGTGCCGCCGTCACCATTTTTTGTCACCCTTCCGCATACCCTTCGTCATCACCATTATTAAAACCCTCAAAGAAATTCCGTCGCCTCTGTTGCGGTGGAAATAGGATATCAAATTATTAATTAATTTGAATCGCAATTCAATTCACAACCGCTCTTTGATTTATCCGAAGGAAAAGGTCAAAAGAGGGAAAACCTATTTTTGCATCGTAAACACAATGCGAGGAAAGATCTAGGGTTCGGGGGTTGGTTAAGATTAGGGAAGGTATTAGCACCCTAAACTTCCGTAGTACTCTACGGGAACCTTTTGTTCAAATGTTTACTATTTGCTTTATCTATTCTTAAGGTATATGTACAAAGGGATTAAAAGTGAGAAAAGAGACCTAAGGGGTTAATTCTAAGTTTACTCGGCAAGACATCGCATCTTGTGCCTACGTATCCTTACGGGAGTGGAATCAGAGTAATCGTAGTTCCCCTCAAAAGGGAGGTTAGAGACTTCTTGACTGTGGTCAAGGTCTCAAGGGGAATAAACGCATCTTAAGGACACGCTTACGCGGAGTGTAGGAACTCCAAATTTCTACGTTGAAATGTTAAGTTGTAAGGGTTATGTTAGGTTAGGGATTCCACGGCGGGAAACCCTAAAATGAGTGTGGCGACTCTTTGACCTAAAGCTAGGGGTAGTTTTGTAATTTTGCCTGCGGCGAGGCATTTGTGAAAATTAGGGTTTGTGATTTTGTAAGGGTTTGGAGTTGAGGACTATCGACACGGCGGTCAAATGCTGGACCTAATTCCTTCGGAGTGTGTAATGTGACAAAATAATAACAATACATCAGCAGTAATTTAAATCATACATCATGCAGAAATTTAAATGCGAAAAGTAAACGCGATTATTAGGTTCGCGAGGTTACATATGAGAAGCAGTTACAATATGGTAATGAACTTTGAGCGAGAAAATAAGATGACATAAATAATAGTAAACGTAATGAGCTGCAAAATGAACAGATGATGTTAGTGGGCAGAGTTAGGTGGTTATCAGATGAATTACGAGACAATGAAGAAAACAAAATGCGAATTTGAGATTTTATTATTGTTTTAAAAAATTTAATGTCAGCTGGCAAAAGAAATTTAATTTAAAAATAATTTACCCTTTAAAAAAAAGTTCTATTTTTATATAAAAAAAGTTTTTCTTATTTTATTAAAAAAAGTTTTTACTTATCCTAAACATTTATAAAAAATATTTTTTATAATTACAAAATTAAAATGTTATATTTTTTAAAAGGATTTTTTTTAATTATAGAATTAAAGTGTTAAAAAAAAATGGTTTTTAAAACATAAAACATATTAAAAACAAAACATAAAAATATAAAAAAAAAAGGGGGGGTTGGGCCGGTCATCACACCCGGACCCAACCCGGTCGGATTAACTTGGAAGCATTTAGGGTTCTCAGAACCCTAATGCCCTTGAGGCGCCGTTTCACTTCTTCTTCTTCCCTCATCTCTCTCGCGATCGCCATGCATCTTCTTCTCCGTTCTCTTTCGATTTTCCTGAAAAACACATGAAAATAGTAATGATAAGCAATCCTGGCTCACTTTTATGGTGAAACGGCCGGTGATGAGGTTTTTCTCTGAGGCTTGGAATCGATTGCCCGCCGTTTAAACGGCGAAGGTGATCTCTTCCTCCGGTGTTTCGCGGACGATATTGATCGCTCAGTGATGTTTGTTGTCGCCTATGGTTCGCTCACTATCTTCCTTCGTTAACGTTTGCTTGCGATCTCCGTTAGGGTTTCGCTCTCTTTCTCGCGGTTACCAGTTAGGGTTTCGCGATCTTTCTCGCGGTTACCAGTTAGGGTTTCGCGATCTTTCTCGCAGTTACCAGTTAGGGTTTCGCGATCTTTCTCGCGGTTACCAGTTAGGGTTTCGCGATCTCCTTTCCATCAGGTTGTATCTTCCCTTTTATAACTAACTTCTGGGCCTTTAATCCGTGTGGATTTGTGCTATTTTTTCACTTTCATGCGATTTGATTTTACCGGGATTCGATTTTGTTTGATTTTGATTTGATTTGATTACGATTGGATGCTATTTGACACTAATTGAACTCTGTTTCCCCTTTTAGGGTTTGATTGGTCCTTTCTGATCTCCAGCTGATATGATTCTTCTGATTTGGTTCTTGATGCGATTTTGTATCTTCAGAACTGATTCGTTTGATTGATTCAGATTGATTCAGATCGATCCAGATTGAATTCCAATGGGGATGGGATTTGGACCTGACTCGAAACTTTCCATTTTCAGATTCGATTTTGTTTTGATCATTTTCTGATGTAGACTGTGTTGCCTTTGAATTCACTTGATTTGTTCGATATCTGAATTAATTCGTTTGTTTTGTTTGATTTCAATCTGGACTATACTGATGCGTTTTTCGGTTGATTTTCTGGTGCAGTTAGCTTTTCCTCTTCTTCTTTCAGAGAGGGTTGATGCTATGACTTCGGTCGAATCAAAATTGCCGGGAAAGGTATACGGCAATGATGACACCGTTCTGAGCCTTCGAGGGATGTTTCTTCGACGATGTCGCGGTTGCTTCTGATGATCTTCGCTTGTGGTTTATCACTTATTCCATTTGAGTTGTTTTAACTTCTGATGATATTTGATTCTTGTGTTTCAGAGCTGATACTCTGGGCAATTGTGTCCAACTATGGATTCAAATGTCGCTTAATGTTGCCTCGATACACTTACGCGATAGTGAGTTTGGGCGATGATGATTTGAGCTATGATGTTGATTAACCGAGCCATGTGTTTGTAATGTGCTTGCACATTCGGTCTATCTTGCTTTCTGTCATGGTTTTGTGTTGTTTGCATTCTGATCTTCGTGATAGCCTCGCTGCTAAACCAAGTTTGATGCTGTTGTGCTTCTTTGGATCCTGCTGAGTACTTTTCTGTCACGACAGATTTGTAGGATATTTTCTTATGGCCCTTTGCGCATGAACTTGCATTATTTGATGGTTTGTGTTTTCTGTCCTGTGCAGCTTGATGCCATAGTTTGGTTTCTCTTGTTCTGTTTTGAACTTGATTTTCATTCTGTTTGGACCACTGGCCTTCATTCTGTCTTGAACATTGGCCTTCATTCTGTTTGGTAACAGATTTGTTTCTTTGGTGGCTCTTCATACTTGTATTGGCGCGAGCCCCTTCCTAGTTTTGTTTATGCAGCTTGTTTATGCTTTGAGTTCTGTTGTACTGATGATGCTTGTGGCTTTTCAGGTGTGAAAAAAATGACTCAGACCTGCCGGCATCCGGGTCTAGGTCCAAATTCGCCTATGTTGCCTTACTCTCGTATCAGTTTGGAAATCCAATCGCGGCAAAACGAATCAGTCCCGCTTCTTTTATTACTTCTATCTCTCGGATGTCCCGTAACGATAAGAACAGGTGTTACCTGATCTGATGCCCACGGCGCGGATCGGTAACGGGGGGTAGGACGCAGCTTCGGTTGTGCCACTCCCGGCACTCGATGATGACACTGTTCTGAGAGTGTCAAAAACAACTTCTAACATCTTTTTATACTGTTTGTTATGTTTTGACGTGCAGGTTAGTCGGAGATTCTGCGGAGAAGCTTAAAGACAGCATGAAGACACTTAGGAACTTTTAGGATTTAGGATAGATACTCATTGTAAATGAAACTTCTTGTAAACCAAATTCAAATTCACTTATCAATTTGTAAATTATAAATATTTATGAAATGAAATTCAACAAATATTCATATTTACTTTCTCACTTGTAAATTCAAAGTATCCATGAATAATAAATTCCTTCTTGAGTTGTAGCTTATAAGTACTTATGAACACAAAGTTCAAACTTACTTCTCTTTTGCCTTTTATAAATGATATCCCGCCATATGATTATATCCAAACAAATTCGAATTAAAATCTCGTTGATCACATCACTTCTCAAAATAACCATAACAGTGCCCACTTCTTTTTCAACCCAACTTCATCTTATTAAGAGGAAACAAAACCGTTTTAGAAATGTTTCAACATCAAACAAAGCACGGCCCCGAGTCCAATCATATTTCTGACAAAACATACCGGCACCTTGACCCAAGTGGCAAATAAATGCCTCAGAACTTAATAACAGCCCGTTTTCAAGGAATTAGCAGAATTTGCGTAAAATGACCAAAATACCCCTGGACCCAAATCTGCAAAACAAACAAACTCCATAACTTGTTAGTGGTTAGCAAATATACATATGGGATGCTATGCGAAATGATTGAATAAATATAAGGGTAAAATTTGGGGTATTACAGCCTCTAATATCACCATCGCTCGAAAATCCCTTCATCATCGTTTCCTGTCAAAAGTCAACGACGACAACAACATAGTTCACCTCTCATTCACTGGATTCGACAATTACAATGAGGTTTGTTACTGGTTCAATGGAGAAGCCAGGATTTGTTGTTAACTACAAGGTTGGAGACAAGCGGTTTGCAGCTGAGGAAATCTCTTCAAATGGTTCTGATGGAGATGCTCCAATGAACTTCCAGAATGAGGGAAAATACTGTCTAACAGCTCGTGCAAAATCTGTTCATCAACAACAACTTGAAACGAGAACTGCAGTTACCGACTTTCAACTTGACAACTCTTTAGTGACGTCTCTGCGACTACGGCAAAAGCAACTTATCAATAGAGGTTTTGGAGTTACCTCGGCAATTTGTTTCTGGCGTCGGTTGGTACCTTTTTGCGTGTAAAAATTATTGTAGCATATATTTCTGCTTTAGCTTTTCAAAACGATAGATTTGCGTTTTAATGTTTAATTTCTGATGTATCAAAGTTTTGGTTTTGATTTAGTATAGTTGCTGCTATCTATCACTGAATCCATTTTTTTGTTGGTTGCGTATTTATGGTTCGATTGTTCACCGCTGCTCACAAATTTGGTATTCGGTTTCAATTTTCGTTTTGGTTTCTTGTACTGCTTGTTTGTAGATAATTTCTGTGCAGGCTGCGACCACCGAGCGAGGATCGGAGCTGCATCTTAGCCGTAACGACATCACATCCAAAGTATTTCGCACAATCGATGGTGAAGCAGCACCTATGATAGCGACGAAAGACTCGGCGGTTTGTCACGTTTTGAGACAAGACTGTGATAAGCTTTTGGGGACAAAAATCAGTGCAAGGAGCATATAGGTTGCAAGTTCCACCATAAGTAGTGGCCGCGCTTCATACAAATTTGACGGTAATGATTTTGTAGCTGCAACATCGACGACATTATTGGTAATATGACGACATCGTAGCTTTTGGCCGCGGCAATCGAGACGTTTATGCTATTTCACTTTCAGCTCAACACCGACAACAACATAGCGGAGAACTCTGAGGTTTCAGTTCAGAGACAATAATGATGCAGTGACAACCGCGGCAGGCGAAAGGTATCGGTGAAGACGACAATGTTCGAATCATCTGTAGACAGTTGGTTCTCGTTTCTGTTTCGGACTTTGGATCTGATTGTTGTTTTTTTCATGTTGTTTGCTCTGATAAATCGTACCTTCGATTGTTTAAACTGTGTTTATGCCATGCTGCTCTTTCATTTTTTACGGTAAACTCCCATTCTTGAAATTAATTTGTGTAAAATATGGCATTTAGGCAAGGAGGCTTTAATGTTGTTGTTAATATATATCTTGGCTTTAACATTCCATTTAAGAGTACTATTTGATTCTGATATGGATATTCCTCTTGCTGCTAATAGTTACTTTGTGAAAGTTTAAATATTGATTCTTCTGCTGATTTTCTCTTTTCTTTTTTATATAGTCTGTTGCTCATGACTGGTCTGCATTAATGATTTGGTTTCTATAGTCTATTATGCTTTTGTTTTGAGTTTTGATTTAGAGAAGCAAGAGTTATTTAAACTCATAGAGACTTCTGCATTGCTGCTATTCTTAAAAGTAACATCATTGTGTTGTTTCATCTATAACTTGTTTAATTAAGTATGGACTTAGTTACTGCAAGTTTTTGTTTTGTATAGTTTATGAGATTTTTACACAGATAGTCTTGTTCATGGTTTTATTTGTGGACCTCTTAAATGATGATGATGCATTGAAACAAGATTAAGAATTAAGCATTTTTTATAGGATTATTTTTATGGTGACAATTAATTAATATTATTTTTAATGTGATGAATTTAGTTAAATAATGGTTGATTGACACCACATTTATTTTATCATAGAAGTTATGCTGATGTTAATATATGTTGTTTTTGTTTTTATTATGATTTGAAGGCAATTTCGGTGGCATTGCTTTCAGTTAGTTCGTACTGTATTGAATTTCACAAATCATACTAGAAAATTACTAATCATTTATAAGGCTTTTGTTTCATGATGTTCTAATATTTTTTTTTATTGTGAGCATTAAACATATTAAACTATTTTCTTAATTAAACCATTTTTAAAATTAATTATTTTGCTAATCTCATTTCAATGTATTTTTTAACACTAAATTATTTTTTCAATCAAATCACGAAAAACTAAATCCTTGAAGTCTAGCACTTCTTGTATTTTTAGACGATTGTTATTGAGGCGTACGCCTTAAACAATGTTTCGTTCGACTTTTCGTTTTTAGCACACTCTTTTAGACAAAGAAATATCATAGGAGTCTAGCATTCCGTGTGATATTTCTGTTGTTTATCCAAACATTTTTCAAATGAAAAAGGTGTTGTCGAGATCTAGCATCTCGATAATACCCCGATTAATTAGTTGTGAGGCTGACGTCTCATTTACTAAATAATTATCATTTCTCCTATACTTCTCAAATTCAACCTCGTATTCTCACTTCTCATACCACAAACCCTTTTCATACCCTTGATTCGATTTAAATCATTTTCTCAAAATATTTTCCAATTCAAACTCCGAAAGAAGGAGGTTCTTGGAACCTAGCATTCCTTAGATCTCCGAGTGAATAATTCTCGAGGCACGCCCTTGAGTTATTATTCATTCAATCTTTTGACTTTTTTTCAAACCATATCCTCGATTCAAACTCCGAAAGAAGGAGGTTCTTGGAATCTAGCATTCCTTGGATCTTTGAGTGAATAGTTCTCGAGGCACACTCTTGAGATATTATTCATTCAATCTTTCGACTTTTTTCAAAACATTTTCTCGATTAAAACTCCGAAAGAAAGAGGTTCTTGGAATCTAGCATTCCATGGATCTTCGAGTGAATAATTCTTGAGGCATGCTCTTAAGTTATAAATTCACTCAATCTTTCAACTTTTAAAACACTTTCAAACATTCTACTAAGTCGAGTGCTCATCCGCATTCGCAACCGTCGACATTTCGCACACACTTCACAATTCCTAGTGGTTTCGATATTAGGGGCACCCTTAGGGACTAATATCGTTTCTTACCATCTAACCCTTGACACGTCGTCAAGTCGGTTCTATCTTCTAATCGATTCCTCGACTCGTCGTCGAGCCATTTTCAAACTAACTTCGTTTTGCCTCGCATTCCATTTTCGATTCACTCTTTCTACAAACGTTTTGTTTAAGCTTACGAAAGAGGGATATTCTTAGAATCTAGCATTCTTTGAATATTCGAATGAGTAACTTTCGAGGCGCGCCCTTGAGTTGTTATTAGTTCATTCTTTCGATTTCAAAATATCCAACCCTTTATCATTTAACCTATTCATCCCGACTTCCGAAAGAATTGAGTTCTTGGAATCTAGCATTCCTTGAATTCTCGAGTGACAAGCTCTAGAGGCACGCTCTTGGGTTGCTTGTCGGTCACTCTTTCGTTCCTCAACTCAAACTTCCAACCCCTTCAACCTCATCTTTTCGTGGTTGTTACCACGAACTACGATTGCTCTGATTTTTCATTCTCGTCCGAATGTAAGATACGTAGGCACAAGATTGCGATGATCTTGGCGAGCTACCTTCTACCCATTTCTCCCATTTCTCCGTCTTCTTTTTGTGGTTGTTACCACGAACTACGGACGCTCTGATTCTTTATTCATTCTTGAATATATGATATGTTGGGACAAGATTGAGATGATCTTGGCGAGCACACTTCTATCCTCCTCCATTATTCCGTCCACACTTTCCCCTATCCTTTCCCGTAGTCGAACTACGACGCTCTGATTTCTCATTCTCGTCCGAATGAGCATACGTAGGCACAAGGGCCCCAATCCTTGGCAAGCACCATATCCTCTAACCACACATCTCTCCTTTGCGTCTTTAACCTTTTAACCTACCAATTCTACTTTTTAACAACAAGAAGAAAACAAGTAAACCTAAACAACACTCCCCACATTTACCTTAAGAGGTTCCCGTCGAGTACGACGGACGTGAGGGGTGCTAATACCTTCCCCTCACGTAACCGACTCCCGAACCCAGAACTTGGTTGCGACAGCCCTGTTCCTATCCTTTCGTCTTAAGAGGTTTTCTCGATATTTTCCTCTACCGTTTGTTCGGGAAAAATAAAGTTTGGTGGCGACTCTGTCGAACCGCATTTCAGCGCCTTTCGCGCGAGGGTCGTTTCTCCGAAATGTCTCCGTGATTTTTCGAGGTGCGACAGCTGGCGACTCTGCTGGGGAATTGCTCCATGCAAAGAGAGAGTCGAGCCTATATTTTGGTTTGTGAGGAGTGTTTGTTTTTTATTTATTTCCTTCTTGTTTATGTATTTGTTCTCTTGTGGATTTTATTCGTGCTTGTTATCTTGGTTGCCTGTTGGTTCTTGGGATGACATCATGAGTAAGGCTCTACGCCCGAGCTTTGGTAAAAGCAGAGAGAACACTTAGTTTAGAATTGTTAGTCGAGTAGTGTTAGTCACCAAGGATTCGCTCCTTGTGTGCCTAGCATGAAAGCTCCTCCAAAGGAGACCTATTCGTAGATCTCGTTGTAACACAGCTAGCCTGTTGCACGACTTGATTAATGAAGGGTCCGTGATTCTGGGAACCTTTTGTTAGCACCAGTTCCGATATTGGTGGTCGTGTAGTGTTAGTCTTCAAGAACTCGCTCCTTGTGCGCCTAGCATGAGGACCCCGCTCAGGAGAGACCTTATCGTCATTATCATCGTAATACAGCCATCCTGTTGCGTGACGCTAATACGACTAGTGTCCGTGATCCTGGGAACCAAACATAAAAACCATCCCGTGAGTGGGTTTATGGGTAGAGTGTCTAGATCTTCCCGTATAGGACTCACCTGTCAGGTTTCTTTAGTCAGAAATTTTGGTTACCTACCTATTACATTTATCAGCTTCAGAAGCTATTTGAACTGTGATCCTGTGATCCTGGATCTTGTATCTTGCATTGCATCTTGCATACAATTTGCATTGCATTTCATATGTTGTGCATTTTGCATTTCCAATCCTTCAGCAGAATCTCATGTCTCCATTCCTTCCTCTTCAGTAAATCAAGTTGATTCTTCGACACCAGTACGCTACTAGAGCCAATACAAGACGAACAATGGAGTAGATTCAGCAAGAACAAGTTGTTATCAGGAAGGAGCTGGAATCCCTCAACAGAAAGATGGATCAGATCTTTGAAGCCCTCTCCATAGCTGGAAAGGAATCAGAACAGCGAACCGCTCAACGACCGCGTCAGCAAAATCAACACAGAACGTGGAAGCCAGATAGAGTATTTGATAGTCTTCCAATGACATATGCAAATATCTTTGCTCAACTAATGGAGAAAAAGGCTATCGTTCCGAGAGATCTAGCTCCCCCAACTGTCCTTCCTGCTGATTACGATGCGAATGCTCATTGTGAGTTTCATAAGGGCGCTCCAGGTCACAACATTGAGAACTGCAGGTTTCTCAAGCACAAAATTCAAGACCTGGTTGACAAGGAAGCTCTCACCTTTGATGGGAAGTATCTCAGTGCCATCAACGACCCGATGCCGCCAGCCAACTAGTGCTAACATCAGATCAAGTCCAGTCAAGTCCATTCTCTGAAGAAGGCCGCCATGCTGCCATTTAATCTTTCGCATTTCTTATATTTTGTCTTTGTGTGTTTAAGTACTATATGCTTTGAACAATTTCCATTCGTATCTGGTTTCATTAATGTATCGTTTATGCATGTTTTGAATTAGTTATGTCGTATTCACTCATTTTTCACTTATCACCGACACGTTTGTTCACTCCACTCTATTCACTGTTGTTTAGCATGATTTGAGGGAGGATAATGAAAACGAGATACCCATAATTGCAAACTGTATGCTTTCAGACCGAATCTCGTCAATGATGTACATGCATTGTTTCAATTCCCCTAAACACCAGAGATATAAGGAGTTAATCCCTAGTAGACCACTTCGAGCCTAGAAGTAGTAGTTTCCTTCGGATATTCAAACCTTTACACTCAACCTGGGGCAGGGTAGTGTTCAGTTAATCCAACTCTGCACTTGAATCAACAAAGTGAAATCCCAAAGACGGTGGTTCATCAAAGACCCATGCTATGGCAGTCACAACCTTCCCAAAAATCAAAAAAATCAAAAAAATATGCTAAGTCAAACACCTTAGAGGGGACTTAGGCAAAATCAAGACAATCCTGATGGATCTGACAAGCAAAATCAATCCATGCAAAAGTTAGGGATCAAAAACAAAGACAAAAGAGGACCTCGAAACCCTCAACAAAAACAAAGTAATATTCAGTGGCCATTCAAATAGGGTCACTGATATCCATCAAAATAAGGTGATTGCCACATCGAGCAAATCTTGAACCTTCAAGTTTACACCGTCAAGCATGTGCAGAATTAATTGAACGTAGGACTGGAGATCATTAAGAAGAAGGGCTGGGTACAAATCATACTTTGAGCCTAACATCCTTTGTTTCATAATCGTGAACCAGACCACGTTACAACCCTCGAAAGACCTAATTGAGGAGGGATTTACTCTGAAAGCATACTATCGCAAGGTTGCGTAACCTGACTCCTCACATGATTGTTAATCATCAACATTGGTGTCATTATTCTTGCAACATCTTTTCGCACTAATCAAAATCAGCACAAAGTTTGGACTAACAGTCCATTCGTCTCACTATCACGACACTTCAATAAAAGACACTTTTTCAAATCTTGCATCGAACTTTTCATTAATATTACCATTTATGAATGTACAATTTTATTTGCAAATCAGTACTAGGTATTCAAAGACATTCCGACAAAGGGCAATCAAGAAGGAACTTGACTTCCAGTAGCTGTCACGAAGCAAGACTACCTCAAAATCCACAGGCTGGGGCAAATTATTCAAGAGCTAGAGCAGGGGCAAGCCATTAACAAGTTCCGACTAGGGCAAGACCAGGTCGTCCTGACCATCAAGCAGAGTGGCAACCTTCTCTGAAGGAAATTCATGACAAATCACCAAGTACCCGGACTTGGGGCATCCAGAGTATCTTCGCCTACTCCAATCATGACATCTTCAGCAAACTGCGTGTCGAGGCAGTCAATCCCTCCCACCACCCAAAGTCCAATTCGCATTGGCAACTATCAAAAGTCCACCACGCTGGCGTCTCCACCTGCATTTCCAATTACCCGTCTGCATCATATGCATCGCATTCAACAGCATAAGCATCTTGCATCGTATGCATACCAATCATCTCATACTTCCCCAGCTTTTGCATCTCTGCGCGTCAGCATTTGCATTTGCATTTCCATTCATTATGAAATATCATTTTCATCCAGCATTAGCATATGCAAGCCAAGGTCCAGGATCAATCTCGACGATTTCCAAGACCATCATCAGCCCAGTCATGGATATCCTCCGCAAGAATCTGGGTTTCTCCCATGAGTTTCAAGAACTTCAAAGCAATCATCAGCCCAGTCAGGGGAAATCTTCTGCAATTATGGGTTCCCCCCATGAAATTCAAAGACATTCAAAGCAAGATTCAGCCTAGTCAGGGGCATTCTTTTCAAGACCATGGGTATTTCCCATGACGTATTTCAACCTCGTGGTTGATCAAATCTTCAAGTTAATATACATCCCAGCCAGGGGCACACCATTCAAGACCGTGGGCGTTCTCCACGAAGTTGTTCAACCTTTTGTTGGGCAAATCCAAGAAGTTTAATGCAAGATCCAGCCCGAGCAGGGGCATCTTCAGCAAAACCGTGAGCGTACCTCATGAAGTTGTTCAGCCTTTTGTTGAGCAAGACAAGACATCAAGACAAACTCTGCCCAGTCAGGGGCATCCTCTTCAGAATTCATGGGCGTAACCATGAAATCATTTCAGCAAAGCTATGATCTCCAAATAAAACGGTGGGCGTACCCCGTTGACTCATTTCAATTCAATCTTCCTCTTGGGGGTTCCCCAATGAGTTGTACCCAGCAAGCGTGACCGTTGTCAATTGCCTTACTATCATCCTTTTGGTGATAGTCGAACCTCGTCAGTTCAACTAAGCCTGCATCCTTTTCGTGTTGGTAAATTTCGAATCTGTGTTGTCCTATCATCCTTTTGGTGATAGCAACCCGTGTGTGTGAGTTTCGCTCCGTCATCCTTTTGGTAGGGGGTCTATCATAGTCATTAATGATAGATTGTGCGATAGTTTGTTTGTGTTTTGCTCCGTCATCCTTTTGGTGGGGGGTCTTTCACTTGGATTGGTGATAGATTGTGCGATATTTGTGTGTGTTTTCGCTCTGTCATCCTTTTGGTGGGGGGTCTGTCACTTGGATTGGTGATAGATTGTGCGATAGTTGTTTGTGTTTCGCTCCGTCATCCTTTTGGTGGGGGGTCTGTCACTTGGATTGGTGATAGATTGTGCGATAGTTTGTGTGAGTTTCGCTCCGTCATCCTTTTGGTGGGGGGTCTGTCACTTGGATTGGTGATAGATTGTGCGATAGTTTGTGTGAGTTTTGCTCCGTCATCCTTTTGGTGGGGGGTCTGTCACTTGGATTAGTGATAGATTGTGTGATATTTGTGTGTGTTTTCGCTCCGTCATCCTTTTGGTGGGGGGTCTGTCACTTGGATTGGTGATAGATTGTGCGATAGTTGTTTGTGTTTCGCTCCATCATCCTTTTGGTGGGGGGTCTGTCACTTTGATTGGTGATAGATTGTGTGATAGTTTGTGTGAGTTTTGCTCCGTCATCCTTTTGGTGGGGGGTCTGTCACTTGGATTGGTGATAGATTGTGCGATATTAGTTTGTGTGTGTTTTCGCTCCGTCATCCTTTTGGTGGGGGGGTCTGTCACTCGGATTGGTGTCAGATTGTGCGATATTTGTGTGTGTTTTCGCTCTGTCATACTTTTGGTGGGGGGTCTGTCACTTGGATTGGTGATAGATTGTGCGATAGTTGTTTGAGTTTCGCTCCGTCATCCTTTTGGTGGGGGGTTTGTCACTTGGATTGGTGATAGATTGTGCGATAGTTTGTGTGAGCTTCGCTCCGTCATCCTTTTGGTGGGGGGTCTTTCACTTGGATTGGTGATAGATTGTGCGATATTTGTGTGTGTTTTTGCTCCATCATCCTTTTGGTGGGGGGTCTGTCACTTGGATTGGTGATAGATTATGCGCTAGTTGTTTGTGTTTCGCTCCGTCATCCTTTTGGTGGGGGGTCTGTCACTTCGATTGGTGATAGATTGTGCGATAGTTTGTGTGAGTTTCGCTCCGTCATCCTTTTGGTGGGGGGTCTGTTACTTGGATTGGTGATAGATTGTGCGATATTAGTTTGTGTGTGTTTTCGCTCCGTCATCCTATTGGTGGGGGGTCTGTCACTCGGATTGGTGTCAGATTGTGCGATATTTGTGTGTGTTTTCGCTCCGTCATCCTTTTGGTGGCGGGTCTGTCACTTGGAATGGTGATAGATTGTGCGATAGTTGTTTGAGTTTCACTTCGTCATCCTTTTGGTGGGGGGGTCTGTCACTTGGATTGGTGATATATTGTGCGATAGTTTGTGTGAGTTTCGCTCCGTCATCCTTTTGGTGTGGGGTCTGTCACTTGGATTGGTGATAGATAGTGCGATATTTGTGTGTGTGTTTGCTCTGTCATCCTTTTGGTGGGGGGTCTGTCACTTGGATTGGTGATAGATTGTGCGATAGTTGTTTGTGTTTCGCTCCGTCATCCTTTTGGTGGGGGGTCTATCACTTGGATTGGTGATAGATTGTGCGATAGCTTATGT
Source organism: Lathyrus sativus (assembly GCA_963859935.3). NCBI lineage: Eukaryota > Viridiplantae > Streptophyta > Magnoliopsida > Fabales > Fabaceae > Lathyrus > Lathyrus sativus. The sequence continues at coordinate 142,893,853 of OZ012740.1, read as the reverse complement.
GAGTTTCGCTCCGTCATCCTTTTGGTGGGGGGTCTGTCACTTGGATTGGTGATAGATTGTGCGATAGTTGTTTGTGTTTCGCTTCGTCATCCTTTTGGTGGGGGGTCTGTCACTTGGATTGGTGATAGATTGTGCCATAGTTGTTTGTGTTTCGCTCCGTCATCCTTTTGGTGGGGGGTCTGTCACTTGGATTGGTGATAGATTGTGCGATATTTGTTTGTGTTTCGCTCCGTCATCCTTTTGGTGGGGGGTCTGTCACTTGGATGGGTGATAGATTGTGCGATAGTTTGTTTGTGTTTCGCTCCGTTTTCATTTTGGTGGGGGTCTGTCACTTGAATTGGTGATAGATTGTGCGATATTGTTTGTGTGAGTCTCGCTCCGTCATCCTTTTTGTGGGGGGTCTGTCACTTGGATTGGTGATAGATTGTGCGATAGTTTGTGTGAGTTTCACTCCGTCATCCTTTTGGTGGGGGGTCTGTCACTTGTATTAGTGATAGATTGTGCGATAGGTTGTGTGAGTTTCGCTCCGTCATTCTTTTGGTGGGGGGTCTGTCACTTGGATTGGTGATAGATTGTGCGATATTTGTGTGTTTCGTTCCGTCATCTTTTTGGTGGGGGATCTGTCACTTGGATTGGTGATAGATTGTGCGATAGTTTGTGTAAGTTTCGCTATGTCATCCTTTAGGAAGAGGGTCTGCTACTTGGATTGGTGATAGATTGTGCGATAGTTTGTGTGAGTTTTGCTCCGTCATCCTTTTGGTGGGGGGTCTGTCACTTGGATTGGTGATAGATTATGCGATATTTGTGTGTGTTTTCGCTCCGTCATCCTTTTGGTGGGGGGTCTGTCACTTGGATTGGTGATAGATTGTGCGCTAGTTGTTTGTGTTTCGCTCCGTCATCCTTTTGGTGAGGGGTCTGTCACTTCGATTGGTGATAGATTATGCGATAGTTTGTGTGAGTTTCGCTCCGTCATCCTTTTGGTGGGGGGTCTGTCACTTGGATTGGTGATAGATTGTGCGATATTAGTTTATGTGTGTTTTCGCTCCGTCATCCTTTTGGTGGGGGGTCTGTCACTCGGATTAGTGTCAGATTGTGCGATATTTGTGTGTGTTTTCGCTCCGTCATCCTTTTGGTGGCGGGTCTGTCACTTGGATTGGTGATAGATTGTGCGATAGTTGTTTGAATTTCGCTCCGTCATCCTTTTGGTGGGGTGTCTGTCACTTGGATTGGTGATAGATTGTGTGCTAGTTGTTTGTGTTTCGCTCCGTCATCCTTTTGGTGGGGGGTCTGTCACTTCGATTGGTGATAGATTGTGTGATAGTTTGTGTGAGTTTCGCTTCGTCATCATTTTGGTGGGGGTCTGTCACTTGGATTGGTGATAGATTGTGCGATATTAGTTTGTGTGTGTTTTCGCTCCGTCATCCTATTGGTAGGGGGTCTGTCACTCGGATTGGTGTCAGATTGTGCGATATTTGTGTGTGTTTACGCTCCGTCATCCTTTTGGTGGCGGGTATGTCACTTGGAATGGTGATAGATTGTGCGATAGTTGTTTGAGTTTCACTTCGTCATCCTTTTGGTGGGGGGGTCTGTCACTTGGATTGGTGATATATTGTGCGATAGTTTGTGTGAGTTTCGCTCCGTCATCCTTTTGGTGGGGGGTCTATCACTTGGATTGGTGATAGATAGTGCGATATTTATGTGTGTCTTTGCTCTGTCATCCTTTTGGTGGGGGGTCTGTCACTTGGATTGGTGATAGATTGTGCGATAGTTGTTTGTGTTTCGCTCCGTCATCCTTTTGGTGGGGGGTCTGTCACTTGGATTGGTGATAGATTGTGCGGTAGCTTATGTGAGTTTCGCTCCGTCATCCTTTTGGTGGGGGGTCTGTCACTTGGATTGGTGATAGATTGTGCGATAGTTGTTTGTGTTTCGCTTCGTCATCCTTTTGGTGGGGGGTCTGTCACTTGGATTGGTGATAGATTGTGCGATAGTTGTTTGTGTTTCGCTCCGTCATCCTTTTGGTGTGGGGTCTGTCACTTGGATTGGTGATAGATTGTGCGATATTTGTTTGTGTTTCGCTCCATCATCCTTTTGGTGGGGGGTCTGTCACTTGGATGGGTGATAGATTATGCGATAGTTTGTTTGTGTTTCGCTCCGTCTTCCTTTTGGTGGGGGTCTGTCACTTGAATTGGTGATAGATTGTGCGATATTGTTTGTGTGAGTCTCGCTCCGTCATCCTTTTTGTGGGGGGTCTGTCACTTGGATTGGTGATAGATTGTGCGATAGTTTGTGTGAGTTTTACTCCGTCATCCTTTTGGTGGGGGGTCTGTCACTTGTATTAGTGATAGATTGTGCGATAGGTTGTGTGAGTTTCGCTCCGTCATCCTTTTGGTGGGGGGTCTGTCACTTGGATTGGTGATAGATTGTGCGATATTTGTGTGTTTCGCTCCGTCATCCTTTTGGTGGGGGGTCTGTCACTTGGATTGGTGATAGATCGTGCGATAGTTTGTGTAAGTTTCGCTATGTCATCCTTTTGGTAGGGGGTCTGTCACTTGGATTGGTGATAGATTGTGCGATAGTTTGTGTGAGTTTTGCTCCGTCATCCTTTTGGTGGGGGGTCTGTCACTTGGATTGGTGATAGATTATGCGATATTTGTGTGTGTTTTCGCTCCGTCATCCTTTTGGTGGGGGGTCTGTCACTTGGATTGGTGATAGATTGTGCGCTAGTTGTTTGTGTTTCGCTCCGTCATCCTTTTGGTGAGGGGTCTGTCACTTCGATTGGTGATAGATTGTGCGATAGTTTGTGTGAGTTTCGCTCCGTCATCCTTTTGGTGGGGGGTCTGTCACTTGGATTGGTGATAGATTGTGCGATATTAGTTTCTGTGTGTTTTCGCTCCGTCATCCTTTTGGTGGGGGGTCTGTCACTCGGATTAGTGTCAGATTGTGTGATATTTGTGTGTGTTTTTGCTCCGTCATCCTTTTGGTGGCGGGTCTGTCACTTGGATTGGTGATAGATTGTGCGATAGTTGTTTGAATTTCGCTCCGTCATCCTTTTGGTGGGGGGTCTGTCACTTGGATTGGTGATAGATTGTGCGATATTTGTTTGTGTGTGTTTCACTCCGTCATCCTTTTGGTGGGGGGGGGGGGGTCTGTCATGGTCATTAATGTCAGATTGTGCGATTGTGTTTTGCTCTACCATCCTTTTGGTGGTAGTAGTCGTGTGTGTTTCGTTCCATCATCCTTTTGGTGATGACGACCTTTTGCCAGTTGCTTACAGTTGACTCCGAGGTTTACATTTTCCAGTATTTTCAATTCTCAAGCATCTCTTTTTCTTTCGGACAAATTCAGGGTCTTCTTTATATCTAATTGAATTCTACCTCAGGAAAATGAACGTTGTAGCAGTTCGTTTCCCTAAGTTTAAGCCTATTAGATAGGGGCATCTGTCATACCCTAAATTTGTCCTACTCATTTTTAATTATTTTTTCGTTTTTTTCGATTTTATTTTATATTTTCACATTGTCGACTTAATTTCTTGTTATTTAGACACGTGTCAGCTTGCCATTCGAGGATTTTCCAACTTTTATTATTTTGCCCAATAAGAGTGCGACACGCGGCTTAAAGTTATCTTTTTTTTTTATTTTTTATTTGTGTTTTCGTAATTTCTTTTCTAAAATTTTAATAATTAGCAATATTTTAGTTTATGTTTTAAATATATATGTACATAATATTAATTTTGTTTATTTTAAAGTTTTGTAAATATCAATTTTTTTAATATTATTAATATTTAGGATTTAAGAAAATTATTGGTCAATTGTTAATAATAAGTAATTATTGTTGTTTTTTTTTTTATATTGTAAATGTTTATTTAATTGTTAATGTAGATATTAATCTCTATAGTTATATTAATTAGTATTTTAGAGGTTAGTTTATATTAATTAGTTTTAATGTTAATGAGGGATTCATAATTTTTTTTTCCAGAAAAAAGGTGAAGGAGATCAGGCCCATTTCAACGGCCCGTTAGGGTTTAGGTTCAGCATGCTATAAGAGGGAAAGTTTCAGATTAAGACAAGGGGAGAAAAAGACTGTTCATCCTCTTTCCTCTCAAAACGGGGCCCCAATTCCCCAAACCCTAGCCGGGATAAATTCCAAAACGGCGCCGTCACCCCCTTTCCTCTCTTCCTCACTCACGTAACCCCCACCTCTGTCTTCTTCGAAACGACTTCCACCGAACCAAATCCGCCGCCCCCTTTCTAAAAATCCCTAATCATTACTGTTCATGATCCCTCCCAATCAAACCCTAAGGCGCAACACTCAATCCCCTTCATCTTCTCTCTGTCGCAAAAAAACTCACCCTTCATACTAACTCATCATCTTCCTCCCATCTTTGAACCCAAAACGGCGCCGCAGTCACCATTTTTTGTCACCCTTCCGCATACCCTTCGTCATCACCATTATTAAAACCCTCAAAGAAATTTCGTCGCCTCTAATATCACCATCGCTTGAAAATCCCTTCATCATCGTTTCCTGTCAAAAGCCAGCCACGACAACAACATAGTTCACCTCTCATTCACTGGATTCGATAATTACAATGAGATTTGTTACTGGTTCAACGGAGAAGCCAGGGTTTGTTGTTAACTACAAGGTTAGAGACAAGCGGTTTGCAGCTGAGGAAATCTCTTCAAATGGTTCTGATGGAGATGATTCAATGAACTTCCAGAATGAGGGAAAACACTGTCTAACAGCTCGTGCAAAATCTATTCATCAACAACAACTTGAAACGAGAACTGCAATTACCGACCTTCAACTTGACAACTCTTTAGTGACGTCTCTGCGACTACGGAAAAAACAACTTATGAATAGAGGTTTTGTAGTTACCTCGACAATTTGTTTCTGGCGTCGGTTGGTACCTTTTTGCGTGTAAAAATGATTGTAGCATATATTTCTGCTTTAGCTTTTCAAAACTATAGATTTGCGTTTTAATGTTTAATTTCTGATGTATCAAAGTTTTGGTTTTGACTTAGTATAGTTGCTGTTATCTATCACTGAATCCATTTTTTGTTGGTTGCGTATTTCTGGTTCGATTGTTCATCGGTGCTCACAAATTTGGTATTCGGTTTCAATTTTCGTTTTGGTTTCTCGTATTGCTTGTTTGTAGATAATTTCTGTGCAGGTTGCAACCACCGAGCAAGGATCGGAGCTGCATCTTAGCCGTAACGACATCACATCCAAAGTATTTCGCACAATCGATGGTGAAGCAGCACCTATGATAGCGACGAAAGACTCGGCGGTTTGTCACGTTTTGAGACAAGACTGTGATAAGCTTTTGGGGACAGAAATCAGTGCAAGGAGCATATAGGTTGCAAGTTCCACCATAAGTAGTGGCCGCGCTTCATACAAATTTGACGGCAATGATTTTGTAGCTGCAACATCGACGACATTATTGGTAATATGACGACATCATAGCTTTTGGCCGCGGCAATCGAGACATTTATGCTATTTCACTTTTAGCTCAGCACCGACAACAACATAGCGGAGAACTCTGAGGTTTCAGTTCAGAGACAATAACGATGCATTGACAACCGCGGCAGGCGAAAGGTATCGGTGAAGACGACAAAGTTCGAATCATTTGTAGACGGTTGGTTCTCGTTTCTGTTTCGGACTTTGGATCCGATTGTTGTTTTTTCATGTTGTTTGCTCTGATAAATCGTACCTTCGATTGTTTAAACTGTGTTTATGCCATGCTGCTCTTTCATTTTTTACGATAAACTCCCAGTCTTGAAATTAATTTGTGTAAAATATGGCGTTTAGGCAAGGAGGCTTTAATGCTGCTGTTAATATATATCTTGGCTTTAAAATTCCATTTAAGAGTGTTATTTGATTCTGATATGGATATTCCTCTTGCTGCTAATAGTTACTTTGTGAAAGTTTAAATATTGATTCTTTTGCTGATTTTCTCTTTTCTTTTTTATATAGTCTGTTGCTCATGACTGGTTTGCATTAATGATTTAGTTTCTACAGTCTATTATGTGTGTGTTTTGAGTTTTGATTTAGAGAAGCAAGAGTTATTTAAACTCATAGAGACTTCTGCATTGCTGCTATTCTTAAAAGTAACATCATTGTGTTGTTTCATCTATAACTTGTTTAATTAAGTATGGACTTAGACACTGCAAGTTTTTGTTTTGTATAGTTTATGAGATTTTTACACAGATAGTCTTGTTCATGGTTTTATTTGTGGACCTCTTAAATGATGATGATGCATTGAAACAAGATTAAGAATAAAGCATTTTTTATAGGATTATTTTTATGGTGACAATTAATTAATATTATTTTTAATGTGATGAATTTAGTTAAATAATGGTTGATTGACACCACATTTATTTTATCATAGAAGTTATGCTGATGTTAATATATGATGTTTTTGTTTCTATTATGATTTGAAGGCAATTTCGGTGGCATTGCTTTCGGTTAGTCCGTACTGTATTGAATTTTACAAATCATACTAGAAAATTACTAATCATTTATAAGGCTTTTGTTTCATGATGTTCTATTTTTTTTTATTGTGAGCATTATACATATTAAACTATTTTCTTAATTAAACCATTTTTAAAATTAATTATTTTGCTAATCTCATTTCAATGTATTTTTTAACACTAAATTATTTTTTCAATCAAATCACGAAAAACTAAATCCTTGAAGTCTAGCACTTCTTGGATTTTTAGACGATTGTTATTGAGGCGTACGCCTTAAACAATGTTTCGTTCGACTTTTTGTTTTTAGCACACTCTTTTAGACAAAGAAATATCATAGGAATCTAGCATTCCGTGTGATATTTCTGTTGTTTATCCAAACATTTTTCAAATGAAAAAGGTGTTGTCGAGATCTAGCATCTCGATAATACCCCGATTAATTAGTTGTGAGGCCGACGTCTCATTTATTAAATAATTGTCATTTCTCCTATAATTCTCAAATTCAACCTCGTATTCTCACTTCTCATACCACAAACCCTTTTCATACCCTTGATTCGATTCAAATCATTTTCTCAAAATATTTTCCAATTCAAACTCCGAAAGAAGAAGGTTCTTGGAATCTAGCATTCCTTAGATCTCCGAGTGAATAATTCTCGAGGCACGCCCTTGAGTTATTATTCATTCAATCTTTTGACTTTTTTTCAAACCATCTCCTCGATTCAAACTCCGAAAGAAGGAGGTTCTTGGAATCTAGCATTCCTTGGATCTTTGAGTGAATAGTTCTCGAGGCACGCTCTTGAGTTATTATTCATTCAATCTTTCGACTTTTTTCAAAACATTTTCTCGATTAAAACTCCGAAAGAAAGAGGTTCTTGGAATCTAGCATTCCATGGATCTTCGAGTGAATAATTCTTGAGGCATGCTCTTGAGTTATTATTCACTCAATCTTTCAACTTTTAAAACACTTTCAAACATTCTCCAAAGTTGAGTGCTCGTCCGCATTCGCAACCGTCGACATTTTGCACACACTTCACAATTCCTAGTGGTTTCGATATTAGGGGCACCCTTAAGGACTAATATCGTTTCTCACCATCTAACCCTTGACACGTCGTCAAGTCGGTTCTATCTTCTAATCAATTCCTCGACTCGTCGTCGAGCCATTTTCAAACTAACTTCGTTTTGCCTCGCATTCCATTTTCGATTCACTCTTTCTACAAACGTTTTTTTTAAGCTTACGAAAGAGGGATATTCTTAGAATCTAGCATTCTTTGAATATTCGAATGAGTAACTTTCGAGGGGCGCCCTTGAGTTGTTATTAGTTCATTCTTTCGATTTCAAAATATCCAACCCTTTATCATTTAACCTATTCATCCCGACTTCCGAAAGAATTGAGTTCTTGGAATCTTGCATTCCTTGAATTCTCGAGTAACAAGCTCTTGAGGCACGCTCTTGGGTTGCTTGCCGGTCACTCTTTCGTTCCTCAACTCAAACTTCCAACCCCTTCAACCTCATCTTTTCGTGGTTGTTACCACGAACTACGATTGCTCTGATTCTTCATTCTCGTCCGAATGTAAGATACGTAGGCATAAGATTGCGATGATCTTGGCGAGCTACCTTCTACCCATTTCTCCCATTTCTCCGTCTTCTTTTCGTGGTTGTTACCACGAACTACAGACGCTCTGATTCTTTATTCATTCTTGAATATAAGATACGTAGGCACAAGATTGCGATGATCTTGGCGAGCACACTTCTATCCTCCTCCATTATTCCGTCCATGCTTTCCCCTATCCTTTCCCGTAGTCGAACTACGACGCTCTGATTTCTCATTCTCGTCCGAATGAGCATACGTAGGCACAAGGGCCCCAATCCTTGGCGAGCACCATATCCTCTAACCACACATCTCTCCTTTGCGTCTTTAACCTTTTAACCTACCAATTCCACTTTTTAACAACAAGAAGAAAACAAGTAAACCTAAACAACACTCCCCACATTTACCTTAAGAGGTTCTCGTCGAGTACGACGGACGTGAGGGGTGCTAATACCTTCCCCTCACGTAACCGACTCCCAAACCCGAAACTTGGTTGCGACAGCCTGGTTCCTATCCTTTTCGTTTTAAGAGGTTTTCTCGATATTTTCTTCTCCCGTTTATTCGGGAAAAATAAAGTTCGATGGCAACTTTGTCGAACCGCATTTCCGCGCCTTTCGCGCGAGGGTCGTTTCTCTGAAATGTCTCCGTGATTTTTCGAGGTGCGACAGTGTTATAGTCAGATCTATCAACAAAGAATGATAAGAGCGTTCAACAAGAAGGTTCGTCCCAAAGAGTATAGGGAAGGAGAGCTCGTGCTCAGAAAAATCCTACCAACTCAAAAGGATATGCACGGCAAGTTGATGCCCAACTATGATGGCCCCTTCATTGTAAAAACTGTCTTCTCCGGAGGATCTCTAATTCTTGAGACCATGGATGGCGAACAACTCAAGTATCCCATCAACTCAGATGCAGTGAGAAAGTACTATGCCTAAAAGCAGAAAACCTAGAAAGGGGATCCCAGTGCTTCCGCAAGACGGAAGTCCAAGAATCGAAAGCTGACAAATGCTGGGGCAAAGTCTTGCGCAAGGTGTTAGAAGAAAGATCAACATATGTCATTCTCGTCAGAAGCAGCGAAGCAAGTGAACGGATAGTTAGGAGGACCAGATTATTATGGGATTCTGTAACCCTTTTCTGTTGGCCATTCTTTCAAATGTATAAAGTTCCCGAGGCTTTGCCCTTTGTAAAGTTCTTGTCTATCAATGAAATCAGATTTTGGCCAATCATTGTTATGATCTTCTGTTTTTGTTATGCAATTTCACTTATTCGTTAATAAGGATTTTCTCGAAAGCGAAGTGTTTGAAAATTTTAAATTTTATTTTAAAAAGAAAACACAATTTGACAAAACGATTGAAGAACTCTAGAGGTAATCTGATAACATTATGCAGTTCTCAAAGTCGTGAAAGTCTGATGTCACCTTTGACCAAACTAGATGCGTCCGACAGCAATTCCTGCTTTTAAGCCAAGACTTCTCCTCCACAGGATTACGAAGATTCTATCTGGGAAGATTGTTATCTACGCCAAAAGAAAATGTCGCCTAAAGCAATTAAGACTCAGTGTGACGAGTTCTCTCTGTATTTTCCTTGTTTTGCTTTCATTTTTCTGCTGGTCAGTCTGCATTTTACATACAGCATCATATCAGCATACGCATTTGTTTGCATTCGGTTTTGGTCTTCGTGGCTGTCACCTTTGAGATCCTCTGGTCGTTACCTTTATCTTTGATCTGTTGCTGCAATTTCGCTTCGAAGTTAACATCCTGGAATTACCTATCTTCTCTGGGAAGCTGGTGGTGACTAGCAGTATCCGATTTACACAAATGGACGATTGTTACCAGCGTTTATCTCTGATTTGGTTGTCACCAATAATCTTTGAAAGACTAATAGTCACTAGCATTTTGTTCAGAACCAATTATGTTCGGTGTCTTGATTTGGTCGTCACAAACAATTTTCCAAACCCATTTGTCACTGATTCTGTTATAAAGCCAACCAATCGTTATTGGAATCCTTTTGATTCGGTTATCACCAATCTTGGCTAAAATCTAGTGGTTACTAGTATTGCTTTTAAAACCAATGGTCATTGGTACTTGAGTTGGTCGTCACCAAAACTTCTTAAAATTCCAATACTTATTGGCACTGCCTTCAAATCCAATTGATATTGGTACCTTTTGATTCGGTTATTACCAATCTTTCTAAGTCTAGTGGTCACTAGTATCATTCGGGAAATCTAGTGTTTACTAGCAGTATCCTGAACCAGTTGTTATTGGTGTGCTTTGATTTGGTCGTCACCAATTGGCCTAAGTCCAATAGTTATTAGCATCGCTTAAATCAGATTGTTATCATCACTTTGGTCTGGTCGTTACCAAACTCTTTGAAAATCCAATAGTTATTGGTCTCCTTGGACTCGGTCGTTACCAATCTCTCCAATTAAAACTAGTGGTTACTAGCATTATCTAGAATCAATTGTTATCGGTATATCCCGATCTGGTCATCACCAGTCCCCTCTAAGTCCAATAGTTACTGGCATTTCTTGAAAACTAATCATTATTAGTCGGTTGTTACCAATTCCCCTAGCGGAAGTCCTGTGTTCTATCAATATGGTTTGGAATACCCAATTTTAATTGGAACTTCGATTTGGTCGTCACCATTTCCCCAAGAAGTCTAGTGGTATTTAGCACTTTTTGGAAACCGTTTGATGGATTGGTCATCACCATCCTCCCTAGTAAGTCTAGTTGAAGCTAACACCGCTTGGAACGTTTGTTGTTCTGGTCGTCACCGGTTTTCCCCATTGAAGCTTTTGCCTTCCCGGTCAAGTCTCGGAGAACTAGTGGATACTAGCCTCCCCGGCGCATCCAGTTTTGTTTCTAACCTTTTCCTGAAGATCCTGTTTGAACTCTTCGTTATAGGAAATTTTTCGTCTGGTTATCCCCAACGAGGTTCGTGTCTTCGTTTCGTATTTTCCCCCGGTGAAGTTGTGCTTCCCTAGTGGATTTGTTCCCCAGCAAAGTTTCTTCCCCAGTGGGTTTCTTCCCCAGTGTGGTTTACGCTTCTTTTCTTTCATTTCCCCAGTAAAGAATTGCTTTCTTCCCCGGTGGGCTTCCTCATCTGGTTATCCTCAGTGAGATTTGTGTCTCCTTTGCCCAATGAAGATGTGTCTTCCCTGGTGGAATTTGCGTTCCCTGTGTGAAGGATTCCCTTGAACAGCATCTTTAGTCATGTTTGAACTATCTTGCTTAATTTACCTTGGATCTTTCCCCAGTGTGTTGGGTCCCCATGAGTAGTTACTCGTTGTTTTGCCGTTCTTTTATGCTTGCTCGTGTGTCTGCATCTGTTTTGCATTCAAGCATCATAAGACACCATTTAGATTCATTGCATTCATATTTTGTACTTTTGCATACCATCGGATCTAAGGGACAAAATTTCTGGTTTGCTATATTTAAATACCTTTCACTGCGATTCTATGAGGATTGTCATCTCTCATTACCATCTAGTGAAGATATTTAAATAGGGGCATCTGTTGCACCCTAAATTTTGACCCCTTATATCCTCATCATCATTTTAGGATCATATTCATTTAATTAACTAACCTTAACCCATTTCAAGTTCATCTTTGTCAAGATGCAGATGAATCAGGGTTCCGTACACTCAAGCAAAATTCTTCCCAATCTCATTTCCACCACTTCCAAGCCACTCAAAACCATTTACACAATCTATAAACATTGTGTAGGAGGTGTTCATACACTCAAACCACCCAAAAACATCATTTTCCTAAAAGTCAACCTTCATACCTTAATATGTTGACTTTCATGCACTTTGGAAGCCAAATCTTTACTTAAGGCCTTTCCCACCACCTCAACACTCCCAACTCCTCATATATATCATATTTCAACTGTCCAAAGTCTCAAAAACTAGCTGGGAAGTTCACAACTCTAACTGTCTTGAAGGATAGTTTGTTGCTTCAAGAGGAAGAAAGCTCCAAATCTTTGCCAAGGAAGAAGATCTCTGGGTTTCTTAGCTTTTTAGCTTGTTCAAGAAAGACTACAAGAGGTATGTAATTCTCAACCTCTTTATTATTCACACATTGCCATGTTTTACCATTTTGAGATTCTTGTTGTGAAAGTGTAGTCATGTTGTCCTATATTAGTTCTTTGTCAAGAGTTTGAGTTCTATGGCTGTGATATTGCTTTTGTTAAAGTATGTTATCTATGAATAATGTGTTGTATATATGTTACCATTATTGAGCTTTGATGTTGTGTACAACTTGCTTTGAAGATTTTATCCAAGATTAGCCTTAGGGATCCTAACATGATAATGTTGGTGTGCTTGCCCTAGATCTATAAGCCCTTGTTATTGGTGATATTTTGATTAACTTGTTAGTTGTTTCATGATGATCCCCCTGCCCCTAGGTCATATTTGAATCTAGGTTTGCCTTGTTATGAGATTTGATACATTTGCCATACCATTTTCATGAGTTTTGTGTTAAACTGCTTATGCTTGCCATGTTGTGTTTCAAGTGTTTTAAACTATTGGTTTGTGTTTATATGATCTTGTTTGCCTAGTTGAGCTTGTTCAAATGATGAGAAACTTAAGATTTGGTTGTTAAGGCCAATTGTGAGGTTTATGTGTTTTGCTGTCAAATGTTTTGAACCAACATGTCATTTCTTGTTGTGAGCATTTTGTTTGTGATCTCTATGTATGAAACCATCGTTTAACTTGTTTTGAGGCTGTATGTTGTACTTGTATGATCAAACTGCCCTTGCTTTTTTCAAAACCACTTTTCATTCTCCACTTGTTTTTTAACCTCCATGATACCAACATCATACCATTTTCTATACCAACATGTTTTTGCTTGAACTATGTGCATAGAATCTTCATTCTACATATTTTGAGTTTGTATGTGGTGCCAAATTGCCTCAACTGCCATGACAGATCCTACTTGCTTTTGAATTGTGACAATCTTGTTTTTTATGCTTTATTTGCAATCAATATGCCATATTCTGTTTGATGTTGATTTGAATTGATTTTGAGGCATGAGCTTATCCCTTTGCATATTTGTGGTATGTGTGTATCATTGTCATGACATGTTTCTCTTTGTTTTGAAAAACGCCCTGCTGTACCAAGTTTGTGTTAAGACAGTTTTGCATTTCTTACCATCAACATGCCGAGTTCATTTCTGTTTGCATTAGCCTGATTTTCTAAGCATAAATTCATCCATCTACATGTTTATAATGTGTGTATATTGTTTGTATGACCTATGTCTACTTGTTTCCTCATCTCACTTTCAAATTGCTTTCTCAAACCAAAATATGCCATGACTATACCAAATCTTGTTCCAATTGCAAAATGCTTGATTTCTGAGTTTGAACTCATTTACCTTCATATTTATGATGTGTATATGCTATTACTTGACATGAGACCACTCACTTTTAGCTAGACCAACTTGTACCTTATTTTGCTGCCAAAACTATTTTGAAACCACAACTGTACACTTCATCATGCTATTTGTGTTGATTTGAATCATTCCATGAGCATTAGTACCTCTAGATAGTGTTTAGGATTTGTATGTCTACATGAACCAAACATCTTTGTGAATGATATACTTTCTCTGCTTATCAGCCTGCCTCCCATATGTGTTACAATTGCAACTTGATAACCAATTTTTGTTGTATGCATTTCATGATCAATCTTAAGTGGTAAGATCATTCATTGATCTATGTGAGACTTGTGTATGATGTTTGTTTTGCCTAAAACTTCTCCAATCATGTCTTGGTTTCATTTATGCATCATTATGTGTTAATGAGCAGTTGGTATGTGACTTTCATTCCTATCTTGTTTATGGCTAATCTTCAAGTGTAAAAACACTTAGTATCATGCATATGGTTTGCGTGATAGACCTGTTCAAACTGATTGTACTTATTTCATGACTTGGCTTCCAATTTGCATCTTTCAATTTCATTTTACTTGGCATGACAGTTGTGTTATTTGTGTTTGATTTTGGCATTGTGATTGTTATATGCTTGTTTCTTATTGCATTTTAAGTATGTTGGTTGAGGCCTCATGATTTTCTTGTTCTCTTAGATCAAGCTTTGATATGTATCCATGTTTTGCCTACTGCTTTAGCTACTATTGTTGTCATCTCTGCTGTCATACTATCTTCCCTCTGCCTGAGACTTTGGTGTTTGGTTTGTAAGCATTTGAGAGCATCATTGATATGTTTAGAACTATTAGGCCATGTATACATGATTGAGCATTCCCATTTGCCCTTGACAGTTTGCTTCATTATCATGCCATGTTATGCAATTCATGAACCAGTTTCAGTTTTATTGATTTGTAGCTGAGCCCTAAGTGTGTAATCCCTCTGTTATGATGTGTATGACTTGTGTGCAATGCCTATTTGATGTGTATGAACTCAGAACTAGTGTGGTTTTCCCAAATGCATCTCAAAATGCCAATATGCATCTTCAATCGTGTTTTTTATTAGAGGCATTATTTCACAATTTTGTTAATACCATCTTATTCCTCATCAAAAAACAGTCAAGTTTGGCTAAAATTTCATGAAAAGAGATTGAGTTTTGATCAAGTTTGGATCCTCCGCATTTTTGGTTTGGTTGGTTTGTTTGCTGCCCAGAAAATCCACCATATGTAGCCTTATCTATTTATGGGGGTGGCTTAATAGTTGGATGTATATCCACCCCAGTGGTAGACAACTTGCGCGCTTTGTAACCTTTCACATGCCTGACCTGAGTTCGATCCTTGGTGATCAACTCTTTTGGTTTTATTTTTTTCATTTTGCCTTGTTTAATCATTTTCTTCACTCCTTCCATTTCCCTAACATGCGCGCGCATTGTTTCCCAGTGGATAGGTGTTGTGTTGGTGAACACAAGGGCGTGGGTTCAATCCCTTCCCATTCCATTTCTCTTTATTCATTTGTTTCTCTTGTTTATTTTATTTTCATAAAATCTTTGAAACTTCAAAATATCATAACTTTCTCATGCCGTATCTTTTTTAATCCGTTCTTTTTGTAACTTTTTCATTGTAATGTCTATTTTCATGTGATGGATTAAAATCTTAATTTCTTGTTTTTACAATGTCGTTTGCCTACTTGTTAGTTAGTTCATTCTTAGGTCGTTACCTCACATCTTGATTGAATTTCTTTCATACTATACTTGACTTGTCTTGTGAGATTTATTGATATTGGATTTCTTTATGTTTGTTAACATGTTGATACTTCACTTCTTGTTGGTGGTTACCATAACTTTGTTGCCCCCCTAAAAATTTATGTTTGAACATGTCTTATTTTCTTTACGTATTTGATTGTCATCAATGCCTAGATGTTGTTACATTTGAATTTATAACATGATTATTTTAAGTTGTGACTTATTTGCATGATGGTTGTTTCCATATTTTTTAATATGTACCCTTTGGGTTATTACCTTCATCTTTGTTAAGATATGCGATTCTCAGTTGTAAACATTTGTACTTATATCAATCCTTGCTTATTGTAATATGCATGCTTGCTTGGTTGTAACCATATACCTTATTCTTCTTGCTTAATTGTTTATGGCTTTGTTAAGTATTTCTTCCCCAAGTGATGGAACTCTTTAGTTCTCATCCAAGTTGCCTCTCTCTCTCTCTATCTCTCTCTCTCTCTCTATCTCTCTCTCTCTCTCTCTCTCTCTCTCCTTCTAAAGGAAAAGTCTCTCCATTGACCCTTGTGTCATGGATAGCTCATTACTCTCCCTTGACTTTGTAAAGTCATCTATACACTTAGTTAAGTTAGAACCTGTCCATTAGACTTTGCTTAAGTCTAAAAAGCCCACCCTTCGCTAGGAGTGCTCCTCCGATTAGAACTTAAGATAGAGTTTGTTAACTCTATGTAAGAATCATGGAGATGATTACTTACTCCCCTCTTGAGTGTTATAACATAGATTTAGAGAGTTTTGTTAGACTCTACACAAGCATTGTTATGTTTGTTACCCTTTGAACCTTGATCATAATCAAGTGTTCTTCATCCCTTGTGAGGTGAACTACGGTTGCTCTGATTCTATCCTAGTTAGGATACGTAGGCAGAGGACGCGATGTCTTTGCGAGCAGCTTAGAAACTATCTTTAGGTCTTAACCTACACCCTTTACCCAACCCCAATCCATAGCAAACATTTAGCAAAACTTAGCATGCAAACAAACAAAAGGTTCCTGTAGAGTACTACAGATGTTTAGGATGTGAAATACCTATCCTATGCATAACCAACCCCCGATCCTCGAATCTCTTAGCGTTGTTGTTACATCGCACAAAAGGTTCTTTCTCTCTTTAGACCTTTCCTTTGGATAAATTAAAGTCCAGTTGTGAATTTAAGAATTAAAGATTCAAATTAACCAATAGCTTGGTATCACGATTCTCACCGCAACACTAAGGATTGATGTTTCTAAGTTTGCTCGCAAAGATATTGCATATTCTGCCTACGTATCCTAACTAGGATAGAATCAGAGCAATCGTAGTTCACCTTGCTAGGGATGAACACTTGATTATGACAAAGGTTCAAAAGGTAACAAAAATAACAATGCTTGTGTAGAGTTTAACAAAACCCTCTATTCTAAGTTGTACACTCAAGGGGATTGACTTTGACAAAAGCCAAGGGGAGTAAGTAATAATGACAATGATCCTTACATAGAGTTAACAAACTCTATCTTAAAGTTCTAATTGAAAGATACTCATAACAAGGGGTAGGTCTTTAGACTTACAACAAAGTCTAGTGGCTAGTATGTTCTAACTTAACCAAGTTAGAGTTCAAGATGACTTGATAAAGTCAAAGGGAGGGTAATGATCTATCTATGACCCAAGGGTCAATAGAGAGACTTTTCTTTGGAACAGGAGAAAGATGAGGCAACTAGATGAAAACTAACAAGTTCCATCACTTGGGAAAGAATTAAGAAAGTTAAGCACATAAGCATGAACCTGTAACAACATGTAAACAAATAAATCAAGATTAATTTTAAACATCTTAACAAAGATGAAGAGCAATGAGGTAAAAACCAAAAAGGCAAACAAAGAACATGTGTAACAACAACAAGTTCAGTTATGAAAATCAAGCAAGATAAATACAAGCAAGTTACAACTTGAAACAAGTATGATATAAGAATCAAATGACATCAAATGAAACAATATAAGACCAACTAACATGAATTGATGACAATCAAGCAATCAAGAATACAAGAAGTGTTACAACAGTTCAAGTATAACTTCATGATTTCATGGGGAAGAGTAGACACATTTCTATTAGAACACATATTGGTTCTTGATTATATCTCTATGTTTTGATGATAACTCTTACAAAATTTTATATTAAGAAATTATATACTCTAAAATTTGTTTAAGTATGTTTGCTGCAGATATTAAAGTGAATATCATTCTGAAAGCAAATTAGATCTGAACATGGAATTATGTAAGGCTCTGAAGCGTCAGAAGCATCTCTTAGAAGAATCTGAACGCTGCCTACAGAAGATTCTGAGCGCTGCCTACAGAAGGATCTGAAGCAGAAGCTACAGAAGCATCTGAAGCATTGAAGACTTTATATGAAGAGTTTCAAGCTTAGTTTTTCAAAAGACTCTGATAGTATTGTACGCTGCAAGTACTGAGAATCTGATCCCAAATTATGCTCTGAATTATTACACGCTGAAAGCACACTTGCTGCAATGCTCTGATTCAGCAAACTCTGATGAACATCAAAGACTCTGATCACTCAAGGCTCTGATGTTATTTGCTGAGTATTAGAAACTTGTTGAAGAAAAATTCAAAGTTATGTCCGTTGGTTAGGCCAAACGACTCTTTCCTCATTTATGCTAGACACTAGAACACAGGCAAAAAGGGTTTCCCTGAATGTTCTACTTCTAGGAAAGGTCAAGTGATGTGAAGACAAAAAGGTTCCAGCTACTTTGCAGACACGGTCTTCAAAGCATGCAACGTCTTGGATCTTCAAGCCTATAAAAGCTAGTCTCCAACACTCTTCTTCAGTTGACGAAATATTGAAAGAAATTCAAAGAAAAGCTCTCATACAATTTATTCTCATTGCTGAATTTATTTCATAGTTCTTAAACTTAAGTGTAAATCACTGTTGTGATATAGCTTTCTTAGAAGCATTCAAACCCTTGTTTAGTTTTACATATTGATTGTAAAAATTCCTTAAGAAGACCCAGTTGTGGTCAGTAGTTCTTGAGAAGACTAAGAACAGTTGCTCTTAGTGCTTGCTATTGTAATCTGTTTGATTAATAGTGGATTAAGTCCTTGAGGAAAAAGGCAAATCACTCTTGATAGGGTGGACTGGAGTAGTTGAGTTCAACGAACCAGGATAAAAATCTTTGAGTTATTATTGCCATAATATTTTCTCTATACTTATTCAACCCCCCTTCTAAGTATTTTCTCACCTTCAGTTGGCATCAGAGCTCCAATTCTGTGTGTGCTACCACTTCACTGTGACAGAAAAGATCCAGTGACAAAACGTTGATATATATTCTTGGTTGTTATTATGGTTGAAACTTCAACATCTAACAACAACAATAAATATGAAGAAAGGGATAGAATCAGCACAAAACCTCCTATGTTTGATGGGGAGAAATTTGACTATTGAAAGGATAGAATAGAGAGTTTCTTCCTTGGTTATGATGCTGATTTATGGGACTTAGTCATTGATGGGTATGTTCATCCCACTGATGGGAATGGAAAGAAAATTGATAGAAAATCTATAACTGAAGCCCAAAAGAAGGAATTCAGAAATCATCACAAAGCTAGAACAATCTTGTTAAATACAATATCTCATACTGAGTATGAGAAGATCACCAACAGAGAAACTACATTTGACTTCTTTGAGTCTTTGAAGATGACACACAAAGGAAACTTACAAGTTAAAGACACCAAGGCTCTGGCGCTTATACAGAAGTATGAAGCGTTCAAAATAGAAGAATCTGAATCTATAGAAACAATGTTCTCTAGATTCCAGATCCTAACAGCTGGTCTAAAAGTGCTGGACAAAGGCTACTCAACTACTGATCATGTGAAGAAGATCATCAGAAGCTTGCCCATTAGATGGAGACCTATGGTCACTACTCTAAAGCTAGCTAAGGATTTGAACAAGATCACATTGGAGGAACTAATCAGCTCACTAAGGATCCATGAAATTGAACTTAAGGAAGATGAACCTCAAAAGAAAGGTAAGTCAATTGACTTAAAATCTAACAAATCTGTGAAAGCTTTGCAGGTGTTAGAAGAAAGTTCTGAAGAGTCTTCTTCTGAAGAAGAAGATGAACTGCCATTGCTATCCAGAAGAATCAACAGACTCTGGAAGCACAAACAGAGGAACTTCAAGAACTTCAAGAAGCCAGATCAATGCAAGGAGTCCTATGAACCAAAAAGATCTGGAAAGAAGGATGTTGTTTGCTTTGAATGCAAACAAACTGGCCATTACAAGAATGAATGTCCAAAGCTTTAGAAAGAAAATTCTAGAAGAAAGCCTGAGCATAAGAAGAAGGTTCTAATGGCAACCTGGGATGATTTAGATGAATCTGGATCTTTATCAGAATCTGAAGATGAATGCGCCAACATGGCTCTGATGGCAGGCGTGGAAGATCAAAATGAAGGATCATCTGGATCTGAATTTGATTCTGAATCTGACTCAGAAGAGGTACTTTCTGACCTTACTAGAGAAGAGCTTATTAAAGTTTTATCAAAAGTCCTGAAAAACTATAACCAGATTAAGCTCAAATGCAAGAAGCTTAAATGCAATCTTGAATCTGAGAATAATCTGTTAAAGTTAGAAGTTGTTGAGCTCAAAGAAAACAATTTAAAAATGAAAACCAATTTTGAAAAAGCTCAACAAGACTCTGAGTCTGAAACTAAGTCTAAATGCAAAAATATTTTAGAAGAATATGACTTTAGCTTTCAGAAGTTTCTGGCTAAAAGCATAGATAGAGGCAAGATGGCTTCAATGATCTATGGAGTTAGCAGAAACAACAGGAAAGGAATTGGATATGAATCTTCCTCTGGAAAGGATTTAAATCCAATGCATGTTGATAAACTTATAATTAAGAAAACTCCCTTATACTCTCATTTCAAGTTTGGTCATCTGAATGATATCAAACACACACGTTCTGATCAGAACGTTCCTGTGTTTAAGCAAAAAGTCAGTCAGAACAAAATTGTTGTAAAAAGACAGAAAGGTTTATGTTCCAAAGCCTGGAGCTTAAATCTGGAGGAGAAGTGAAGTTTGGAGGGAATCATAAGGGCAATATTATTGGCTCTGGTACTATTGGCAATGGTAACCTTCCCTCTATATCTAATGTTTTACTTGTAGAAGGATTAAAGCATAATCTATTATCCATAAGTCAATTAAGTGATAATGGTTATGACATAATCTTTAATCAACAATGTTGCAAAGCTGTTAGTCAGAAGGATGGCTCAATCCTATTTAATGGAAAGAGGAAGAACAACATTTATAAAATTAATCTTTCAGAACTTAAGGTTCAAAATGTTAAATGCCTTATGTCTGTTAATGATGAGCAATGGGTCTGGCACAGAAGATTGGGGCATATTAATATGAGACGTATATCTCAGATTAATAAACTCAATATGGTCAGAGGAGTTCCTAAGTTGAAGTTCAACTCAGATGCTCTTTGTGAAGCATGTCAAAAAGGAAAATTTTCAAAATCTTCTTTTAAAACTAAAAATGTTGTTTCAACTTCAAGACCATTAGAATTACTTCACATTGATTTGTTTGGACCAGTGAAAACTGCATCCATCAAAGGCAAGAAGTATGGATTAGTCATTGTTGATGACTATAGCAGATGGACATGGGTGAAATTCCTAAAACACAAGGATGAGTCACATTCTGTGTTCTTTGACTTCTGCAAACAAGTCCAGAATGAAAAAGATTTCAAAATTGTTAAAGTCAGAAGTGATCATGGTGGCGAATTTGAAAACAAATATTTTGAAAAATATTTTAATGAAAATGGCATTTCTCATGATTTCTCCTGCCCTAGAACTCCACAACAGAATGGAGTTGTAGAGAGGAAAAATAGAACTTTGCAAGAAATGGCCAGAACCATGATCAACAAGACTAATCTGACAAAGCATTTTTGGGCAGAAGCAATAAACACAGCTTGTTACATTCAGAACAGAGTGTCTGTAAGACCTCTTCTGGAAAAGACTCCCTATGAATTATGGAGGAACAGAAAGCCCAACATTTCTTATTTTCATCCTTTTGGATGTATATGTTATATGTTGAACACTAAAGAGAATCTTAACAAGTTTGATTCTAAAGCACAGAAGTGTTTCATGCTTGGGTATTCTGAACGCTCGAAAGGCTACGGAGTATACAATACTGAAACACAGATTGTGGAAGAATCTATACATGTTAGGTTTGATGATAAGCTTGGCACTGAAAAGCCAAAGCAGTTTGAAAGTTCTGCAGATAGAGAAGTAGTTCTCACAGACTCTAAAGGCTCAGACGCAGAAAAAGCTTAAGTGAAGGAACCAGAAGCAACGCCAAATGCAATTCCTTTAGCTTCTTAAATGAACAACTTGAACATTTCTGAAGAGTCAAATGTTAGAGGATCATCTTCCAGAATCAAGGCCTCTCACCCAGAGGATGTGATCATTGGAAAGAAAGATGACCCCATAAGAACAAGATCCTTTCTCAGATCATCTGAAGCATCATTATTTGGGTTGGTGTCAGTTATTGAACCAACTTCTGTGGATGAAGCTCTGCAAGACAATGACTGGATAATTGCCATACAAGAAGAGCTCAATCAGTTCACAAGAAGTGATGTTTGGGATTTGGTTCCAAGACCAAAGGGATTCAACATAATTGGAACTAAATGGGGCTTCAGAAACAAGTTGAATGAAAAAGGATAAGTTGAAAGAAATAAAGCAAGGCTTGTTGCTCAAGGTTATAGCCAGTAAGAAGGAATTGATTATACAGAGACTTATGCTCCTGTAGCCAGGTTAGAGTCTATTCGTTTACTCATTTCTTTTGTTGCACAAAATAACATCACTCTATATCAGATGGATGTTAAGAGTGCCTTTCTAAATGGAATTATAGAAGAAGAAGTTTATGTTCACCAACCTCCTGGTTTTGAAAGTGAAAAATTTCCAGAACATGTTTTTAAACTAAAGAAATCTCTTTATGGTTTAAAACAAGCTCCCAGAGCTTGGTATGAGAGATTAAACAATTTTCTTCTGGAGAAAAGTTTTATCAGAGGCAAAGTGGATACAACACTCTTTTGTAAAACATTTAAGAAAGATCTGTTAATTTGTCAAATATATGTGGATGATATTATATTTGGATCTACCAATGTTATGCTGGGAAAGGAGTTTGCTCAATGTATGCAGGCTGAATTTGAGATGAGCATGATGGGAGAATTGAGATTCTTTCTAGGAATTCAAGTCAATCAGACTCCAGATTTCACTTACATTCATCAGACCAAATATGTTAAAGAGCTTCTGAAGAAGTTCAATATGACTGATAGTAAGATGGCAAAGACTCCTATGCATCCAACAAGTACTCTTGGTAAGGAAGATGTAAGTAAGAAAGTAGATCAGAAACTCTACAGAGGTATGATAGGATCTCTTCTCTACTTAACTGCTTCTAGACCTGACATTTTATTCAGTGTATGCTTGTGTGTAAGATTCCAATCAGATCCTAGAGAATCACACTTAACAGCTGTTAAGAGGATTCTAAGGTATCTGAAAGGTACTTCTAATGTGGGTTTATGTTATAGAAGATCTGATGATTTTAAATTAGTTGGATTCTGTGATGCTGATTACGCTGGAGACTGAGTGGAAAGAAAAAGTACTTATGGAAGTTGTCAATTTCTAGGAAGAAATTTAATCTCCTGGTATAGCAAGAAACAACCTACAATTGCACTATCAACTATAGAGGCAGAATATATTGTTGCTGCTGGATGTAGCACGCAGATGCTCTGGATGAAAAGTCAGCTAGAAGACTATCAGATCTTTGAGAGTAATATTTCTATATTCTGTGATAATACTTTTGCTATATGTTTGTCTAAAAACCCCATTTTACACTCTAAGGCAAAACATATAGAAATTAAACATCACTTCATCAGAGACTATGTTTAGAAGGGTATTATAAACTTAGCCTTTGTTGATATAGATCATCAGTGGGCTGATATTTTCACAAAACCCCTTGCTGAAGATAGGTTCAAGTTTATTCGGAAAAATATTGGTATGGATTTTTGTACAGAATGATATTTATCAGAAGCAAACTTCTCAGATGCAAAATGCTTAAAACTATGAAGTATTTCATTTGTCAATTATTTGATTTCTTGAATTATTATTTTTGTGTGTATCTGAACTAACCAATCTCAAAGGATCTGAACGTTGGCTAATGTTTCATTTCTCAAGAGAATTCAGAAGCACATGCAAGCGAACACGTGTCACTCTGAATCTGAAAAGATGGCGTGCACATTACTGAAGAGACATTTGAGGTATTGTTTGAATAGTGAAAATCTTGGTTTTCCCCCCAAACTGTCAGAATCAATTAATGTTTTGAAATGAATATTTTTCTTTTCATGAAATGCTATTAATTGCTATTTGAGAACATGCTGAATGTGTCTGTTTGTGTGCCCTAACTTCTCTCTATAAATACCACAAATCACACCATTTCACACTTTTCACTTCACAAACAAGTATATGCATTTCTGTTTGCCCTTTGGTCTTTATCAAAACCCTAAACCTTCATCCAAATCTTCTTCATCTTCAACAATGGCAACATCATCTTCAACCTCAGCTCAGTTCCAATCATCTATGGCTGTTGTTGCCTCATCAAACATGGGTGTTACTCCATTTAAGGAACTTGAGAGAACCTTGTTAACTCTAGTTGATAAACTTAAAGTTCTTTGTGAATCCATGGTGAAATTTGATTCTTTGGCTGACAATGGATTTGATTTGTGTTCTATTGTTGATGCACAAGGCTAGGTTAAGTATTTTGATAGATTATTTGGACCAGTGTATCCACACTTAGTGAAGGAATTTTGGATTCATGCATCTGTTTACCCAAAGTTCATCCTCTCTTCTGTTCTGGGAAAAGAGATCATAATCACTGAAGATCTCATTAGAAAACTCATTGGGTATGAGGAAACTGATGGAGTTTGTCATCTGCCAACTGGACATATTGACATGGAAGAAGTTTATGAGGAAGTTATTTCATCTGGACAGGCTTCCAACAAGTTTAAGGATCTGAAACCTGACTACAAAATCTGGGCAAAGATTTTTCTGGGCTGCATCAACCATAGAAAATCCATAAATTCTCCAGATTATGTGAATAATGAACAACTCTATTTCATGTACTACTTAAGTCAGAGTACCAAAGTAGATCTGCCATACATTCTCTTCATGCATCTGTGGAATCACATTAATGCATCCAGAGAATCCATTAAGACTAAAGGACAGAAGATAAGGACGTGGATTCCTTTTGGAAGATTGATCTCAGACATTCTGACAGAGAATGGTCTGGTAGCTGCTCTTTATGAAGCTGGAGTTAAAGAAGAGCTTGAGACAATAGTTGGAAAACCCTTGAATGGAAAGTGTCTCCAGAGGCTAAAAGTTGTGGATGAACTCACAACTGTTCCCAAGAAGCTGAACGTTACTGAAGTTAGTCAGAGAAGGATTCCAGTTCAAGACTTTCCAATCTTTGGTGCTGAAGAACCTAGGGATATTATTCTTAGGTACATTGAAATGTGCAAAGCAGATGGAACACCTATTC
Organism: Lathyrus sativus; assembly: GCA_963859935.3. Classification (NCBI taxonomy): domain Eukaryota; kingdom Viridiplantae; phylum Streptophyta; class Magnoliopsida; order Fabales; family Fabaceae; genus Lathyrus; species Lathyrus sativus. The sequence goes on along the minus strand of OZ012740.1, from coordinate 142,869,036 downwards.
CTGCTGATATTCTGATTCGTGCTAGAGAACTTATTCCAGATGTTTATGAAGAGAACATGAGGAAAAGACGACAATTAGAGGCAGATGAAGCCGCTGCTCAGAAGAAACAGAGAGTTGCTGAAAAACCACAAAAGCAGATAAAGAAAAAAGCTTCTGGAGAAGTTCCCTATGTTCCTACCAAACGCATCAAGACAAAAGGTACTAAAACATCTTTACCTTCTCTTTCTAAAATTGCAGTAGATGTATCAACAATTAGTTCTATGCCTGAACCTCCTTTAACTCTAAATCAAACAATTCTTGTTCCATCTCAAACATCTGAACCACCCACTATTCCTACTTCACATATTCCATCTGATCTTGTTCCCACAACACCACTTAAATCATCTGAAATTCCTTAATCAGAACCACAAACAACACCAGCAAAACAACCTACAACACAACAACAACCTGAAATTCAACAACCAGTTGCATCTGAAACTTTTGCATCTGAACCAGTTGCATCTGAACCAGTTGTATCTGAACCACCAACATCCAAACCTTCTAATCCTCAACCAGAACCATCCAATCCTATTGAATCGAATATACCTGATTCTGATATTCTAGATGTCCAACCTCTCAAGACTGTGTTTGAAGTATCTTCTACATCTTGTACCCCAACCACCTCATCTGATTCCTCCGAATATGATGTTCATCCTGATGTTATCTCACCCCCTTCTCTCAGAGAACATGAATCTAAACAATCTGATCCACCTATTTCATCTGAAACTTCATTCCTGAACCCACTCCAAAACCTAAACCTAGGACATCTGAGTTTATTTCAGTTGCTTCTTTTAAACCACATCCCTCTGATCCCCTTCCTTCTGGCTAAAGATTAAAAACTTCTATACCAGAATAGAACCATCTGACTCTACCACTCCATATAAACCTAAGTCTTCAACTATTTTACTATCTGTACTTCAAACCTACTTAAAGGATCTGCCAGATATCATTTCATCAGAACCTCTATTGTCTAATAAATCTTCTTTCATTCCCTACACTTCCACTACATTTGATGTCGTTCCCTTTGCATCACGTGTAAAACCATCTCTGTTTCATGCCTTATCCAATCCAAAACTGTTATTTCATCATCTAGCCATCCATCTTTTCCTTCTTACCCTCATCCTCTAATCATCATTCCAAAATTTACCATAACACCTCCACTTCAACCCAAGCCTTTCACCTTGGAAACCCTTCTTAAACCAAAACCTAGGCTAAACGTTGATACTCTATTTGCTAATTTTCTGAAAGAAATAAAGATGACTTTAGGCTCTATATAGAAAAGATGTTTGTCAACCATGGATGCAAATGAATCTGATGCTATCTGGAATAACTTCATTACCAGATTCAACATTGTAGCCTCAAATCTGAAGAATGTCTGTTCTGATGATGTGAAGCTCAGATTTGCTGAGACTGCCAGAACCATGGTATGGAACATGAAAAGATCTGAACCTTTGCTTCTTGAGGATGTACCTTCATCTTCTGGAGTACCTGCTACAGAAGCTTTTGCAGAATCTGCTTCTGAAGAAAATCCATTAGCTCTGACGATTGTAAACCAACCCTCTGCATCTGTGGCTCTAGACTCTGCATCCCCAATGGAAATTGACTTTGCCCTGCATCAGAATCTGCCCCACCTTCTTCATCTGAGATCAAGAAAGAGAATCCAGATTTAGAAGATAAGATTGCAGTATTGGAAGCTGGGAAATCTGAAATCAAGTCATGGATGGCTAAGCAAGATCAGAAGAATGAGAACATGGCAAAATGGATGACAAAGCAAGAAGAATCTTCATCTGAGATCACTCAACTTCTGAAGATAATTCTTTCCAAGCAAAACTAGTTTTATGTTTTCTGTATCTGATGTTTGTGCACCTGTACTTGAATTTCTTATCTGATGATTTGTATGTTTTTATCTAAATGAATGAATGACTATGTTGTTTTCTCTACATGATTGTATCTTTTCTCTATTTCCTTTTATTTGTCTTTCAAAGTTTTACTTTTTGATTATGACAAAAAGGGGGAGAAAATGAAATTTTGACTGTTCAAATAAACTCTACCTAAATGGAATTCAGACATATCAATTATAACTAACGTGAACTCTTATTATTTCAGAACTTATGAAAAATGTGAAAAATTCTTTAAAGTAACTCTGAGATCCCCAGATCAAGTTTTAACCAATCAGGCTCTGATTCTGAAACGTTCATCCAAGTCAAGATCTAATTTTTGGAACAATCAGGCTCTGATTCTGAAAAGAATACTCATACAAAAAGGGAAGTTTCTATTCCTTCTAAGTATTCAATTCAGGGGGAGATTCATAATCTCAGGGGGAGTTATAATTATTGCTTTATTGAACAAAATTTCTTATGTTTTTGTCATCATCAAAAAGGGGGAGATTGTTAGAACACATATTGGTTCTTAATTATATCTCTATGTTTTGATGATAACTCTTACAAAATTTTGTATTAAGAAATTATATACTCTAAAATTTGTTTAAGTATGTTTGCTATAGATATTAAAGTGAATATCATTCTGAAAGCAAATTAGATCTGAACATGGAATTACGCAAGGCTCTGAAGTGTCAGAAGCATCTCTTAGAAGAATCAGAACGTTGCCTACAGAAGATTCTGAACGCTGCCTACAGAAGGATCTGAAGCAGAAGCTACAGAAGCATCTGAAGCATTGAAGACTTTGTATAAAGTGTTTCAAGCTTAGTTTTTCAGAAGACTCTGATAGTACTGTACGCTGCAAGTACTGAGAATCTGATCCTAAACTATACTCTGAATTATTACACGCTGAAAGCACACTTGCTGCAATGCTCTGATTCAGCAAACTCTGATGAACATCAAAGACTCTGATCACTCAAGGCTCTGATGTTATTTTCTGAGTATTAGAAACTTGTTGAAGAAGAATTCAAAGTTATGTCTGTTGGTTAGGCCAAACGACTCTTTCCTCATTTATGCTAGACACTAGAACACAGGCAAAAAGGATTTCCGTGAACGTTCTACTTCTAGGAAAGGTCAAGTGATGTGAAGACAAAAAGGTTCCAGCTACTTTGCAGACACGGTCTTCAAAGCATGCAATGTCTTGGATCTTCAAGCCTATAAAAGTTAGTCTCCAACACTCTTCTTCAGTTGACAAAATATTGAAAGAAATTCAAAGGAAAGCTCTCATACAATTTATTCTCATTGCTGAATTTATTTCATAGTTCTTAAACTTAAGTGTAAATCACAGTTGTGATATAGCTTTCTTAGAAGCATTCAAACACTTGTTTAGTTTAACATATTGATTGTAAAAATTCCTTAAAAAGACCCAGTTGTGGTCAGTATTCTTGAGAAGACTAAGAACAGTTGCTCTTAGAGCTTGCTATTGTAATATGTTTGATGAATAGTGGATTAAGTCCTTGAGGAGAAAGGAAAATCACTCTTGATAGGGTGGACTGGAGTAGTTGAGTTCAACGAACCAAGATAAAAATCTTTGAGTTTTTATTGCCATAATATTTTCTCTATACTTATTCAACCCCCCTACCCCTTCTAAGTATTTTCTCACCTTCAGTTGGCATCAGAGCTCCAGTTCTGTGTGTGCTACCACTTCACCAGGACAGAAAAGATCCAGTGAGAAAACTTTGATATATATTCTTGGTTGTTATTATGGCTAAAACTTCAACATCTAACCGCAACAACGGATATGAAGAAAGGGATAGAATCAGCACAAAACCCCCTATGTTTGATGGGGAGAAATTTGACTATTGGAAGGATAGAATAGAGAGTTTCTTCCTTGGTTATGATGCTGATTTATAGGACTTAGTCATTGATGGGTATGTTCATCCCACTGATAGGAATGGAAAGAAAATTGATAGAAAATCTACAACTGAAGCCCAAAAGAAGGAATTCATAAATCATCACAAAGCTAGAACAATCTTCTTAAATGCAATATCTCATACTGAGTATGAGAAGATCACCAACAGAGAAACTGCATTTGACTTGTTTGAGTCTTTGAAGATGACACACAAAGGAAACTTACAAGTTAAAGACACCAAGGCTCTGGCGCTTATACAGAAGTATGAAGCGTTCAAAATGGAAGAATCTGAATCTATAGAAACAATGTTCTCTAGATTCCAGATCCTAACAGCTGGTCTAAAAGTGCTGGACAAAGGCAACTCAACTGCTGATCATGTGAAGAAGATCATCAGAAGCTTGCCCATCAGATGGAGACCTATGGTCACTTCTCTGAAGCTAGCTAAGGATCTGAACAAGATCACATTGGAGGAACTAATCAGCTCACTAAGGGGCCATGAAATTGAACTTGAGGAAGATGAACCTCAAAAAAAAAAGGTAAGTCAATTGCCTTAAAATCTAACAAATCTGTGAAAGCTTTGCAGGTGTTAAAAGAAATTTCTAAAGAGTCTTCTGAAGAAGAAGAAGATGAACTATCATTGCTATCCAGAAGAATCAACATACTCTGGAAGCACAAACAGAGGAAGTTCAAGAACTTCAAGAGGCCAGATCAACGCAAGGAGTCCTCCAAAAAGATCTGGAAAGAAGGAAGTTGTTTGCTTTGAATGCAAACAACCTGGTCATTACAAGAATGAATGTCCAAAGCTTTAGAAAGAAAAGCCTAGAAGAAAGCCTGAGCATAAGAAGAAGGTTCCAATGGCAACCTGGGATGATTCAGATGAATCTGCATCTTCATCAGAATCTGAAGATGAATGCACCAACATGGCTCTGATGGCAGGCGTGGAAGATCAGAATGAAGGATCATCTGGATCTGAATCTGATTCTGAATCTGACTCAGAAGAGGTACTTTCTGACCTTACTAGGGAAGAGCTTATTAAAGTTTTATCAGAAGTCCTGAAAAACTATAACCAGATTAAGCTCAAATGTAAGAAGCTTAAATGAAATCTTGAATCTGAGAATAATATGTTAAAGTCAGAAGTTGCTGAGCTCAAAGAAAACAATTTAAAAATGAAAACCAATTTTAAAAAAACTCAACAAGACTCTGAGTCTGAAACTAAGTCTAAATGCAAAAATATTTTAGAAGAATATGACTTTAGCTTTCTGAAGTTTCTGGCTAAAAGCATAGATAGAGGCAAGATGGCTTCAATGATCTATGGAGTTAGAAGAAACAACAGGAAAGGAATTGGATATGAATCTTTCTCTGGAAAGGATTTAAATCCAATGCCTGTTGATAAACTTATAATTAAGAAAACTCCCTTATACTCTCATTTCAAGTTTGGTCATCTGAATGATATCAAACACACACGTTCTGATCAGAACGTTCCTGTGTTTAAGCAAAAAGTCAATAAGAACAAAATTGTTGTAAAAAGACAGAAGTTCAGACAAACTTTCAAGGCAACTAACCCAAAAAGATCTGGGTACCTAAGGATAAGATAACCCCTGTTGCAGATGTATTTAGCAGAAAAGTCAAGACGTCAGTCATGGTACCTGGACTCTGGCTGCTCACGTCACATGATGGGAGAAAGGTTTATGTTCCAAAGCCTGGAGCTTAAATCTGGAGGAGAAGTGAAGTTTGGAGGGAATCATAAGGGCAAGATTATTGGCTCTGGTACTATTGGCAATGGTAACCTTCCCTCTATATCTAATGTTTTACTTGTAGAAGGATTAAAGCATAATCTATTGTCCATAAGTCAATTAAGTGATAATGGTTATGACATAATCTTTAATCAACAATGTTGCAAAGCTGTTAGTCAGAAGGATAGCTCAATCCTATTTAATGGAAAGAGGAAGAACAACATTTATAAAATCAATCTTTCAGAACTTAAGGTTCAAAATGTTAAATGCCTTATGTCTGTTAATGATGAGCAATGGGTCTGGCACAGAAGATTGGGGCATATTAATATGAGACGTATATCTTAGATTAATAAACTCAATCTGGTCAGAGGACTTCCTAAGTTGAAGTTCAACTCAGATGCTCTTTGTGAAGCATGTCAAAAAGGAAAATTTTCAAAATCTTCTTTTAAAACTAAAAATGTTGTTTCAACTTCAAGACCATTAGAATTACTTCACATTGATCTGTTTGGACCAGTGAAAACTGCATCCATTAGAGGCAAGAAGTATGGACTAGTCATTGTTGATGACTACAGCAGATGGACATGGGTGAAATTCTTAAAACACAAGGATGAGTCACATTTTGTGTTCTTTGACTTCTGCAAACAAGTCCAGAATGAAAAAGATTTCAAAATTGTTAAAGTCAGAAGTGATCATGGTGGTGAATTTGAAAACAAATATTTTGAAAAATATTTTAATGAAAATGGCATTGCTCATGATTTCTCCTGCCCTAGAACTCCACAACAGAATGGAGTTGTAGAGAGGAAAAATAGAACTTTGCAAGAAATGGCCAGAACCATGATCAACGAGACTAATCTGGCAAAGCATTTTTGGGCAGAAGCAATAAACACAGCTTGTTACATTCAGAACAGAGTGTCTGTAAGACCTCTTCTGGAAAAGACTCCCTATGAATTGTGGAGGAACAGAAAGCCCAACATTTCTTATTTTCATCCTTTTGGATGTATATGTTATATGTTGAACACTAAAGAGAATCTTAACAAGTTTGATTCTAAAGCACAGAAGTGTTTCATGCTTGGGTATTCTGAACGCTCTAAAGGCTACAGAGTATACAATACTGAAACACAGATTATGGAAGAATATATACATGATAGATTTGATGATAATCTTGGCATTGAAAAGCCAAAGCAGTTTGAAAGTTCTGCAGATAGAGAAGCAGTTCTCACTGACTCTGAAGGCTCAGAGGCAGAAAAAGCTCAAGTGAAGGAACTAGAAGCAACGCCAAATGCAATTCCTTTAGCTTCTCAAATGAAAAACTTGAACATTTTTGAAGAGTCAAATGTTAGAGGATCATCTTTTAGAATCAAGGCCTCTCACCCAGAGGATGTGATCATTGGAAAGAAAGATGACCCCATAAGAACAAGATCCTTTCTCAGATCATCTGAAGCATCATTATATGGGTTGGTGTCAGTTATTGGGTCAAAGTCTTTCTAGGATAACAATCCTTGAATTATTTCCTCTCTTATTGAAAATAGACATGATGAAGAACAATTTGCAAAAAGAATGGTGCAAAAATGTTAATAATTAAGAAAGTTATGATGAAATTAAATTGTGAAGACAAAGTGAGAAAAATTGGTGATAAAAAGAATTGAAATGCATCCAAAGGGGTTGATCCCAAGTCCTTAGGGTAACAACCCAAAATTCTAACCATCTGACCCACGTGTTCCTTGTGAAACATAAATGCATCCATGTAATAACATAAAACAACAAGCCATTAACAATGAAATAAAAACAAAAGGCCGGGGGGGGAGGGGGAATCGAACCCCATAACCTTCGCTTAACACAACACACAAAGTAGCCTCCTTGACCAGAGGTTCTATGCTCTCATCCAATACTTATATGCCTCAAAAATGTTTAAAATTATGGTTGTATTAAAAAGGCCACCTCAGCGTCATGTCATCCCAGGTCAACTCCCACATCAACTTCATCTTCTCCAATTTTCTCTCCCTCGCTCGTGCCCTAAACCTCATTTCATGGCCAACACTTCTTCAAATCATAACTCCCTCATCTCTCAACCAAATTCCAAAGTATAAAGATCAAAGTTGGAGTATTTTCCAAGGGTAATTCAAATATGTGATTTGTTTATACTAACTCTAACAACATAGATCAATATGAATCCAACAATAGTGCAACACAATAAGAGTAAAACATGTCAAAACTTTATATATGCAATTCATTCAAAGAAGACAATGATTCACACATTTAATACATGATGATATTTACATGTTTCCTTTACAAAGGAATCAATGATATTACATGAACATGAAGATTCAAAATGTGAGGAAACTTACTTCTTGGAGACAGTCCAAGGCCTCTTCAAATGCCTTTATAGTTGGAATAAAATACCCTAGTGAGCTTCCCTGATGTCTTTGAAACTTGTTTGAGTGCTTGGTTGGTCTTGACTAAACTTGAGAAGCAGAACCCGATCCAGCTGCTTCAATGGTGGTCTGAGAATGGAAGATGGTATTAAGGGTGTTATAGAAGTGTTTCAGTGGTTTTGATGCACTCTAATAGATGTGTATAAGTGTCTTATGAAGTTAGTTTTGAAAGTGCACTAGCAAATTGCAAGTTTGAGGTGTTCTTGCAAGTTTTGGTGTTTTTTGCAGTACGGAGGTATTCTGAACATACAAGGAGTTTTGCAAGGTTTTTTTGATGTATTTTATAATGTTTTGGACTGAGTTTTGATGCTCTATTTACAGGGAAATGAAGAGTAATGATCTGGCCAGATTTCAAGTTTCTTGCCAACTTGTTCATTTGAGAACCAACTTGCTAATGGTGATGATCTTCCTTGATTCAAGTGATCAAGTACAAGAGTTTCTGGCTTTGAGGCATGCTTCTAAGATTTAAGTGTACCTTATAGTCTAGGAAGAGATTAGGGTAATGGCTCAAGGCAGATTTTGAGGGAAAGGTTATGCTTTACCAAAATAGCATTAATCACTTTATGCCATAAATAGAATTCTATCTTGGTTCAAGCCTTAAATCCTTGTGTAACCCTTTGATTTTTTGTGTAACACCTTGTTTAGAGTGTATCTCGCAACTAATCAACCTGAAATAACAAGATTGATAGCCAAAGATTGGTTTTGCATCATGTCATTACAAGTTGAGATTTTGGATTTCAAGTTTTTGGACCTCAACTTCCTCTCTTCGAAACTCCTAGCTCACAAATGCTATGTAGGAGTTCTTGTACTTTTTGGAAATAACTAAACATACTCTATAAATTTCATTTTTTGCTCAAGTTCAAATTCCAAGTGGAACTATGACAAATATCTCCTTGAAGTTGGCTGAAAAATTGACTTAGAAGTACAAAAAAACATACTCTACAACTTTCATGTTTTCCCCTCTTACTTTGTCTTTGCCCATAACTCAAAATCCATTCACTTTTTGAACATAGGTCACTTTGGCACTTTTGTAGGACTTCTCAAAACCTTTCCAACAAGATTTGAACCACTCCATTTAGATGTGTGGTTAGGAAGTTATGGCTTAGCTTCTTTCAAAACCCTAATTTCCCGACTTTTCAATTACTTCTCAATTCTTGATCCAGTGGTCACCAAACTTCATGATTAGATATGAAATAACATTTGGAACATAATTGGCTTCAATTTTGGGTCAAAACCCTGTTGGTCAATGAGTTGACTCTTCAGTCAAACGAACCGAACGATCGAAAACCTCTGAATCGAATATTAGTGTTCTGGGTTCCCTGAGGCCTTGAAGCTTCTTGTGGGGACTTCAATAAGTCGTAGAGGTATCTTGGACCATGATTCATGCTTTGGGATGCCATTTAAACCAATAGTCAAACAACAATTGATTTTTTCAATCAGAAACCCTAATTTGGGTTCTTAGACTGTACTGTTCTTCTCCTTTGGGGGACAACCTTAAGTTGGATTCATGCTTGATCCAATGTAGTATCCTTGATAATGTAGAGAGTTGCTACATGGAGAATCAATCTAAAATCTTGACTGATCAAACCATAGAAACCCCAATTTCTGATTGTGTGAAACCTTAATTCACCCGCATCTTAACAAAGATCAAACTTGAAAGAGGTTAAGGTTAGATAAACAATGTTGATGTCCTAGAATGATGATGGAATATAGGGGTAAAAATTTAGGGTAAAACACCATGTTCTGCCTTAGTTTACAAATTGAGTATATTAAAAATAGTATATTGATACATCAATCAAATTATACATAAAGAGTATTGAAAATGTTTAACATGGACAAGGCAAACCGTTTGAGTACTCCAATGAAAGGTAGAACACTTAATGTTGAAAATGATCCATTTATACCTAAGGAAGATAATGAAGATGATCTTGAATATGAAGTACAATACCTTAGTTTCATCAGGGAACTCATGCACCTTGCTAACTATACAAGACCTTATATAACTTTTGTAGTGAATTTACTAGAATGATTCAGTTCATGTCCTAAAAAGAGACATTGGAAATGAATAAAGAATATATTTTAATATCTTTGAGGTATGCATAATCTTTGTTAGTTTTATTCTAACAATACAAAATAAATTATTCTTGGTTATTCAAATGCAATATATTTGCCAGATCCATATAATGCTAAATCACATACTGGATATATGTTTACATATGGTGACACTGCATTATCATGGAGGTCCCCAAAGCGAACACTTGTAGCAACTTCTTTAAATCATGCTGAAGTAATTGCCCTTCATGAAGCAAGAAAAAAGTGTAGATGGTTAAGATTGATGGCTCGACATATCCAAGAAGCTTCTGGTTTAACAACTAGTAAAAATCCAAGAATTTTGTAAGAAGGCAGTGTTGTGCGTTTTATCCAAATGAAAGAAGGTTACATCAAAAGTGATAAAACCAAGAATATCCCCCCAAAGTTCTTCTCATTCATACTAGAACTCAAAAGAAACAAAGAGTGTGATATTCAATATATTCGTTTGAGTAATAATGTGAAAGATGTATTAGAAAAGGCACTTCATACATCTGTTTACAAGAAGCATGTACAAAACACTAAAATGTGTCACCTTTGAAATCGTTAAAAAAGAAGTAAATGTCTTTGGTTGAGGGGGAGCATAATGTTGTACTCTTTTTTCCCTTATAATGGTTTTATCCTAATGAGTTTCTCCTAATTAGGTTTTTAACGGGGAAACATATGTTCCTATAAAATATTCTTTGAGAAGACTTTAATGGAGCGCTGATGACAGTCTGCCGTTACATAAATTCAGTCGAAGAATTGGGGAAAATGAGCAAAAAAGGAGCCAAAAATGATGAAGAAAGACCAAGTATGGAAGAATGAGACTTAGTGAAAATTCTGGTGAAAAGGGATGAAAAACACGCGGCTACTGGAATAATCACGCGTAACATCACGCCCTATCGCGCACGCGATAGAAAAATAAAAGGACCATCGCGCGCGAAGCTTTTGTATTGTGCACGATGACAACTTTTTCTGACCCGTTCTAACAGCTTTAAAAGGGGATTTTTTTTTTCACTTTTGCAAGGATTACGAAATTTGGAACTGGGAGCATGATTTTACATCATCAAAGGGTGATTTTGAGAGCATTATAAGCCATTGGAGGCCAATCTTTCAAGGGATTTCACATGATATTCATCTTTTATCAATTAGTATTATAATTTTAATAATGTGTACCTAAATTCTCATAGGTTAGGTTGTGTGTGATGAAATTTATTCAACCTTGTTGGCATTATATGGCGGTTTGACTTTGTATGAACCTTATCACTTATAATTTTATTCAGCTGTTTCTTTTGCTTAATGCGTATTATTTGAGATACTCTGTTAATATGTTATTAGATGCATAGGGATTCCTAACCCATAGCCTATGTATTGGACCTAGGGAAATTTTTCTACTTAAACTGGTTGAATAGGGATATGATACCTCGAGTAGTGGCACAGAGAACTAACAATCTATTCATCACCTAACACTTCTTACGCTGGATTCTAGTAGTTGTTAGTGAGTTATTTTGTGGGGAACTGGCTATAATGGTTTTGTTAGTTTGCCGTAAAATTAAAAGGATAAGGAAATTCATACAAAGCATTGTACATCAACAAGAAGGGATAAAGGGATTCTAGAACACAACCTAACCGCCTTTGTGACCTTGTTTTCTCTTAAATTTACCTTTTTGTACTGAAACTTGCAAACCCCGCCACCCCCCCCCCCTTTTACTGCTTTTAGTTAATATTGCACAAATTATTATTCTGTTCGAACATAATCCTTGTGGATTTGATCTTTTAATTAGTTCGACATTATTGGTACACTTGTCAAGAAGTCATCAATTTTTTGGCACCGTTGTCAGGGACTGTTGATTGCAATAGTATAACACTTTGTGCAACATAGTTTTTTATTTTATTTCTATTTTGTTTGTCCTCTTGTTTATCATAGTGCTATTGAGGTTTTTTTCTTTTTTGTGTATGCATAACAGGTATCATGACTGAACCAATAGCACACACTTTGGGTGAGTACTATAGGCCTACTGGCGCATCCCATGTCTCTTTAGGTTTTGTTCCTGCATATCTGGTTCATTTCAACATTAAATACTTTGTATTATCTGGATTGATAAACAAACAGTTTGATGGAAGCGAAACTTATGACCCTTGGGAACATCTTGTCAAATTCTACAAAATAATGTCGATGTGTCGACCAGAAGGTATTACAGAGGATTAAGTTAAGCTAAAGTTGTTCAGTTTCTCATTGGTTGGAAGAGTGAAGGATTGGTTATTATGTCTTCCTAATGGGGTTATAAGCACTTGGAAATAATTGGAATACAAATTCTTATAGAGGTTCTTCACTACAACACAATTCATGGAAAAAAACTGAAATTACACAGTTCAAACAACAAGAGATTGAACAGCTATACGCCGCATGTGAAAGGTTTAAATTGTTATTAAGAAGGTGCCTGAACCACAACATGAGAAATATGGAACAAACGTAGATCTTTGTGAAGGGGATACAAGTGCAAGCACGAATGCTCTTAAATGCATCTGCTGGCGGATCAATCCGAACATTAACCGAGCCACAAGTGAATGAGTTTATAGAAAAAATGAGCCTGGATGAGTACAACTTTGCAAATACTAGAAGAAGTCAAAAGATAGAAAAAATATTAATCCCCATAACCAACTAACTTTAAGAGGATACAAATAACTACTCATGAAGTTGGAAGGGTTGAATCAAAAGTTGCACGGATTCAAGAATATGTGAGCAAAGTAATATTTATTTTGTGTACTAACTGTGAGAAAGAACATTTTAATGGTAAATATGCCAAAGAAAAGCCTACAGGGGAGGAGTAAACTATCGTTAATGCATCACCAACAGCTACAGGATACAAACTTGTAGCATTGGAAGAAACCTTGGCTAAATTCATGATGGCAACTCAAGATGAACTCGTAAGAATAAATAAATTGCAGAATCGGCTATGCGAATTGCACGAGGAATCAATGAGAAGAATGGGAGAGCAAATGTGCCATCTGTCTCAACTAATTACATTATTATTCAAAGAAAAGGTAAATTGTGGCGCAATAGGACTGAGGAATCATATAATCCCCTCCGCAGTGGTCAAAAAGACACAGAAAAAAAGAAGTGGCCAAGAATAAGAATGGGAAGGAAAAACCTACACCCACCTCTACTAAAAAAGAGGTTTCAAGCGATGATTCGGGGGAAGGGGACACACTTGATAAGCTGATTGATAAAGATTCCCCTTTTATGAGAACTAAAAGCCATGTTATAAATGAACCAAACCCTCATTTACCAAATTACATTCAACCACCCTATTTGTTGCATAAAAAGAAACTAAAAAGGAAAATGGAAATGGGTCAATTTAAAAAGTTTATGGAGACGCTCACCATGTTACAAGTGAACATACCTTTTCGTAAGGCTTTGGAGCAAATGTTGGTTTCTGCTAAGTTCATGAAAGAGCTTCTGAACAGAAAACGTAAACTAAGGGATGATGAAAATGTAGCTTTAACAAAGGAGTGTAGTTCTATCATTCAACACAAATTGCCACCTAAACTTACAGATCCTGGTAGATTTACTATCCCTATCGCTATAATCCCTCTAAAAATTGGCAAGTCATTATGTGATTTAGGGGCAAGCATAAATTTAATGCCATTATCTATGATGAGGAAACTAACCTGTGGAGAACCTAAACCAACCAAAATTACACAATCTCTAGCCAACTGATCTGTCACGTATACCTATGGAATTTTGGAAGATGTTCTTGTTAAGCTAAATGACTTACTCTTTCCAGCCAACTTTGTCATCCTAGACATGCTGGAAGATGCGAAAACACCCTTTTTGTTTGGAAGACCCTTTCTTACAATCGGATGAGCGTTGATTGATGTGGAAAGAAGGGAGTTGATTATTCGATTTAATAAGAGGATGTAACATTTAATTTTTTTGAAGCTATGAAACATGTTCAAGAAGATTTGCAATGCTATCATGTTGATTTAATTGATGAGTTAATAGAAACTGTTGCAAAAGAATAAGGTATGTCATCTCCAAAAGAGAAGGTTCTAGTATAATCAATTGAAGAAGTTGTATCTGATGATGAAGACGAAGAGGTAAATAAAGTAGTACTCCAATTGTGAGCTGCACAATGGGAGCATACTTATAAGAAATTTGAGGAATTGGGAGGAAATAATGAACAAAAATCATCAGACCCTGAGCTAAAGGAATCCCCATCACATTTGAAATATGCTTTTCTGAATCAAGGAAATAAGAACCCGACAATTATTATCAGTAAACTGTTAAAGGTTGAGGAAGAAAATTTGTCACGAGTACTAAGAGAGGATAGAGAAGCATTAGGATGAAGAGTATCAAACTTAAAAGGAATCTTCCCATTGTACTTCATGCATAAAATCAAGCTCAAGGAAGATTTCAAACTGGTGGTTCACCTCAGCGAGACCTAACCCTAATAATGAAGGAAGTGGTAACAAAAGAAGTCCTTAAATTATTGGAAGCATGTATGATTTATCATATTTCTAATAGTTCGTGGGTGAGTCCAGTTCATGTAGTCCCCTGTTATTCGAAATGAAAAAATGAACTAATCCAAACCCGTACTATGACGGGATGGAGAATGTGTATTAACTACGGCAGGTTAAATCGAGCTACCCGAAAGGATCATTTTTCATTGCCATTTATGGATCAAATGCTAGAAAGACTAGCTAGACAAGCTTATTATTACCTTTTCAATGGGTACTTGGGATACAACCAGATAGCTGTGGACCCTGAAGATCAAGAGAAAACCGCATTTACATGCCTATTTGAAATCTTTGCTTGTAGAAGAATTCCTTTTGGATTATGCAATACGGCCACAACATTTTCCAAAGGCGTATGCTTTATGTTTTCTCTACTATGATTGAAAATTCAATAGAGGTATTTATGGATGATTTTTCTGTTTTTGGTAAGTCATTTGATAATTTCCTTGATAAATTGAATAAAGTACTTAAGAGATGTATTGAAACAAACTTGGTTGTAAATTAGGAAAAGTGTCATTTTATGGTAACTGAAGGTATTGTTCTGGGCCATAAAATCTATGTGAAAGGCATAGAAGTTGATCAAGCAAAAATTGAAGTGATAGATAACTTTCACCCATAATGAATGTTAAGGGAATAAGGAGTTATTTAGGACATGCAGATTTTTACCGAAGGTTCACTAAAGATTTTTCTAAAATTACAAAACCATTGTGCAACCTTCTAGTCAAAGAAAATGAATTTAATTTTGACAAATAGTGCCTAAATGCTTTCTATATAATTAAAAAAAACCTTCTCCAATCATTGTATCACCGAACTAGGAACTCCCTTTTGAAATTATGTGTGATGTTAGTGATTATGTCGTTGGCGTGGTGTTTTTCCAAAGGCATGCAAAATTATTTCATGCAATTTACTCTGCTAGTAAAGTCTTGAATGAAAATCAAGTTAATTACACAACTATTGAAAAAGAATTTCTAGCAGTGGTATTTGCTTTGGAAAATTTTCGCTCGTATTTAATTGGTTACAAAGTTATTATTTTTCCAAATCATGCAGATTTGAAGTATTTGTTCAACAAAAGCGATTCCAAACCAAGATTGCTACAATGGGTGATGTTGTTGCAAGAGTTTGACTTATAAATTAAAGACAAAAGGGAGTGGAGAATGTGGTGGCAGGTCACTTGTCAAGATTAGAAAATGATGAAGTGACAAAGAATACACATCAAATTACCATGACATTTCTAGATGAGCAAATACTGGCAATAAGCAAAATACCATGGTTTGCAGACATGGAAAATTATAAGGCAACAAATGTTGTGCTCGAAGAATACACATGGAAACAAAGAAAATGCTTCTATAAGGAAGAAAATTTTTATCTTTCGGATGATCCATATCTGTTTAAGACAAGTCCTGATGGTTTACTTCACAGGTGTGTTTGAAGGAAAGAAGGCAGACAACATTATGTGGCACTGTCATAGTTCAGCTTATGGAGGACACCATAATACTGAGAGAACGACAACAAAAATTCTAAAAAGTGGGTTTTGGTGGCCTACCTTATTTCATGACTGTAAGTTGTATGTATATATATGTCCAGAATGTAATAAGACAGGTAACATTTCAAAACGTGATGAGATGCCATTAAACATTATGCTTGAGGTAGAACCATTTGATTGTTGGGAAATTGATTTCATGAGTCCCTTTCCAAAATTCAATGCTTGTCTTTATATTATTGTATGTGTTGATTATGTTACCAAATGGGTGGAGGCGATTGCGTTCAATGCTAATGATGCCCGCACTGTCACTAATTTTTTGAAAAGAATATTTTTTCTAGGTTTGGGGTGCCCAGGGTTTTAATCGGCAATGGAGGAACACACTTTTGAAATAAATATTTGGAAAAATTGCTAGAAAAATATAATGTGAAGCATAAGGTGTCCACACCCTATCATCCTCAAACATGCAGTCAAGTGGAAGTATCTAATAGACAATTGAAGTAAATTCTGAAAAAGACTAGTCAACAAAGTTGGATGATGCACTTTGGACATACAGGACAATTTTCAAAACACACTTAGGGTTCTTAGATGTATAGGAATTCCTAACCTGTAGCCTATGTATTGGACCAAGGACAATTGTTCTACTTAAGGTGGTTGAATAGGGATAGGATACCTCGAGTAGTGGCACAGATAACTAACACTCTATTTATTTCCTAACACTACTTACGCTGGCGGACTATGGATAAGAAGCTTTTAGTAGTTGTTAGTGAGTTATTTCATTGGGCACTGACTATAACGGTTTTGTTAGTTCGTCGTAAAATTATAAGGATAAGACAATTCATACAAAGCATCATACATCAACAAGATGGGATAAATGGATTCTAAAACACAACCTAACCGCCTATGTGACCTTGTTTTCTCTTAAATTTACGTTTTTGCACTGAAACTTGGAACCCCCCCCCCCCCTTTTATTGCTTTTAGTTAATATTGCATAAGTTATTGTTCTATTCAAACACAGTTCTCGTGGGTTCGACTTTTTAATTATTATGATATTATCGATATACTTGCCAAGTAGTCATAAGCACCATGTTAGATATTTCAAAGGGAGAGTATTATAAGAAATTAGAAATTTCTAATTATTCTAAAATTATATGAAATACATGTCTTACTGTTAGTTTGAAATATTTGTTTAAAATGTCAACTTAAAATAGTAATGTGAATAATTAAAGTAATATATTTAAAATAGTAATGTAAATAGTAATGTCAACTTAAAATAGTACTGTGAATAATTAGAGTGATGTCTTACAATTCTTTAATTTGATATATCATAACGTCATATATTTTATAGTATTATATAATTAGAGTAATAATTTATATCATTGTAATAGTTCACAAATATCATAAAATAAATATTCAAATATTTGATTTTTCAAGGAGTTATGTTATATGGAAAAACAAAATTCATAAACAAATTTAAATGTAAGTTAAATATTTGTTATTTTTTTAAAATCTTTTATCGTCAAAAATGTTTCAAATAAATTGTAAAATATTGGATCGAACTCTAGTTAGCATGCCGTTGAAGTTTGCTCACATGCTACTGTCGAAGACCTACATGTTGTAGTAGAATTGTATTCTAGTATGTAGTGGTCGAATTGGGTCTTGTGTTAAGGATCTAATTGTTTAAGTTAGCTTGTACCCAAAGTTAGCTTGTAATGGATAATTGTTAAAAAGACTATCAAATTAGTATGTTAGGTTTTATTATAAGTAGCATACTAGTCTCTCATCTTAAGGGTGGTGTGACAAAACCTAACTAGGGTGAGAGGGTTATTTGTTATTTTTGATTACTTGTAATATGTTTTATAGAGAAAGTAAAGAATAGATGTTATAACCAATCCTTGTTGTTTTTCCTTGTTAACCCTAACCCTTGTGTGTTTCTTTTCTATAAAGAGACCGAGTATATTTTGTTATAAGGCATCATAATTCACAACAAATTGGTGTGGTGAGCATGGATGAAGATGCCTTCAACAAAGTATGAGATTGTAAAGTTCATCGGAGTAAACGACTTCAGTCTGTGGTGCTTGAAGATGAAAGCTCTACTGGTTCAGCAGGGTTGTTTGGAAGCGTTGAAGGTAGAGGCAGCCATAGACGCTGCATTAACGAAAAATAAAAAGATAACCATGATATAGAAAGCCCACAGCGCAATATTGTTGAACCTTGGTGATAAGGTTCTTTGACAGGTATCCAAGGAGACTACGACATTGGGCTTATGGTTGAAACTTGAAAGTTTGTATATGACCAAATCTTTGGTGAATCGACTCTACCTGAAGCAAGCTTTGTATTCATTCAAGACGAGTGAAGACAAAGTGTTGGCTGAGTAGTTGGATATGTTTAATAAGATGATTCTTGATCTTGAAAATATTGATGTGAATATCGATGATGAAGATCAAGCATTGTTGTTGTTGTGTGCTTTGCCTAGAACTCATGCTCACTTCAAAGAAACTCTCATGTATGGAAGGGAGTCACTGAGCTTTGGAGAGGTTCAATCAGCCTTGTATTCTAAGGACCTGAACAACGAAAGGAGCATAAACCTTCGACAGTAGGCTAAAGTTTGGTCGTTAAGAGAAAGTTCTTGTGAAAGGATGTTAAGTTCGACAAGAAGAAAGGTAAAAGTCAGCAGAAATCTTATAGTGGCGAAGCATCTGGTATTCGATGCTATCACTGTAAGAAGGAGGGTCACACAAGAAAGGTGTGCACTGAACGCCTGAAAGATCATGGAGGTAAGGATAATGGCAACACAACCATTATTCAAGATGACTTTGAATTATTTGATGTCCTTGTGGTTTCAAGCGGCGACTCAAGAAAAGAGTGAATTATGGATTCAGGTTGCTATATAATCAAGATGGTGGATCTGTGCTGCTGGGAAACAACAAATCTTGCAAAATTGCAGGTTTGGATATGTGAAATTCAAGCTCCATGATGAGTCAATACGGTTATTGACTGAAGTCGGGTATGTACCTGATTTGAAGAGAAATTTGATTTCTCTTGGTGGATTCGACAGGAAGAGATGTGTTTTTCAAGGAGAGAAAAGTATCCTAAGAGTCATGAAGGGGTCGAAGGAAGTCTTGAGAGGTGTGAAGGAACAAGGCTTGTATACCCTTGAGGCTGAAGTTGTAAGTGGTTCGACAAATGTTGCATCCATGAAACTCTTGTCGAAAAAAGAAATTTGGCACATGAGATTGGGCCATGTCAGGGAAAGGGGTATGGTCAAATTGGGGAAACAAAATCTTCTTGGAGGAAACAAAGTCGAAAAGTTGAAATTTTGTGAACCCTGTATACTTGGAAAACTTTGCAGAGTGAAGTTCAACAAAGGCAAAAAAAAGGACTCGTGGATCCCATTATTACATCCATGCTGATCTTTGGGGGCTTGCAAGGTGTCCATCATATTCGAGAGCAAGGTATTTTCTATCTGTAGTTGATGATTATTCATGGAAGTTATGGGTATTCATCCAGAAGACTAAGGATGGAACTTTTGAGAATTTCAAAGGTTGGAAGACTCTGGTTAAAAATCAAACTGGCAGAAAGGTTAAGAGGTTGAAAATCGACAATGGCCTTGAATTTTGCAATGAGGCGTTCGACAGTTTTTATGTTTCCTCGGGTATTGCAAAGCAGAAAACTACTGCAGTGACTCCACAAAAAAATAGTTTGAAAGAAAGGTTTAATCAAACTATTTTAGAAAGAGTTAGATGCATGTTGACTACGCTATTTCGACAACAACATATTTGATAAACAGATCTCCTTTGACTGCATTAGATATGAAGACACCTGAAGAAGTTTGGTCGGGACATCTACCTAGTCACGACAAATTGAGAGTATTTGGCTGTGTGGCCTATGCTCACATTAGGCAAGACAAGGTCGAACCTAGAGCCCTGAAATGTATGTTCATGGGATACCCTGAAGGAGTCAAAGCTTATAGGCTATGGTGCCTAGAGGCAGGTCACAAAAGGTATATCACCAGTAGAGATGTAGTTTTCAATGAAGTAGAGATGGATTTCAAGAAAACTGATGATGTTGACGAAGAGCTGGAACAGGGAGAGATTTCTGTTGAGGTGGAGCATGTTGATGTTGAACCGCGTACCCCAGATGAAGTCGAAGAAGAAGCAGAAGTTATTATCGAAGATTAGGAGAATGATAATGACTACCTGCTAGCAAGAGATAGGTCGTAGAGAGTCATCAATCCACCTTAGAGACTTAGGTATGTAAAACTTATAGCTTATGCCTTAATTTCTACAATTGAGGTTCTCGGCGAAGAACCTAGAGACTATAAAGAAGTTATGAGGAGTCAAAAGAAGACTGAATGGATGAAGGCCATGGATGATGAGATGAAATCTCTTCATGATAACAACACCTGGGAACTGATCAAGAAACCTGTTGGAGCTAGGTTAGTCAGCTGTAAATGGATTTTCAAAGTTAAGGAAGGAATCGAAGGAGTGGTGTCCAAAAGATACAAGGCAAGATTGGTTGCTAGGGGTTTCACTTAGAAAGAAGGTGTCGAATTCAATGATGTGTTCCCTCCTATTGTGAAGCACAGATCCATTCGAATTTTGCTTGCCACAGTGGCACAGTTCGACCTTGAACTAGAACAAATGGATGTGAAGACTACATTCTTGTATGGTGATCTAGATGAAATAATCTTGATGAGGCAACCTAAAGGGTATGTCGAAAATGGGAAGGAAGATTATGTGTGCAAGATGAAGAGATCCTTATATGGACTGAAACAATCTCATCGACAACGGAATATGAGA
The DNA here is from genome assembly GCA_963859935.3 of Lathyrus sativus. Classification (NCBI taxonomy): domain Eukaryota; kingdom Viridiplantae; phylum Streptophyta; class Magnoliopsida; order Fabales; family Fabaceae; genus Lathyrus; species Lathyrus sativus. The sequence continues at coordinate 142,848,173 of OZ012740.1, read as the reverse complement.
TTCAACAAGTTCATGGCACCTATAAGTTTCATTAGAAGTCAGTTCGACCACTATGTCTACTTTAGATTTCGACCTGGTAATTCATTTATTATTTTGTTGCTTTATGTGGATGATATTCTATTAGTAAGAAACAATTTCGTAGATGTAATAAGGGTGAAGGCTGAACTCAAATATGACTGAAACAATCTCATCAACAGCGGAATATGAGATTCAACAAGTTCATGGCACATATAAGTTTCATTAGAAGTCAGTTCGACCACTGTGTCTACTTCAGATTTCGACCTGGTAATTCATTTGTTATTTTATTGCTTTATATGGATGATATTCTAATAACAAGCAACAATTTCATAGATGTAATGAGGGTGAAGGCTGAACTCAAATAGGAGTTCAACATGAAGGATTTTAGAGTAGCGTTTAGGATTCTTAGGATTGACATCCAAAGAGATAGAAAGTAGTCGAAATTATGCTTATCTCAAGAGGCATACCTACGGAAGATTCTTGAAAAGTTTGGTATGTCAAATTCAAAGCCAGTTGTGACTCCGACAAACCTCAATTTCAAGCTGAGTATAGATCAATGTCCTAGTACTGATGTCGAAAGAGCTTATATGAATATCATTCCATATGCTAATGTAGTGGGTTCTTTGATGTATGTTATGGTCTGTAGTAGACCTGGCATAGCATATGCAATAAGTCTTGTAAGCAAGTACATGGCGAATCCTAGAAAGGCTCACTAGAAAGCATTGAAGTGGATTCTAAGGTACATAAATGGGTCTCTAAACAGAGTCCTAATTTATGGTGGAGCCTTGGGTGAATATAGTAAAGAAACAATCGAAGGATATGTCGACTCAGATTATGCAGGTTGTATGGATTCTAGAAAATCTATTTCTGGATATGTGTTCACTATATTTGACACAATAATTAGTTGGAAAGCAACACTTTAGAAGGTTCTTGCATTATCAACCATTGAAGCGGAATATATCGCCCTAACTGAAGCTGTGAAGGAAGCAATGTGGCTTGAATATTCTTCAAAGGAGCTGAAACTTCAAGGTTGAGTTGTCACGGTTAAATGTGATAGTCAAAGTGCAATACACCCGTCGAAGAATTCAGCCTATCATGAGCAACCCAAGCACATAGATGTGAGGCTGCATTTCGTCAGAGGGGTAATCGAGCGTGGAGAAGTCCAAGTGCTTAAGGTTTCGACAGATCATAATGTTGCTGATATGATCACCAAAATATTGCCCAGTTGCAAGTTTTTCCATTGTATGCAGTTGGTAAATCTGCATGAAGAAAGCTAGTTTATTCCTTGATGGTAGATTTAGATCCAAGGTGGAGATTTGTGATATATTAGATCAAACTCTAGTTAGCATATCGTTGAAGTTTTCTCACATGTTGTTGTCGAAGATCTACATGTTGTAGTCGAATTGTGTTCTAGTATGTAGTTGTCGAATTGGGCCTTGTGTTAAGGATCCAATTGTTTAAGTTAGCTTGTACCCTAAGTTTGTAATGGGTAATTGTTAAAAAACCCATTAGTTTATGTTAGGTTTTATTATAAATAGCATACTAGTCTCTCATCTTAAGGGTGGTGTGACAAAGCCTAATTAGGGTGAGAGGGTTATTTGTTATTCTTGAGTACTTGTAATCTGTTTTATAGAGAAAGTAAAAAATAGCAATTATAACCAATCCTTGTTGTTTTTCCTTATTTTTACTTGTTAAACCTAACCCTTGTGTGTTTCTTGTCTATAAAGAAACTGAATATATTTTATTTTAAGGCATCCTAATTCACAACATAAATGAAATTAAATACTTGACCACGTTGATGTTTGATACTTTTATATGGTGGTGTGATGCTAATAGACTATCGGCTATATCGGCATACAAAAGGTTGAATCTTATCTCCTACTCAGATTCTCCAGGTTTTCATCTAGACTTGTCTCTTTCTCTAGGTTTGTCTCTTCTATAGAAGTCTAGTGTTCCTAGTAATGTCTAAATTTTAGCTTGGAGGCTCCTCTCAAAAAAGGCTATTTACTTGAGATGAATTAGCTATGACAGGCGTATTTGTTGGTCCTCATAATTTGGTATGTCCCCTTTGTCTGAACTCTAATGAAACTCTTTCGCATTTGTTCTTATTTTGTTATATTGCTGCTCAAGTGTGAAAGCATATTTGTGTTTGGATTGGTGTCTATTTTGTCTCTCAATTTGTTTCCCATTTAGAATTTTTTTTTCAATTTCAAAATACTTTTTTTTTTTAAATATGAAAATAGAATAATAAAAAAAAAACCGAAACGACATTACAAAAGAGGACACCCCAGCTGAAAATAGAGCCAAGAGTTTTGACATACTCTTGAAAGGTTTTGTTAAGAAGAAATTTTGCTTGCTTTTTTGGTTTGCACCTTCTTAAAGCATTTGATTGACTCGAAAATTTTTTTTAATGAGAGATTCTTGGTGTAAAGAAAATTATAAATAATGCAAAAAAAAAAAAAAAAAAAAATTCTTGTGACGAATTTGATGCTCGTTCAAAACGACCTGTGGCATTAGTTTTATCTAATTGATTGTGTAATCACCTAACTTATGTCAACTCCTTGTATTAGTTTTTTCTCCTTGTCTCATTCCTTTGTATTTTGTTGAGTATTTTTAATACCCTCTTTACTACAAATTCTCTTGCTTATGAAAAAAAAACTAGTGAAAGCTACTTCCTATAAAGGTCATATACAAATTATAGATATTATTTATACATAACTTTTATTAATATGTATAAAAATTGTTATAGACTCTTATAAATAAGGACCAAAAGTAAGAGATAATAGTATATACCATGAAAGAAAACAACAAAAATAGTTCTATAATCATTGAATTACAGAAGATGCCATTATTGGTTAAAATATGCTATAGACAATATCAATCATTGAGTAGAACAAAATATTTATCATTTTAATAAATTTGACATACAACTATTGGGTTTGGAATACTCTTGAGTCCATTTCCTGGTAAAATAAAATTAAAAATCTCACAAAAAGGCGTTGAAAAAAACAATAACACCATTAATTATAAATTTTATTACATTTAAAACATAAATTTTAATAAATTTTTATTATATTTGTCTATTAACTTGTGTGCTTGAGACACAAATTAACAATATTCATAAATAAATAAATAGTTGATGCAGATTGTTTGATACCCATATGCGTGACACATCAAGTACAAGTTGCAAGAGAATACAACATTTAAATATGAGACAATGAACACAAATCAAAATCAAAAGTATTTTTTTTTTCTATTCTCCCATCAATTCACCACTAAAATTATATTTATGTATCAAACTAAAATTATATTTATGTATCAATATGTTAAATATAATAATTCAGAAGTTAAACTCTAAATCAGATAGTTAATGAGACTCAAATATTTCCTGCTTATACCGAACCAAGTTAGCTATGTTTTTTTAAGCTATGTTGATATTATTTAATTTGCAATTAATATGCTATTGTACATCACATAAATACACAATTATCTGTGTGAAAAGAAAAAAAACTATTGAATCGATCCACATTTTTAGGGTCAACTAACGGATCCAATCTCAAACATATTTAATATCATAAGAGTTTGGAAGCAATAAGATTGAACCAAACAACCAAACAATATAAAATATATTTTGATCTATGAAGTCGATGACTTGTTTATAGGGTAGGCAATGATGCATACCAATTTGAATATGATTTGCAATTGATTTGACAATTAAATTGTTCAATTGAGTTCATGAATAAAATGTCAAATGAGTTGAATATGAATAACAAATTAAGTTTGTTAATCAAATGACTTGAACTTAACTATACATAATTCGATTTGTTAAGTTCATTAGTTAATTTGATTATATATTAGAATAGTTATATTGTCTCTAAGAATATGTTTAAATATTTATTTCAAATCTTAACCCTATATTTTTCTTTAATCTAACAATTTTAATTGATCATTTGTATTCGTAAGTGAGCAAAATATTTCTAAAAATAATTATACAAACAAAAGCAACATCATATATTTTTAAGAAAATAATTTAAGTTCGTGAAACAAGCGAGCTGAACCAAGTAAGATGAACATAACAAGTTGGACCGAGTTGTTCGTAAATTTATAATGAGTCGAGTTTGAGTTAAAAAATTCTGTTAAACTCGAACTGAGATTTGAACTGAACCAATTTTTAACGAGTCAAACCGAGTTAAGGAGAGTTTGACTCGACTAGACTCATTTTCAGCTCTAATTGTTTATGTGTTAAAATTGATCTAAATCAAACAACAAAAATCTACTTCGAATGTGACGATGTAACTATAAATATGTTCGCAATTTGATTATAGAGATCCCAAAAATCATGATGTAGTTGGTACTTTCTTTTTCTTTCTCTTTTTAATATTTTGTTGTCTAGTGTAGTGTTAGTCAAGAAAAGCTCTAGGAAATGGAAAATGTGTGTTGACTATACTGACTTGAACAATACATGTGCTAAATATTCATATCCACTCCCCATCATAGACAAATTGGTTTATAGTTTCGTAGGGTACACGTTTTTATTCTTCATGGACATGTTTTCTAGCTATAACTAAATACCAATGTATGAACCAGACATGGGAAAAACTGCCTTCATGACTTAACAAGAAAACTATCAATACAATGTCATGCCCTTCGGAGTAATGAACGTCAAGGCCACATAGCAGAAAATGATGAATAAAGTCTTCAATGAAGACATAGGTGAAGCCCTAAAAGTGTATATGGATGATATGATTGTTAAGTCAAGCGAATAGGGGTTGCACAACCAGCATCTCGTCCGCGTCTTCAAGAGAGTATGATAGTATAATATAATGTTAAGTCTCGAGACGTGTACATTTGGGGTGAGTTTCGGAAAGTTCATAAGATTCTAAATCATAGAGACGGGAATAGAAGCAAACCAGGATAAATGAGGCACATTAATGCATAGGAATGTGCCCAAGTTAGAAGTAATGAAATTGGACGAGATTCTTACCCCCTTAAACAAATTCATTTCGAAATCAATGTAACGCACCCTTCCCTTCTATCACTATTGAAGAAAGAAGGTCAATTTGAATGGACGCCTAAGTGCCAATAAACATTCATGTCCCTGAAGGTAGACCTACCCACTCTACCAATGTTAACCATACAATTTCCAAGAGAACCCCTATTTCTTTACTTGGTTGTCTTCGAGGAAACAGTCAATGTCGTTCTTGTTGCGGAACCGAATTGTCAACAACAACCTGTGTACTTCATTTAGAAAGCTTAAGGCCGACCTAAAGCACGCTATAAAAAAATATAAAATGCGACCATATGGCCCTCGTAACTACATCAAAAGCTACAACATTACTTCTTAGCTCATACTATAATTGTAAGAACAAACCTCCTGCTAAAGCACATCCTCCATCAACCCAACCTGGCGGGAAGGCTAATCATGTGGTCTATATAAATGTCTAAATTCGAAGTTATATACGAAGTTAGAAAGGCATTGAAATCTCAGTAATTTGTAGACTTCCTAGAAGAGATGACACCCAGGAAGCCAGAACTGAAACATTCCTTCCTGGACAGTATTCATCAACAGGTCATTCAACAGCCGAGGAAGAGTGGTCAAACTAATTCTAGGAAATGAGGTCGAGTTAACTATCGATGTATCCTTGAGATTTGAATTTACTACCACCAACAATCAAGCTGAATCCAAAGCAGTAAAAGCTGGTTTTACATTGGCATTTGAGATGGGGGCATAAAATATTAAATTGAAAACAAATTCCCAACTATTAATGTCGCAAATGAAATGTGAGGCTCAAACGAAAGAACTAATGCTTCAGCGTTACATCCTACTAGCCAGAGAAAGGCTAACAAAGATCATGATGTTTGAGGTATAACACATCCAATAAAGGAAAACACCAGGGCAAATATTTTATCTAAGTTGAACAATATAATATCCTCAAGCGTAAATCATCAATTTATTCAAGAAGCTTTGAAAAAGCCTGACATTGATGTCCCAAAGATGGTAACAATGACTGTAAAAAATGACGAACATTCTTCTTAGATGGCCCTTATTACTAGGTATATAGAGCAAGGAAAGTTATCTTTCAACCCATCAGAAACAAGTATCGTAAAGAGAAGAGACAACCCATGCTTCCTAATATAAGGAATATTTTACCGCAAAGGATTGTACGCTCCTTTTCTGAAGTGTTTAGAAAAAGAGGAAGTTGCCCATATCTTGGCCGAAGTATATGAAGGAAATGTGGGGCAGCACCTGAGAGCCCAAGTGTTAACAAGGAAATTTTTTAGAGCTAATTATTATTGGCCAACCATGGTAGATGACACAAAAGAGTAAGTCAAGAAATGCAACTGATGCCAGCGACATGGGGACGTGTATAACACACCACCATCCAAGCTACATTCCTTGACCGCATCGTGGCCCTTCTTGTTGTGGGTAATGGACATCCCTTGACCATTTTCCCAAGCCCCAGGGCAACTCAAGTTTGTGGTTGTGGCCATATATTAATTCACCAAATGTATAGAAGTATATGCATTAGCAAACATCACATCAATAAATATCCTAAAATTTTCAAAAGAAACGTCTTGGCACGGTACGAGATTCCCCAAGTTTTCATTATAGATAACAATACGTAGTTCACTAACACAAAGTTTATAGGCATATTGGAGGAGCTAAAGGTTAAACTACACTTTACATAAGTGGAACACCCTCAAACTAATGGACAAATTGAAGTTGCTAATTAGTTATTCTTAAAGGAATGAAACACAAGTTAACTACAACCAAAGGAAATTGGACAGATAAGCTTCCACATGACCTTTAGGCCTAGAAAACAATGTCGTATTCAACCATTGGAGAAACCCCTTTTCATATTGACGTATAGAACATAAGTCGTCATTCCCATTAAAATCGAAGGATTAAGTTAGAGGACGGCTCATCCCTTGACTAAAGAGGATAACTCTAAGACAATTAGAGAAGTAGTAGACATGTTGGAAGAAAAAAGGAGTACCACAACTCTACTGAGTGCGGCCATAAAGAAAGCAATAATTGCTAAATATAACAGGTGAGTGAGACCCTGAGAAATTGAGCTGGGAAACCTTGTTTGGAGACACGCTGATATCAGAGGAAAGAATGGCAATGACGACAAATTAGCACCTAATCGGGAAGGCTCGTACATAGTTAATTCCAACACAAGAAAAGAATCATACACATTGGAAATATTGTATGGAGAATCCAAAAGAACATGGAATGAAATAAAAGCTCAAGAAGTATTATAGTTAAGTAGCATAATTTTACTCCACAAAAAAAGTTAATGTCTTACGTTTATTTGACATTTTAATGAAATGACAATGTTTGCAAGATACTTTGGTATTTTTGTTTTAGCACAAATATGTCAATCATCACATCATATATGGTACACCCCCTATAGAAGCTAGCCAGTCCAAGGGAGTAAACAATGAAGCCTTAAAAAACGTCGAAATCGAACCATGCCAAGACCTGAGGGATACAAGAGGATCCGACCCTTGGCTTGGAAGGGTCATCGACGATGTTGAAAACGAACTGAATGCGCATAAAGCAATAAAGGACAAGAAACAAGATGGCGAAGCAATAAAATAGAGGAGGAGCATCAAATTAAGAAAGAAAATAAAATATTATTTAAAGTGCAATGCTAGAAGGTCAGTAACATAATCCAAAATTTAATATCTTTCAAAAAAAGTACAAAAGATAATCACGGACATGATGTGTCTCCAATGTCGAAATTGAACCAGTCCAAGACCAGATGGAAGATAAGAAGATCCAACCCTTGGCTGAGAAGGTTTCTTGACGAAGTTAAAGAAAAAAACGAATACGCACAAATCAATACGGGAAAAGAAACAAAACTACAAAGAAATAAAATAAAGGAATAACATCAAATTAAGAAAGGAAAGAAAATATTGTTTGAAGTACAAGGCCGTAAGGCCAGCATCATAATCCAAACATTATTATATACAAAAAAATTGAAATTCTGGTATGCAGATCTCATATGTCCCAAGAACATTGATCTCTGCTGAAACAAGGATGAGGACAGATCATGACCAATTTAAATTTCTTTAAATTGTACCAATGTTATGACCAATGTCATGACGTCTGTTGTAACATCAGCTGGCTGACAGACGATTTACCTAACAATTTAAATTGTGAAAGATAAATAACACAAGTAATTGTTCACCCAATTCAGTGTCAACCACACCTACATCTGGGGGCTACCAAGCCAGGGAGGAAATTCATTATTAGTATAATTAATTCAGAGTCAAACAACCCGTTTGCACTCCTCACTTAAGACCTACCCAATGACACTGCAGCCTAGAGACCACTAGACCAGAGTTTCCCACACACTCCCCCTCAATCATCACAGTGATAATTAATTCACAATTACAATATGAAGACACTCTTCAAACACACCTTGATCTAACTTCACAGCTTTGGTCAAGAGACACACACTCTTACTTAACAACTTTGAGTGGCGCAATAAACACACCTTCATACACAATAAGCAAAGCAATTATACATCATACAATTGCTTGGTACACAAGGAATCCTAAGACTCCTAGACACACGTGAAGAACAAACCTCTTCACTCACAAATACACTCTTGCTTAAAAGCTTTGAGTGATCAACTAGCACTGTCCTAACAACATCCTAAACATGTCTACCACTACGCATCCAAAGATACAAAAGGTGACTTGCAAGGTCACACACAATGGACTCTCAAAACCCTAGACCTTAATTCTACACTTAAGTTTTTCTTGTTGTGAGTGCTTAATTTCATCTGCTTCTGCTCCTCCTTAAATAGTAGTGCAGACTGAGCTTGGGCTGTTTAAAAGTAACAAACATTAGGTTTAACCAAGTTAAACCACTTTGCATAATTCAAGGTGCTTTAAAATAGGTCATGATAAGCTCAACACTGTCTAGAATCTCGTTTGAGATAACTAAGGAACCCTAACAGGTTTCCTGAAATCTAGACTGAGATATATCAAGTATCATAACAGAAAAATAAACCCTGCACGCCTGATGTCATATGATCAATGTCATAACATTCAGTCATGACATTCAACTTCACTTACTCTTAGCTTTCCAGCTTGCCCTACTGGAAAGCTAAGAGTACTATATTCACGCAAACTTGATTGCTGATATCAGGTTTGAGTAGACACTCTCTATTCGACAATAGCTACCTTTGAATTGCATTTGTTCCAGAAGACTCCTCTTTAGAGAAACCAAACGTGCCAAGGCTTGATTCTTCAGGGAAGATTAGTCACAAGAGATCTTTACAGAAGGAATCCCGCTTTCCTTAAGTAGATACTTCTTCAGAAGATCAGAGATAACTGCCACTTATCCTTGTCCTCCAAGATGAGCATGGTCACATGATCCTATACACTTAGATCATAAATAAACTGACCCAAGCAATGCTATTACCAGCACCAAATTCTAGACAAGTTTCTTGGCAGGAAAATTTCTAGATAAAGATCAGAGGCTTCCACTAGAACACACCTGCTGCACTCCAATGCTCCTGGATTAGAAATAAGCTGATTCAAAACAGTCTTCATCTTCCAACATCACTACATTCTAGTCTTAGTTTCTTTCTAGGAAACATACTAGAATAATGATAGATCCTACCACACATGAGTATGGTAACACGATCATAAGCTATATCTCCTTCAACAGACTTCTGTACAATCTCTGCTGATGGAATGTCTCAACATCTGGTTGAACATCAGATCCTTGAAGTGGACAAAGCAGATTAGGGACCTTATTCTTATGCTGCAACTGATGAGACGTCTTGATCATTGACTAAGGATAATTCATTAAATATTTGTGAAGTCTCAAATAGCAATGAATCTTTAATTCTTATAACCAATCCTTCTCTGAACTTCAACAATCTTGAACTTCATGGATAACCAATTAAATACGTGTGTAGTCCACAAATAGCAATTGATCTTAAATCCATACAACTTCAGAAATACCAAGGCTGAAATATCAAGGCTGACACCCTTGACTCAACCTGCCTATGACTTCCTCTTGCAAAGAATGAACAAGTCACCTCCCATTATACCATTTGTCAGCACCAGAGATCTTTAGAAATCCATTTACAGCATGAGAACCAGACTATCTTTCTGAAAGAGCTCTTCTCTTCAAATTGACTTTAAGGTACATGATAAAGCCAATAATCCAAGTATGAAGCCATTAATGACATATATCAACAACCAGCTCTCTTCATCCCATTGCTCCCGAAGTTGGAATGACTAAAGCTTTTAGAATTGTTGATATCAGAGTTATTCCATCAGAAACATATGCAGCGGAACCATCAAAAGAACATCTTCAGCAAGCCCTACACAAGCTGTCAGAGCATTCAACAGATCATTGAAGCTCCTATATCAGAGGGCACAGCAGCAGATACACATAGTCCTTCATAAGCAGGAGTGAACACACACTTCTCCTTAACTCCATAAGCAGTAGCTTAAACATTTAACAAGATCAACAAATCAGCTACAGCTTCTCCTTGTTTAAACCACCGGAAAGTATCTTCCAAGATCTCATCCAGAACAGATAGGATGCCTGCTCTGATACCAATTGAAATTATGGTATGCAGATCTCATATGTCCCAAGAACATTGATCTCTGCTGAAACAAGGACGAGGATAAATCATGACCAATTTAAATTTCTTTAAATTGTACCAATGTCATGACGTCTGTTTTAACATCAACTGGCTGAAACACTATTTATCTAACCATTTAAATTGTGCAGAATTGTAAATGCTGAAAGATAAATAACACAAGTAATTGTTCACCCAGTTCAGTGTCAACCACACCTACATCTGGGGGCTACCAAGCCAGGGAGGAAATTCACTATTAGTAGAATTAATTCAGAGTCAAACAACCCGTTTGCACTCCTTACTTAAGACCTACCCAATGACACTTCAGCCTAGAGACCACTAGACTAGAGTTTCCCACTCACTCCCCCTCAATCACCGCAGTGATAATTATTTCACAATTACAATATGAAGACACTCTTCAAACTCACCTTGATCTAGCTTCACAGCTTTGATCAAGAGACACACACTCTTGCTTAACAGCTTTGAGTGGCACAATGAACACACCTTCATACATAATAACCAAAGCAATTATACATCATACAATTGCTTGGCACACAAGGAATCCTAAGACTCCTAGACACAGTGAAGAACAAACCTCTTCACTCATAAATACACTCTTGCTTAAAAGCTTTGAGAGATCAATTAGCACTGTCCTAACAACAACCTAAACATGTCTACCACTATGCATCCAAAGATACAAAAGGTGACTTACAAGATCACACACAATGGACTCTCAAAACCCTAGACCTTAATTCTACACTCAAGTTTTTCTTGTTGTAAGTGCTTAATTTCCTCTGCTTCTGCTCCTCCTTAAATAGTAGTGCAAACTGGGCTTGGACTATTTAAAAGTAACAAACATTAGGTTTAACCAAGTTAAACCACTTTGCATAATTCAAGGTGCTTTCAAATAGGTCATGATAAGCTCAGCACTGCCTAGAATCTCGTTTGAGATAACTAAGGAACCCTAACAGGTTTCCTGAAATCTAGACTGAGATATATCAAGTATCATAACAGAAAAATAAACCCTGCACGCCTGATGTCATACGATCAATGTCATAACATTCAGTCATGACATTCAACTTCACTTACTCTTAGCTTTCCAGCTTGCCCTACTGAACACTTCTGCAGAATCTTCTTCATGACAGTAGAAACAAATATTTTATAGTTTCCTAAAAAATCTCAAAGATCCTTTTTATGAACACCAATTAAATCTGCACTTTGTTTCTAATAACTCTCTTTGGCCTGCACATACTGATGAGGTATATCCAGTAGGATCTCATCAAACCAAACCACTTCTGCCAAGTGATGGCAGCTCTTGCTGTACGAGACAACAAATGTCATGACATTGGTCATGACATCTTGATTAAAACTCATGGAAGCAGTTATGTCATGACAACAGATGAATGTCATAGCATCTGTCGTTACATCTTATTTAACATCAGTACAAAATCTTGTTTTATCAAAATTTAGGCAATTATAGAACCATGGACAATTCTATATCATAGAATCATGGACATCATGCGTCCCCATTAGACTTCTCCTCTTCATATTTTCTATCACATCCCCAGTCGTTTCCTCATCATCACTGACTATTTCCCCATCCACAATCTTCTTTCACATGCCCATTTTATCCAAAGGAATGTTAATTCTAGGACAGAGAAAACAAATTTGCTCAATAGCCCAGTGAAAAGCAGTATGAGCAGCCTAAATACCCTCATTGATAACATTGTTATACTCCTTCATCCATCAATGACAAGATTCATGTTCTTTCTTCAGAGCCTTCTTGGCGGAAACCAATTGATACAATGACTTTATAGGAGAATAATTTGCATCTTCCAGTGTCTTATCTTTCTCGTCCAGGGTCTCTTAAATATCAGTAATTTTAGTTGCCAAGGAAGAAAGAGTGCCATGAGTTTCCACTTCCTTTTGTAGTTTGAACAACTTGCAAGCTTCAGCCTTCCAGAAATCAACCTCCTCCTTAGATTGAGTCAAATCTACTTGGAGTTTCGGTACCTTCTCCTGAAGGGCATGAGAACATAATTGTGTCCGACAACGGCCAGGGTCAACAAAGAATCTTAACTATATGAGTGGTAGGTCATCTCGGTCATTAGCTCAATCTTTCAAGTATAACAAATATTCTGGATGTATGTGACATCTTGATTTGAGAAGGATTTTTGTACTTCATGAGACATTCGAGGAACCCGGGAGGAAAGGACAGAAAGAAGCTTAGAAATAGAAACATCTAGAGACTCAAAATAAATCTCAATCTGAATGAGAATCAAAAGTTGTCATCTTTTTCCTATTACCTTCTACAGCAGGATCTTTGTCTCGACCCCTTTTACTAGGACCATCTTCTGAAGAAAGGAGACAATCATGAGATTTCTTACGCCTCTTTCACCTTTATTTGTTGAAGTAGAAGGAGGAAGGTTAGATTGTGATACAGTCAGGTCAGATGATGGTTGAGTTGCTTGGTCGGAAGCCAAGTAAGAAGGACCAGGAGAAGGGAATTCATTGGAAGCATTCATGGCTTACATGGCCTTCCTCATTTCGCAAAGATTCCTAGGAGAGGACATTGAATCTTAAAACAGTGAAAGACGACCAGACACAAGATAAAATAATAAAGAAAATAAAAACTCTCCCCTTGCCAAAAAGTCGCATCCTCTCCTAAATGCCAGAAGCATCTAAGATAGCCTTAGAGTTAACAACCCACCTCGGCTGCTTCATAAATCCTACTTCCTCGAGGCTTTTCCCTACTCATAAATTAATTGTTCCCAAAATAACACCAAGACATTCTTCAACAACACCTCTTCGGTAAAAAGTTTGTCATTGCAAAAATAATATTTAAGATACTTTTTCTTGAATTAGTCCCGAGACCAATACTTCCTAACCCATCCTTGAATGAGTCCTTGGAGACTAACACTACACGACCACCAATATAGAACTGGTGCTAAAAGGGTTCCCAGAATCATGGACCCTTCATGAATCAAGTTGTGCAACAGGCTAGCTGTGTTACAACAAGATCTACGAATAGGTGTCCTCTAGGAGAGCTTTCATGCTAGGAACACAAGGAGCGGGTCCTTGGGGACTAACACTACTCAAATACCAATTCTAAACTATGTGTTCCCTCTGCTTTTACAAAATCTCGGGCGTAGAGCCTTACTCGTTATGTCATCCCAAGATCCAACAAACAAGGAAGACACCAAGCATATAAAAAGCTAAAAGAGAACAAGTACATAAACGAGAAAAAAACAAGAAAACGAAGATAACGCTCTTTGCAAATCCCTAGTTAGGCTCAAATCGCTCTTGCATAGAGCAGATCTTCCCCAGCAGAGTCGCCAACTGCCGCACCTCAAAAAATTCAAACATCGAGATAATATGACCCTCGCGCGAAAGACGCGAAAATGCGGTTCGACAAAGTCGCCACCAAACTTTATTTATGCCAAAAGATGGGAAAGGAAAATATCGAGAAAACCTTTGAAGAGAAAGATAAGAGCACGATCGTCACAACCATGTTCTGGGTTCGGGAGTCATTTATGCAAGGGGAAGGTATTAGCACCCCTCACGTCTATTGTATTCAACGGGAACCTCTTAGTACGGTTTGTGATGGGTGTTATCTAAGCTTGTTTGTTTTCTTCTCAATGATAAATGCAAAACAGTACAATAAAAGGAAAGCAATGCTAAGGGGAAATGGGTGGTTTAAAGATAGGGTGCTCGCCAAGGATTGGGGCCCTTGTGCCTACGTATGCTCATTCAGACGAGAATAAGAAATTAGATCTTTCGTAGTTCGAATACAAGAAAGGATAGGGGGAAAATGGAAGATGGATAGAATTGTGCTCCCCAAGATCATCACAATCTTGTGCCTACGTATCTTACATTCACACGGATGAAGAATCAGAATGTTCGTAGTTCGTGGAGACGACCACGAAAAGAGAAGGGTTGAATCGGAGTTGAAGTTTGGTTTGGAAACGAAAGATTGACTAACAAACAACCCAAGGGTCATGCCTCGAGGGCTGTCACTCAAGAATTCAAGGAATGCGAGATTCCAAAAACTCATTTCTTTCAGGAGTTGATTAAAATGGCTTTGAGAACGGTCTGAACATTTTGAATTTGAAAGGTTGAGTGAATAAAAACTCAAGGGGCGTTCCTCGAGAGCCATTCTCTCGAAGATCCAAGGAATGCTAGATTCCAAGAATCTCTTTCTTTCGTAAGTTTGATTACGAAAATGTTTGAATAAAATTAGGTGTTTTAAGACGAAAGGGTGAATGAATGACAGCCCAAAGCGTGCGCCTCAAGAGTCATTCATTCGAAGATTCAAGGAGTGCTAGACTCCAAGAATCTTCTTCTTTCGTTATTTGTTAAGAAAATAGTTTAAAAAAAGATACCTCTTGATGTTGGATCAAGGGTTTGATTGTATTAATGTGCAAAGAAGATTGAAAAGAGGTTGATGTGAAAATGGAAACGGCTAGACGAAGAATCGAGGGTTTGGTTATAAGAATCGATACTAGTCCCTAGGGGTGCTCCTTAATATCGAAATTGCGATGAAATGTGCGAGTGTGTGCGATAGATTGATGGAGAATGCATAAAAACAATCGAATTATGAATCGAGAATTAATTTGAAAGTGGTGTATTCTATGTTAGTCCTTAGGGGTGCTCCTTGAAGACAAACCATAATCAAAGAAATTACGAATGCATACATCAGAATGGGAGCGTGGTACATGTAAATTACACGGGATTACACGAAATAAATTATCTCATTGTAAGGTAGCCCAAGAGGAAGCCGTGTATGTGCGAGGTGCCCTAAACTAGCCTCGAGAAAGAGTCGGACAAAAGCTCCAAGTTAGGGATTCTGATAAAGTCCAAGTTTCGTTGATCGAAAAAGTAACCATAGTCCACCAATTTAGGCTTTTAGAGTTTTGATACTATTAATGTGTTTTCGAAAAGTATGAACAAGATATGACGAATATGAATATGATATGAATAATGTGAATAATATGACAAGATATATAACAATATAATCAAGATAATATTCACAATAGCATAATCAAGATAAAATTAACAAGTATATAAACAATGATAATATAATCAAGATATATTGACTGAAATAAAACAAGAGTATATTGACAGAAGTTAAAGTTAGTTGTTAGTCGTTTTTTATTGAATCGGGTCGAAATGTAGCGCTAAACCGTCGTAGCTTGATCTATGATGAATATATAACTATAGGAGTCACACAAGTTGATATTCATGCAAAAAACACGATGGAGAAATGATATTGAGGATTATTCTCCAAGGTAATTGTGCCACACGAATAGAAAAGGTGACGGTCTCTTCTTAATCACAAACTTGTGTTAATTAATCGAGGGTAACCTATCATGATCCCAAAGTATAGAAAATGATTTCGATGATCATTCACTATAGATTTGAAATAATGAAGGTTAAACAACCTCAATCAACCAACATTCGTAATATTAAAGACCTTCATTGACCAAGATATGAAACAGAGAAAAGAAAATCAAAGAGAAACAAAATATTGAAAATAAAATGAAATAGAAATCAATCAAGATGGAATGAAAAACATAGAAAAGATTAGAAATTATCAATCAACAAAAATATTAGCAAATAACTAAAGATTATTTAACAAACTATCTAACAAAAATTATTAAGAAAATAAATTAAAAACTCATAACAAAATAATTAATGAAATCAAAAGAGGGGTGTGGGCATAGAAGGTGTAACATCAATGTAATAAATAAGGACTCTTAAACAAAAAACATGAAGAAAAAAATATTAAGAAGAAAAAAAGAGGATATTTTTGAAAGAAAACCCAAATAGAGGAGGGGTGAGTGGAAATATAAGGGTGTGAATAAGGAAGGGAATCATGTGGGCTTGAAAGAAGCCCATCATCCCTCATACAGAACAAGAAATCGGTTCAAAAAAACACAAGAATGTTCAACAACACCAAATGGGCTAGTAATCCCGCTGCATCAATGACAGCTCACCAAATAAAGCTACATTCAGAAAATGAAAAAAAAAGGAAAATAAAAGCTAAAAACGAAAGATCCATTCAACTTATTAGGTCAAAAACAAGGTAAAAAGACATATTCAATATCCATCATCATCATCGATCAAAAGGGGATTAAGGTTAAAACAAAATCATCAGCCTTAGTAAACAAATGGAACCACGACTTTGTCCTTTCAAAAGCCACAATAATCTCATACAAAAGCAACATCGTTACTGGGTCATGAAAACCATAGAAGAAACCTTCTTGCTGCACGACTCTTTCTCCCTCAAATTTACTCTGCCTCAATCTCGTTCAAATCAAAATCAATGTTTGGGTTCATTCGCTCGTTCATCCTACTTCAATCGATTCGGGTATGGTTTTGTGTAGTTTTGTATGATTTGGATTGTTGTTATTTTGGTTATGTTCAAACTCTTCCTCCTTCTCTTTTCTAGCTCTTGTTCTGGGTTTGTGTATGGAAATGATTTGAGGGAAGGACGAAGGTTGTTGGGGTTGAGGATGGGGATTTCAAGTGAGAGAAATGATTGAATTGGGGAAGAATTTTGGCCCCCTTTGTTTGGCTCTGTGTGCTCCCCCTTGAAGAAAGGGTTTGCTGGGTTTTATGGAGAGGATTGAGGGTAGTTTGGGATTTTTGAAGAAGATTGTTATTGTGCGTTTTGTGTTTCCTTTTGTGTTGATTGTTGCGTTTTGTGAAATGGTGAGTGCGTATCCTCGTACCGGTTAGTTGAACAGTTGTCGGGTGGGGTCCGTTTAGGAGTGATGCTGAAAAACAGTTTTATGTGTATGGCGCGTCGTGTTGGTTGTGTATGGCAAAGGTGACAGTTCGGATGAAGGTGCGTAAGTGTATTGAAAATTTTGTCGTGTTCTATGGAATGCATTGATTGAATTGTACGTTGTGTTTTGGAGGTATTTTGGTTTTGGTGTGTTACGGAAAATATGTGAATCTTATTATGGGTGTTGTGTATGAATGTTGTAGCTGATGATTTTCTTGTTGCTGCTGTGTACTTGAGGGTGGCAGGGTATGGAATGAATGGTGATGTTGAGTGTCATTGAAAAAAAAGTCATGGTTGCATTCTAGCTTTTTGTCTTTTGTGTAGTTTTTTTTTGAATGGAAATGGTTCTTGTAATATGGGCCTTTTAGATTTTTTATTCTACTTTGCAAAAGACTTGGATGCTTTGGGCTTTTATGTCAAGATTTTTGTACATTTTTGTGTGTAATGAATAATGGGAACTTATTTCACCATTTTTTTCAATGTTGTAATTGGACTTGTGAACTTTTATTTTCATGAGCTTTTGTTCTTTTGTTTTTGTAATTTGTAAGACCAAATTATCAATGGGCCTCAAATCTTGCAACTTGAATATACACCCTCCATATTTCTATTTTCACCATGCTTGAACTTGAAATGCGCTCGATTTCACAAGTCTTTGCATATATAAAAATAGATGAAATTCTTGAATGAACTTGCCATATCCAAAAAATTCAATTGAAACCACTTTGAATCATCCTTGAATAATGAACAAAATTCTCAAAGCCTTGAAATCAGAAGATAGTAACTTGATATGGGCTGCATTACAACTGTACCAAAACCCTAATGTCAGGAATGATATAGTCTCAGATAATTATTAATCATGAAACACTTGCACTTATCATAACTTGATAGCTTGACTCACCCACATACGACTTGCATAGGTAGAAACCCTAATTGAAAACTCATACCCACATCACTTGAACAAAACTTGCCTAACCAAGATTAAGTCACAACCAGAAGGGCTTCAACACCACTGGACACACTCCTGATTGGATACCCTTACATGAAGTATGGACTTTAGGTAATAATAAAATAAAAATGGAAGTGACATATTTTGGTTTTTTGAATGACGGCTAGTGGACGGATGTACAAAATAAAAGTTATACACAGGTAGGACAAATTTGGGGTATAACAATACGCCAAACATCTTGGTTAAATAAAAAATAGAAACGAACCTCTGACCATGAACAGATTCTTTAAAAGTCTCTGATATGAGCAGTAAATTGAAAAAGAGACGAACATATGGCTCAACGCTTTGATACTCACACCAATATTGGAACACCTTTGCAAAAGCCCAGGTCGACAGATAAAATTAGGAACTGGATATGGCCAAGCGATTCAACAAGCCCTTCTCAAAAGCAGTAAATGGTAGCCTGAATTTCATCCGAGAGAAAAGATATTTGTAGAAAGGAATAACACACCCGTCATAACGACTGCAGGTTTGCTTACGCTTACAAATATAAGAAAATGCCCAATCAGATGACATATCCACCTCTATGAGAGAATCAAACACCTTATTTTAAAGACCATGTATGGAGACGTTCCCTGTTATCTTAAGATTAACCCAAGGGTAGAGTCCTGAATTAGGACGTTGAATCAAAGTAGGTCATCCCCATTTTACCATATTGTCCAAAATATCTGTAGTGCGTGCGATTTTCCTTCTTTCGAATGAGGTCTCCCTTTTACATGTGAACTTTTAATTTATCCCAAGAGATGGAAGGGAAAAAAATCTAAAAAAACCTGTGAGTGTGTGCAATGCAAGGAAGTGCACTAAGAGATTCGAGAATCAAGATTGGTTGTAATAAGGGAAGGTATTAGCACCATAAGTATCTATAGTATTCTATAGGATCTATTGTGTATTGGGGATTGGTTGACAGTTTTGAGTGGGTGATAGGAGATATTTCTGTTGTTTTTTTTTGTAGTGTAAGTTGAAATTTTCTAAGATAAAGGTGTAGGAACCTAAAGGGTTTTGTTTATTGTTGTGCTCGCTAAGATCTCACAATCTTATGCCTACATATTCTCAAAGGAAGTTGAGAAATTAGAGCATTCATAGTTCAACCTACTAACGGGTGGAATTGGGTTTGTTGAGATTGAGAGAAGAGACAAGTTGTCATCTTAAGGGAGATATCTCACCTATTCACTACAAGCATTTGAGAAATAAGATGATAAGGGAAGAAGCTTTAAACTAGAATGTAGAAAATTCTGAGTAATGCAACACATCTTCCTTTAAATGATTCTTTATATATTAAGATAAGGACCTCGACTTGGATATAGAATCAACAAGTATGCCACTTACATCACTTAAATGAAATAAGTTTTTTTGTACCATAATAAGAGAAGAAAACCAGCTTGGATATTGAATCAACAAGTGTGCCACTTACATCACTTAAATGGAAAAGAGTTTGAAAAATGTTTGATTTATGTTGTGGGGAATAGAAGAGACATCACTTCTATAGAGATTATTCGTTTTTCATATCTGAGGGGAAAAGTTTGAATTTGAAGCCAAAAGTTGGATAGGGTTTGTGATCCGCTGTCGCACACGGATCAAAAACGAGTAATTTTGAAAAAGTATAGTAACGGGAAGAGACAACTCGAGTATCGTTATCAAGGATTTTTGTATTGTTATTAA
Organism: Lathyrus sativus; assembly: GCA_963859935.3. NCBI lineage: Eukaryota > Viridiplantae > Streptophyta > Magnoliopsida > Fabales > Fabaceae > Lathyrus > Lathyrus sativus. The sequence goes on along the minus strand of OZ012740.1, from coordinate 142,828,081 downwards.
CCAAAAAAGTAACAATTTATGGGGGTTTCAATTTTGATTAAGATAAAAATTACTGAAAATAAGTGATTATAAAAAAAAGTGATTATCAAAATAAGTTGAAATAGTTAATCTGCTGTTTTAGTTTCCCGACTTATCATCGATCCAAATAATTCCCAATTCCTAAGCGGACTCTATCCCCTTTTCGATTATAATAACAATCAAACAAACGCAATTGATATTATATGATACATATTCCTAATTTCTGAATTAAGCAAACATATGAGATATAGTAACTGTGAATTAAGCAATCACGGGAAACATACGCGAATTAAGCAAACACGATTAAAGTATAAGAACATGAAATCGTCGAAATAAATCAATCACCCTTATGGTAAATCGAATTAAGCAAACAAGATATCACAGAGAAGAATTGAAAAGAAATAGATTTTATTAAAAATTAAAAGAACCTCAAAGTGTCGGCGGAAATCGATTACAGTAGATTAACCCGAAGAAGTTAGTTCTCCATAAGATTCGTACAAAAGCAAAATGTAAAATTCGTGAAAAAAGGTTAAAAGTAACTGTAGAACAGCTGTTAGGTATATGAAAGCATCAACCCTTCTGGTTTTAACCCAACTGGGTCGAAAAACATAAAAAACCCGGCCCAAAACTAAATAATTCTAACGGCAAATTTTGGGTCCTAACTTCAGCGAATTATATGGATCTTCTACACTCCGAATCAGCTTTTGCCTCAAACATAAACATTTTAGCTCTCTGTCTTAGCTTTTCAACTCCTATTAGAACACGTAAATCCGATTCTCGTAGCTCCAGTTATAATCTAAACAGTGGACAGATATCAAATAACCGCTAAAGCTGAAAATAAGTTGCGAAAATATATTAAAGGCAAAAAAAGACTAAATTATAAAAACACAATAAAACATTAAATTAAACAAAACAAACTAGGGAAATACCTAAGTACAAACATAAGAGAGTGTGCATTGAAATGCACTGATTAAATTCCCCCACACTTGAACTTTTGCACTCCGAGCAAAATAGTATTAAGACTCATGAAAAGCAATAACATTTGGAAACTCATTCTAAGCTACAAATTCTTCTTTGTCAAGACTGCATCGATAGGTACTAACTTTTCACATTAAGGATATCTTAAGAGCACAAATCTGCAATTGTGTGGTCATAAACTTCCCTCCTATACAAACCAATCTGAATCATGTTATTATGCTTAAGCCTAATTTACTCATCCTCCTTTTTGCTCTCTTTCATTCTAATGCAATCACATTAAGCCCGTTATCTATTCACACACATGGTAAATAAGCTTGTTAGTGATTATGATCCATATCTTGCCAACAATTCAAAATTAACCACTTTAGCAATAACAATATTTTTGTGTGTGAAGGTTTCACAGCCGTTAGCCTAAGTGACCGGGTGAGGGTCAGCTAACTTAAAAGGTGGATTCCTATTTAGATTTCTTATTAAGCACGAGATCATTCACTTAATTGCATCAACTTAATTACTTAGTGTGTGCTTTTTAGACTGTGCTGACTGCTAGATAAACTACTTCAGAGCTATTAAAGGATGAAAGCTCAAGGCTATGTCATAACAAGTATTTAAATCGATTTCCATATTCAGGAGACATAAGGTGTTAAAGCGATACCGATCTAATAAAATTTTCCCAAGTCTCCATAATCTAACCTCGAATTAATCTATAGCCTAAAAATTTCAAAAGATGCATTGTGTTTCTAAGTCTATTTTTTTTAATAAAGAAAACACACAAAAAGTGAAAGAAAACCAAAATAAAAACAAAAAAAAGGTTCCCTCCCCCACACTTAAAGCATACATTATCCTTAATGAAAGAACATAAATATAAAATAAGAGTGAGAGAAAGGAAAGAACACACCCGGGGAGTCAAGGTAGATAGGTGATCGCATAAACAACCTTTTCTAAAGAGAGCTCTTCTACAGTCTCTTCTTCCAAAGTGGGGCTCTCATGTAGTAGCTTTGGGCAGTGACCATTGTTTTTGAAATTATTAGTAATGTCTTCGTCTTTTATTCCAGGATTAAAGAAGGTCTTTCGATAAATAAACGTGTCGAATGGGCACGTGAACATGATCTCATTTTTCACAACGTCAAGAATAAAAGGATTAAGGGGCTGTCTCACTAATTTTGTTCCATCTTCAAGTGAGATCCTATGCATACTAATGGATGAGCTATTACTAATAATGTCAGTCAAGGTCCATCCAATTGCCTTTTTATGTTTCTTTAATACCTGCAACACTTTTTGTTTCTATTCAGATTCAAGTTTAGACAAAACTATTATAGGAAAATTTTCTCCCAATTCTAAAAATGCATATTTAAAATTTGAAGGAAGTGCCTTAAGCTCTAAAATAGATGGTTGCTCAATGGATGACAAAATTTTAGAAGCAGGAACTACATTTAAATATGCAACATCAACTTTGTCAGTAGAAATCTCATAAGAACTATCAACTTGTAAGGCATCTTCAATTTTAGCACAAACGCAACATAAGTGAGTGTCAGTACAAACATCACAAGTATAATTGTCATCAAAATCATACAAAGAAGGGAAATCGGCAAAAAGTGAATCAGGTGCAGCAAGTTCTCTTAAGGTTCTTTTTTAGCTCATATTATGGTAATAAAGACTAAAATCAGAATCAAACAAATTATGAGAGAACAAGAATCAGAATCGCAATTGTTAAGGATAATAAAAAAACTAGAACAAGAAGACCTAGAAGTCAGGACTAATGCAGCAACAAATGCGATAATGCCAACAATGTCCCTATATAGGCAGAAACAAAATCAAAGAATAAAAATGATTAAAATAAATTCATAAAAATATAAAAACACAAAATTTAATCTAATTAAGAAAAATAAGAATTTTAGGAATTTTTTCGGATTTTTCTGAAACTATAAAAACAGTAAAAAATTCATAAAAAATAGAAAAATGATGAATTTTGAGTTTTTTGGTTGGCATCCACTATTTAGTTCTTAAATAGAGGATTTTGATTCATGAATCTTTTCTAATGAATCGACTAAGAATCGGACAAATCTGAGACAATTTACCTAAAAATCGATTTTTTATGAGGTCGAAAACGGACGTTCGGACAGGAAAACGGTAAAACAGCAAAAAAAGTTCAAAACACACTAATCGACACATATGACTCAACTAACGGTTAAAAACGACAAGAATCCCCGGCAACGGCGCCATGTTGATCTGCTTTCGCGCACGAATCAAAAACGAGTAATTTTGAAAAAGTATAGTAGCGGGAAAAGACAACTCGAGTATCATTCTCAAGGATTCTTGTATTGCTATTAACCAAAAAGTAACAATTTATGGGGGTTTGAATTTTGATTAAGATGAAAATTACTAAAAATAAGTGATTATAAAAAAAAAGTGATTATCAAAATAAGCTGAAACAGTTAATCTGCTATTTTAGTTTTCCAACTTATCATCGATCCAAATAATTCCTAAGCGGACTCTATTCCCTTTTCGATTATAATAACAATCAAACAAGCGCAATTGATATTATACGATACATATTCCTAATTTTTGAATTAAGCAAACGGATGAGATATAGTAACCGTTAATTAAGCAAACACGGGAAACATACGCGGATTAAGCAAACACGATTAAAGTATAAGAACATGAAATTGATAACGCGAAATCATATCGTTTATTTGGCTTGATTTACATGCATTTATTTGTGACTATTGTTAATTTATCTTGGTTTACGTTCTATTAGACGGTTAATTTACTTTGTTTTGCAGATTGTGGAGAATTTGGATTAAAGAAAGAAAAGAAGAAGAAATAGAAGGAAAAGAGAGAAGAAAAACAGAAAATAACAGAGAAATGGACTTTGCGCGTGAGACGCTCGTCACAGCATCATCACAGTCGTCACGTACATGACAGTCGTCACAGAGCAACACGGTCGTCACGTTCGTCACACCCGTCACAGATTCATTCAATATCGTCATGCTCTCAAAAACAGAATAACGTCAAACACAGAAGTGGCAACGAACACGTTCAACTTAATCTCCTCCTACACTTTCTCCACTAACTGGTGTCGCTACCGCGAAAATAAGGTGCCGGAAAAACAGAAGAGTCGCCACCTTTCGTTATTTATCCCTCAGAACGGGAAAGGAAACGATTGGAAAAAAACCTAACGTAAAAGGTATAAGAGAAGGTCATCGCAACCAATGTCTGAATTCGGGAGTCGGTTACGCAAGGGGAAGGTATTAACACCCCTCATGTCCATCGTACTCGATGGGATCCATGCTTGTTGTGTTTACCTGACGGGTTTATTTACTATCTACATATCAAGGCTGGTCTGAAAAGAAAAGAAAATGAATCAGCAAAGCGTCGCACTTTATGCCTACGTATTCTCATCAGAGAATGAGAAATCAGAGTCAACGTAGTTCGCCTAACTACGGGTTACGGGGAAGGTGGCTCGCCAATACGTCAATATTGTGCCTACGTACTCTCAACAGATATGAGAGATCAGAGCTTACGTAGTTCGGGAAAATATAGATTACGGGAATTCAGATTCGTCTGTTTTTTCGAGTAGGGTTAACAAACAATTCCAGCAGTTTGGTGTACGCAGCTCGACCCTTGGAGACTTAGGCGTTACCGTTTGCGGTAGAACTGGGAGTTAACGACACTTTTTCTTCAGAAAAGCTTCCTTTGAATTATGGGCCCACGGGGCAAAAAGTTTGAAGTTTGTTTTCTGTCTTTTACGGAAGAACTGTCTTTTATGGATGTTTGCAACTAATATCGCACTAGAGACTATGACCTGAGAGTGAATGCGTCGCATGTCACCCAAAGGGTGCCATACTAAACATCCAAGTTGTTGAAAAGAAAGTCTCAAACAACCCTTTCTCAAGTAGCTTAAGGCTCATAATGTACGACGTCAGTTAACCTTTATTACTGTATTTTAATTTGTTTTGGGATGAGAAGAGAACGAACTATATGGGGAGACTATCAAGTTCTAATGTTGTCATGCCAAGGATTCATCCTATGGTTGAGGTTTGAAACAGGGAACTCCTAAAAGTTATCATGCATAGGTTTCAACCTAAAGTTCTAATCATCACTTCCTTATCAAAGGAAGTGAGATTCCTAGGGGATCATGTCAATGGTATACAGAAACAGATAAAGCATCAGCTAAACGGTAAACAACTGTAAATAAAATGCATGCAATGCAAGTGAGGGAGGAAATATGTGTGGGGCAGGAGCCTCCACAAGCTCATCTCAACCTCAAGCCAAGTATGAATAATTGCAAAGATAAAGGAATGCAACAATAGCAAGTCACACCAGCAACAGTCAAACAGAAAGAGTAGCAGACAAAATAGCTCAACAGCAAAGCAGGTAAACAACAAACATCCAAACAGCTGCAAGCAAACTCCAAGCTCAAGCCATCTTCAAGAGAGGTTTTCATCTTCAAGAGATGTCTTCATCTTCATGCTTCAACAAAAGAGAAGAGAGTCAACGAGATGAGTACATGATGATGGGAAGCATGATAGAAACCTAAGGAATCCGTCATGACATTCAACCATGCATCCATGAAAGGCATCCTCAAAAGTTCTACTCATTATGACATGCCATACATCCCTCCAAAGGACTTTGAATCATAGGATGGGAATGGCATGCACACAAAGCAAGCCATGTTTGTTTGAAGAAAGAAAACACTCTCTAGGGCTCTTCCTAAACCTTAATGAGGTATCTACTTACTTACCATTCTATCAAGAAGGAATACGCTACCTAGAATCATCTAATGGCCAATTACACGATTAACCTATGAAGTTCTCTAAGTTAGAATCAGCTAAAGTGAAGTTAATTTGTAAAATAGGGAACTAAATGAAAATCATTCCTAAAAATTCTAGGGAAAATATCATATCATCCTACATGTATCAACATGTTATAGTCCAAAAATCAGGGGTTAAACCTAAGTCAAAAGGCTCAAATTAAATCTAAAGTTTCAAGGGTACACCAAAGGAATTCAATCATGAACACTCCTAAACAACTACCCTAAAACCCTATTTAAAATAATCTAAAAATCAAAACAAAAATCACACAACATCATCAACATGTATATAACCAGCATGTAAAATCTCAAGATCAAACTCAGAAATATGGGTGATAAATAAAATGGACAAAATCAGCACACAATTATTCTACCATTAAAAACATATTACACTAGAAAATATAAAATAAAATGGAAAATGCATGGAAAATTAAAATAAAAAGCATGATAAAATCCTGAACATCTCTATCTATATCCACAAATGTTTCCAGAATTTAATACCAACATTCACTATTTATTATGAATTAAATCTAACAAGCAATTAGAACAAAAAATAAAAGAAAATAAATTAGAAGAAATAAGGATTGGAGGTGCAGTAAGCAGGTCAACCATGGGTTATTTCTCCTGGGCCCAACAAGGGGGTGTGGATAGGGCATGGGCGCTGGGCCCATCTGAGTTTCAACTCAGCTTAATTCCTTCTCAAATGAAACACGCCAGGGGGTACTTTAAGTAAGGCTTGTACGTGTTATTCATGCTGGGCCTATTAGGGGGAGGTGTGGTTAGCACGAGAAACCAAGGCCCAACGTCACAAATTAATTCATTCAGTTTTCACAATTAATCAAAAAAAGAACACACGAAGATTCGAACCCACGTCTCATAGGATCATGCAGCGCGCTGAACAAACTTGTGATTCTCACTTAACCAAACGACGTCGCTTTGGGGGAGGGTTACGTGGCGCGTCCTGAAGCGCAGGATTGACTGACTTAGTCCTATTTTCTCAAGCGAACACACGGCCATGATTTCGTCTTCTTCAATTTGAAAAAGCGCAGGGGAGGGAATGCAGAATCCGGCCGCGAATGGTCGGAGCTTCACCGGAGAAATACGCGAGCTCCTATCTCTCTCAATACTCCACCAATCCACACGGTTCTTGAACGAAAGTTGATGGAAATTTCATGAGGGTTACAATTATCCTATTCAATCATGCTAAAACCTCGAAACCAAGGAAATCTACATCTCAACCAAAAACGGATCAATCCCTAATTTGTCACTAAACCTTAATTTTTCTGTTCAGAAATCATTTATACCTTAATTACAACCTAACCACGTGAATCTAAGCTGCTAAAAACGCATGAATTGAGAGAAATTTTGAGAAATAGGAACCTGATTTCAAGCTTCGAGTGTGGTGGTTTCAGACCTCAATTCTCCTCCAACAAGTGCAGATAGCTTCAAAGATTGATGATGGACGTTTCTTGATCACTAATTCTTGCTGTAATCCTCTGAATCTCCAAAACCGAAAATCCAATTTCAAGCTTTTTCACTAACTTGCTCCAATGGCTTCTCAACTCAATTTGACACTAGAAGCTTCTCAGAATGATCCACATTCAATTTATATTCTGTTTAACCACTTTGGAGGCCCAAACAAAGCCCAATTTAAGATTTTCCATTTTCACTTTCCTTCCAAAATTCCAATGGTGATGTGCACGTTTTGGATTTGTTCTTACTTCAAATTCAGTCCATCTTACTCACTTAACATCTGAGGAGTATAATGGCATAGCTTCCCCTCCTTGATTTCAATCCATGGGTGTACTTGATATGTTTCTTCATTATGAAGCAAGACTCCATATGGCCATGTTATGCACTTCAATTCAAAATTGTGATAATGCCAATCTCTATAGAATATCAATTCCAATCAAAATGACCAACAATTTGGCCTGAAAACATATTATTTCCAATTGTTTTGAAATTTCACATTTTAATTCATTAAAATGGTCTTTATGTGAATTTTCTTCAACCAATGCTTGATATAATCCATATCAATGGACACTTGATACTTGGATAAGCTAAAAACATCATTTTGAGCAACTTTCATGTTGAACAAAACTCCATTTGAAGCTTGCAAGATGATGAAATTGACCTATGATTCAAAATGACCTGTAATGTCCAAATACCCAAAATACCCTTGGCTTGTCAAAGCCATAACTTGAGTTCTACAAATCCAATCATGGACTTCTAGTACTCTTTAGAAGGATAAGAGAATACGGAACAACATTCATGTTGACCAAAAGTTCATAGGAATCATCCTTCTAGGGCAAAAGTGTCATGCAAGTTGGGTAACTTTCAAGCTCCAAATTCACATGCCTCAGATGACTTGTAACTTGTCTGGCTCATAACTTGAGTTCTATAAACCCTATCAAGGACTTCTAGTACTCAAATTAAAGCTAAGTTCATGCCCTACAACAATCATGTTGGGGTTAAGATGAGATGAAGATCACATCTTGAGTTAAATGGCCTTGAAGTCAGGGGTCAAGCTAGGGGATTTTACACTGTCAAGTCTTAGAAACCCTAGCCTGAAACTTCTCAAACTCCTCAATCATGATGATTTAACCTTGGAATAATCCTTAGAACATCTCAATTTATCAATCCATGATCCCATGGCTCTTGCATTAAGTCTCAACTTCCTTCAAATCCTCAGTTGACTTAGGGTTGACCCAATCAAACCCTAATTGCCCCAATCATGGGCGAGGCTTCTTAGTCTTGCATAAGGACTTGTCTGAGCTCCCACATGAACTTCAACACTTCTCATGAGCTCTCTCAAGACCTCAAGTCCAACTTCATGACCTCAGAATCATCTGATGGCTTCCCACAACTCTCAAGTTAGGAGACATACACACTTGGCTTCAATCACTCTCTCCGAGGATCTTTTAACTTCTCTGACAAGGATATCAACCCTTAAACACTTGAATAACCTTATTAGCTAGCTACATAGTCTTGTGTAGATCTTAATTGGTAATCATACCTCTTGATCTCCTGCATACATGTCAATGAAATGCAAATGATAATGCTAATGTGAATGAAATGAAACACAAGCTAGGTAAAGAAATGTTGGGCAAATTTTGGGGTGCAACAACTGGCCACTACTGGAAGTCACTCCCACTTTCCCCATAACTCATGCATGATCTCTGGAAGTTGAGAAATGAAATATCGCCTATAAATAGGCCTGAGATTCACAGCATTGGGGGGGAGCTTGGACGTATCGACGTGCTGCCGAAATTTCCATTGAAACCAAATTTACGTTCTTGCATTATTTTTCCATTTACTTTCCTTTGTATTTTCCTTTGTACCGCTTTACTTCCTTCCTGTACCTTTACTTCTCGCCAAGGTAGAATCCTGCCGACATTGTGGAGGACTACTCGAGGATACGAGATCAGTACGATTTACAGGTTTTTATTAATTGAATATTTATTATATTTTCGTCATAATGCATATTTTGTTATTGTGCTATTTATGTTTATTTCCATTTGCATTAATTATCATGTCTAGCTAAATTAGTTTTATCGGTATGTAATCGAATTAGTAGGATGAGATTCGATAATACCCGGTGCACCTTCCCTTTTACAAACACCTTTTTGGCCGTAGTTTTTAATCAAAATCTTCTAAATAAACCTTCGTCGTGAAAGCGAGAAATTATTTATAGTAGTTTTGCCACGAAAGTGGGAAATTCATTAAGGCACGAGCCGGCACGCGAAAGCTGGGGTTCAAACCAGCTAGTAAGAACTAGGCATTGATTTTAAACACATCGAAAGCGCTTTAAAAGAAATCAGAATTTATTTGTTTTCAAAAAGTAGTTTTAACCCCGAATGGGACTGCGAGAGCGTACATCCCGCCTTAGAATTATGGCCCGCGCCAACAACCATCGTGAGGCAAAGGTCTTTAAACGAGTATTTTCTCCTGAAAAGTGTTTGCAAAGACTAAAAAGCACCGGCGACCTGTCGAATCCCCGAAAACTAAAACATTACATACTGATATCCCTTTACCGCTCTTCCTTAAACCAATAATCTTTATTTCTGTTGTATTTAATTTCATTCGCATTTAAATTTCCTAATTCCATTAGCCTTAGCTTTACACCGCGACAATAGATAACGGTAGGTTAACATTGGTCTCTGTGGGTTCGATAAATCTTTTATATTACTTCGATATTTCCGTGCACTTGTGGACGCATCAAGTTTTTGGCGCCGTTGCCGGGGACCAACAGTATTATAACTATGTATAACCCATATTTCCCTTATAACTACCACCCCCAGCATTATAACTACCACCCCCAATATTTCGAGGAACCACAAGATTCGCTTAAATCTGACCTTGAAATATTATTAGAAGATTTCAATATGACGCACTCTCACCCGAATTCCCTCTACGATGAGGACTCCCAATGTTTTGTGGAAACGCAAGATTTTGATACATCTAACCTCGAACTACTACTAGAAGAATTCAATGAGACGTTTACTCACTCTAGGATAGAATCTATAATGGAGCACTTTGTGGAGACACAAACTCTCCAAAATGAAGATTTTAGAAAACAACATCTCCAAATTAATGAAGACCTTAGGCAGATGAACGTTATTGTCGATTCCCTCGCAACTAACAGCGAGGCTTTGGAGATTCAAACCTCCCTGCTTAGGCAAACACCTCTAGGACCCTTCACAGAGGGACATGTGAATGTTGTAACAACCGTTAATGAAGAACAAATAGAAAATCCTAGGGAGAGTGATCATGAGGCTGAGGAGAATTTTGGTGAGAAAAGCATAATTGTTGAGAAAAGTCCACCGACACCATTTGAAAGGGAGGTTGTCGAAGAGGTAGAGAAGGAAGCACCTATTGCTGCTCCTCCTCCCTATACCCCACCTATTTCTTTCCCATAAAGGGGTGTGGAAGCTAAAGTAGACTCCCAGTCTAAAACATATGTAGAGGAATTGGAAAATATCCACACCAATGCACCTTTGTCTAAGGTCCTTCATAAAAAAGGAAATTTTGAGGACCATGAAACTAGGGTCATCATCACTGTTAAAAGGGTAAGATTAAATTTTGAGGTGGTGGATGAAATATCTAAGCCTAAATTTGAAAAACTGATACTTAGGATAGATCCAGAACCACCACCACGCGTTCAAAACAAGAAACCACCCTACAGAAGAAAGAAACGAAAAGGTGAGGGATATGAGCGAGGGATTGATAAGTGGCCATGGAAACCGAAGACAATTAAAAGTTCGATCGAGGAACCACTCTCGAAAGAACCATCATGAGTACTTGCACTCCTTAGCCGTCGAGCTATCGATGTCAAACAAATTGTTGTGTGGGAGGCAACCCACAAGGTCTTTATTTTAATTTGTTTGTTTAAATTTTCATAAAATAAAGAAATGTATCGCTTGTTACGCTTTAGCTATACCTAGGCGAAAACTCTCTAGATGACGATCTGAGAAGATGAGTTATGCCCACGGATATTCCTATGAGTGTCGCTACTGGTAGGGACACTGATGATGAGTACTTCCTCTGGAAGCAAGCAACATGATAAGCTGGTACGAGAATTACACAAACGAAGGTATCTCAAAATTCCCGCCGCCGAAGTAGAAGTGATCAACAAAGACATGGACATCAAGAGCAGGATCATAGAGGATTTAGCACGCAGTAGCATTCATACAGGTTCTATCTTTCCTTTTTTTGCCTTTTATTAAAACATTGAGGATAATGTTTGGTTTAAGTGTGGGGGAGGAACTCTACGGCTTTCATTTATCGCTTTTTAGTTTAATTTATTATTTTATTTCATACTTTTAGGAATTTTATCTGTTTTTAACATTATGTCAAAGTATTTGCACGTGCTTTCGAGTTTTTATGCGTGGTTTTCGCTTGTTATTCAATTTCCCCAAAATTTCAAACTTTCAAAATTCTAACCTCCAACAATTTTTTGCTTCGATTCATGACATGGTACTCTGAGAGTATATAGGTTGTTCATGCTATGTTAGAAAAACTTGGGAAATTTTTGATAAAATTGATATCATCCTGACACCCTTAACCCCCTAAATATGCAAAATCAATCTGAGTACCCATTATGCTGAAACCTTAAAAGCTCCAGTTTCTTTTAGTAATCCCTAAGTAATTTATTTAAGCAGTCAACACCATCCTAAACACACTAAGTAAGAAACTGATGCAAATAAGTGTATGATCTCTAGTTTAAAATGAGAAATTAAGAAAGAAAAAAAATTATTATGAATAAATAGACATGTTCCTTCTAAGTTAGGTGCTCCTCACCCGATCACTTAGCCCAACGGAACCAACTCTTTAAGTTCAATCGATGCGTAAGCATATTTACAGAAAAAAATGAAATAAAAATGAGATCATAGTTACTAACAGGTTTACTTGCCATGAATGTGTATGGGATAACGGGCTTAATTTGGTTGCACTAGAACAAAATGGGGTGAAAGAGAGCATGAGATATAGGTTGAGTTTTAATGGCATGATTCCGATTGGTTTGCATAAGTAGGGAGTTTTTGAAATTGTATCGTTACGGTATCCTTGGTATTGATATCTAGTACCTATCGATCTAACATTAGCCTAGCAGCCACGTAGATTAGAGTCTCATCGTGTCTATGTTTCGAACTATGCTTATTTCTTTTTACCGTGTTGGTTGATTGCTTGAGGACAAGCAATGGTTTAAGTGTAGGGGTGTTTGATAACACGAAATCATATCGTTTATTTGGCTTGATTTACATGCATTTATTTGTGACTATTGTTAATTTATCTTGATTTACGTTCTATTATATGATTAATTTACTTTGTTTTGCAGATTGTGGAGAATTTGGATTAAAGAAAGAAAAGAAGAAGAAATGGAAGGAAAAGAGAGAAGAAAAACAGAAAATAACAGAGAAATGGACTTTGCGCGTGTGACGCTTGTCACAGCATCATCACGGTCGTCACGTACATGACGGTCGTCACAGAGCAACACGGTCGTCACATTCGTCACGCCCGTCATAGATTCTTCACGATCTTCATGCTCTCAAAAACAGAATAACGTCAAACACATAAGTGGCCACGAGCACGATCAACTTAATCTCCTCCTACACTTTCTCCATTAACTGTCCACTACTGTAAGTTACTCCCACTTTCCCTATAACTCATGCATGATCTCTGGAGGTTGAGAAATGAAATATCGCCTATAAATAGGCCTGAGATTCACAACATTGGGGGGAGCTTGAACGTATCGAAGTGCTGCCGAAATTTCCATTGAAACCAAATTTACGTTCTTGCATTATTTTCCCATTTACCTTCCTTTGTATTTTATTTTATACCGCTTTACTTCCTTCTTGTACCTTTACTTCTCGCCAAGGTAGAATCCTGCCGACATTGTGGAGGACTACTCGAGGATACAAGATCAATACGATTTACAGGTTTTTATTAATTGAATATTTATTATATTTCCGTCATAATGCATATTTTATTATTGTGCTATTTATGTTTATTTCCGTTTTCATTAAATATCATGTCTAGCTAAATTAGTTTTATCGATATGTAATCAAATTAGTAGGATGGGATTCGATAATACCCGGTGCACCTTCCCTTTTACAAACACCTTTTTGGCCATAGTTTTTAATCAAAATCTTTTAAATAAACCTTCGTTGTGAAAGCGATAAATTATTTACTGTAGTTTTGCCACGAAAGTGGGAAATTCATTAAGGCACGAGCTGGCACGCGAAAGCTGGGGTTCAAACCAGATAGTAAGAACTAGGCATTGATTTTAAACACAACGAAAGCGCTTTAAAAGAAATCAGAATTTATTTGTTTTCAAAAAGTAGTTTTAACCCCGAATGGGACTACGAGAGCGTACATTCCGCCTTAGAATTATGACCCGTGCCAATAACCATCGTGAGGCAAAGGTCTTTAAACGAGTATTTTCGCCTGAAAAGTGTTTGCAAAGACCAAAAAGCACCGGTGACCTGTCGAATCCCCGAAAACTAAAGCATTACATACCGATATCCCTTTACCGCTCTTCCTTAAACCAATAATCTTTATTTCCGTTGTATTTAATTTCATTCGCATTTAAATTTCCTAATTCCATTAGCCTTAGCTTTACGCCGCGACAATAGATAACGGTAGGTTGACATTGGTCTCTGTGGGTTCGACAAATCTTTTATATTACTTCGATATTTCCGTGCACTTGCGGACGCATCAGAAATCATTGAAATAAATCAATCACCCCTATGATAAATCGAATTAAGCAAAAAAGATGTCACAGAGAAGAATTGAAAGGAAATAGATTTTATTGAAAATTAAAAGAACCTCAAAGTGTCGGCGGAAACCGATTAGAGCAGATTAACCTGAAGAAATTAGTTCTCCATAAGATTCGTACAAAAGAAAACGATAAAATTCGTGAAAAAAGATTAAACGAAATAGTAACACGGATGCTAGGTATATGAAAGCATCAACCCTTCTAGTTTTAACCCAAATGTGTCAAAAATCATAAAAAACCCGGCCCAAAACTAAATATTTCTAACGGTAGATTTCGGGTCCTGACTGGAATGAATTATTTGGACCTTCTACACTCCGAATCAGCTTCTGCCTCAAACATAAAAGTTTTAGTTCTTTGTCTTAGCTTTCAAACGCCTATTAGAACATGCAAATCCGAATTTTGCAGCTCTAGTTATGATCGAAACAGTGGAAAAATATCAAATAACCGCTAAAGTTGAAAATTATCTGCGAAAATAGATTAAAGGCAAAAAAAGACTAACTTATAAAAACACAATAAAACAATAAAATAACCAAAAAAAACTAGGGAAATTCCTAAGTACAAACATAAGAGGTGTGCATTGAAATGCACTGATCTGTTTGACTTGAAATTGAGGTTTGAAGCCACAAGGGGCTATGGTTTTGTCTTGAAGTTTGAAGTTTGAAGCCACAAGGGGCTATAGTTTGGTTGAGGCTGAGAACCTAAAAAGGGATCCTAGGGTTTGCATTAGGTTGTAGTTTGAAGGGGATCCTAAAGATTGAACTAAGTATAAACTAAGGATGAGCATTGAAATGCAACAATTATATGAATGCAAGTGTCCTAAACATAAATGTCTAGAGAAACTTAATAAGACTAAATTGATTAAGCTTTTGAATAAATGTAACCATCAAGGATGACGTCAAAATTATCGTGATTAAGCATGATATATTAACATGTGAATGTTTATCAGACAAGCGGATATGTTCATCATGGTGAGAGTTTATGAAGGAAACACTTTGAATATGTGAGCCAAGATTTAACCAATTTGAAACTATCACAATGAAGTTCAAGTAAGCATATATTCAAGATGAATCTAGGATCAAATGAATATGTAAAGGGGTAAACAAAACCCTAATGGAAGTTTATGAAGGTGAGCACATGAAAAGAAATTCGACCATGGTTGAATCAAGGGATTTCAGGAGTCCAAACTCAAGTGGAAGCCCGAGTCATGCTTCAAGAAATATTCAAAAGAATAGTTGAACAAAACCCTAAGGTTTCAACTAAATATCTACTAATCAAAGTATTTTTCAAAAGAAATAACATTTAATCATGGTATATGAATGATGTATAAGTCAAGACAACAAGTTATGTACATTAAAAAAGACTTAAACAAAGTATTATGACCATGAAGGCACATATGTATCAATAGGTAAAAAAAAATCAAAAGAAATCTTGAAAAGGTATGAAAAATACTTAAAAAGTATTTGTTTTCAACCTAAGAAAAATGACAAAATAAATATTATTTTTGAGATTTTTAAATAGATTCTTAAAATAGGGAAGATAAATGAGAAGTGTGCAAAAAATTGGATTAATAATATTATTTTTGCTTGGTGAAATAATTGGGTGAAGTTGTGAAAAAAATAAGGGAAATCTCCCATCAAAGGTTGAACCCACACCCTTCATGTGATGGGTTTAAAATGTTTCCAACTGTGCTATGTGCGTGTGGTGATAACATGATGCACACTGAAGATAATATATTGAGTTTGTGTTTGAAAATGATTTAAAAATAAAAGCAAAAGGTCTGGGGCGAGGGGGATTCGAACCCCAGACCTCTCACACTCAAACCCTTGAAAATGTAGGCTTTAACCACTGAGGTAGTGATACATCTGTTTATTAAAATGGAATGAAATAAAAATATTGTAAAACTACATTTTATTTTTGAAAATGGGCGTCATAGCCACCATCTTCTTCAACATCGTCATCTTCATCATCTTCACATGCTATCTCTTAGGATATTTAACTAATTGGGACGATGTAAAAATGAAAGTTGATGGAAGTTTGATGCGGAATTGAATGACATTAACCAATTTCATTTATTTTGAGTGTATCAAAAGAAAACAATTTGAAGACTGTATGAATCCTAATTGAACGTTTTAATATGAAATCACATAGGTTCATGATAAATAACAATTGATATAGGGAAAATTATCCTCATATTTCCAAAAACAAGTTGGTAACTTATTTGATCATTTATGATGCATGAATTATTGAGTTCTAGTTTTGATAAAATTTACCTTGCAAGTGAGAATCGAATTCTGACTTTGAGGTTTTATAAAAATAATTTGTTGATACCAACAACTTCCTTGACCTTCAAGAAATGTGTCTCAGTGCTTAGAATGAATGGAAACCTTCTGGAATCCTTTGACCAAATCACTCTGCATCTTGGTGCAAGTGGGATATGAATTTGATGATTCTAGTTTTACAGATGATGGATGAGTGTTTGGATCACTTACACATGATGTATGTGAAATTTTTTGATCACTAGTTTAGTGGGAAATGGCTTGGAAATAGATTTTCAAGTTTCTTGCAATGCTTTGGTGTGATTTGAATGTTTAGAGTGACCTCTATTTATAGGAGAATGTCTTAGATATTTGTGAATTTGAGAGGATCATGATGCATGCTATTATCCAATAGGTGATCATGTAGCTATTAATTGAGTGCTAAGGTACATAGCTTCCATTCACACATGGCTACTAATTCTGATCCTTTGAGCTTTGTTCCACAAGGCTTTATCTCATCCCTTGGTGTTCTAATCAAGTTCTAATAGATTGGTGATTTTTTTTCTCAAAATCACTATTCCACTTTAATGCTAGAGGATAAAACCTCATTTCAAGGTTTTGAAATTATTTTTAACACATGCCAAAGATGGAATCTTGAAAATTCAGTCATGCTCTTGCAGAGCACATGGTGTATGATCATTTTGGTGTTGATCTTGTGAATATTTTAGGTTTGCAAGCTTATCCAAATCGTTCATCAACAAATCTACCATTGAAAAACCAGTTGTTACAAGGCATAATGTGAAATTCATAGCTTCTGTCTCAAGTAACGTAAATGAATGTTCTTATTCATTTTAGAAAGATGAGATAACATACTTCAACTTTAGTGTTCAAGGTTTGTCTTGAATCAATGTAGATCATGGAGAACAATGGCCCTAAAGTTGGATCTAATATAAGACAGATTCTGTCTAAATTTTCTCTAAGTGTTAAGGTTCAAAAAGTATTGAACCTCCAACTTTTTGCTATCATATCTCTCATCTATGCATTTTTTCTGGAATTCATCCTCACGGACAAATTTGTAGTATTGTTGCGGTGGGAATCGAATATCAAGCTATTATATTAACTTGAATAAAAAATCTTTGAATGTTCACCACCAAACTTTAATTCATCCAAAGGAAAGGGAAAAAATCTAATAAAACCCTATTTGTACAATGTAACAATAATGCAAAGAGATCTAAAGGTTCGGGGGTTGGTTATACTAAGGGAAGGTATTAGCACCCTAAGCCTCTTGTTGTATTTGTGTTATGTTATTGTTTGTTTTCTATGTTTGGAAATGTTCTATGGGGGAAAGATCTAGAGGTTTTACTAAGTATGCGTGCCAAAACATTGCAGTCTTGTGCCTACGTATCATAACAAGGATGAAATCAGAGCAATCGTAGATCACCTAAACAAGGGTGAAGAACACTTGATAGTGATTAAGGTTCAAAAGGGGATGTAAGTGTTCATAGAGATAACACTTACATAGAGTTTACAAAACTCTATCCTAAGTCTAAGTTGAAAGACTAAATGACTCTAACAAGGTCAGACCTATCATCAAAAGGATGATAGTGAACACATGCATAATTTGGCACCAAAAGGATGACAAACCTATCACCAAAAGGAAGATAGTGAACTAATGCACACAATCCCGACACCAAAAGGATGACGGGTCTATCACCAAAAGCATGAGAGAGAACTCACAGAATCTGGCACCAAAAGGATGACAGAACTATCACCAAAAAGATGATAGTGAACTCACACACACAATCCCGACACCAAAAGGATGACGGGTCTATCACCAAAAGGATGATAGAGAACTCACATAGAATCTGGCACCAAAAAGATGACAGACCTATCACCAAAAGGATGATAGGGAACTCACACACAATCTGGCACCAAAAGGATGACAGACCTATCACAAAAAAGATGATAGTTAACACACCTCCAACAACAAAAGAATGACAGATCTATCACCAAGAGGATGATAAAGAACTCAGGCATAAAATCCTGACACAAAAAGGATGACGGGTCTATCACCAAAAAGATGATAGAGAACACACGCACACAATCCTGACATCAAAAGGATGACAGGTCTATCACCAAAAGGATGATAGAGAACTCACGCACAATCTGGCACCAAAAGGATGATAGACCTATCATCAAAGGGATGATAGTTAACACACCTCCAAAACCAAAAGGATGACAGATCTATCACCAAAAGGATGATACAGAACACAAACACACTCTGGCACCAAAAGGATAACAGACCTATCACCAAAAGGATGATAGTTAACACACCTCCGACACCAAAAGGATGACCAACCTATCACCAAAAGGATGATAGAAAACACACGCTATCTAGAACCAAAAGGATGACATATGTATCACCAAAAGGATGATAGTTAACACACCTCCGACACAAAAAGGATGACGGATCTATCACCAAAAGGATGATAGAAAACACACGCGCACAACCCCGACACCAAAATGATGACGAATCTATCACCAAAAGGATGATAGAAAATACACGCAAAATCTGGCACCAAAAGGATGACAGACCTATCACCTAAAGGATGATAGTTAACACACCTCCGACACAAAAAGGATGGCGGATCTATCACCAAAAGGATGATAGAAAACACACACACACTTTGGAACCACAAGGATGAAGGACATATCACCAAAATGATGATAATGGACACACCTCTGAAACCAAAAGGATGATAGAGAACACGCGCTATCTAGCACCAAAAGGATGACAGACCTATCACCAAAATGATGATAGTTAACACACCTCCAACACCAAAAGTATGATGGATCTATCACCAAAAAGATGATAGAAAACACACGCACACAACCCCGACACCAAAAGGATGACAGGTCTATCACCAAAAGGATGATAGAGAGAGCACATGCAGAATCTGGCACTAAAAAGATGACATACCTATCACCAAAAGGATGATAGTTAACACACCTCCAATACCAAAATAGCGGAGGATCTATCACCAAAAAGATGATAGAGAACACATGAAAAATCTGGCACCAAAAGGATGATCGGCCTATCACCAAACAGATGATAGTTAACACATGCACACAACTCCGACACCAAAAGGATGGCAGATCAATCACCAAAAGAATGATAGAGAACTCACACATGATGAACCTTCACCAAAAGGATGAAAATGAGGTCACAACTTACTGAAGGTGGGAAAAACACTTAGAATGGGGGTTGAATAAGGGTTTTGAAATAATTATGGCAATAAAAACAACACAATATTTTTATCCTGGTTCGTTGAACTCAACTAATCCAGTCCACCCTACCAAGGTGATTTGCCTTTCTCAATAAGGACTTAATCTACTATATTCAAACAGATTACAGTGTCAACCACTAAGAACAACTGTCTTAGTCTTCTCAAGAAATCCTGACCACAACTCTGTCTTCTTAAGGAACCTTTTACAAATAAATGTAAACTAACAAGTGTTTAAGATGCTTCTAAAAATCTATATCACAACTGTGATTTTTATACTTAGATTAAGAACGAATAAAAACTATTCAGCTTATGAAATATATTGTATGAGAGCTTGAGAGTAGTTTTCAATTTGATTTCTCAATAATTCGTCAACTTTGAAATGTTGTTGAAGACATTCTTTTATAGAGAAGAAAGTCCAATGCTTGAAGACTGTGTGTAGCAGAGTAGCTGTAGCCTTTTTGTCTTCTATTGACTTTAGCTTTCCCAGAAGAGGAATGTTTAGACAAATCCCTTTTGTCTGATTTCCTATGCCATACATGAATAAGGAAAGAGTCGTTTGGAATATGCCAACGGGTATATCTTTGAATAATATCTTCTTCAACAAGCTTCTGTGTCAAAGTTATCAACATCAGAGTCTTGAAGTGATCAGAGTTTGATGGTATCAGAGTTTTGATGTTATCGGAGTTTTGCAACCAATATGCTTCTGCGTGAATATCAATTAGAGCAGAGTTTGAATAACAAAGCCTCTGTACTTGCAGCGAAAAGTACTTTCAGAGTCTTCTTGAAATAATGCTTGAAACTCTTCATACAAATCCTTCAACTACGCTTCAGAGTCTTCTGCAGCTTCTGCTTCAGAGTCTCTTCTGGCAGCGCTCAGAGTCTTCTGATGACTTGCTTCTGATGCTTCAGAGCTTTGCGTAGAATAATGTTCAGATGCATTTTTGCTTCCATAAGACTATTTATTTTAATATCTGAAACAAAAACACTTGAACAAAATTAGAGTATATATTTTCTTAATACAAAATTTCATTAGTGTTATCATCAAAACATAAAGATATATTAAACACCAATCTGTGTTCTAACAATCTCCCCCTTTTTGATGATTACAAAAACATAGGAAATTTTGTTCAATAAAAGGATAAATATATAACTCCCCCTGAGATAAATAATCTCCCCCTGAAATGAATACTCTAATAGAAGAAAATACTTCCCTTTTTGCATGAGTATACTTTTCAGATTAAGAGCCTGGTTAGAATCCTGGTTAGAATATACTTTCCAGAATCAAATCTTAATTTACTTTTCAGAATCAGAGCTTGATTTGCTTCCTAGAATGAGAGCCTGGTAATCAAAACCTGGTTTGAATTAAGGTCTGGTTTGGGGATTCTCAGGGTAACTTCAATGAATTTTGTCAGATGATACATTATAGTTCTGAAAGACTAAAATTCAATGTTAGTTATAATTTATTATGTCTGAATTCCATTTTAATAACTGTTTATTTTTGAACAAACAAAATTTCTTTTTCTCCCCCTTTTTGTCATAATAAAAAAGAAACCTGTAAAGAAAAATAAAGGATAACATAAGAAAATAATATAAAAACAGATAAGGAAACAGCCAACTTCATTGAAAAATAAAATCCAGAAAACATTCAGATAAACAACAAAACAACATCAACAACAAAAACAGCAAACAGGTGCACAAACATAACAGAAAAACAACTAAGGTTGGCGAGAGGCTATCATCTTCAGAAGGTTTGTAATCTCAGAAGTAGATTCCTCTTGTCTAGTCATCCAAGTTTTAATCTCATCTGTGGTTTGTTCTTGCATGACCATCCATGTTCTGATCTCTTTGTTGCTGGCTTCTAGTTGAGCAAACTTTTCTTCTAAATCTGGATTTTTTGTCTTGATGTCAGAAGAAGCAGGAGCAGATGCAGATGCAGGAGCTGGAGCACTACCAATGACCATAGCAGATGCAGATGCATTTTCTTGAATCACAAAATTAGATGCTTGTTCCAAAATCATCAGAGCTAACTGATTATATACCTGAGTTTTTTCATGTGCATATTCTTCTGTCAGAACTTTTGTAGGAGCAGATTCTTCAGCAATCACAAAAATTAGCAGATTCTTTAGAAGATGAATTTTCCAGAAGAAGGGTTGGCGTTCTGGTAACATTCCAGAGAGTCTGTCTGACAGCTTCAGCAAATCTGATCTTCGCATCATCAGAGCAAACGTTCTTCAGATTTGAAGCAACAATGTTGAATTTGGATATGGAACTATTCCAAATAGCATCAGAATCATCTGGATTGATGCTTTTGAGGCATTTTTCCTTAACATCATCTAAATTCATCTTTATTTCATTTTCAAAATTAGCAATCAAACCATCAACATTCAGCCTAGGTTTAGGTTTCAGGTAAGCTTCCAGAGGTGATGTTTTTGGGTTGTTCTGGTGGGGGTGGTATTATAAAGGTTGGGATAATGAACATAGGACAAGAGAAAGATGAAAAAGATGTTTGGCCAGATGATTCAGTGATAGCCGGACGTTTTGGATAAAAGTTTTTAAGTTTGAGTCCAGAGGGAAGGTCATCAGATGGAAAAGGTTTTAATGAAGCAAAAGAAACAAAAGCAGATGATCTTGGTTTTGGTTTTGGAGTGGGTTGAGAAAGGATAGATTCAGATGGAATGAATACATCTGGTTGTTTTGGTTCATAGCCACGGAGTGAGGGGGTGAGTTTACTTCTGGGGGTAAATCAGATTCAGTAGAATCAGATGATGCAGAAGAATGACAAGATGTGGAAGAGACGTCAAACAAAATTTTCAAGCATTGTACATCAAGAACATCAGAATCAGGTATAAATGATTCAGGAGTTTGATGTTGTTCTGGTTGAGGATCAGAGGGAATGGGTTTTTCTGGTTGTGGTTCAGAAGTTTGTGGTTTTTGTGGGGGAATTTCAGAGGGTTGTTTTTCAGATGGGTGTGGTTGAGATACAAAAGGTTGTTTTGGTTTAGGAGTAGGAGGAACAGGTTCATATGTTTCTGGTCCATAAGGGATGGTTTCAGGTTCATGAGGAGGAGAAGGTGAGGGTGAAGGTATGGGTTCATAGATATGGGGATCAAATGTTAGTACCTCTTTGATCGTTTCTAAGATAGAATCTAAATTGGCCTCAGGAGGGTTACCTTTTTGCTTCTTGATCCTCTTTGGTTTAACAGAAGCTGCTTCTCCAGAAGCTTTCCTCTTTGGTTTTGAAGATCCTTCTTCAGAAGCTTTTCTCTTCTTCCTGTGTCTATCTCCATAAACATCTGGTTCAGGTTCGCCTGCTTTCTGAATCAGATGTTCTGGTAGAGGAGTTCCATCTGCCAGGCACGTTGCTATGTACTTCAGAATAATTTCCCTTGGTTCATTAGCGTAGAATAGAGTAAAATCACCTACTGGTATCCTTCTTTTGTTGACCTCTTCAGAGTTTATCTGTCTCGGTGCAGAAGTGAGTTCTTCTACAACCTTCATCCCCTGAAGACTTTTCCCATTCAGAGGTTTGCCTACCACAAAAGTTAACTCTTCCTGCATTCCAGCTTCTATCAGATGTCCAACCAGACCATTCTTAGTCAAAATGTCTAAAATGAGTCTTCCCATTAGAATCCAATTCCTCATCTTCTGATACTTAGTTCTGACTTCTTCTCTTGATTGCTTCACGTGAGTCCACAGATGATTGAAAAGTAGATAAGGCAGATCCACTTTTGTGCTCTGACTCAGACAGTACATGAAGTACATCAGATCAGTATTTACATAATCAGGAGAGTTTGAAGACTTCCTGTGATGTATACATCCTATAAAGATCTTAGCCCAGATCCTGTAGTTTGGCTTCTGATATTTCACTTTGTTATAAGCTTCTCCATATGAGCAAACTTCACTATAAACCTCTGTCATATCAACACGCCCAGCTGGCAGATTTGTAACACCATCAGTTTCTTCATAACCAATGAGCTTCCTGATTAGATCCTCAATTGTGATAATTTCCTTACCTAGAACAAATGAAACAATGAACTTAGGGTATGTAGTTGCATGGATCCAAAATTCTTTCACCAGACATGGATAAACTGGTCCCATCAGCCTATCCAAGAACTTTGTCCAACTTTGAGCATCAACAATGGAACAAAGATCAAACCCATTTTCAGCAATTGATTCAAAGTTCACAATAGATTCACACAATACTTCAAGTTTTTCAACTGGTGTGAGGAGGGTTCTAACTGGTTCTTTGAAAGCAACAGTTCCCAGATTTGCAGAAGAGACGACAACCATAGTTGATTGAAACTGAGCAGAAGTTGATGAAGAAGTAGCCATTGTTTTTTCTTGAGAGAGATTTAGGGTTACGAATGGTTTTGGGTTTGGGAGAGAGATGAAAGCAGTGAAACAGACAGAAATGAATACAAGAGTGTGAGAGAGTGAAAAGTGTGAGAAGTGAAGTGTTGTGGAATTTATAGAAGAAATTAGGGCACACATAGAGTCACACGTTCAACACGTTTACACTTAGCATTTAATTGCATTTAATAAAAATAATATAATCATTTCAAGCATTTAATGATTCTGACAATTTGGGGGGAAAACGAGAAACTCAATATTCAAAACAGTACCTCAAACGTCATTTCAGTAATGTGCACTCCACCTTTTCAGATTCAAAGTTACACGTGTTTGCTTTCATGTGCTTCTGAAACTTCTTTGAGAAATGAAACGTTAGCCAACGTTCAGATCCTCTGAGGCTTGTTAGTTCAGATACACACAAATGAATAAGCAAAGAAATTAACAGAAGTAATACTTTAGATTTTAAGCATTTTGCATTTGAGTAAATTTGCTTCTGATAAACATTTTATTCTGGACAAATATCCATGCTTATATTTTTCAGAATAAATTTAAACCTATCTTCAGCAAGGGGTTTAGTAAAGATATCAGCCCATTGATCGTCTGTATCTACAAAGTTTAAGCTTAAAATTCCCTTATGAATATAGTCTCTAATGAAGTGATGTTTAATTTCTATATGCTTAGCTTTAGAGTGTAAAATTGGATTTTTAGATAAGCATATAGCAGAAGTATTATCATAGAAGATAGAAATGTTACTCTCATAAATATGATAATCTTCTAGTTGACTCTTCATCAGAGCATCTGAGTGCTACAACCAGCAGCAACAATGTATTCTGCTTCTGTTATTGAAAGCGCAATTGTGGGTTGCTTATTGCTGAACCAAGAGATCAGATGACTTCCTAGAAACTGGCAGCTTCCAGAAGTACTCTTATACTCTACTCTGTCTCCAACATAGTCAGCATCACGGAATCCAACTAATTTATAATCATCAGATTTTCTGTAACACAAACCCACATTAGTAGTACCTTTCAGATACCTTAGACTCCTCTTAACATCTGTTAAGTGAGATTCTCTAGGATCTGATTGGAATCTGGCACACAGACAAACACTGAATAGAATATCAGGTCTAGAAGCAGTCAAATACAGAAGAGATCCAATCATACCTCTAAAGAGCTTTTGATCTACCTTCTTACTTACCTCTTCTTTTCCAAGAGGGCTTGTAGGATGCATTGCAGTTTTAGCCAACTTGCTTTCAGTCATACTAAACTTCTTTAGAAGCTCCTTCATATACTTAGTCTGATGTATGTAGGTGCCTTCTAGAGTTTGATTGACTTGGATGCCTAGAAAGAATCTGAGTTCTCCCATTATGCTCATCTCAAATTCTGCCTGCATAGACTGAGCAAACTCCTTTTCAAGCGTAATATTGGTAGTTCCAAATATAATATCATTAACATAAATATGATGACTAAAATGTCTTTCTTAATTGATTTATGAAAGAGAGTAGTGTCCATGTTTCCTCTGAGAAAGTTCTTTTTCAGAAGGAAATTACTCAGCTTCTCATACCAAGCTCTGGGAGCTTGTTTTAAGCCATAGAGTGATTTCTTAAGTTTGAAAACATGTTCTGGAAATTTTTCATTTTCAAAACTAGGAGGTTGATGAACATACACTTCCTCTTCTATAAAACCATTTGTTGCACCCCAAAATTTGACCAACTACTCGTCGCAATTTGGCTCATGTTTCAACTCATTGCATTTTGCATTTGCATACCGTGTACATTGCATTTTTTCCCGTCAGATTGACTTTATCGGGATCACAACCCTCTGATAGCATTTCAGACCAATACGAGGACGTATTTGGAGAATCGGTGCTCGTCCCGGTGTTTTCAGCTCTCGCTGTTGTTTTTGAGGACATCTCGGTGTCCGGGTTTTTTACCGTTTATTTCGATATGGTTCGCTAATCGATTTAATTGGCTTTCTCGGTAGTTTTAGATTTTTTCCTTATTTTCTAGATTTTTTTAGGGATTTAATTCATTTTTCTAGATATTAGATAATTTTTTAAATCATTTTTAGGTATTAAATAGAATTTTTAAAATGATTTTTAATAGAATATTTCTTTAATAGGTATTTTTTAAGTAGAAATTAATATAGTTTTTTTTCTATAGAAATTAGTGGAATTATTAGAGTTTTATTAGTTTAGGGATTAATATAGATCTAATAGTTAATTCTCTTTTCTTAGATTTAATTAGATTTTAATCTTTTGTTTGGATTTTAATTGAGGTTATTAGATTTAATTAGGATTAGATTAGTTTAATTTTCATTTAGATTTAATTGCAGTTTTTAACCTTCATTTAGTTAATTGAGTATTAATTAGTTAATTAGGTTTTAAGTCTTTAATCAGTTTTTTTAATTGAGTTTAATGAGGTTTTAATCAGTTAATTAGTCCATTCCATTCAATTCAGTCTGAATTTCGTTGGGCCCAGTTTTGGAGGCCCAGTCCCAGTTATCATGCCATGTGTCCTCCTATAAAAGCACCCACACGTACGTTTCAGAGGTCCCACTTCATTCTCCAGAATTTGGCCACGTTTCATCTCTCTCAGTCGCCACGTTTTCACACCACGTCCATCCACGTTTCAATCCAGTTTTCTTCCACGTTTCGCTCAGAACCTCTCTCCACCTTCCACCTCGCCTTCCACGTGTCTCCCTCTGCATACACCATCACGCCACTTGTCTTCACCCTAGCCTCGCCGGACGCATGGCCGCCGGCCATGCAGCCACCGCAACCAACAAGCTCCGACCACCCTAACTCCCTCCGGCCACCGTAACAACCCGCCGGAAACTGCCAAAACTACCGGAAAATTCATCCGTTCATCATTAATTTTTCAGATTCTTCAACCTTCATCACTGAGAATCGTCCATTCGACATCAAGGTTCATCAAGATTCATGCGTTTTTCCAGAACTGATTCAACCTTCATCCAATCCTCATGAATCTCCAAAAATCACCAACAATCTTCATCGTCCTCAACTGATGATCATCAACCATCTTCATCCATTTGCAGCAATGTTCATCTTCTTCCCGGATTCGCCCAGAAACGAAGAATCTTCATCGCCCTCCATCATCATCCGTTCGTCATTCAATCTCCAGAAACGCTAGTGCTCTTCAGAAATTCAAGAACAAACATCAAGATCTTCTCATCCTCAAGATCTTCATCAAGATCCTCTCATCCGTTTTCCAGCAATGCATCATACTCCATCAACCACCTTCAACGTGAAATCAACGGAAAGTTCCTTCAAGAACCGTCAGTGAATCTTCAAGATCTTCACGCTCATCCATCGATTCGTGCGCGAGGCTCATCGTCTTCGTTCACCAACATTTTTCAGAGGCGTTCAAGAACACTCATCACCAAACTCAGATCCACGCTCAATCTTTTCCGATCTTCAACAACAATCAACAGGCAAGATTCCAGGTTTCCAGATCGCTCATCAACCCGTTAATATCCGTCCAAATCTTCACGAGATCTTCTCTCGCTCATCATCAGTATCATTGTTGAACGCTCAGTGAACGACTTCGCCCAGATTCATCGTCTCCTTCGAGATCTTCAGCAATCCTTCGTCCGTCAAGGCTTCTCCACGATCTTCAAGGACTTTTAGGGATCTTCATCTTCGTTTGCTGATACAGGGTTTTGAGACGTGTTTTACCTTAGAGAGGTTGAGGGAGACGAAGGTGTTTGAACGGAGAGAAGATGGAGAGGTGAAGTTTCGAGAGAGAAAGGGTTGAGAGGAAACGGTCGTGAACAGTAGCAAGAAGATCTAGGGTTTTTTCTGAGAAGTTGGAACGAGAAAGAGGGAGAGGACTGTGTTGGATTGGGCCTTGGGCCCATTGGCTTCTTTAGCCGTACACCCCCCATTTTTGGGCGTTCACCCTTCGTTTTTTTTTGCTAATTGCTGTTTAGTCTGATTGGGCTGGGCCCAATCCGCCACTGCTGGTTACGCCTCCATTTTTCTCCACGACACCCCCCCCTGTTTTTTTGTTTTTTTTTTTCAGAATCTCCTTATTGGGCTGGGCCCTGGCAATTCTGTTTTATTTGTGCTGCTGCACCCCTAGCAGCAGTTTTGCACCCCCCTTCTGTTTTTTTTCTTTCTTTCCTTATTTTCTTTTATTTTCTTTGTTTAGATTTTTTTAAGGAAAAAGTATGTAATAAGAAAAGATGAAAAATATGGTAACATTATATTAAATAATAGTATTTTTAATATTTTCTTTTAGGATATATTTTCTTCTTTTTAAGATATAGTTTCTTTTAGGAGTTTCATTCATTTTTAGAAGTAGTTTTAAATGTCCATTTGTTAGGGGACTTCTTCTCTTTTAGAAATAGAATTAAAAGTCCACTTGTTAGGGGACTATTTTTCATTAGATTTTCCATGATAGTTGGATAGAATTTTTAGGAGTTTATTTTCCTGTACTCAATCATTGTAATTTTCCGAATATTAATAAAATGAGATTTATGCTGTGGTCTCCGTTCTACCCGTAGTTAGGCTGAACTACAGCTGCTCTGACTTTCTCTGATGAGAATATGTAGGCATAGGATGCGATATCCTAGCGAGCACACTAACAACTAACTTTGGTTCTCTCGCTGCTGTGCGATTGAGACTCTCCCGCTGACGACTGATGTTATCCTTTTCACTTGCCCAAGTGCATTTGAGACCAAACTGTAGTTCTAGTTCCCGTAGGTTCCCATACCTTTAAACCCGACATACTACGTCCGTTCTACCGCAAACAAGTACACCTAAGTCTCCAATGGTCGAGCAGCGTCCACCTAACTGCTAGAATGCGTACGCTAGTATCGTCAACTTAATCTCTCACCCCCGTGTGACCGAGAACACCCCGTCTAGCCGTAGTTAGCCTGAACTACGTCATGCTCTGATTTCTCTGATGAGAATACATAGGCCCAAGACGTGACGTCTTGCCGAGCAACTAACCCGTAGTTTCCCGAACTACACAAACTCTGATTTCTCGTTCTCTGAAGAGAATACGTAGGCATAGAGTGCGACGCTCTATCGAGTCAATTCCTTCCCGTTTAGATTTAGCAGCCGTAGATAGATTGTTTTTCACCCGTCCAAGTAAACCAAACAAGCATGGATCCCGTCGAGTACGACGGACGTGAGGAGTGCTAATACCTTCCCCTTGCATAACCGACTCCCGAACCCAGACAACGGTTGCGACGACCTTGTCTTACCCTTTTTCGTCAGGTTTTTCCGATCGTTTCCTTTCCCGCTCTGAGGGATAAATAACGAAAGGTGGCGACTCTTCTGTCATGTCGGCACCTTATTTTCGCGCAAGCGACAGTTGGCGACTCTGCTAGGGAACTTCTTTTTGGAGTCTCGCCCTGTTTTCCTAGCTGTCTGGGCCTGTCCCCAGCAGCTGGCGACTCTGCTGGGGACTCCAACGGTTCCCTATGCGAGTCAATCCTAGCGCTTGTATGTTTACTTGTTGGGTTGCGTTTATTTATCGCATTTTACTTCTCGCACTTTATTTCCCGCATTTTATTTTCAGTATAATATGATTATCTGTGCTGTTGTGGGATGGGAGCTCTGATGAGTGAGAAGCCAGACCCAGGCTTGAGTGCACCATAGACTTAGAGTGGAAATTAGTGGGCGCGTGCTTGCTTTGCAGGCACTAGTGTCTCATGAAATCCACGCTCAGACGAGGTTCATCCGGTTGGCTTCTCTTTCAACCCTTTGGGTTGAGACGATTGTTGGTTTGGTGGATTGTCGACTCTGGGGACCGATCATTTGTGATTCAGCTAAGTGAGGCCGCTTCATGAGCTGGTGATGCCACACCTTCTGGGTATCGTATTACCCCTCTTGAAAGTCTGTGACGCTGATGAACGCATAGGATGCCGAACTTGAGTCAGTTTAGGTCCATACCCGTGAGTGGGAGGGTTTTTGCAGGAAACTTGACTTCCAGCCTACCCGATATCTTGGTTTTCTCTCGTCAGAGCAGACTTATCCTGGCAGCAGCGCAACAGCAATCAGAGCTTTGTGGGGGTTGTGATCCCGTGTTTGCTGCATCTTGCATTGCATTTGCATAAGCATTCCTGCATCATATTGCATGTCATTCGCCAGCTAGTCAGAGCTCTTATCCAGCCGTTGTTTTGATTCTGAAGGTGAGTATTGAAGACGACCAAAGGGCTGAAGCAGATTTGAAGCAGATTTAATAAGGGTCAAGCAGTGAAGACAGTTGAAAGTTGTTGGTAGCTATGTCAGAGAGCAGCTTCCAGTTTGTTGATACCTTGTCCGGTTTCACTGTGACGTCCAATCCTTTGTACGGATCTACGCATGACGAAGACTTTCCGCAAGTGAACAACCTTACTGCAGCTCAGCCTGTACGGCCTTCTGTTGAAGACCGAGGTCTACGTGAGCAGTTTGTTGTCCGAGGTAAACGTTCTCCTTCTGTTGATATCTCAGACTACCAGGGCTTTGCCTTCCCTATGCCAAAGTCCCGAAGAGAGGTCCCGATAGCAAAGACTGAAGACCCATTAGCTCCCGTGTATGCTGAAAGGTTTCGTGCATTGGATGAGAGATTCAAAGCCTTGAAAGGTAAAGATGCTGTTAACCCCAATGTTGCAGACATGTGTCTGGTTCCTGGCCTGGTGTTACCTCCGAAGTTCAGAATGCCGAGGTTTGAAAGGTACAAAGGAGATAGTTGCCCGAAGCAACGTTTGGTGATGTTCTTCCGAAGAATGACTTCGTTTGTGCACAACGACAAGCTGATGATTCACTGCTTTCAAGATAGTCTGACTATGGCATCTCTGAGTTGGTATATGCAGTTAGAGAGTGATCAGATCCGATCATGGGTGGATTTAGCCAATGCTTTCCTGAAGCAGTATGACTATAATCTTGATGAAGCTCCTAGTCGCATGCAGCTGCATGAATTGTCTCAAGGGAACAATGAACCTTTCAGAAAGTATGTTCAGAGATGGAGAGAATTTGCTGCCAGAGTGCAACCACCGCTCCTAGACCAAGAGCTGAAAGGCATGTTCGTAAACTCCTTGCAGAGCCCGTACTTCGAAAGGATGCTTGGAGTTGCACCAAATTTCTCTGAATTGGTAAAGGCAGGAGAGCGCATCGAGTATGGTGTGAAGACTGGAAGAATCCAGAATGTTTCAGGCAGTCAGGCTAGTGAAACTGAGTCTCTATATAGCTTTCAAACTGAGGAAGGAGTTGGGATCAATGCAATCATGAATGATGTCAGGTATCCTCAAGTCGAATCGGTAAAACCTATTGGTTCTCCGTCTTCTCAGCGGTCAGTATCTTCTGTGTCTCGTTATTCTGGACAGACAATTGTGCCTGCGGCACCACATCGGGAACTTTATGTAGCTCCTCTTGCAAATCCACGAGCCCGTGGCCGAGGTTATCAGAATCAGCGTCAGAATCAGAACCGACCTCGAAACAATTTGGAACAAAGGAATGCTCCTTCCCATCCAGTGCCTGTGCCGTATAGCCAGATTCTTCCGCAGTTGATTCAGAATTCTTTGGTGGAACCGAAAGCTCTCAAGCCTGTTCCAAAGCCTTACCCTCCAGGGTACAATCCTCATGCTCAGTGTGGTTACCATGGTGGATCTCCAGGGCATTCAATTGAAGATTGCAAAGCTTTTCAGGCAAAAGTGCAACAGTTGATCGACAAAGGGTGCATTTCTTTTCCATAAGGAGTTTTGGTTGTGCATGACAACTTTTCAGCTGTTTGAGCTCGCAGATTCAGAGGGTTATTTGCAAGAAGCCAGTGATTCAGGCAGGCAGACGTCCTCAGCATTGGCAGTCCTCAGACTTTTTATCATTTGCATTTGTAGTTTCTTTTCTGTTAGTTACTACTTGCTGTTAAACATTGTTTGTTTCGAATGGTAATATTAATAAAGTGACTATGCATTTTTTCTGAATGAATCATGTCGTTGTCACTCATTTACTGCATTGCACTGACACTTGCATTTTATTCACTCCACTTTATCACTATGATTAGCAAAGAGTGGAGGGAGGATGATGAAACTGAATACTCATAACCGATGATCGTATGCTTTCAGATAAAACATTGCCGATGACGTACAAGGCATTGTTTCAAATCCCCTAAACACTGGAGAGATAAGGAAGAGAATCCCCTGTTAACCACTTTGAGCCGAGAAGTAGGAGTTTTTTTTCGGACTTTTAAACCCTCGCATCTTAACCTGGGGCAGGGTAGTTGTCAGTTAGCTTGACCGAGCGTTCAAGTCTTATAGAGGAGTGTTGTCCTTCGAGGACCAATCACATCATAGTCCTCCCCAGAGGTCGTACCTCGTCAACCACAATGGTTAAACCTCACCAGTCAGGAGTGAGACAGTTGTAAACCTCTCGGATGAATCCAGACAGCCAGTGTCACACGACTTGTTTCGAAAGAAAAAAAAAAAGAATAAGAAAGCCCGCTAAGTAAAAGGAAAAAGCAGGAAAGCAAATACTTAGGCAAAAATTAGGGCATCCCGCTGGACATCAAAAGAAAAGTTGAAAAGAACTCTGAAGAGTCAGTCCAGGCAAAAATTAGGGAATCACAAGAATGAAAAAGAAAGGATATAAAAAGAAAAATCCTCAAACAAGGACAAAGTCGTGTAGATACAGACACCGAAACAAAAAGGGAGTAACTGTCACTCCGTCATACCTTGTGAATTCTTTAACCAGTTGTTCCCAATATTCAACATACCTCTCGAAGAGGAGAGCGCTCGAGCCAAGTTAACTGAACTTTAGGATCGGAGATCATCATGTAGAAAGGGTGGGTACAAATCATAATTTGAGCCAAATATCCTTTGTTTCACGAACCGTGAACCCGACCACGATACAACCCTTAAAAGACCTAATTGAGGCAGGGTTTATTCTGAAAGCGCATTACGATAAGGTCGAGTAACCTGACTCCTACATGATTTGCTAATCATATCCTTGTTGTATTTTTCACTGATCGAATCAGCACTACGTTTGAACTCTTTGGTTCATTCGTCACTCACTATCATGACACGTAAATGAGTGACAGTACATTTTTTCAAAATCTGCATGAACACTACATTAAAATTACCATTCGTGAATAGACAATTTTAATTGCAGGTCGGTAGTTGATACGAAGGAACTCCAACAGGGAATAGTCAGTCAGGACTGAATCGTTAGTAGTCTGGATCAAAGTGGTATGCTGCGAAACCCTGTGAATTTGGGGCATTGACTTCCAGAGAGTTTAGAATCAGTTTGTCTGAGGACAAGTCCCGAAGCATCGGTTGATTATGGGACAAATTATTCAAGAAACAGTTGATCAGAGATGAATCTTCTCGAGACCCAATCAGGGGCAGTTATCCAGAATTCCTGTGATTTGAGGGCAGATCCCTCCAGTGTTCAATCAGGGCATGTTGAGTCGCTCATCACTCGTTCAGGGGCAAGCTACTTCAGAAGTATAGTGAAACCAACCATGCTGAGAATTGATTGATTGAGGATGAATCCTTCCGTTGTACAGATGTTGGGGCAAGCCATCTACAGATTGTCTTGTTGCCAGTTGCTTTCCGTTCAGAATGAATTTTCCCAAGAGTCGGATTGGGGCAAGTGAATTGCACTGGGGCAAGTTGTTCAAATGAGTTTGTTCACCCCAGCAAGAGTTGAATGTCGGGGAATCCTGTCATTACCCTGAGCCTTCTGAAGAAGCCTTGCTGTCATTGGATTGTTATCCTACAACTTAACCTGTTACTCGGCTGAACCTTGTAACCAAATCGTTTTAAAGTCCAGTTCTCGTCTGGCAAACCGAAGATCAGTTCTCGTCTGAAATCCAAACCAGAAACTAGCCTTGTCTGGTCACCTTTTTCGGTAACCTATTGTTTAACCAGTTCTCGTCTGGCCAACACAGTTTTAAAGCCCAGTTCTCGTCTGGCAAACCAGAAATCAATTCCCGTCTGACATCCAGAACCCGTAAGTCAGTTCTCGTCTGATAGTCCACCCTCGGATGCTAGTTCTCGTCTAGTATTCCCTTTCAAATCCACTTTTGTTGGTAACCAGAAATAAATCCCTATCACCATAAACCTATTCCTATCCCTAAACCAGAAAAAGCCTAATTGTACCTGGCCCGATGATTCCTAGTGACTCGTATGTTGTCACATTCCCCGACACAAGGCTCGATTGATCTCAGCTCCATGATTGGTGTTCTATATTCCCTGTGTTGATGTTGTTGAATTAGGATTATTTTCTCAGTAGAGACGTACAGTTTGAGATTGTTTCCCCTGAGCAGTTTGAGACTGCAGCAAATTGAGATGGCATTTATCCCTTATCAGAGTAGGATCGAGATTATCCTCAGCATGGCAAGATTGATATTCCCGGCAGAGTATGGCCATCCCAAGCATTGAACGTTGATTAGCCTGATGTGCTACTCTTTTCATGTGGGTTGAGACTGAAGCTTTCCCTGACCGGCAGATTTGGGTTTATTTCCCCAGCAGCGGGACTGATGCAATGTTGTTTCCCCATAGAGTCCGAGTTTGACTCCTTTCCCCTCCGAGTCCAGGTCATTGACTCATTCCTCAAGCAGAGGTCGACGTTGATTCCCTCATTGAGTAACCTCCGGACGAGTAGACTTTGATGTCAGCCAGAGAAGGGTTATTTCTCAGCAGATTGCTTCATACCCTATAAGGACTTATGGTGTTCAAAAGGACCATTCAGGGTTGTTTTCCTCAGTGAAGTGAGATTCAAGTTCAGTGATCGATTGTTATCTTCTGCAGACGCCAGAGGTGTTTCCTTGATAGGATCAGTGCATCTCCAACAGAGTTGTACAATGAGTAGCTAAGGATTGATATCCCCAGCAGTGTTGATACACAGGTATTCCTCATCAGACTTGATAGTCCAGCAGGTGTTACCCATAAGGGTCAGTCTCCGTAAGGCGTATGCAAGATTACCCTCAGCAGATCAGGATTGATATCCCCGATAAAGTTCAGCAGTCTTTCCCCGTAGAGTCTGAACGCGGGACCAGGAGCATTAATATGTATCCCCAAGCAGAGAAGATTCTCTCCCCAATCAGGTGTATCCTGAAGGAACGTCATCTCCTCAGCTGAGTCAAGCGCCGAAGCATGTGTTCATCCCCCAGCACCGGGTCACAGGTGCAGGTTTCGTAGGGAACTATTCGTACGCCGAAGTATGCAGCAACTGATGGTGCCAGACTGAAGTCTCCAGCGGAATTGAAATTCCCCACTAGAGTTGTACTCTCCCCCGAAGTCGGATGATTCCTTCTTCCCTAGCGGAATTGAAATTCCCCACCAGAGTCGTACTCTCCGGTAAGCAGAATGATTTCTCCTTCCTCAGCTGAGTTTGCGAATCCCCAAGAGAGTCGAGTCCTTGGAAAGCAGCTCAGACCATGATTGGTTCTCCCTAGTAGAATGTTGGACAGCTGATGCTGTATTTCCCCATCGGAGTCGTTATCTCCAGGAAAGTTTAGTCGCGAAGGCCGTGCAGTTTATTTCTGCGATTGATATCGTTTCCTCAGCAGTTGTGGTTTGAATACCCAGATGAGTAGGTTCAGGTTCTCGTAGAGCTTCGTTCCCCTGCATCATTCAACTGAAGATCATTTCCCCAGGCGGAGTCCAATTGAGATTGGTGTGACTCCTTTCTCCTTGACAGGAGGCTTTTCCCTTCAACATTTATTTTGCTGATGGGGCCATAACATCTTGCATGATTGCATAGCATTTATCATAAACGCATAGCATTTCCACTGTGTGGAGCATTACGTCATTGTCAACGCATACGCATACGAAACATGAGCCAGGTCGCCACCGTTCTTGTTTGGCAGATGTTCCTCCTCAGAATGGTTTGATCAAGATGATTCTTGAATTCTCCCCAGTGAAGTCTTCAGTTCAAGATGATTCTTGAATTCCCCAGCAGGGCCGTTTGCTTAAGATGATTCTTAAGATCCCCAGTGCAGTCTCCAGAGTTAGTTGCTCAAATCGATGCTTAGAGTCCCCAGCAAAGGTTGCCCAGGATGATTCCTGGAAATCCCCAACAGAATGTTCGCTCAGGATGATTCCTGAAATCTCCAAAATGGTTATCAGTTCAAGATGATTCTTGAAGGTCCCCGACAGAGTTATTTGTCCAAGATGATTCTTGAGGTCCTCAGCAGAGTTGATTCATCCAGAATGATTTCTGGATCCCCGGAGCAGGAGTTACTTGATAGTTCTCCAGATTCCCCAGCGGCGAAGCGTCCTCCCCAGCAGATTTTCTAACGGCGAAGTTGGAATCTCCCTTGAAGACTCCATGATTGAAGTCTGACCGTGTTAATGAAGCAGTTCTCTCAGCTGATGCGGAGTGCCTGATGGCAGAGGTTTAGATGTTCCCAGTTGGCTTATGATTGACCAAGGATTCTATTCCCGACTTGCTGATGAAGTCCGGCTGATGCCCGACAGTAGCGCGGAATGCCTGAAGGCATGATCAACCTGATGGTTGAAGTCCGGCTGATGCCCGAAGATTCCTTAGAATGCCTGATGGCACGATCAACCTGATGGTTGAAGTCCGGCTGATGCTCGACAGTGTTCTTTGAGTGCCTGATGGCATGATCGACTATGTATTACCGGTTACCATGTAACCAATTCCCCAATGAAGTTCCTTCACCCTGACGGCGAGGTCAGAGGAGGTTTGTTTTTGACGGCGAGGTCAGATTGTTTTGAGTTCTCCAGCGGCGATGTTGGACGTTTGTTTTTTACGGCGAAGTCAGACGATGTTGAGAGTTGACGGCGAAGTCAGAAGATTATTTTTGAGAACTTGACGGCGAAGTCAGACTGTGTTGAGTACTTGACAGCGATGTCGGGTGTTT
The DNA here is from genome assembly GCA_963859935.3 of Lathyrus sativus. Lineage (NCBI taxonomy): Eukaryota > Viridiplantae > Streptophyta > Magnoliopsida > Fabales > Fabaceae > Lathyrus > Lathyrus sativus. The sequence goes on along the minus strand of OZ012740.1, from coordinate 142,791,276 downwards.
CTCAGAGTTTTAGTTGGCTGGCGGCGATGTCAGATTCTTTAGTCTCCCAGCGGCGATGTTGGGTGTTTTGAGTGTTTGTTTCCGACGGCGATGTCAGATTCTTCAGTTGATTTAGTTTTCCAGCGGCGATGTTGGGTGTTTTGGTTGTCCGACAGCGATGTCAGACGCTTTATTTTCATGAATGTCTGACGGCGAGGTCCGGTGTCTGATGACAATGATAGAGGATCTTAATGTGGATAACTAACGACAAGGTTCAGATCAGTATGTCTCCAGCTAGTTGCCGTGCAGCTATGATTTCAGCTTCCGAAGATTTGTTCCCACCAGAGCACCGTGTACTTGTGTAGTTGGCAAATTTCCGGGTTCTTTGGTATTCAACCGTCTTCTACCTTTGAATGTTTGAAAGTCGTTCGCTCTTCAACCAGTCAGGTTCAAGCCGTTTGAATAGGGGCAGCTGTTGCACCCCAAAATTTCACCAACTACTCGTCGCAATTTGGCTCATGTTTCAACTCATTGCATTTCGCATTTGCATACCGCGCACATTGCATTTTTTCCCGTCAGATTGACTTTATCGGGATCACAGCCCTCTGATAGCATTTCAGACCAATACGAGGACGTATTTGGAGAATCGGTGCTCGTCCCGGTGTTTTCAGCTCTCGCTGTTGTTTTTGAGGACATCTCGGTGTCCGGGTTTTTTACCGTTTATTTCGATATGGTTCGCTAATCGATTTAATCGGCTTTCTCGGTAGTTTTAGATTTTTTCCTTATTTTCTAGATTTTTTTAGGGATTTAATTCATTTTTCTAGATATTAGATAATTTTTTAAATCATTTTTAGGTATTAAATAGAATTTTTAAAATGATTTTTAATAGAATATTTCTTTAATAGGTATTTTTTAAGTAGAAATTAATATAGTTTTTTTTCTATAGAAATTAGTGGAATTATTAGAGTTTCATTAGTTTAGGGATTAATATAGATCTAATAGTTAATTCTCTTTTCTTAGATTTAATTAGATTTTAATCTTTTGTTTGGATTTTAATTGAGGTTATTAGATTTAATTAGGATTAGATTAGTTTAATTTTCATTTAGATTTAATTGCAGTTTTTAACCTTCATTTAGTTAATTGAGTATTAATTAGTTAATTAGGTTTTAAGTCTTTAATCAGTTTTTTTAATTGAGTTTAATGAGGTTTTAATCAGTTAATTAGTCCATTCCATTCAATTCAGTCTGAATTTCGTTGGGCCCAGTTTTGGAGGCCCAGTCCCAGTTATCATGCCATGTGTCCTCCTATAAAAGCACCCCGCGTACGTTTCAGAGGTCCCACTTCATTCTCCAGAATTTGGCCACGTTTCATCTCTCTCAGTCGCCACGTTTTCAACCCACGTCCATCCACGTTTCAATCCAGTTTTCTTCCACGTTTCGCTCAGAACCTCTCTCCACCTTCCACCTCGCCTGCCACGCGTCTCCCTCTGCATACACCATCACGCCACTTGTCTTCACCCTAGCCTCGCCGGACGCATGGCCGCCGGCCATGGAGCCACCGCAACCAACAAGCTCCGACCACCCTAACTCCCTCCGGCCACCGTAACAACCCGCCGGAAACTGCCAAAATTACCGGAAAATTCATCCGTTCATCATTAATTTTCCAGATTCTTCAACCTTCATCACTGAGAATCGTCCATTCGACATCAAGGTTCATCAAGATTCATGCGTTTTTCCAGAACTGATTCAACCTTCATCCAATCCTCATGAATCTCCAGAAATCACCAACAATCTTCATCATCCTCAACTGATGATCATCAACCATCTTCATCCATTTGCAGCAATGTTCATCTTCTTCCCAGATTCGCCCAGAAACGAAGAATCTTCATCGCCCTCCATCATCATCCGTTCGTCATTCAATCTCCAGAAACGCTAGTGCTCTTCAGAAATTCAAGAACAAACATCAAGATCTTCTCATCCTCAAGATCTTCATCAAGATCCTCTCATCCGTTTTCCAGCAATGCATCATACTCCATCAACCACCTTCAACGTGAAATCAACGGAAAGTTCCTTCAAGAACCGTTAGTGAATCTTCAAGATCTTCACGCTCATCCATCGATTCGTGCGCGAGGCTCATCGTCTTCGTTCACCAACATTTTTCAGAGGCGTCCAAGAACACTCATCACCAAACTCAGATCCACGCTCAATCTTTTCCGATCTTCAACAACAATCAACAGGCAAGATTCCAGGTTTCCAGATCGCTCATCAACACGTTAATATCCGTCCAAATCTTCACGAGATCTTTTCTCGCTCATCATCAGTATCATTTTTGAACGCTCAGTGAACGACTTCGCCCAGATTCATCGTCTCCTTCGAGATCTTCAGCAATCCTTCGTCCGTCAAGGCTTCTCCACGATCTTCAAGGACTTTTAGGGATCTTCATCTTCGTTTGCTGATACAAGGTTTTGAAACGTGTTTTACCTTAGAGAGGTTGAGGGAGACGAAGGTGTTTGAACGGAGAGAAGATGGAGAGGTGAAGTTTCGAGAGAGAAAGGGTTGAGAGGAAACGGCCGTGAACAGTAGCAAGAGGATCTAGGGTTTTTTCTGAGAAGTTGGAACGAGAAAGAGGGAGATGACTGTGTTGGATTAGGCCTTGGGCCCATTGGCTTCTTCAGCCGTACACCCCCCATTTTTGGGCGTTCACCCTTCGTTTTTTTTTGCTAATTGCTGTTTAGTCTGATTGGGCTGGGCACAATCCGCCACTGCTGGTTACGCCTCCGTTTTTCTCCACGAACCCCCCCTGTTTTTTTTGTTTTTTTTTTCCAGAATCTCCTTATTGGGCTGGGCCCTGGCAATTCTGTTTTATTTGTGCTGCTGCACCCCTAGCAGCAGTTTTGCACCCCCCTTCTGTTTTTTTTCTTTCTTTCCTTATTTTCTTTTATTTTCTTTGTTTTGATTTTTTTAAGGAAAAAGTATGTAATAAGAAAAGATGAAAAATATGGTAACATTATATTAAATAATAGTATTTTTAATATTTTCTTTTAGGATATATTTTCTTCTTTTTAAGATATAGTTTCTTTTAGGAGTTTCATTCATTTTTAGAAGTAGTTTTAAATGTCCATTTGTTAGGGGACTTCTTCTCTTTTAGAAATAGAATTAAAAGTCTACTTGTTAGGGGACTATTTTTCATTAGATTTTCCATGATAGTTGGATAGGATTTTTAGGAGTTTATTTTCCTGTACTCAATCATTGTAATTTTCCGAATATTAATAAAATGAGATTTATGCTGTGGTCTCCGTTCTACCCGTAGTTAGGCTGAACTACAGCTGCTCTGACTTTCTCTGATGAGAATATGTAGGCATATGATGCGATATCCTAGCGAGCACACTAACAACTAACTTTGGTTCTCTCGCTGCTGTGCGATCGAGACTCTCCCGCTGACGACTGATGTTATCCTTTTCTCTTGCCCAAGTGCATTTGAGACCAGACCGTAGTTCTAGTTCCCGTAGGTTCCCATACCTTTAAACCCGACATACTACGTCCGTTCTACCGCAAACAGGTACGCCTAAGTCTCCAATGGTCGAGCAGCGTCCACCTAACTGCTAGAATGCGTACGCTAGTATCGTCAACTTAATCTCTCACCCCCGTGTGACCGAGAACACCCCGTCTAGCCGTAGTTAGCCTGAACTACGTCATGCTCTGATTTCTCTGATGAGAATACGTAGGCCCAAGACGCGACGTCTTGCCGAGCAACTAACCCGTAGTTTCCCGAACTACGCAGACTCTGATTTCTCGTTCTCTGAAGAGAATACGTAGGCATAGAGTGTGACGCTCTATCGAGTCAATTCCTTCCCGTTTAGATTTATCAGCCGTAGATAGATTGTTTTTCACCCGTCCAAGTAAACCAAACAAGCGTGGATCCCGTCGAGTACGACGGACGTGAGGGGTGCTAATGCCTTCCCCTTGCGTAACCGACTCTCGAACCCAGATAATGGTTGCGAAGACCTTGTCTTACCCTTTTTCGTCAGGTTTTTCCGATCGTTTCCTTTCCCGCTCTGAGGGATAAATAACGAAAGGTGGCGAATCTTCTGTCATGCCGACACCTTATTTTCGCGCAAGCGACACCATTTAAGAAGGCACTTTTAACATCCATCTGATATAAAGTGATGTCATTCTGTGCAGCAAAAGAAATAAGCAAGCGAATAGATTCTAACCTTGCCACAGGAGCCTAAGTCTCTGTGTAATCTATACCTTCTTGCTGACTGTATCCTAGAGCCACCATCCTAGCCTTGCTTCTTGATAACACGAAATCGTATATATATTTTGATGCATAATTCAACTAAAGTTTAACCGTTTTCGATCCGATTTCGGGTTATTTCCGTGTTATTTGTCTGATGTTTTGCAGGTATTCAACGATCACGTCTAAACAAGGCAACATGAAGAAAAGAAGAAATCTCAGATGAAATATGGATGAAAAAGGACTGAAAACATCATGAAAAGCGCAGAAGGCTGTTTTTGCTGATGTGACGACCGTCACAACTCCATGACGACCGTCACACGGGTGACGACCGTCACACCTTGTGACGACCGTCATGCAGGCAAAAACGCCCCACTTCATTTACACGTTAAAGAAGCAGTTCCAATTCCCAAAGAGTGGACCACTACTCCCTGAATTATCTGCCTCAAATTCCACTCTCTCTAGCAGTAACCGTTAGAATTCCATCTCTATAAAAGGGGAAGCAGGGGACCTCAGAAAGGGAGCCGCATTCATACAACGAAGTGCTGCCAAATTTATTTCCAGAGCATACTTTCCAGTTTTATATTCTTATTTGTTTCTCTTTACTTCTTCTGTATTCCATTTTCATTCTTCTGTAATTTCTACTTTATTGTACGATCAATTTGGCATAAAGACCAGAATCCTGCCAACATCTGTGGAGGATCTGCCCAAAGGCCAATTGGAATATTTACAGGTTTCTCATTTCAATCGATTCTAGTTTTATTATAATGAAAATTATTATTTATTGTTTTTATTTATGTTTTATCTTTCCCAAATCCATGTCTAGCTAAACTTAGGTAATTGATATTTAGTAATAATTCGAAAGGGATTTGATAACAACTGGTTGAAAAAACTTTCTTTTCAAAAGTAATTTATGGTCCGAGTGTTTAAAATTAATTTACGAAATAAACTTCGTCGCGAAAGCGAGAACTTATTTAAAAGTAGTTTTGCCACGAAAGTGGGAAATTAATTAAGATACGAACCAACAAGCGAAATCTGCGGTAAGGTCAGATAGTAAACACTAGTCATTCCTTTTAATAACAGCGAAAGCACTTTAAAATGAATTAGAACTTAGAGATTTCCAAAAAATGATTTTAACCCCGAACGGGATACGAAAGTGTACGTTTGGCCTTTAGGATTATGATTAGCGTCAATAACCATCGTGAGGCGAGAGTCTTTAAATCACCATTTTCTGCTTAAATAAACTCTGAAACTTATTTCATACACCGATAACTTGTCAAATCCCTGAAGAACACAATTATTGCATATCGATTCAATCATTTATAATCTAAGTAGCATTCTTAGTTCCCTTTTAGTGACAATCTTATTCCCTTAAACATATTATACCTAACTAAACATAGTAAATCCCGAGAACACTAGTTTGATTACGAGTCCCTGTGGGATCGATATCTATTATTACTACGCGATAGACTGTGCACTTGCAGTTAGGTTGTATTTGACATAGAAAGTCGCGATCAATTTTTTGGCGCTGTTGCCGGGGACCCGTTTAGTCAATAGTGTAACCTTCTGTTACGCCGTATAGACTAGGTTAACAATTTTCATTTTTCCTTTACTAGTGTTGTCGATTGTATGCCAAGTAATCGCTCACAAGGCGATATCTTGAAACCTTCAGTCGCAGAACTAGAACGCTTCTTACATCTAAGAAGCCAAATCATTGAGTACCAACTCAAACATAACATTCCCGATCCTCTCACTCCCATTCCCAAATCCGAAGAAGAATCAAACATGGATGAAGGACCTCCAAACAAACCGCTGAAGGCATACGCTACACCCTCTCAGATGGAGCCTAGAAGTAGTATTGCTGCCCTAGCTATTACCCGAAATGATTTTGAGCTGAAACCTTCATTGCTGTCAGCTGTACAACAAAACCAATTCTCAGGAAACGCAACTGAGGATTCGAACGAACATCTAACGAAGTTTGTACAATACGCGGACACAGTGAAAGCAAATGGAGTAACTCCAGACGCGATAAGACTTCGTCTTTTCCCATTCTCTCTTAGAGACAGAGCGTGGACATGGTTACAGTCTTTACCGTCCAACTCCGTTACGACGTGGGAACAATTGAAGAACGTCTTTTTAGCGAGATATTTTCCGCCGAGCAAAACTGCTATGCTTAGAGCTCAAATAAACAGATTTCGACAAAAAGATACTGAATCTCTTTACGAAGCATGGGAACGATTCAAAGATATGATGAGAACATGTCCTCACCACGGTCTAGAAGACTGGGTGACAATCCATACTTTCTATAATGGGCATCTATACAATACAAGATTAACAATAGACGCTGCCGCGGGCGGTGCACTTATGGATAAGCCATACGATGAAGCCTATCAATTAATTGAAAACATGTCACAAAACCATTGCCAATGGGGAGGTGAACACACTCCAACAGAGAAAACCACAGCGAAAGGTGGGATGTACGAGATCAGCAGCCTTGAAAAGTTCAACGCTAAAGTAGATGCTCTAGCACAGAAGATTGATAGCCTGACCGTTAACCCCATTGCGACCGTCGCTGCCGTAACTCCAAATTGCGAGTTATGCGGAAGCACCACTCATAATGCACCCGAATGCCCATTGCTAGCCGGAATCCCACCAGACCAGGTGAGTTATGCTCAAGGAAATCCTTACGCAAATACCTATAACCCAGGTTGGCGAAATCATCCAAAATTTTCTTACAAAAGCGAAAATGCATTGCAAATGCCTACTGCTCCGCCAGGATATCAGAAACCAGCTGCTGCTCAGAATGCACCTAGGAAATCCAACCTCGAATTGATGATGGAAAAATTCATAGCTACTCAAGCTCAAACAAACAAAGAATTCCTGAATCAAAACATACACACTAGCGAGCAAATTAAATAGTTGACAGGAAAAGTAGACGCTTTAGCCACCCACAACAAAATGTTAGAAACACAGATATCACAAGTGGCTCAACAACAAGCCTCTGCTGCCGCACCTGCTGGCACATTTCCTAGACAACCCGAACAGAATCCAAAAGGCCAAGCAAATGCTGTAATACTAAGAAGTGGAAAAGAATTGGACGAACCGATCGATCCGAGGACCGAAAACTCAGCCATGCAACAAAAACCAACTGAACAAGCAGAAAAGGAATCCGAGTTAGAGAAGAAGGAAGACAACGAGAAGGAGGATACCGTAAGTGAAAAAACTCAAGCACCTCCAACGCCATATAAACCACCTATCCCTTATCCTCAAAGATTAATAAACTCCAAAACTTCAGGACAGTTTAAGAAATTTGTAGAGCTCCTTAAACAGCTGAATATTACTATTCCTTTTACAGAAGCGATAACTCAAATGCCGTCATACGCTAAATTTCTCAAAGAAATCCTGTCGAATAAGAGAAAGATCGAGGATAACGAAACAGTTACACTTACTGCAGAGTGTAGCGCCATTATTCAAAACCGCATGCCTCCTAAATTAAAAGACCCAAGTAGTTTCTCCATACCCTGCGTCATAGGAAAGTTCGTAATAGACAAAGCTCTATGCGATTTAGGAGCCAGTATCAGTGTTATGCCTTTATCTATATGCAAAAAGCTGAATATGGGAGACCTCAGACCAACCAAAATGTCCGTTCAATTAGCTGACCGATCAGTAAAATACCCAGTCGGAATACTGAAAAACGTTCCAGTACGCATAGGACAATTCTACATTCCAACCGACTTCATAATCATGGACATCAAGGAAGATACTGTAACCCCAATTATCCTAGGAAGACCGTTCCTAGCTACAGCCGGAGTGATTATAGACGTGAAGAAAGGAAGGCTAACATTCGAAGTAGGAGAAGAAAAGATAGAGTTCATTCTCACCAAGTTCTTACAAGCACCAGCCATAGACGATACCTGCTATTTAGTAGACGAAATTGACGACTGCATAAGAGAACTTGAAAACGAAGAGACCATGTATTCAGAAATAATAAAGATTCAAATACCTGATATTTCTGAAGACGACAGCCTAAGCGAAAGCTTAGCACTGACTCCAAACCACATGCCAGGTCCGAAGAACCCATCTTTAGAACTCAAAACACTACCCAAAAATCGTAGATACGAATTTCTAGACGATGAACTAAAAAGACCAGTGATAGTCAACGCTGACTTAGGACAACCAGAAACCGAAAAGCTATTAGAAGTCCTAAAGAAGTACCCCACCGCGTTAGGCTATAACATAAGCGATCTAAAAGGTATAAGCCCTTCGATCTGTATGCATCGAATTACAATAGAGGAAGACTCTAAAACCTCTTGAGAGCATCAGAGAAGACTGAATCCCATCCTGAGCACTGTAGTCAGAGATGAAGTAAAGAAATTGCTAGATGCAGGAATCATCTATCCGATCTCCGATAGTGAATGGGTCAGCCCATTTCATGTCGTACCAAAGAAAGGAGGAGTCACTGTAGTTAAAAACGAAAAAGGCGAATCAATAACAAAAAGAGTTGTGACCGGAAGCAGGATGTGCATTGACTATAGGAAGCTTAACAAGGCCACACGAAAAGATCACTTCCCGTTACCCTTCATAGACCAAATGTTGGAAAGATTAGCCAAACATTCATATTTCTGCTATCTAGATGGTTATTCAGGATTCCTCCAAATTTCCATCCATCCTGATGACCAAGAAAAGACTACATTCACCTGTCCCTATGGTACTTTTGCTTACCGCCGAATGTCGTTCGGACTCTGTAATGCTCCAGCAACCTTCCAAAGATACATGATGGCAATCTTCGCAGATTTCATAGACGACATCATGGAGGTATTTATGGACGATTTCTCGGTATGTGGACAAAGTTTCGAAGGATGCCTACAAAACTTAGAAATGGTTTTAGAACGTTGCGTAAAAGTAAACCTCGTCCTAAATTGGGAAAAATGCCATTTTATGGTCCGACAAGGAATAGTTCTAGGACATGTCATATCAGATAAAGGAATTGAGGTAGACAAAGCTAAAATAGAGATTATAAAAGATCTCCAACCTCCAAAATTCGTACGAGAAATACGGAGTTTTCTAGGACATGCCGGTTTCTACAGAAGATTTATAAAAGATTTTTCGAAAATCACAAAACCTCTGACCAGCCTGTTGATGAAAGATGTTGAGTTCGTCTTCGACGACGAATGTCTAAAAGCATTCGAAACATTAAAATCAGCCCTTATCACCGCACCGATCATGCAACCACCCGATTGGCGACTACCGTTCGAAATCATGTGCGATGCGAGTGATTATGCCGTAGGCGCAGTTCTAGGACAAAGGAAAGACAAGAAACTCCATGCCATCTACTATGCCAGTAGAACCTTAGATCCTGCCCAAATGAACTACGCTACCACAGAAAAGGAACTTCTAGCAGTTATATTTGCGCTTGACAAATTCCGTTCTTACTTAGTAGGAGCAAAAATTATCATATACATAGACCACGCTGCCATAAGGTACCTAATAAACAAAAAGGATGCCAAACCAAGACTATTGAGATGGATCCTGTTATTACAAGAGTTTGACTTAGAAATCAAAGATAAGAAAGGAACCGAGAACGTTGTTGCAGATCACTTATCCCGAATAGAAGGCATCAGACACGAACCAGTACCGATAAATGACGATTTCCCGTACGAACGTCTGATAGCCAAATTAGAAAGTGACATACCCGACTCAATCTCGGAAGATCCAGAATTCGAAAAAGCCGTAGAAGCCGTCTATGCCCAAGTCACATTACCCTGGTATGCTGACATTGTTAATTACCTCGCTGCAGGCGTGCTTCCGCCGGATCTCACTTATCAACAAAAGAAGAAATTCTTCCACGATCTGAAACACTATTATTGGGACGAACCTCTACTCTTCAAGAAAGGGGCCGACAACATATACCGTCGCTGTGTTCCAGAGGAAGAAGTAGAAAATATCATTTCCCAATGCCATTCAGCACCATATGGTGGTCATGCTAGTACATCCAAGACGTGCGCTAAGATTCTCCAAGCCGGCTTATTCTGGCCTAACCTCTGGAAAGACGTTCACATCGCTGTGCTAAAATGTGATCGATGCCAACGAACTGGCAACATCTCACGATGCGATGAAATGCCTCAGGAAGGAATCTTAGAGGTAGAAATCTTTGACGTATGGGGAATAGATTTCATGGGACCATTCCCACCTTCTTTTGGTAATAACTACATACTCGTCGCTGTAGACTACGTGTCTAAATGGATAGAAGCCATTGCTGCTCCAACAAATGACACACGAGTAGTAATCAAACTCTTTAAAAACACAATCTTTCCTAGATTCGGTGTACCCAGACTTGTCATTAGTGACGGCGGTTCTCACTTCATATCGCGAATATTCGATAAACTTCTCTCTAGATATGGAGTCCGACACCGAGTAGCTACACCTTATCATCCGCAAACTAGCGGACAAGTAAAGGTCTCGAACAGAGAAATAAAACATATATTGGAAAAGATTGTCGCTACCTCAAGGAAAGATTGGTCGTCAAAGCTACAAGAAGCTTTATGGGCTTATAGGACCGCTTTTAAGACACCAATAGGTACTACACCCTACAAATTAGTTTACGGTAAATCCTGCCATCTCCCTGTAGAATTAGAGCATAAGGCCTTCTGGGCCATTAAGACACTCAATTTCAACTACACCGAGGCAGGAGAAAAGCGAATCTTGAACTTACACGAATTGGAAGAACTTCGATTAGACGCTTACGAAAATGCCCGTATCTACAAAGAATGAACTAAAAAGTGGCATGATAAACGTTCAGTCAGGAAACAATTCAGTGTGGGAGACATCGTATTGCTCGTTAATTCAAGATTAAAACTCTTCCCAGGTAAACTAAAATCTAGGTGGTCTGGACCCTATGAAGTGACTAAAGTACTCCAGAGTGGAGCTGTCGAAATTACCAATAAGACGAATGCACCGTTTATCGTAAATGGGCAACGTCTAAAACATTATAATAAGAATGAAACCAGCCCTCAAGTCAGCAATATAACATTGCTTGAGCTTCCAGCTCAAACACCCGAATAGCTTCTCACCAAGCTATCGTCAGGCTTTAGACGTTAAAAACAACGCTTACTGGGAGGCAACCCAATTTCCCTCGTTATTGTATTTCATTTTTATTTAAAATTTTACTTTGAAAATCCAACAAAAATTCTAAAATTATAATTATTATTACTTTCTACTTTCGTTTGTTTTCACATTTTTATTTTATTTTATTTTTCTCTTTTGTCTTTTGTTTCTACCGCTTTTTGTTTTCAAAAATCCTGACTTCAAACTCCTGTTTTAAATTTTTCAGGATTTTTAAAGTCTTCAAAACATTCCCTCTGTTTTCTCCGAATTACCTGCGAGTATGGCCGAGTACGACTTCACAAAGGTTCACTTTCGAGGACTAGCTCAAAAGGCAAGATTTGCAGCACTAGCTGAAAGAGAATTCGCCTTAACGCTGTATTATGATAAGTCTACCATGGATAAACTAGGAATCACGGATAGCATTCAATACCTGTTCAATCAACTGGGTTGGGAGAACACTGCTTTGAAAACACGTTTTGCTACCTACAAGGATCTTACCTATGAATTCCTTAGTTCTTTCAGATATATACCCAACTATGGCTTTGGATCCAACACAGAGCTGATTACCTTCCGATTGTTTGGAATGGACCAAACCCATAGCCGGATGTCACTAGCTAACCTCTTAGGATTTCCTAGCGGACCGCATGTGTTCATCAGTGCAGAAGATGACGATATTGATTTTCAACTCGACCAATTCTGGGGTAGAATCACAGGCAACTATCACCCTGAACCAGACAAAATGTATAATGATGATATCCATAACCCAACTTTCAGATACTTCCATAAGATACTAGCTCACACCCTGTTTGGGAAAGAAGAAAATATTACTGCAGTATCTAAAGAGGAGTTATTCATCATGTTCTGTGCTTCTCATGGACGTACAGTAAATGCAGTGCCTTTCATGATGAGATCTTTTAAACACCTCACGTAGGAACCATAGACACCTATTCTTATAGGAGGCCTCGTGACAATGATTGCCCACGAGCTTGGCCTTAGATTCCACTTAAATGCAAGCACTCGTTTTGGCACCATCCGACCCATGAACATACAATTCTGCTTTAACAGGCGCATTTTAGGAACTATGGGACCTGGACCGTATGAGTACCTCATTAACGAAAAACCAGTACACCTATTCACACTGCCCGATCATCTGATGACGAGTATCCACAACAAGGATAACTGGCTTTATGAACTGGACGAGCCTGTGGGACCTCCTTTACCACAATCAACACCACAGAACTATATGTATGACAGTGACCACATCTCTGAGGCACACGACTATATGTACTATGAGGATGTTATATCCGAAGCTGAAGTAGACCCTATGACTCCTCCGCACTACAACACCTATCCTGAGCCTATCCCTGAGGATACCACCGACAAAATGGATACCGTTCTACTCCGATTGGACAACGTTGATCCAGCTCTGACTACTGTAAAAGATGACATCGCAGGCATACATAGCGAACTAGTAGTCTTCATGGACTTAGTCTGTGACCAGCTCGACTACTACGCGCGGAAGTTCGATGAGTTGAAGACACGAAAAGACTAGATACTAGTTTTAGCAGTAGCTTCAGTTTAGTTTGGTTTAGTTTAGTTTCGTTTAATCATTTGGAATTTTCGCATTGTTACTTTCTTTATGTACTACATACAATCATTTCAATTTCATGTTATTTCAATCATAGTCTTTATTCAATTATTCTATTTTTATGTTACTCTATGTTTGTTAGCTGCTATAACACATTGCCATATCAATACTAGGCCTAAAAGTCACTGCAAGAACGCCCTCAAAGCAAAATTCCGCGTTCTGCAGATTTTGCTGCTGTGATGACCATCACAGGACCCTGACGAGCGTCACGCGGGTGACGACCGTCACGAACCCAGAACTGCTATCTGATATAACAGGGTTGCGTTTTCTCTCCCACTACCCTCATTTCAACTTCCAATCATCAAAACTCCTCCCCCACTACAAATTTTTGTTCCCCCCACATTGCACCATATATTTCAACTCCAATCTCAACTTCCAACCACACTTCTGTCAGTTCTTCCCACTCTGCAGAAAAACCCCAATCTTCAGAACCCTCTCAATCTTCCAACAATGGCAAGAAATGCAGAAACCCCAGATATCAGCAACATTATCTTCAGCGAAGGTGACTTAGGCGAGAGACAGCGAGCAAACTACATCGCATTTCATCAGAGGTCGCTCCAGCCGACTCATTATCCACACATTCCTTCGCTTACGGAGCTTGGACTCCTTGAAGGTGTAACCTGGATGCTTCAAAGAGCAGGCATCTGGAACCTCTGCACCAACCCACTGCCAACATACGAACAACTCACTCTCGAGTTCTTGAGTTCGTTTACCTACGTCACATCCAGCGGCGACCTCAACCAACATTCCGGTGCCGCATGTTTCCGGATGTTCGGCACAAACTATCAGATGCACCAAAACCAGATTGTCGCCATCCTACAGCTACCTTGAGGCAACAATGCCCACCGCCGCCTCACCGATCAGTTCCAGCACGAAGCTTTCGCGCTGTGGTATCAGTTGACCGGCATCAATGCCGATGGTTGGGACTCTCTGCACGCCACTCATATCCATAACCCAACCATCCGGTACTTTCACAGAGCGTTGAGCAACACAATTTTCGCCAGAGACAGCAACCACAAGGTGAACTCGAAAGAGCTCTTCTTCCTCCATTGCGTCTTCAATAACGAGCCTATCAACGCCGCTCCGTTTCTGCTAGCTCACATTCAGGCCAACTGCAACCATGGCTCGAAGCCATTTTACTTTGGCGGGATTGTCACTGCCATTGCACTTGGGCTGAACCTTGGCGACCGCCTCCAGCACCTCCATTCCATCCCCTCGGTGTTCCTTGACACCGACCACTGCCGAGCCTCCCACCTTATCCGCTCCAGAGATGACGGGAAATACCATCCGGTAGTGCGTGGCAAGACCGTCCGAAGCATCATCCTTCCGTCACGCACCCGCACACACCCAGAGGACCGTACCAACTGGTTATTTGACCTAACTGCCCCTCCTGCTGCCGCTGTTCCTACTCAGGACCACACCCAAGGTTCTGACGATGACATCCAAGCTAAGTTGGACAGGCCCGAGCAGCCAGATGCATCGCATCCTCCTCCTTCCGAAGGTACATCCTCTCGCCGCCGCCGCCATCACCCAGTGCCCGACTACACAGAAGAGGACCTCCGCCGCTCTCTAGACCAGCAGGCACATATACTCGCTATGCTGCAGCAGCAGAATCAGCGAGCCGACCAGTTCGAAGCTTGGCACCGGACTCAAATGCAACAACTTCAAACCGGCCAAGCTACCATTATTAAGAACCTGGCGAATTTGACTTTGCAGGTCGAAGGACTCCGGGACACCGTCTACCACACCAGAGCTATGAGTTATGAGGACAGAGTATCCCTTGCTAGAGCCAGAGGACGCCAGCGCGGACGTGACCGAGGCAGCGGACGTGATTAGCTTTCCATTTTTCCTTATCTGTTTACTATATTTCCAGTTTATTTGTACTTTCATTTCAGTTGTACCTCCCTCTCGCATGTTTCAAAAATCAGTGAGGACACTGATTGAGATAGTGTGGGAGCGGAGCCTTTATTTCCATTCCACTGTACTTTGAATTTCGTAATTTCTATTTAAACATTTTCTATTTTTAGCAAATAAAGCTCGTTTATATATCCTTTTTCCGTTACGCAAACATCCCCACATTATTCAACGTAAACAAAAATTTTCGTTCGTTCCTCAAAAGCAAAAGCATCACGAGAATGCAACCGAGTTCAAACCAAGTTTTGAAACTCCGAGGAAACGACAGTTCTAACAAAACCAGTACCGTCCTGACGCCTTAGATCTCCGGTTTATGCGAGCCGGTTTCACTACCTACGTGTACCAAAGTCTCAAGTGTCTACGCAAACTCAGCCCCAAGTAGTTTATACTAGCAGTCAGCACCATCCTAAAGCACTTCTAAGCGAGCGACCGATGCAAATAAGTGTATGATCTCCAAAAAGATGAAAAATCATGAAAAGAGAGCTAAATAGCCCAAAAATATAAGACACGTTTCCTTCTAAGTTAGGTGCTCCTCACCCGAGCATTTAGCCCAACGGCACGAAAACTCATTGAAAAATCAATGACATAAGCTTATGATCAATGAAGAAGATCAAAAACAAGAAATGAGATCATATTCACTAACAGGTCGACTTGCCATGAAATTGTACGAACAACGGGCTTAATGTGATTGCGCCAGAACAAACAGGGTGAACTTGCCGCGAGAACCTTGACGCCAAGCTACAGTAGCATGACTGGGACCGGTTTGCATAAGAAGGAAACCTCTGAAGACTTGTAGTCCAGTGTTGTCATGGTACTCGTTTTGTTCTTACCAATAATCCCGGTTTTTCCCAACTTTGCGAACGAAGAAGCTGCCTCGTGCTTGCCGACTTTTTCATGCTTTACTTGAGGACAAGCAAAGATTCAAGCTTAGGGGAGTTTGATAACACGAAATCGTATATATATTTTGATGCATAATTCAACTAAAGTTTAACCGTTTTCGATCCGATTTTGGGTTATTTCCGTGTTATTTGTCTGATGTTTTGCAGGTATTCAACGATTACGTCTAAACAAGGCAACATGAAGAAAAGAAGCAATCTCAGATGAAATATGGACGAAAAAGGACTGAAAACATCATGAAAAGCGCAGAAGGCTGTTTTTGCTGATGTGACGACCGTCACAGCTCCATGACGACCGTCATTCAGGCAAAAACGCCCCACTTCATTTACACGTTAAAGAAGCAGTTCCAATTCCCAAAGAGTGGACCACTACTCCCTGAATTATCTGCCTCAAAGTCCACTCTCTCCAGCAGTAACCATTAGAATTCCATCTCTATAAAAGGGGAAGCAGGGGACCTCAGAAAGGGAGCCGCATTCATACAACGAAGTGCTGCCAAATTTATTTCCAGAGCATACTTTCCAGTTTTATATTCTTATTTGTTTCTCTTTACTTCTTCTGTATTCCATTTTCATTCTTCTGTAATTTCTACTTTATTGTACGATCAATTTGGCATAAAGACCAGAATCCTGCCAACATCTGTGGAGGATCTGCCCAAAGGCCAATTGGAATATTTACAGGTATCTCATTTCAATCGATTCCAGTTTTATTATAATGCAAATTATTATTTATTGTTTTTATTTATGTTTTATCTTTCCCAAATCCATGTCTAGATAAACTTAGGTAATCGATATGTAGTAATAATTCGAAAGGGATTTGATAACAACTGGTTGAAAAAACTTTCTTTTCAAAAGTAATTTATGGTCCGAGTGTTTAAAATTAATTTACGAAATAAACTTCGTCGCGAAAGCGAGAACTTATTTAAAAGTAGTTTTGCCACGAAAGTGGGAAATTAATTAAGATACGAACCAACAAGCGAAAGCTGCGGTAAGGTCAGATAGTAAACACTAGTCATTCCTTTTAATAACAGCGAAAGCACTTTAAAATGAATTAGAACTTAGAGATTTCCAAAAAATGATTTTAACCCCGAACGGGATACGAAAGTGTACGTTTGGCCCTTAGGATTATGATTAGCGTCAATAACCATCGTGAGGCGAGAGTCTTTAAATCACCATTTTCTGCTTAAATAAACTCTGAAAATTATTTCATACACCGGTAACTTGTCAAATCCCTAAAGAACACAATTACTGCATATCGATTCAATCATTTATAATCTAAGTAGCATTCTTAGTTCCCTTTTAGTGACAATCTTATTCCCTTAAACATATTCTACCTAGCTAAACATAGTAACTCCCGAGAACACTAGTTTGATTACGAGTCCCTGTGGGATCGATATCTATTATTACTACGCGATAGACTGTGCACTTGTAGTTAGGTTGTATTAGACATAGAAAGTTGCGATCACTTCTGATCATTTCTCCTTGCTCATTCAGCTTGCTTCTGAAGACCCATTTAGTTCCAATAATGGTGAAACCTTGTGGTCTTGGAACCAGATCCCAGACGTCATTTCTGGTGAATTGATTAAGCTCTTCTTGCATAACAAGTTTCCAATCATTATCTATCAGAGCCTCATCCATAGAAGTTGGTTCAATAATAGACACCAACCCAAACAGTGACGTTCCAGATGATCTGAGAAATGACCTTGTTCTGATAGGGTCATCCTTCTTTCTAATAATCATCTCCTCTGGGTGAGAGGCTTTGATTCTGGATGATCCTTTAACATTTGGTCCTTCAGAAATTGTCAAGCTATCCATCCGAGCATCCAAGGGAGTAGCATCTGGTGTTGCTTCTGGTGCTTCTACTTGAGCTTTATCTGCCTCTGAGTCTTCAGAGTCTGTGAGAAGAACTTCTCTATCTGCAGAAATTTCAAGCTACTTTGGCTTTTGATGGCCAAGCTTATCATCAAATTTGACATGAATTGATTCCTCTATAATCTGTGTCTTAGTATTGTATACTCTGTAGCCTTTAGAGCGTTCAGAATATCCAAGCATGAAACACTTATGTGCCTTAGAATCAAACTTGTTCAGATTCTCTTTAGTGTTCAACATAAAACATACACATCCAAAAGGATGGAAATAAGAAATGTTGGGCTTTCTATTCCTCCACAGTTCATAAGGAATCTTCTCCAGAAGAGGTCTAACTGACACTCTGTTCTGAATATAACAAGCTGTATTCACTGCTTCTGCCCAAAAATGTTTTGCCAGATTAGTCTCGTTGATCATGGTTCTGGCCATTTCTTGCAATGTTCTATTTTTCCTCTCTACAACTCCATTCTGTTGAGGAGTTCTAGGGCAAGAGAAATCATGTGCAATTCCATTTTCTTTAAAATATTTTTCAAAATATTTTTTTTCAAATTCACCACCATGATCACTTCTGACTTTAACAATTTTAAAATCTTTTTTGTTCTGGACTTGTTTGCAGAAGTCAATGAATTCAGAATGAGACTCATCCTTGTGTTTCAGGAATTTTACCCATGTCCATTTGCTGTAGTCATCAACAATGACTAATCCTTACTTCTTGCCTCTGACGAATGCAGTTTCCACTGGTCCAAACAGATCAATATGAAGCAGCTCTAATGATCTTGAGGTTGAAACAACATTTTTTGTTTTGAAAGAAGATTTTGAAAATTTTCCTTTCTGACATGCTTCACTAAAAGCATCTGAGTTGAACTTCAACTGACGAAGTCCTCTGACCAGATTGAGTTTATTAATCTGAGATATACGTCTCATAATAATATGCCCCAATCTTCTGTGTCAGACTCATTGCTCTTCGTTAACAGACAGAAGGCATTTTACATTCTGAACCTTAAGTTCTGAAAGATTGATTTTATAAATGTTGTTCTTCCTTTTTCCATTAAAGAGTATTGAGCCATCCTTTTGACTGGAAGCTTTACAACATTTTTTATTGAAGATTATGTCATAACCATTGTCACTTAATTGACTTATGGACAATAAGTTATGTGTTAATCCTTCAACAAGTAAGACATTAGAGATGGAAGGAAGATTACCATTACCAATAGTTCCAGAGTCAACTATCTTGCCCTTCTGGTTCCCTCCAAACTTGATGTCTCCTCCAGATCTAAGTTCCAGGCTTTGGAACATAGACCTTCTTCCCGTCATGTGACGTGAGCAGCCAGAGTCCAGGTACCATGATTGGTGTTTTGACTTTACTGCTAAAGACATCTGCAACAGATATTATTTTGTCCTTAGGTACCTAGATCTTTTTGGGTCCTTTAGGGTTAGTTTCCTTAATGTTTTGTCTGAACTTCTGTCTTTTGACAGCAGGTTTGTTCTGACTAACTTTAGGTTTAAACACAGGAATGTTCTGACCAGAATGTGTGTGTTTAATATCATTAAGATGACCATACTTAAAGTGAGTATACAGAGGAGTATGCTTAATGATCAGTTTATCAACAGATGTTGGATTTAAATCCTTCTCAGAAGAAGATTCATATCCAATACCCTTTCTGTTGTTTCTGCTTACGCCATAGATCATTGAAGCCATCTTGCTTCTATCTAGGCCTCTAGCCAGAAACTTCTGAAAGCTATAGTCATACTCTTCTAAAATATTTTTAGAGCATGATATAGGTTCTGAGTCAGATTTTTGAGCTTTTTCTAAATCATTTTTATTTTTCGGATTTTCTGCTTTAAGCTTAGCAACCTCAGACCTCAGCAGATCATTCTCAGATGCAAGACAACTTTGAAGCTTCTTGTATTTGAGTTTGATTTTGCTGTAGCTTTCCAGCATTTCAGATAAACTCTCAATAAGTTCTGCTCTAGAAAGTTCAGAAAATACCTCTTCAGAATCAGATTCTGATTCAGATCCAGATGTTTCTGCATGGTCTTCCACGTCAGCCATAACTGCCATGTTTGCACATTCTTCTTCTGACTCTGATGAAGATTCAGATGCATCTGAATCATCCCAGGTTGCCATCAGAACTTTCTTTTTATTATCAGAATTCCTTCTTGGCTTGTCCTTCAGAAGTTTTGGGCATTCATTCTTATAGTGCCCAGGTTCCTTGAATTCATAGTAGATCACCTCTTTCTTTTCAGATCTTCTGTGTCCAGAAGACTCTTTACGTTGATCTGGTTTCTTGAAGTTTTTGAACTTCTTCTGTTTATGCTTCCAGAGTTTGTTGATCCTTCTGGACAGCAGGGACAATTCATCTTCTTCTTCAGAAGAAGATTCTTCAGAACTTTCTTCTATAACCTGCAAAGATTTGGCAGATTTGTTAGACTTTAAAGCAACAGACTTACCTTTCTTCTGAGGTTCGTCTTCTTCTAGTTCAATGTCATGACTCCTCAAAGAGCTGATCAGTTCCTCCAGCGTGATCTTGTTCAGATTCTTTGCAAGCTTCAGAGCTATGACCATTAGTCTCCATCTGGTTGGCAAACTTCTGATGATCTTCTTGACATGATCAACAGTGGAGTAACCCTTGTCCATAACTTTCAAGCCAACTGTGAGAATCTGAAATCTAGAGAACATAGCTTCTACAGATTCAGATTCCTCCATTTTGAAGGCTTCATATTTCTGGATCAGCGCCAGAGCCTTGGTCTCCTTTACTTGGGAGTTCCCTTCACGAGTCATCTTCAAAGATTCAAACATACCAAATGTTGTTTCTCTGTTAGTAATTTTCTCATACTTAGTATGAGATATAGCATTTAGTAGAATGGTTCTTGCTTTATGATGATTCCTAAATTTTTTCTTCTGAGCTTCGGTCATTGACTTTCTGTCAATCTTTTTGCCATCCCCATCAGTGGGGTGAACATAACCATCAATGACTAAATCCCAAAGGTCAGCATCATATCCTAGAAAGAAGCTTGCAATTCTATCTTTCCAGTAGTCAAACATCTCACCATCAAACATGGGAGGTTTAGTGCTGATTCTATCTCTGTCCTCATATTTGTTGTTGGATGTTGAAGCTTCAACTATAATGTATCAACCAAAATATATCAAGAGTTTTCCTACTGGATCTTTTCTCTTTCACGGTTAAGTGATAGCACAACAAAGCCGGAGCTCTGATACCAACTGAAGGTGGGAAAAACACTTAGAAGGGGGGTTGAATAAGGGTTTTGAAATAATTATGGCAATAAAAACAACACGGTATTTTTATCCTGGTTCGTTGAACTCAACTAATCCAGTCCACCCTACCAACGTGATTTGTCTTTCTCAACAAGGACTTAATCCACTATATTCAAACAGATTACAGTGTCAACCACTAAGAACAACTGTCTTAGTCTTCTCAAGAAATCCTAACCACAACTTGGTCTTCTTAAGGAACCTTTTACAAATAAATGTAAACTAACAAGTGTTTAAGATGCTTCTAAAAATCTATGTCACAACTGTGATTTTTACACTTAGATTAAGAACGAATAAAAACTATTCAGCTTATGAAATATATTGTATGAGAGCTTGAGAGTAGTTTTCAATTTGATTTCTCAATAATTCGTCAACTTTGAAATGTTGTTGAAGACATCCTTTTATAGAGCAGAAAGTCCAATGCTTGAAGACTGTGCGTAGCTGAGTAGCCGTAGCCTTTTTGTCTTCTATTGACTTTAGCTTTCCCAGAAGAGGAATGTTCAGACAAATCCCTTTTGTCTGATTTCCTGTGCCATACATGAATAAGGAAAGAGTCGTTTGGAATATGCCAACGAATATATCTTTGAATAATATCTTCTTCAACAAGCTTCTGTCTCAAAGTTATCAACATCAGAGTCTTGAAGTGATCAGAGTTTGATGGTATCAGAGTCTTGATGTTATCAGAGTTTTGCAGCCAATGTGCTTCTGCGTGAATATCAATTAGAGCAGAGTTTGAATAACAAAGCCTCTGTACTTGCAGCGAAAAGTACTTTCAGAGTCTTCTTGAAACAATGCTTGAAACTCTTCATACAAATCCTTCAACTACGCTTTAGAGTCTTCTGCAGCTTCTGCTTCAGAGTCTCTTCTGGCAGCGCTTAGAGTCTTCTGATGACTTGCTTCTGATGCTTCAGAGCTTTGCGTAGAATAATGTTCAGATGCATTTTTGCTTCCATAAGACTATTTATTTTAATATCTGAAACAAAAACACTTGAACAAAATTATAGTATATATTTTCTTAATACAAAATTTCATTAGTGTTATCATCAAAACATAGAGATATATTAAACACCAATCTGTGTTCTAACACTTACCACTACCAAAAGGATAGTAGCAAGCAAAACGAAATCAAAGGTTATCATTCACCAAAAGCATGATACGCAAAACAAAGGTTCACAAATTTCCGACACCAAAAGGATGAAGGTAAGATCAAACAAAACAAGTTGCTATCACCAAAAGGATGATAGGAACTTCCTAAATTTGAGGGTCACCTACACCAAAAGGATGCAGGTTAGGTTAATTTACATGGTTTGGCTATCACCAAAAGGTCAAGTTTGTGGGATATATGATGAGTGAGGTTTATCTAAGGATGTCACAAAAATTCACTGAGGAACACCATCTTTGTCAACAAAAGGTTAAAAGGAGTCGAATCACTGGGGAATGCCCAAGAGGAAGATTAGAACAAATCAACGGGGAACACCCACTGACTTAGAGAAATGCCACTGGTTGAGCTAGGGATGCCAACTTCAACAACAAAATGTTGAGAACACAACTCAATGGGGAATGCCCACTGACTTTCATAGAGATCATAGCTTTATCAACAAAAGGTTGGAATAATTTCATGAGGAACGCTCATGAACTTTGGAGGAGATGCCCTTGACTGGGCTGAGGTTTGCTTTGAAATCTTGTCTTGATCAACAAAAGGTTGATACAACTTCGTGAGGAATGCCCACGAATTTGAAGGAGATGTCCCTGTCTGGGTTGAATATTGCTTTTGAAATCTTTGACTTGATCAACAAAAGGCTGAACAACTTCGTGAGGAACTTCCACGGTCTTAAAGAAGATGCCCCTGGTTGGGCTGGAGATTGTCTTGGAAATCTCGATATTGATCTTGGATCTTGACCTATACATATATGAATGATTGATATTGATAATGATGTTCCAGAACTAATGGAAATGCAAATGCAAATGCTGACGCACAGAGATGCAAGTGCTGGGGAAGTATGATTGACTTTGGTATGCATATGATGCAAGTGATGTTTATGATGTCGAATGTGACGCATATGATGCATATGATTGCAGATGGGTGATTGGATATATAGGTGCCAACATGGTGGACTTTTGGTAGTTTCTAATGCGGATTGGACTTTGGATGTTGGGAGGGATTAATTTCCTCAACACGCGGTTCGTCGAGGACGCTATGATTGAAGCAGACGAAGATGCTCTTGATGCTCCAAGTCTGATCACTTGGTGATTTGTTGTGAATTTGTTTCAAAAGGATCAAAACTCTGTTTGATGGTCAGGATGAATTTGAAGACTAGAGAGGAAGTGCCCTCTGCAACTGGTCTTGCTCCAATCTGAAAATGGTAGTTTGCCCCTGATTAACCAGTTCTGAAGTGATTTAATCTTTGGAAGCTAAGCTTTGATATGCCTTGAGATGGCTAACCCCTGACTGATATGTTGAGGGATTTTCCCTATCCTGTGGGTTTTGAGGTAGCCTTACTTTGTGTCAGCCACTGAAAGTTCAACTTCCTCTTTGATTGCCCCTTTTTGGAGTGTCTTGGATGTATAACATTGATTTGCAATTAAAATTTTACATTCACAAGTGGTAATCTTAATGCAATACTCATGCAAGTTTTGAAAAAAGAGTCGTTTATTCAAGTTTCGTGATAGTGTGAGACGAATGGATTGTTAATCCAGACATTGTTTTGATTTCGCTGGTGTGAAAGATATAGCAAGGATAGTGACACCAATGTTGAAGATTAGCATATATGTGGGGAGTCAGTTTACGCAACCTTGCAATAGTATGCTTTCAGAATAAACCTCGTCTCAATTAGGTCTTTCGAGGGTTGTAACGCGGTCTGGTTCACGATTATGAAACAAAGGATAATAGGCTCAAAATTTGGTTTGTACCCATCCTTTCTTTGTGATGATCTCCAGTCCTATGTTCAGTTAATTCTGTACATTTTTGTCTTCCAAGAGGGTTGACGGTGTAACAGTGACGATTTGAGGTTTGCTCGAAATGGAAGTCACCTTATTTTGATTTTTGATGGGTGTCAGTGACCCTTTAATTTTGATAATGGTGGCCACTGAATATTTTTTTTGAGGGTTTGAGGGTCTCTTTTGATTTTGTTTTTTTTATCCCAAACTTTTGCATGGACTGATTTCGCTTGTCAGATCCATTAGGATAACCTTGATTTTTCCTAAGTCTCCTTTAAGGTTCTCGACTTAGCATGTTTTTTATTTTTTTTTATTTTTGTTGGTGGATTGTGACTGCCAAGTCATGGGTTATTGATGAACAACCGTCATGTCTTTGGATTTTGCTTTGTGATTCGAGTGCATAATTGGATTAACTAAACATTACCCTGCCCCAGGTTGAGTGTAAGGGTTTAAGGATCCGAAGGAAACTACTACTTCCCAGCTCAAAGTGGTTAACTAGGGATTAACTTCTTGTCTCTCAAGTGTTTGGGGAATTTGAAACAATGTTTGTACATC
Organism: Lathyrus sativus; assembly: GCA_963859935.3. Taxonomy (NCBI): domain Eukaryota; kingdom Viridiplantae; phylum Streptophyta; class Magnoliopsida; order Fabales; family Fabaceae; genus Lathyrus; species Lathyrus sativus. Next base: position 142,766,870 of record OZ012740.1, on the reverse strand, counting down.
ATCGATGAGATTCTATTTGAAATCATATAGTTTGCAATTATGGGTATTTCTTTTTCACCGTCTTCCCTCCTATCATGCTAAACAACATTTGATAAAGCGTGTGAAGTGGATAAATGTGTCCGTGCTTTGCAGAAATAAGTGAATATGATATAACTAATTCAAAGCGTGCATAATCACTACATTAACAAAACCGAATACAAATGGAAATGTTTGAAGCATACAGTACTTAAAAAAATAATGACAAAAATACAAGAAAGTAAATGATGGAATGGCAACAACTGCCTTCTTCAGGGAGATTAACTTGACTGGCTTCACTTAACTTGATTTGATTTGACTTGATTTGATGCTGGCACTAGCATGGTGGCGGCATAGGATTGTTGATTACATTTGGAGTCTTCCCATTGAATGTGAGAGGATTCTTATCAATCAAGTCCCGAACTTTGTGCTTGAAGGCTCTGTATTCTTCAATGGTTTGCCTTGGAGCACCCTTATGAAACTCACAGTGAGTGTTAACATCATAATCGGGAGAAGTGATAGTCGGAGGAGCTAGGTCTCTCAGATTGATGGCCCTTTTCTCCAGCAATTAAGCAAAGATATTATCATATGTCATTGGCAGACAATCAAAGACTCTAGCTGACTTCCTCATCCTTTGTTGATTAGGCTGACACTATTGTTGAGCAGTTCATTGCTATTGACTCTGAGGAGGATACTAATACCCTTGCTGATTATATGATGGTTATTAAGGAGCCTTTTCCTGAGGTATCAGAACTTGAACAACTTGAACCGCTGGCTGATAAGGCATTGGAGCATAGTGCACAGTACCAACATATGAATACTGATAGTAGGGGATTTGATAACGCATAGGAGCAAGAGCTTGTTGAGGGGCTTGCCCTTTTTGCACAGAGATGAAATTTGTTTCACCCTTTTTTTCTTGTATCCGTTGAAAGGCTTCTTAGTGTTGCACCCCAAATTTTGACCTCTTAGATCTTCATCATCATTCTAGGAGCATTATCATTGTTTATCTAACCTTAACCTATTTCAAGTTTGTCTTTGTTAAGATACAGGTGAATTAGGGTTCCGTACAGTTGGAAATCGAGGTTTCAACGGTTTAATCAGTCAATGCCTTGGATTGATTATCCATGAAGAATGTCTCTACACCATTAATAATACTTCATTGGGTCAAGTATGAATCCAATTTGAGATTGTCACCCGAAGATTAAAAACAGTGCAGTTCAGGACCCCCGATTAGGGTTTCTGATCAGGAAAAGTCAACTGTGGTTTGACTTTTGATTTAACTGTGTTCCAATGATGGAGTTATGGTCCATGAAGCTCATATGGATTAGGGAAGTCCACTAAAGAAGTTTCAAGGCCTCAGAAGACCCACGACACCAACAGTCGACTCAGAGGTTTTCGATCGTTCGGTTCGTCTGACTGAAAAGTCAACCCATTGAACAACAGGGTTTTAACCAAAAATTGAGGCCAAGTATGTTCCCAACATCATTTAATATCTAATAATGAATTTTTTTGACCAATTGATCAAGAGTTGAGAAGTAATCAAAAAGTTGGGGAATTAAGATTTTGAAAAGGGCAAAGCCATAACTCCTTAACCACACAAGGGTTTTTGACCTAGTATCAAGAGGAATGAGTTCCTAAATCAAACAAAAATATTTTAGTACCTAATTGGGTATTTCTAAAAATTACAAGTGTGTTCCATAACTCTTCCTGGTTAGATAGAACCGAGGTCCACAAGTTGGCAAAAACTCGCATTGGCAAAACCAGGTCAGCATGCGTTTTTTGATTCCAAAACCTCTCCAAATTGATGCTAATCAAAGATTAAGCCTCATTTATGATGTTTATATTGATAATTAACATTTGTACATCAATTCCCACAAAATTCGCACAAAGATCAAGGGAAATATTTATTTAATGCAAGTTGCAAAAGTGAATAGTGAAGAAAGAAAAAAAGGTGGCTACCCTTGTCAAATCATCAACCTTAATTCAACAAGTCACCTCCTATCCTATCAATCATGATGAAAAAAATCTATGGGTCAGGTAGAATATCTTAGTAGAGTGGCTTAAAGACAAAGATGAAGATTGCATTGGAAAACTCAAAGATTTTCATGATGGAAGGTTAAAGTTGGCAATTTGTTTCACTTTTACCCATACCTTGATCCAAGGCTTTTGGCTATAAATAGAAATCACATCCTACATCAAAAAAACAAAATTTTTCATGCTAGAAACCAGCTAGAAATCCATTCCTTACACAATCATAAGTTCTTGCAAAATTTCATTAAGTTTCCAAAATCCCTCAAAATCTACTTTTGCAAAACACCTTTCAAAACCATTTCCAAACTTCTTCCAACTCAAGAAACACTTTAAACACATCAAATATGTAACAAGGTTCTAGTGAGTTGGTCTTTGAAATCTTTGGATTTTGGAGATTTTCCTTCATTTACAAGGCATTTCGTCCACTAGCTTGCTTGGAGGTTGTTTGGAGCATCTATTCATCATCCTAGGAACATTTTAAGATCTTGGAAGAGTTTTCAAGATCTCTGGTTTTATTATTGCTTAATCTTTCTTCAAGAGGTAAACCTAAAACTCATAAATGTGAACTTTCCATTTGCATTTCACATGCTACCATGACTGTTTTTAGGGTTTTTACCATGATGTTCTTAAACTTTTTCAACTTGTAACTTGATTTTTATTGTATTATTTATACATGTTTGTTAACATGTTTAAATAATCAAATTTGTTTGATTCATTGTCTTACCATGTGCATTTTATTCTTTTTATTATTTAGATTTTTATGTTTTGTTCACAAACTTAAAAACCACATAACTTCTCCATTTTAAATCATTTTTAAGTGGTTCTTTTTGAAAAATTCTTGTGTTGTAACATATTTTTATATAATGTTTAAAGAATTCTAAAAATCCTATTTTAGAAACACTTTGCATTATGAGAAAGTTATAACCCATTTTAGAGTTTTCACCTTCCTAACTTTTCTTCTTTATTTCAAACATTTGGATTTCGTTCTCTTTGAGTTTTTAATTTGAGATTATGAACATGGATTGTTAGATTCCTTGGACTTTTAAGTTTGAATTTCAAATTTTCTTGTACACATTTAGGTGGTTCACCTTTAAAAACTTTTGATTATCCCCATGAGGTTTTGAACCTTTTGTTTACATTGTTGTGACATTGATGGTTTACATATGATATCCTTTACCTTTACCCTTTAATCCTAACCTTAGGATTGGAGTCGCCGTGCTCTATTTAGCGTCTCGCCATGGAAATTCTTTACCTTTTATCCTTACCTTAGGATTGGAGTCGTCGTGCTCTATTTAGCGTCCCGCCGTGGACATCCTTTACCATTTTATCCTAACCTTAGGATTGGAGTTACCGTGCTCTATTTAGCGTCCCGCCATGGACATCCTTTACCCTTTACCCTAACCTTAGGATTTGAGTCGCCGTACTCACTTTTAGCGTCCCTCCGTGGACATTCTTACACCTTCCTAACCTTAGGATTGGAGTCGACGTGCTATATTTAATGTCCTTCTGTGGACATTCTCTCCCCTTTATCTTAACCTTATGATTTGAGTCTCCGTGCTCACTTTTAGAGTCCCGCCGTGGACATCCTTTAACCTTTATCCTAACCTTAGGATTTGAGTCTCCGTGGTCACTTTTAGCGTCCCGCCGTGGACATCCTTTAACCTTTATCCTAACCTTAGGATTTGAGTCTCCGTGCTCACTTTTAGCGTCCCGCCATGGACATCCTTTATCTATTATCCTAACCTTAGGATTTGAGTCGTCGTACTCATGTTTCGCGTCCCGCCGTGGATATTCTCTACCATAGCAATCTCAACGTAGATTTAGGAGTCGCCGCACTCCATGTAAGTACTTCCCTATGAATGTCTACATCCCGTTAGAACCTTGACCATATTCAAGAGTTCCTCACCCCTAGTTAGGGGAACTACGAACGCTCTGATTTCTCAAAGTTCTTTTTTGAGAATACGTAGGCACAAGGCCCCGATCCTTGGCGAGCAACCTTTTCTTTTTTCCTTTGTTTCACAACCTTTTCTTTTTTCCCAACTAGCAATTAACTTCCTGTTTAACTTTGCCATAATTTTGGAGTTGTCGTGCTCTATTTAGTCATCCCGTCGTGGACATTTCCCGTGTTTACCTTTACAACTTAGGCTTGGAGTTGCCGTGCTCTATTTAGTCGTCCCTCCGTGGACATTCCCCTCTTTGCCAACTTTACAACTTAGTTTAGAGTCTCCGCACTCTATGTGGATGTCTCGCCGTAGACATTTACTTTCCCTTTGGAACCTTGACCACAGTCAAGAGTTTCTCACCCCTAGTTAGGGGAACTACGGTTGCTCTGATTCCATTCCCGTCAGGATACGTATGCACGAGATGCGATGTCTTTGTGAGCAAACTTTACAAACCTTGTATCTACTTTAGATCTTTACCCTTAACACTTTCCCTTTAGCAAGCAAACTTTAGCAAACACAAATATTAACAAGAGGTTCCTGTAGAGTACTACAGATGTTTAGGATGTGAAATACCTACCCTATGCATAACCAACCCCCGAACCTTTAGATCTCTCTTTGCTTAGCTTTAGGCCTTGCCTTTTGCTTCACATTTTTATAGGTCTTTCTTTCTTTAAACCTTTCCTTTTGGATAAATTAAAGTCCGATTGTGAATTTAAGAATTAAAGATTCAAGTTAATCAATAGCTTGGTATCATGATTCTCACCGCAACAGAAATGGCTACTTCACTGGGGATATCCCCTAAGAGGGTTAAGCCCATCTTGTTTATATTTGTGTTTGCTATATGTTTGATTGCTTGTATATTTGTATATATTTGTACATATATTTGTCTGTGCCTGGGTTTTTTCTGTATGCAGGGTTGTTACTTTGAGTGGTGAGGATAAAAGTCCTATACCCGGACTTGAGTGCACTTATGATAGGAAGGTGGTATATTCAAGAAGGCTTATAGGGAGTTGATTCCCGACCAAGCTGACTTGAGAAGCCACCACTCAGTGGAGGCCCTCTTGGGAGTATTTTTGTTGAACGAGTATTCGTGAAAACATTACTACTTTCAACCTAGGAGCCTGTGACACTGAGGACTTTTAGTTACCTTTTACCCCCATTTGGCCTTTTAGGACGTAGTGCGATGGTTATGAGGGAGTATTCCCGAAGTAGTTGATACGTGATATTACACTCAGAAGAGACTCTCTTGAGAATATTATTAATTTCCAAGTAGTTGGTGTGTCGATAATATCCGAAAGATGGGTCGAGGACTTTGGGAACTTCTTAGAACCCGTTGTGCAGGTGCTTTACCCCTAGTACACACCCTATGGTTGGTTCTTTACCTAGACTCCATACTGTGATCTCGAACCTTTGATCCGGTTATGTGTGTTTTGCATCCCATCTTACATAGCATTATTGTATTGCATTGCATTTGCATCGTTGCATGGTTCGTTGCATACCTCTGTTTGTCCAGTCGCTCATCTCCAGCTGTCTCCATCTTCCAGTGTGCCTTTGAGTCGTCAAGCTGATTCCTCGACACTGATATCAGACTAGAGCTAATTACAAACGTCGAATGTCCAGAACAATCCCTTGCCAGTACATCAAAGGTGAAGCTTCAGAATGACTTCAGCAGGCTGTCTTCCTAAACGCCAGTGTTTCAGACAAGACGACTCATCCTTGTCCTGATTTAGTCACTAGGTCTTTTGTTTCTCACTGTTTGTACTTTCCTTCATTTTGTTTAAGCTGTTTGCTTTTAATTAGTGTTTGTACTTTCATACCAATGAAATGAGCATTGTGATTTTTGATTTCAAATTCACTTGTCTATTACTTGCACTTTTATACTTTATATTTAAATTATTTACTCTTTGTCCAAATTTTTGATTATGCAAATATTTTACGGAGGATGATGAAAACATTATACCCATAACTGTTGTCAGTATGCTTTCAATCAAACTTTATTGACGATGTAAGGCATTGTTTCAACTCCCAAACACTGGAGAAATAAGGAAGATAATCCCTCGTTAACCCCTTCGAGCCTAGAAGTAGGAGTTTCTTTCTTTACAAAAGAACCGCAATCTTAACCTTGGGATGGGTAGTTCTTAGTTAACTTGGTTATGCATTCATGCAAGGCAGCTTTCATATAAAGGTTGCATCCACAGTTTTCCTTCGCACATAGCAAACAAGTGTCGAAAATGTTTTTCAAGCCAAAAAGACGAGATGGTTCACCGTAATCATTAAAGCCAGACAGTCACTCTCTTTCTTTCAAAAAAAATCAATAAAAAAAAGAAGCCCGCTAAGTTAAAACCTATGAAGGAGACTTAGGCAAAACTGGGGCATCCCGCTGACTGTAAGCTTTAAAAGAAACAGTTCAGGCAAACGTTAGGGACAATAAAAGAGGAGATCTTTAAATCCTTTACCATGAAAATCCTCAATGTCAAAATAACCAAATATTGTAGAGAAGTAGTGATTGCTGTCTTAAAAGTCCTTGGACTTCTGAACCATCATCATGGCTATAATTAGTGCAATTCCTATGGGAACCTGAGCAAATAACATGAGTTAACTGAGCATAGGAATGAAGATCATCACGTAGATTGGGTGGGCACAAATAAACTTTGAGCCTTTATCCTTTGTTTCTTAAACCGTGAACCAGGCCACGTTACAACCCTTAAAAGACCTAACTGGAACAAGGTTATTTTGAAAGCATACTACAACAAGGTTGCGTAAACTGACTCCAAAAGATCTTTGTAGATCATTTGTTTTGGCATCATACCTTTTTGCTTTACCTGTCACTTTTAAGTGTCTTGAACCACCGTGTTCTAACCAATGACTCATTTATTTTTCAAATGATTTTGATTTCAAAAGTTGCATGAACTTTACATTACCATGTTTGTATGAATACTTTTGTTTGCAAACTGACTTTCCTCTCAAGAAATTTTCAAACATTGAGAAACTTGGTCGGTGATCCTATCTGGGGAAAGTTATTTTCACATCCTATCGAAGAATCAGTTTAATATTTGTTCAAGGCAAGGTCTTCTCAGAGTTGGTTTATCCAGAAGATATTTCAAGACTTAGACTTGGGCAAGCTTTCCAAGCACACAGTGAATCAATCATCTTCAACATCAGACAAACACCCAGCAGATCATATCATCTACATCAGACAGCTAATATGGGGCAGTTTACTTGAAGAATCCCCAGGCAGCTCTTCATCCTTCCTACAAGGATCGTCAATTTGATACAATTTATTAGTGTGGCAGAGATATGTTCAACGGTAGCATCTTTAGTCCCCAAGAAGAATGGCATTGATCTCCGTGTTGAGGAATCAGTCTTCCAGTCTTACCTTTTCACCAAAAGAGTCAAGCCTTGTCGTCGGCGTCTGCATTTGCATTTGCATTTGATCATATATCATAGCATAATTCATATACATATGCATAACATGGGTGTTTCATCCTCATTTACATTTCTCCCGAGGTCGTGTTTTATCCACTCTTGCCTTGTGGTCAAAGTCCAACTCACTTGGCACCTACCAAACAGATTTTTGTGTCGTGTCTATCTGATGTTCTTCCAGATATGACATTTCTTATCCGATTGTTCTTCTGGATATGTCTGTTCCTATATACATCCAATGTTATTCTCAGATACTATGTTTATACCTTACATTCAAAGCCATTATTGAATGTCTGGTTTCCTTTATCCAACACTATTCTTGAATGTCACCTTTGTTTATCTCTCTCTGATATTTTTCCAGATTGAGTTTTTGTTCTAATATTTTCCCATAACTTATCTGATGGTTTTCCAGATATTTACCTTGATTCTAATGTTTTTCCAGAATCTATCCGATGTTTTCCGGATATATTTCTCTATCTGATGTTTATCCAGATTGAGTCTTTGTTCTAATGTTCTTCCAGAACTTATCTGATGGTTTTCCAGATATTTACCTTGATTTTGATGTTTTTCCAAAATCTATCCGATGTTTTTCCGGATATGTTTCTCTCTCTGATTTTTTTCCAGATTAAGTCTTTATTCTGATGTTTTTCCAGAACTTATCTGATGGTTTTCCAGATATTTACCTTGATTCTGATGTTTTTCCAGAATCTTTCCGATGTTTTTCCGGATATGTTTCTCTCTCTGATGTTTTTCCAGACTGAGTCTTTGTTCTGATGTTTTTCCAGAACTTATCTGATGGTTTTCCAGATATTTACCTTGATTCTGATGTTTTTCCAGAATCTATCCGATGTTTTTCTGGATATGTTTCTCTCTATGATGTTTTTCTAGATTGAGTCTTTGTTCTGATGTTTTTCCAGAACTTATCTGATGACTTTCCAGATATTTACCTTGATGCTGATGTTTTTCCAAAATCTATCCGATATTTTTCGGATATATATATCTTTTGTTCTGATGTTCTTCCAGAACTCCTTTGCTGCTTATTTGATGTTCTCCCAGATATGTCTTCAAACCTTTTCCCGCAAATTTAAATACCCTTCTAAAATGTTTCAGATGAACCTTCAAAATATATGTCTTCAATGTGCTTCTTTGATATGTTCTGGAGTTTATTCGATGTTTTTCCGAGTATCTCTGGATATATTTCAGAGTTCATTCGATGTTCTTCCGAATGTCTCTGATGTTTGTTTTTGTGTCCCTGTTATATTTCTCAGATTTCTCCTCACCTCATTCATTGATATTTGAATGTTGTGACTCTTTTCCATCCAGTTCCATTCGTGGATGATGTATGTTATTTCCCCAGTGTGTCGGGTCCCCTATGAGTAATTACTCGTCGTATTGTCGTTCTTTAATTTTTGCTCGTGTGTCTGCGTTTGTCTTGCATCCAAGCATCATGAAGCATCATTTAGAATTCATTGCATTTCAGCATTTGTCCTTTTGCATACCATCTGATCTAAGGGACAAAATTTCTGGTTTGCTATATTTAAATACCTTTCACTACGATTCTATGAGGATTATCATCTCTCATTGCCATCTGGTGAAGATATTTAAATAGGGGCATCTGTTGCACCCCAAATTTTGACCTCTTAGATCTTGATCATCATTCTAGGAGCATTATCATTGTTTATCTAACCTTAACCTATTTCAAGTTTGTCTTTGTTAAGATACATGTGAATTAGGGTTTCGTATAGTTGGAAATCGAGGTTTCAACGGTTTAATCAGTCAATGCCTTGGATTGATTATCCATGAAGAATGTCTCTACACCATCAATAATACTTCATTGGGTCAAGTATGAATCCAATTTGAGATTGTCACCCGAAGATTAAAAACAGTGCAGTTCAGGACCCCCGATTAGGGTTTCTGATCAGGAAAAGTCAATTGTGGTTTGACTTTTGATTTAAATGTGTTCCAATGATGGAGTTATGGTCCATGAAGCTCATATGGATTAGGGAAGTCCACTAAAGAAGTTTCAAGGCCTCAGAAGACCCACGACACCAACAGTCGACTCAGAGGTTTTCGATCGTTCGGTTCGTCTGACTGAAAAGTCAACCCATTGACCAACAGGGTTTTAACCCAAAATTGAGGCCAAGTATGTTCCCAAAATCATTTAATATCTAATCATGAAGTTTTTTGACCAATTGATCAAGAGTTGAGAAGTAATCGAAAAGTTGAGGAATTAAGGTTTTGAAAAGGGCAAAGCCATAACTCCTTAACCACACAAGGGTTTTTGACCTAGTATCAAGAGGAATGAGTTCCTAAAACAAACATAAATATTGTAGTACCTAATTGGGTATTTCTAAAAATTACAAGTGTGTTCCATAACTCTTCCTGGTTAGATAGAACTGAGGTCCACAAGTTGGCAAAAACTCACATTGGCAAAACCAGGTCAACATGCGTTTTTTGATTCCAAAACCTCTCCAAATTGATGCTAATAAAAGATTAAGCCTCATTTACGATGTTTATATTGATAATTAATATTTGTACATCAATTCCCACGAAAATGGCACAATGATCAAAGGAAATATTTATTTAATGCAAGTTGCAAATGTGAATAGTGAAGAAAGAAAAAAAAGGTGGCTACCCTTGTCAAATCATCAACCTTAATTCAACAAGTCACCATTATCCTATCAATCATGATGAAAAAAATCTATGGGTCATGTAGAATATCTTAGTAGAGTGGCTTAAAGACAAAGATGAAGATTGCATTGGAAAACTCAAAGATTTTCATGATGAAAGGTTAAAATTGTCAATTTGCTTCACTTTTACCCATACCTTGATCCAAGGCTTTTGGCTATAAATAGAAATCACATCCTACATCAAAAAAACAAAAGTTTTCATGCTAGAAACCAGCTAGAAATCCATTCCTTACACAATCATAAGTTCTTGCAAAATTTCATTAAGTTTCCAAAATCCCTCAAAATCTACTTTTGCAAAACACCTTTCAAAACCATTTCCAAACTTCTTCCAACTCAAGAAACACTTTAAACACATCAAATATGATGTATTGAAGCTATCCAAATCACTTCCACATTCATGTAACAAGGTTCTAGTGAGTTGGTCTTTGAAATCTTTGGATTTTGGAGATTTTCCTTCATTTACAAGGCATTTCGTCCACTAGCTTGCTTGGAGGTTGTTTGGAGCATCTATTCATCATCCTAGGAACATTTTAAGATCTTGGAAGAGTTTTCAAGATCACTGGTTTTCTTATTTCTTAATCTTTCTTCAAGAGGTAAACCTAAAACTCATAAATGTGAACTTTCCATTTGCATTTCACATGCTACCATGACTGTTTTTAGGGTTTTTACCATGATGTTCTTAAACGTTTTCAACTTGTAACTTGATTTTTCTTGTATTATTTATACATGTTTGTTAACATGTTTAAATAATCAAATTTGTTTGATTCATTGTCTTACCATGTGCATTTTATTCTTTTTATTATTTAGATTTTTATGTTTTGTTCACAAACTTAAAAACCACATAACTTCTCCATTTTAAGTCATTTTTAAGTGGTTCTTTTTGAAAAATTCTTGTGTTGTAACATATTTTTACATAATATTTAAAGAATTATAAAAATCCTATTTTAGAAACACTTTGCATTATGAGAAAGTTATAACCCATTTTAGAGTTTTCACCTTCCTAACTTTCCTTCTTTATTTCAAACATTTGGATTTCATTCTCTTTGAGTTTATAATTTGAGATTATGAACATGGATTGTTAGATTCCTTGGACATTTAAGTTTGAATTTCAAATTTTCTTGTACACATTTAGGTGGTTCACCTTTAAAAACTTTTGATTATCCCCATGAGGTTTTGAACCTTTTGTTTACATTGTTGTGACATTGATGGTTTACATATGATATCCTTTACCTTTACCCTTTAATCCTAACCTTAGGATTGGAGTCGCCGTGCTCTATTTAGCGTCTCGCCATGGACATTCTTTACCTTTTATCCTAACCTTAGGATTGGAGTCATCATGCTCTATTTAGCGTCCCGCCGTGGATATCCTTTACCCTTTTATCCTAATCTTAGGATTGGAGTCGCCGTGCTCTATTTAGCGTCCCGCCATTGACATCCTTTACCCTTTTCCCTAACCTTAGGATTTGAGTCGCCGTACTCACTTTTAGCGTCCCGCCGTGGACATTCTTACACCTTTCTAACCTTAGGATTGGAGTCGCCGTGCTATATTTAGTGTCCTTCCGTGGACATTCTCTCCTCTTTATCTTAACCTTATGATTTGAGTCTCCGTGCTCACTTTTAGAGTCCCGCCGTGGACATCCTTTAACCTTTATCCTAACCTTAGGATTTGAGTCTCCGTGCTCACTTTTAGCGTCCGCCGTGGACATCCTTTAAACTTTATCCTAACCTTAGGATTTGAGTCTCCGTGCTCACTTTTAGCGTCCCACCGTGGACATCCTTTATCTATTATCCTAACCTTAGGATTTGAGTCGTCGTACTCATGTTTAGCGTCCCACCGTGGATATTCTTTACCATAGCAATCTCAACGTAGATTTAAGAGTCGCCGCACTCCATGTAAGTACTTCCCTATGAATGTTTACATCCCCTTAGAACCTTGACCACAGTCATGAGTTCCTCACCCCTAGTTAGGGGAACTACAAACGCTTTGATTTCTCAAAGTTCTTTTTTAAGAATACATAGGCACAAGGCCCCGATCCTTGGCGAGCAACCTTTTCTTTTTTCCTTCGTTTCACAACCTTTTCTTTTTTCCCAACTAGCAACTAACTTCCTGTTTAACTTTGCCATAATTTTGGAGTCGTCGTGCTCTATTTATTCATCCCACCGTGGACATTTCCCGTGTTTACCTTTACAACTTAGGCTTGGAGTTGTCGTGCTCTATTTAGTCGTCCCGCCTTGGACATTCCCCTCTTTGCCAACTTTACAACTTAGTTTAGAGTCTCCGTAATATATGTGGATGTCTCGCCGCAGACATTTACTTTCCCTTTGGAACCTTGACCACAGTCAAGAGTTTCTCACCCCTAGTTACGGGAACTACGGTTGCTCGGATTCCATTCCCGTCAGGATACGTAGGCACGAGATGCGATGTCTTTGCAAGCAAACTTTACAAACTTTGTATATACTTTAGATCTTTACCCTTAACACTTTCCCTTTAGCAAGCAAACTTTAGCAAACACAAATATTAACAAGAGGTTCCTGTAGAGTACTACAGATGTTTAGGATGTGAAATACGTACCCTATGCATAACCAACCCCCGAACCTTTAGATCTCTCTTTGCTTAGCTTTAGGCCTTGCCTTTTGCTTCGCATTTTTATAGGTCTTTCTTTCTTTAAACCTTTCCTTTTGGATAAATTAAAGTCCGGTTGTGAATTTAAGAATTAAAGATTCAAGTTAATCAATAGCTTGGTATCATGATTCTCACCACAACACTTAGTTCTAGCATGGCTACTAGAACTTCATTGGATCTTATTGCTCTTCAAACATTCTTCTATCCTCTCACCTATGATCACAAAGTCAGAGAATCCAGTAGACACACTACCGATCAGCTTCTTATAGTATTGGCCTTGCAAGGTGCCCATGAAGATGTCGATCAGCTCACGGTCAACCAAAGGTGGATGCTCCCTTGCAGCTAGCTCTCTCCATTGTTGTGCATACTCCTTGAAGGATTCATTGTCCTTCTAAGCCATACTATTAAGTTGAGCACGGTTCAGCGCAAGGTCGATATTTTATTTGTACTGCTTGACAAACGCATCAACTAACTCAGCCCAAGTGCTCAAATATATACGCTCCATCTACATATACCATTTGAGAGATGCTCTAGACAAGCTGTCTTCGAAGCAATGGATCATCAACTTTTTTTCTCTGGCATAGGCAGCCATCTTGCGACAGTATTTCTTCAGATGAATGTTAGAACAGTTGAGACCTTTGTACTTCAAGAATTCTGGTACCTTGAACTTGGGAGGAATGACAACATCCAACACCAAGCACAATTCCAGAGCATTGAGAGAAGTTGAGTTGTGCCCCTTCATAACTCGAAGTTTTTCCAGCAAGATCACGACACATTTTGATGCCTTCAGAATCTGGAGCAGTAACAGAACTGGATATGGGGATGTCAGCATGAAAATTTTGCACATCATCATACTGATCTAGTAGATTTTCTTTGGCATGAGGAATGGGGATTTGAACGACAGCAGGTTGGGCTTGTGGGATAGCTCCAATAGTAACTCCAGTTGTTGGGAGTGGTTGAGAATTCGCTTCTTCAACTGCGGTAGCAAACTTCATTGGTATCTCATAGGTCATGGGTTTGGGAAAAGGAACTGAGAGCTTTGAGGTAGACCCTTGCACATGACCGTTGTTGTTGACGGCAACAGTTTCACATAGTTCTTCCTCCTTTCTGGTCATAGTGAGGGCTTCAAGAATCTGGTCAATATTTTCTTTGAGGGAGTCCAATTCCTCTCTGAAGGCAGCTTGCTCTTGTTGAATTTGCTCCATCATACGTCTAGTGTTGGCTCGAGTTGCGTACTGGTGTCGAGGAATCAACTTGATTTACTGGAGAGGAAGGAAGAAGAAATGAGTCTCGGCTGTTGAAATGAAATGCAAGATGCACAACTGATGCAATGCAATGCAATGATATGTATGCGGGATGCAATGCAAGATGCAAAATCCAGGATCGCAGGATCACAAGTACAAACAAATTCTGAAGCTGGTCACTGCAACGGGTAAATAACCAAAGTTTCTGATAAAAGAAACCTTATAAGTAGGCTCTATATGGGAAGGTTCGGATTCTTTACCCATAAACCTACTCACGGGATGGTTTCTACATTGGTGGATATGGTTCCCAGGATCAAGGACACTAATAACATCAATGTCACGCAACAGGCTAGATGTTTTATAATGAAAATGATTACAACAATCTCCTGAGCGGAGTCCTCATGCTAGGAAAACAAGGAGCGAGTCCTTGGAGACTAACACTATATGACCACCAATATAGAACTGGTGCTAAAAGAGTTCCCAGAATTACAAACCCTTCATGAATCAAGTCGTGCAACAGGCTAGTTGTGTTACAATAAGATCTACGAATAGGTGTCCTCTAGGTGAGCTTTCATGCTAGGCACACAAGGACCGGGTCCTTGGGGACTAACACTACTCGACTACCAATTCTAAACTATGTGTTTCCTCTACATTTACCAAAGCTCGAGCGTAAAGCCTTACTCATGATGTTATCCCAAGATCCAACAGACAAGGAAGATAACAGGCATATAAAAAGCCAAAAGAGAAGAAGAACATAAACAAGAAGAAAACAAGCAAACGAAGATAAAAACTCTTCGCAAATCCCAAAGTTAGGATCGACTCTCTCTAGCATGGAACAGATATTCCCCAACAGAGTCGCCAACTGTCGCACCTCGAAAAATCAACCATAAAGATAATACGACCCTTGTGCGAAAGGCGCGAAAATGCGGTTCGACAGAGTCGTCACCAAACTTTATTTATCCGAAAAGATGGGAAAGGAAAATATCAATAAAACCTTTGAAGAGAAAGACAAGAACACGGTCGTCGCAACCATGTTCTGGTTTCGGGAGTCGATTACGTAAGGGGAGGCTTATAGCACCCCTCACGTCTGTTGTACTCAATGAGAACCTCTTAGTACAGTTTACAATGGGCGTTATCTAAACTTGCTTGTTTTCTTTTCAATGATAAATGAAAAACAGTACGATAAAAGGAAATAAATGCTAAGGGGAAATGGGTGGTTTAAAGATAGGGTGCTCGCCAAAGATTGGGGCCCTTGTGCCTACGTATGCTCATTTGGACGAGAATGAGAAATCTGAGCTTTCGTAGTTTGACTACGCGAAAGGATAGGGGGAAAACAGAAGATGGATAGAATTGTGATCGCCAAGATCATCGCAATCTTGTGCCTATGTATCTTATATTTGCATGAATGAAAAATCATATTTTCCGTAGTTCGTGGAGACAACCACGAAAATAGAGGGGTTGAATCGGAGTTGAAGTGATGTTGAGTTTGGTTTGGAAACGAAAGATTGACTGACAAACAACCCAGCGGGCGTGCCTCGAGAGCTGTCACTCAAGAATTCAAGGAATGCGAGATTTCAAGAACACTGTTCTTTTGAGAGTTGATTGAAAAAGCTTTGAGAACGGTATGAACATTTTGAGTGAATAACAACCCAAGGGGTGTGCCTCGAGAGCCATTCTCTCGAAGATCCAAGGAATGCTAGATTTTAAGAATCTCTTTCTTTCGTAAGTTTGATTACGAAAATATTTGAATAAAGATTAGGTATTTTAAGATGAAAGGGTGAATGAACGACATCCGAAAGCGTGCGCCTCAAGAGCCATTCATTCGAAGATTCAAGGAGTTCTAGACTCCAAGAATCTTCTTCTTTCGTTATTTGTTAAGAAAATAGTTTGAAAAAAATACCGCTTGACGTTGGATCAAGGGTTTGATTGTATTAACGTGCAAAGAAGATTGAAAAGAGGTTGATGTGAAAACGGAAACGGCTCGATGACGAATCGAGGGTTTAGTTGTGAGCATCGATACTAGTCCCTAAGGGTGCTCCTTAATATCGAAACCACGATGAAATGTGCAAGTGTGTACGATATGTTGATGGTGAATGTATACGAGCAATCGATTTATGATTGGTGTTTGAAAATGGCTCGATGACGAATCAAGAATTAGTTTGAAAGCGGTTTAGTCTACGCTAGTCCCTAGGGGTTCTCCTAGAAGACAAACCATAATCAAATAAAATATAAATGCGTACATCATAATGGGAGCGGAGTACATGTAAATTACATGGGATTGCACAAAATAAATGGTCTCATTGTAAGATAGTGCAAGAGGAAGTCGTGTGTGTGCGAGGTGTCCTAAACTAAGCCTCGAGTGAGAGTTGGACAAAAGCTCCAAGTTAGGGATTCTGATAAAGTCCAAGTTCCGTTGATCGGAAAAGTAACCATAGTCCACCAATTTAGAATTTTAGGGTTTCAATATTATTAATGTGTTTTCAAAATATATGTAAAAGATATGACGAATATGAATATGATATGAATAATGTGAATAATATGACAATATATATAACAATATAATCAAGATAATATTCACAATAGCATAATCGAGATAAATTTAACAAGTATATGAACAATGATAATATAATCAAGATATATTGACTGAAATTAAAACAAGAGTATATTGACGAAAATTAAAGTTAGTTATTAGATTTTTTTTATTGAATCGAGTCGAAATGTAGCGCTAAACCATCGTAGCTTGATCTATGATGAAGATATAACTATAGGAGTCACACAAGTTTATATTCATGCAAAAAACACGATGGAGAAATGATATTGAGGATCATTCTCCAAGGTAATTGTGCCACACGAATAGAAAAGGGGATGGTTTCGTCTTAATCATAAACTTGTGTTAATTAATCAAGGGTAAGAAAGTATATAAAATGATCTCAATGATCATTCACTATAGATTTGAAATAATGAAGGTTAAACAACCTCAATCAACCAACATTCGTAATATTAAAGACCTTCATTGACCAAGATATGAAACAGAGAAAACAAAAATCAAAGAGAAACCAAATATTGAAAATAAATTGAAATAGAAATCAATCAAGATGGAATGAAAAACATAGAAAAGATTAGAAATTATCAATCAACAAAAATATTAGCAAATAACTAAAGATTATTTATTGCGTTTTGTGTTGCCTTTTGTGAAATGGCGAGTGTGTATCCTCGTACCGGTTAGGTAAACAGTTGTCGGGTGGGGTCCGTTTAGGAGTGATGCTGCAAAACAGTTTTATGCGTATTCCATTGCATTACTATCTGCGCGTCATGTTGGTTGTGTATAGCAAAGGTGACAGTTCGGCTGAAGGTGCATAAGTGTATTGAAAAGTTTGTCGTGTTGTATGCAATGCATTGATTGAATTGTACATTGTGTTTTGCAGGTATTTTGGTTTTGGTGTGTTACGGAAAATACGTGATCTTATTATGGGTGTTGTGTATGAATGTTGTAGCTGATGATTTTCTTGTTGTTGTTGTGTACTTGAGGGTGGCAGGGTGTGGAATGAATGGTGATGTTGAGTGTCATTGAAAAAAGTCATGGCTGCATTCTAGCTTTTTGTCTTTTATGTTGTCTTTTTAATGGAAATGATTCTTGTAATATGGGCCTTTTGGATTTTTTATTCTACTTTGCAAAAGACTTGGATGCTTTGAGCTTTTATGTCAAGCTTTTTGTACATTTTTATGTGTAATGAATAATGGGAACTTATTTCACCATTTTTTTCAATGTTGTAATTGGACTTGTGAACTTTTATTTTCATTAGCTTTTGTTCTTTTGTTTTTGTAATTTGTAAGACCAAATTATCAATGGGCCTCAAATCTTGCAACTTGAATATACACCCTCCATATTTCTCTTTTCACCATGCTTGAACTTGAAATGAGCTCGATTTCACAAGTCTTTGCATATATAAAAACAGATGAAATTCTTGAATGAACTTGCCATATCCAAAAAATTCAATTGATACCACTTTGAATCATCCTTGAATAATGAACAAAATTCTCAAAGCCTTGAAATTAGAAGATAGTAACTTGATATGGGCTGCATTACAACTGTACCAAAACCCTAATGTTGGGAATGATCTGGTCTTAGATAATTCTTAATCATGAAACACTTGCACTCATCATAACCTGATAGCTTGACTCACCCACAGAAGACTTGAATAGGTAGAAACCCTAATTGAAAACTCATACCCACATCACTTGAACAAAACTTGCCTGACCAAGATTAAGTCACAACCAGAGGGGCTTCAACACCACTGCACACGCTTCTAATTGGATACACTTACATGAAGTATGGATTTTAGGCAATAATAAAATAAAAATGGAAGTGACATATTTTGGTTTTTTGAATGACGGCTAGTGGACGGATGTACAAAATGAAAGTTATACATAGGTAGGACAACTTTGGGGTATAACAATACGCCAAACATCTTGTTTAAATAACAAATAGAAACGAACCTCTGACCATGAACATATTCTTTAAACGTCTCTGATATGAGCGGTAAATTGAAAAGGAGATGAACATATGGCTCAAAGCTTTGATACTCACACCAATATTGGAACACCTTTGCAAAAGCCCAGGTCGACAGAAAAAATTAGGAACTGGATATGGCCGAGTGATTCAACAAGCCCTCCTTAAAAGCAGTAAATGGTAGCCTGAATTTCATCAGAGAGAAAAGATACTTGTAGAAAGGAATAACACACCCGTCATAACGACTGCAGGTTTTCTTACGCTTACCAATATAAGAAAATTCCCAATCAGATGACATATCCACCTCTTTGAGAGCATCAAACACCTTATTTTAAAGACCATGTATGGAGACATTCCCTGTTATCTGAAGATCAACCCAAGGGTAGAGTCTTGAATTAGGACGTTGAATCAAAGTAGGTTGTCCCCATTTTACCATATTGTCCAAAATATCTGTAGTGCGCATGATTTTCCTTCTTTCGAATGAGGTCGCCCTTTTACATGTGAACATTTAATTTATCCCAAGAGATGAAAGGGGAAAAAATCTAAAAATACCTATGAGTGTGTGCAATGCAAGGAAATGCACTAAGAGATTCGAGAATCGAGATTGGTTATAATAAGGGAAGCTATTAGCACCATAGGTATCTATAGTATTCTATAGGAACCTCTTGCATATATTTGTGTTTACTGTTGATAAAGTCATATGCTGTGTATTAGGGATTGGTTGACTGTTTTGAGTGGGTGATAGGAGATATTTTTGTTGTTTTTTTTTTGTAGTGTATGTTGAAATTTTCTAAGATAAAGGTGTAGGAACCTAAAGGGTTTTATTTATTATTGTGCTCGCTAAGTTCTCACAATCTTATGCCTACGTATTCTCAAAGGAAGTTGAGAAATTAGAGCATTCATAGTTCCACCTACTAACGGGTGGAATTGGGTTTGTTGAGTTTGAGAGAAGAGACAAGTTATCATCTTAAGGGAGATATTTCACCTATTCACCACAAGCATTTGAGAAATAAGTTGATAAGGGAAGAAGCTTTAAACTAGGATGTAGAAAATTCAGAGTAATGCAACACATCTTCCTTTAAATGATTCTTTACATATTAAGAGAAGGACCTTGTCTTGGATATAGAATCAACAAGTATGCCACTTGCATCACTTAAATGCATGTTTTTTGTACCATAATAAGAGAAGAAAACCAGCTTGGATATTGAATCAACAAGTGTGCCACTTACATCACTTAAATGGAAAAGAGTTTGAAAAATGTTTGATTTATGTTGTGGGGAATAGAAGAGACATCTCTTCTATAGAGATTATTCATTTCTCATATCTGAGGGAAATTTTTTGACTTTCAAGCCAAAAGTTGGATATGGTTTATGATCCGCTGTCGCGCACGGATAAAAAACGAGTAATTTTGAAAAAGTATAGTAACGGGAAGAGACAACTCGAGTATCACTATCAAGGATTCTTGTATTGTTATTAACCAAAAAAGTAAAAATTTATGGGGGTTTGAATTTTTATTAAGATAAAAATTACTGAAAATAAGTGATTATAAAAAAAAGTGATTATCAAAATAAGTTGAAACAGTTATTCTGCTATTTTAGTTTTCCAACTTATCATCGATCCAAATAATTCCCAATTCCTAAGCGGACTCTATCCCTTTTTTGATTATAATAACAATCAAACAAGCACAATTGATATTATACGATACATATTCCTAATTTTTGAATTAAGCAAACAGATGAGATATAGTAACCGTGAATTAAGCAAACACGGGAAACATACGCGAATTAAGCAAACACGATTAAAGTATAAGAACATGAAATCATCGAAATAAATCAATCACCCCTACGATAAATCTAACTAAGCAAACAAGATATCACAGAGAAGAATTGAAAGGAAATATAGTTTATTGGAAATTAAAAGAACCTCAAAGTGTCGGCGGAAATCGATTACAGCAGATTAACCCGAAGAAGTTAGTTCTCCATAAGATTCGTACAAAAGCAAAATGTAAAATTCGTGAAAAAAGGTTTAAAGTAACAGTAGCACAACTGTTAGGTATATGAAAGCATCAACCCTTCTGGTTTTAACCCAACTAGGTCGAAAAACATAAGAAACCCGGCCCAAAACTAAATATTTCTAACGGAAAATTTCGAGTCCTAACTTCAGCAAATTATTTGGATCTTCTAGACTCCAAATCAGCTTCTGCCTCAAACATAAATGTTTTATCTCTCTGTCTTAGCTTTCCAACTCCTATTAGAACATGCAAATCCGATTCTCACAGCTCCAGTTATGATCCAAACAGTGGACATATATCAAATAACCGCTAAAGCTGAAAATAAGCTGCGAAAATAGATTAAAGGCAAAAAAAGACTAAATTATAAAAACACAATAAAACAGTAAAATAAACAAAAAAAATTAGGGAAATACCTAAGTAAAAACATAAGAGAGTGTGCATTGAAATTCACTGATTAAATTCCCCCACACTTGAACTTTTGCACTCCGAGCAAAATAGTATTAAGACTCATGAAAAATAATAGCATTCGAAAACTCATTTTAGGATACAAATTCTTCTTTGTCAAGATTGCATCGATAGGTACTAATTTTTCACATTAAGGATATCTTAAGAGCAAAAATCCATAATTGTGCGGTCATAAACCTCCCTCCTATACAAACCAATCTGAATCATGTTATTATGCTTAAGCCTAACTTACTCATCATCCTTTTTGCTCTCTTTCATTCTAATGCAATCACATTAAGCCCGTTATCTATTCACACACGTGGTAAATAAGCTTGTTAGTGACTATTATCCATATCTTGCAAACAATTCAAAATTAACCACTTTAGCAACAACAATATTTTTGTGTGGGAAGGTTTCACAACCGTTAGCCTAAGTGACCGGGTGAGGGTCACCTAACTTAAAAGGTGGATTCCTATTTAGATTTCTTATTAAGCACGATATCATTCACTTATTTGCATCAGCTTAATTACTTAGTGTATGCTCTTTAGATGGTGCTGACTGCTAGATAAACTACTTCAGAGCTATTAAAGGATGAGAACTCAAGGCTATGTCATAACAAGTATTTAAATCGATTTCCATATTCAGGAGACATAAGGTGTTAAAATGATACCGATCTTATAAAATTTTCCCAAGTCTCCACAATCTAACCTCAAATTAATCTATAGCCTAAAACTTTCAAAAGATGTATTGTGTTTCTAAGTATAATTTTCTTTTTTATAAAGAAAACACACAAAAATTGAAAGAAAACCAAAATAAAAACAAAAAAAACAGGTTTCCTCCCCCACACTTAAAGCATACATTTTCCTCAATGAAAGAACATAAATATAAAATAAGAGTGAGAGAAAGGAAAGAACACACCCGGGGAGTCAAGGTAGATAGGTGATCGCATAAACAACCTTTTCTAAAGAGAGCTCTTCTACAGTCTCCTCTTCCAAAGTGGGGCTCTCATGGAGTAGCTTTGGGTAGTGACCATTGTTTTTGAAATTTTTAGTAATGTCTTCGTCTTTTATTCCAGGATCAAAGAAGGTCTTTCAATAAATAAACGTGTCGAATGGGTACGTGAACATGATCTCATTTTTCACAACGTCAAGAATAAAAGGATTAAGGGGCTGTCTCACTAATTTTGTTCCATCTTCAAGTAAAATCCTATGCATACTCATGGATGAGCTATTACTAAAAATGCCAGTCAACGTCCATCCAATTGCCTTTTTATGTTTCTTTAGTACCTGCAACACTTTTTGTTTCTGTTCAGATTCAAGTTTAAAACGAAACAAATAAATAAGATAGGCTTAAACCTCCTAGGGGTGATTCCCTAGTAAATTTGTCATTTCTGTTGCAATGAGAATTGAATATTAAGCTATTGTATTAACTTGAATCACAAGTCTTTGAATGTTCACCACCAAACTTTAATTTATCCAAAGGAAAAGGAAAAGATTGAATAAAACCCTACTTGTGCAATGTAACAACAATGCAAAGAGATCTAAAAGTTCGGGGGTTTATTATACTAAGGGAATGTATTAGTACCCTAAATATCTATAGTACTCTATAGGAACCTCTTGTTGTAATTGTGTTACGTTATTGTTTGTTTTCCATCTTTGGAAATGTTCTATGGGGGAAAGACCTAGAGGTTTTACTAATTATGCTCGCCAAAACTTCGCGGTCTTGTGCCTATGTATCCTAACAAGGATGGAATCAGAGTAATCGTAGTTCACCTAAACAAGGGTGAGGAACACTTGATAGTGATCAAGGTTCAAAAGGGGAGGTAAGTGTTCATAGCGATAACACTTACATAGAGTTTACAAAACTCTATCCTAAGTCTAAGTCGAAAGAGTAAATGACTCTAACAAGGTCATAAGGGAGTTAAGGTAAAGCTAAGCTTCCTATGACATAAAGTTAACAAAAAGATATTTCCTTTGAATTTTGGAATAAAGAAGAAAGAAGAATGAAAGCTAGAAAAGCTAACATCACTTGGGAATAAAGTTTAAAGTACACATGAAAAAATGGGTGAACATGGACAAAGATGATATTCAAGCATGATATCAATTGACATTCATAAAGCATGTATAAGTCAAAGCATTATTTAAACATGGATAAGATTCACAAGACACGTATAAGTCAAAGCATTACTTAACATGGATAAAGGTCACAAGTTCAAATAAAACATGTATAAGTCAAAGCATTACTTAAACATGAATAATGATTCACAAGACATATATAAGTTAAAGCACTACTTAAACATGGAGAATTCACAAGACATAAATAAGTCAAAGCATTACTTAAGCATGGATAAAATCAACAAGACATAAATAAGTTAAATCATTACTTAAACATGGATAAAATCAACAAGACATGAATAAGTCAAAGCATTACTTAAACATGGATGAAATCAACAAGACATGAATAAGTCAAAGCATTACTTATTCAATGTATCATTCAAAGTTCAAGGCGAAACATGACTAAGTCAAGACATTACTTAAACATGGTATCATTCAAGGTTTAAGGCAAACATGTATAAATCAAAACATTACATAAACATGGCATCATTCAAAGTAAACAATCAAACATGATATCAATCATACCATAAACAATACATAAATAACTGGTGGATGTTTAGTGAAAATATTGACCAAAAGTTCCTTCAGACAGATTTAAAGGCAACTCCCACGGGTGGATGTTCAGTGCAAAAAATGACCAAAAGTTCCTTTAGACAAATTTAAAGGCAACTTCCGCTGGTGGATGTTAAATGCAAATATTGACCAAAAGTTCCTTCATACATATTTAAAGGCAACTTCAGTGCAAATATTGACCAAAAATCCCTTCAGACAGATTTAAAGGCAACTTCCACTGGTGGGTGTTCAATGCAAATATTGATCAAAAGTTCCTTCAGACAGATTTAAAGGCAACTTCCACTGGCAAGTGTGAAAAGTGAAGTTGTGATCAATGTGTTGGAGGTGTTACAAATTTTTTTGTGATGCTTTGGACAAGTTCTATGATGTTCGTATATGGTTTTTGGATGGAAGAATCAAGTGGAAAGTGGCTAGAATGAAAATTTTAAAAATTCACTGCAATGAAGCTTGAAAAAGGCAAGAAATGTGATTCTGAAGTTATTGAGTTTATTCGGTGTATTTATGTGTTTGAGTGGCTCAAACAAGGCTTATAGAAAGTGTGTAAGTGTTTAAAAATGGATGAAAAGTGACTGCGATGAATGGAAACTCAAAATGAGTTTTGGAAGTGTGAAAATGCAAAGAAAACTTGATGAACTTTTCTTGCTTTTAAAAGGATGCTCAAGCTGAGATTTTTGTGTCTTTATAACTTAGAAACATGGCCTATATTTTCTTTCTTTTTTTCTCAAACTTCCATCACTCATAACTCTCTTGTTTCTTAATGAAAATCAAAACTATAAAAACCAAAGTTGTTCAATTTTTCACAAGGAACACAGTGGTATGACTTATACAAGCTAAAACTCAAAGAATAATGCACACAAAGCTCAAAACCAGTTCTAAACCCTAGCCATTCAAATATCAAAATCTTCCAACATAAGCATGATAAATTGCAAATAGGAAAAGGGACACATTCAACACATTAATGTCTATATTTTTACTTTAGAAAATAAACAATAATGATGCATGTATGATGAGTTTCAAGATTCAAGAATCCTTACCTATGGAGCAAGGTCCAATGCCTCTTCTCAAGCCTCCAGGTGATGAGTAATAATGCAGTCAGTACCCTTGGTCCTCAAGGAATGTGTTTAGATGTGTGGTTTGGTCTGAAACAGTTTCCAACTTGTCGCTACTCTAAAAATGCAACGACGGGGAGGCGAAAAGAAAGACAGAAGATTCTCCACTGAACTTTATTTATCCCATGAGGGGAAGGAAAAAAATCGAGAAAACCCTAAGAAAGAAATGGATGAGATGGTCACGTGACCAAAGAACAGGTTGGGAAGCCGGTTATGCAAAGGGAAGGTATTAGCACCCCTCGCATCCATCATACTCGATGGGAACCATTTGTTTGTCTACATGCGAAGATATCTGCTAAAAGTTATTGCTATAAGAGTGTTCCAAGGGGTAAAGAAAAGGTTAGAAATAGGGGAAAGAGAGGTAACGGGGGAAGAAAGGACTCGGTAGGACTTCACAGTCCCAGGCCTACGTATTCTCAACAGATATGAGAAAATCAGAGTCGACGTAGTTCGGGGAACTACGGGTAAAAATGGGGAAATTGCTCGCCAAGACATTGTCGTCTTGTGCCTACGTATCCTCATCTGGTATGAAAAATCAGAGCATCCATAGTTCGGCCAACTACGGAAAAAGGTGAAAAAGTGAGCTCGCAAATACATCATCGTCTTGTGCCTACGTATTCTCATATGGAATAAGAAATCAGAGCAAATGTAGTTTGGGATACGGTTAACCGATGTTTTTGTGGATGATGTTAACGTAGCGCATTCAGGCAGTTTAGGTGTATTGTTGCTCGCTCGTTGGAGACTTAGGCATTACCTGTTTGCGGTAGAACGGACGTAACATATCCTTTTTGAAATGATTAGGTTTTTCCTATCCAAGCAAGATGTCACATTTGATTTATGGAATTGTTTTTAGGAGTGAAATAGGTCCTCGCATAGTAACCCCTTGCGGGTAGTACCCAATTCTTTATCTCAAAGTTTTTATTGAAAAGGTGTGGCGAATATAGTCGCGTCTTCATATTGAAAGACGAGTATCGAGACCACACGCTCTACAGTGAGTATCCTGACACTCGGAGAGGAAGAAGTCTACACTCAATCCTCTCTCTTTAATTCCATACAAAGAGATAGGAGAAGGCCTACGCCTAACCACTCCACGACCATTCAAGTTTATTGTGAAAATAAATTGAAAATGCACTCGGTACGGGACCGAGGTTTTAGGGAAAAAAATAAAAATATGTGGCAAATACAATCACGTCTTCATATTGAAAGACGAGTATCTAGACCACACACTCTAAAGTGAGTATCCTGACACTCGGAGAGGAAAAAGTCTACACTCAATCCTCTCTCTTTAGTTCAATATGAAGAGATCTTTATTCTTTTTAAAAGATGGTTTGACAGTGTTAGTGAATCGAATCGGGACATGATGTGACGTTAAACTGTCGTAACGCGACTTATGAGGGAAGTCGAACTATAGGAGGTCGCGTAATTGATATATGTGCTACGGACAAGATAAAGAAATGATATTGAGGATCATTCTCCGATTTAATGGTGTCGCACGGACCAAAAGAGGTGGGATCTTGTCTTAATCGCAAGCATAATGTTGATTAACCGAAGGTATCCTATCGCGATCCCAAAGTAAAGAAAATGACTCAAATGGTCATTTTCCATAGATTTGAAATTGGGAAGGTTATCGACTTCGATAATCCAACGCTTACGAATGCAAGACTTCATTGATCGAGGAAAGTCAAAATAAAATCGAAAAGAAGAAGAAATGAGGTGAGAAAGAAGGCAGTCTTAGATCTATCTTTTTTCATCAATAATTTGACAGAAAAACATAAAGGTCCCTTCATTGACCCAAACGAGAAAATACGAAAGTAAATCCTCAAACAAAAATGAAAATGTTAAAATTTAACTTCTAAGAAATACTAACTATAAGAACTCTAAAGTTAGAAAAAAGAACTATAAAGAAAATCTAGAAATAAAATTATATTAATAAATCTTAAAAAGCCAATTAGGAAAAAGTATATGAAAATATAAAAAAACATTTTAAAAACTAATATAACAACAACTTCTAAAAAAACTATATTATATAAAAATAAAATAAAACATAAAGAAAACCACACGGAGAAAATCATATTGACTTCATTCTTCTTCTTCTAACATGAACAACCGCCGACCATTGTTCATGGCGTCTCGCTCGCGTAGCACCTTCGCGACATCCTCCATGCTGGAAACATCACTTTTTTAACTCATCATGTTCGATCCTTCACCATCCAAAAAGCTACATCCTCCACCGCGATTCTCATCTATTCAAATCTCTCCCTCATCGTTTCAACATCAACCATGAAAAGAGTCGGCGTCGCTGTTGCACCCCAAAATTTGACCAACATTTATTTACCAAGCTTGTGTTCATCTCATTCATCATCTGCATCTCATTGATATGAGGGCAGTAGATCAGGAGGTATGATCACCCAGCAAGAGTTATATGAGACTGTGAAGCTAGCCAAGAAAGTTATTCAAGTGTTCAAAGGTTGATACCTTTGTCAGAGAACTCCAGCGATCCTCAGAGGAATTGGTTGAAACCAAGGTTGTGTGTCTCATAACTTGAGAGTTGTGGGAGCTCCTCAGATGATTCTGAGACTATGAGGATGGACTTGAAGCTTTGGGAAATCTTATGAGATGTCTTGAAAGCCATCATGAAGTCTAGAGAGGTCATTGTACAAGAATTCAGAAGACTCAGCCATGAGTGGTGGAATTAGGGTTTGACTGGGTCAACCCTAGGTCAACTGATGATTTGGAGAGGGTTGAAACCTAATCCAAGAGCCATGTGATCATGAAATGATGAATTGAGATGCTATAAGGATGATTCCTAGACCAACTCATCATGATTGAGGAGTTTGAGAAGTTTCAAGCTAGGGTTTCTAAGGATTGACAGTGTAAAATCCCCTAGTTTGATCCCTATCTTCAAGGAAGTTTAGCTCAAGATGTGATTGTCATCTCATCTTCCCCACAACATGAATGTTGTAGATCTTGTTATTAGATTTAATTTGAGTACTAGAAGTCCTTGATAGGATTTGTAGAGCTCAAGTTATGACTTTGACAAAATACAGGTCATCTGAGGTATGTGAATCTGGTTCCTTGAAAGTCACCCAACTTGCATCCAACGTTTTACCTAGTAGGATGATTCCTATGAACTCTTGGTCAACATGAATGTTGTAGATAATATTCTTAGCTTTCTATAGAGTACTAGAAGTCCTTGATAGGATTTGTAGAACTCAACTTATGGCTTTGGCAAGTCAAGGGCATTTTGGTCATTTGGATATTATAGGTCATTTCAAGCATAAGGCCATATCTCCTATTTCCAAGCTTCAAATGGAAAAATCTTCAACATAAAACTTGCTTAGAATGATGTTTTAAGGCTAGTAGGGAGGTCATGGGATGTTGAAAAGGCTTGTATCAAAAAGTGATAAAATGGCCTAAAATGGAGGCATAAGTTAAATAAGTTGAAATTGAAAATTGGAAATCACAAGTTATACATCCAAAACATGTCATATAATAGGTCATTTTGACTCCAAAGGACATTCTAAGAACAATGGTTCAGCCACAATTTTGATTTGAGGCCTAGATCATAGGGCTGCTTTGGAAATGGCTTACTTGCATCTTAAGGCACCAAAGCAAAACATGAAGAAACTCAATGAACAAGTTAGTTATGCATTGTAACACACCATAAATCTCATATGGGGAGAATTTCAAGTCAGAATTGGTGGTTACAAGAGGCTTGGCATGAGATAGCACATAAGGAGAAGTGAAATCAAATATCATGAGATGAGAAGTTCAAATACTCATTGGATTGTTCCAGAAAGTTCTGGACAGTTCTAACAAGTTCTATATAATGGTTAGAGCTTGCTCAGTAGAAAGGTTGGTGAGAGTTGGTGCAGAGAAGAGAGAGTGAGATCAAAAATCTTCCATTGCAAGTCACAATCGGTTTCATCAATTCTCTTACAATCAATCCATTTCTTTGGTGCAATTCAATTCCATATGTGTTTCTGAAGGTGTGCCAATCAAAATTAGAGAGGTTTCATGCTTGGATCGTGTTCTTGACATTGAGCTTCACCACCTGCAACTCCAGATCGGTTTCCAAGAATCAGGCACTTTCAAGAGGTTTTATTGCATACAGAAGCTCTATCAGGCATCATTGATCATATCTGGAAAGATTGAAGCATTGGTTTGAGGGATTTCTTCATCTGTTCACTCGATTTTACCAGGTTTGCAACTTTCTTCGTGCACCTTAATTTAAGTAGAATTGATTAGATTTGATAGGTTAGAATAGTTAGAAATCATTAGGGGAAGCTTTCTGGAAAGTTTGAAGAGAATTGGTGATGATTTTGTTGTTGACACCATTTCTTTATGGACCAAGAACTCCTTGAATCTTGAGTAACAATCTTAGTTCTTTAGTGGAAGTTGACCAATGATAGGAGGTGAACATTTTAGTGTAAACAATTTCAAGAATCTTGAGTTTTGATTTTCAAGCATAATTTGAAGTTGCTATCGGGTTTCAAGTTTGAGTGAGATTCAATGGAATTTGAGATCATGGGTGGACTCAGTGTGGAATTTAGAGCATGTTAGGGTTTTACACTTTAGGATTTGATGAGGTTTTGAGGGTATTCGGATGAGGAGAAAGGAGGAGTTGAAGCTCTGTTTCAATGGAGTTCTCCCTCCAGAAATTTGAAATTGAAGAAGATGATGTTGTGGCCCTAGGATCAGAGGAGACTTTTGACTGAAATCTTGATCTAACGGCCATCCACGCGTTTCAGTTTGTGAAGAGGTTTGAACAAGATAAAACGCAGCGTATCACTTAAGTCTTGGCTTGGGCTTAAGTGATCTTTTGATGTCCACACCCCCTTCACGAGGCCCATTAGATTTTGAACTGATTTTCTCTTCTATTTGCACCAAAGATTTCTCTATTTCTTTACCTTTTTGGTCATTTATTTTCTTTTTAAATGATGGGCCTGGCGCATTGCTTTTTGTACCCCTAGTCCTGGCCCATACGCGTATTACACTGCATCTGGTTACTATCTGCACCCCAGTTTCATATTTTCATTTTATTTTCTTCCATTTTATTTCAAACTTTGAAAATTCATATCAATTTGAAAATTAAAGATTTCTTAATGGGAATTTTCGCTCCCATTTCATATTAATGTCCAGAAAATTACCAAATAAAAATATGTTCATTTCATGCATTTTTGATATTTTTTGTGAATTTTCTACTTTTATTGCATTTTATTTCTTTTTATGTTGATCCATGAATTTGTAGAATTTTGTTTAGCTAATTCCCTTAACATTTTTAGGCCATTATTTTTAGGATAATTAGATATAAGCTTTAGCTTCCCCCTGGATTTATTCCATAATTTTGTGATGAATTTTAGGATAGTTTTGATTAGATGACATTAGGTTGTGTAGAATTAGGTTAATCCTTAACATAGGTCCACAATAACATTAGAACTTTGGGTTTCTATGTCAAGATGGGTGTTGGGGAATATAAGGGTATTAAGGGTAGGTATGTAGGATCCCTTAGGAATTATATTAGATTTTAATATAGTAGTATACTATTTTTAGATGATTTTTGTAGTTGATGATTGTTTGTGTTGCCCTTGTGGGCTTGAATTTTTGTTTGCTTTGCTTTGTGGGCTTGGAGAGCTTGGTATTACTTGGAGTAGCATTAAGGAGCCTAGTAGGAGCATTGAGGATCATTGATGAGCATTGAGGAGCTTGAGAGCTTGATCTTTTTTGTTTTGTTGATTGTTTTAAGGTTAGGGATTAGGAAGAGTTTAGACTTAGTTAACTTCTTTCTTAAACATGGATGGTATCTTTCACCTCCATTCCTCCCTATGATTCAAAGTCCTTCCATGGTATGCACCTCTCTCCTTTGGAGGGATAAGTGATAGTACCTAGGAAGTAGAACTTTTGAGGGAACCATTTCTTTGATGTTGAGCCCTTATAGGTCACCTTTGGTGGTCAATAAGCAGTTCAATATCCCCAACTTATCCAATAAGTGACTTCCTTTGGTTTGATTATCTTGAGAGGTGTTGAGCTTGAGTTTGAAGATGAAGACTCCATTGAAGAGTGTAGAAGAGGATGAATCCTTGAGCATTGCCATTCCAGCTGAAGCTTGAAGAGCAACAAGAGCAAGTTGATACTTGAAGACCCCTGAAGATGAAGTAAAGACTGAAGGATGAAGTTGACACTTCTAAGGGATTGAGATTGATTCTGAAGAGCTGAAGCTTGAAGAACAAAGGAAGTTGATACCTGCTTTGATACCTGGGGATCCTGAAGGAGCCAAGTTGATACTGATGATTGATAGTGAAGCCTGAAGGTGGAGCTGATCAAGAAGCTGAAGCTTAAAGGAGAAGATAAGTTGAAACTTATGTTGAAGGGTTGAAACCTGGAAAAGCAAATTGATATTTGTCAAGGGTGATGGAAGTCTGAAGACTGAGTTGCTGTTAGAAGAGTTGTAGCTTGAAGTTGAGAGAGGAGTTGATCTGCTTTCTTCTCTGTATTGATGTGTTTTGTTTGACTTGCTTGATGCATTAGAATAAGTTCATATCTAGAATAGGTAGAGTCTAGGAGCATGATTGCACTAGAGGTTGAGTTGCTCCCTCTGCTTGTATTGTTATTGTGTGGCTTTGCTTGCGGGTATTCGGTAGAGCCCAGCTCCCTTGCCCATGTGGTTTGTTTTCCTGATGGCATTTCATTTCATTTTTTCTGTATGATTGCAGTTTACTGTATATTGCTTGATAGCATGTTGTTTATATTTCAGTATGATTACTGTTATCCATTCTGGCTTGAGGTTGAGATGAGCTTGTGGAGGCTGAAGCCCCACACACATTTCCTCCCTCACTTGCATTGCATGCAGTTTACTGTTAAGCTGATGCTTTGTCTGTTTTGGTGTATCATTGACATGATCCCTCAGGACTCTCATTTCCTTTGATAAGGAATTGATGATAGAACTTTAGGTTGAAACCTATGCAGGACAACTTCTAGGAGTTCCCTGTTTAAACCTCAACCATAGGATGAATCCATGGCATGACAACAGTGGGACTTGATAGTCTCCCTCCTAGTTGGGCCTGTTCTCTTCTCCTCTCAAAACAGCTTAAGATACAGTAATCATGAATGATTTCTTTCGTACGTTACGAGCCTTAAGCTATCTGAGAAAGGATTGTGGGAGAGTTTCTTTTCCACAGTCTGGATGTTTAGTATGGTACCCTTTGGGTGACATGCAACGCATTCACTCTCAGGTCGTAGTCTCTAGCGCGATTGAAATTGCAAACACAATAAAAAACACTTCTTTCGTAAAAGACAGGAAATAAACCGTAATGCCCCGAACTACGTGAGCTCTGATCTCTCATACCTGTTGAGAGTACGTAGGCACAATACTGATGTATTGGCGAGCTACCTTCCCCCATAACCCGTCGTAGGCCGAACTACGTTGACTCTGATTTCTCATTCTCTGATGAGAATACGTAGGCATAAAGTGCGACGCTTTGCCGAGTCATTTTCTTTTCTGTTTAAGCCAGCCTTGATAGGTAGATAGAATAAAACCAACCCGTCCAAGTAAACGCAACAAGCGAGGATCCCGTCGAGTACGACGGACGTGAGGGGTGCTAATACCTTCCCCTTGCGTAACCGACTCCCGAACCCAGACAATGGTTGCGACGACCTTGTCTTACCCTTATTCGTCAGGTTTTTACGATCGTTTCCTTTCCCGCTCTGAGGGATAAATAACGAAAGGTGGCGACTCTTCTGTTGTGCCGGCACCTTATTTTCGCACAAGCGACAGCTGGCGACTCTGCTGGGGACACAACGGTTCCCTGCGAGAGTCAATCCTAATGCTTGTATGATTACTTGTTGGGTTGTGGTTATTTATCGCATTTTACTTCTCGCACTTTATTTCCCGCATTTTATTTTCAGTACAATATGATTATCTGTCCTGTTGTGGGATGGGAGTTTTGATGAGTGAGAAGCCAGACCCAGGCTTGAGTGCACCATAGACTTAGAGTGGTAATTAGTGGGCGCGTGCTTGCTTTGCAGGCACTAGTGTCTCATGAAATCCACGCTCAGACGAGGTCCATCCGGTAGGCCTCTCTTTCAACCCTTTGGGTTGAGACGGTTGCTGGTTTAGTGGATTGTCGACTCTGGGGACCGATCATTTGTGATTCAGCCGAGTGAGGTCGCTTCATGAGCTGGTGATGCCACACCTTCTGGGTATCGTATCACCCCTCTTGAATGTCTGTGACGCTGATGAACCCATAGGATGCCGAACTTGAGTCAGTTTAGGTCCATACCTGTGAGCAGGGTTGGGTTTATTGCAGGAAACCTTGACTTTTAGACTACCTAGTTTTCTTGACAGTGAATCAGTTTTGTTGGTACCAGGGTTTCTCAGTTGCAGATTTGTCTGTTCTTGATAGAGCAGGTTTTGATCAGAGGATTTCATCATCAGTTTTGTCTGTTCTTGATAGAGCAGGTTTTGATCAGAGGATCTTATCATCAGATGTGTATTTGTTCTTGATAGAGCAGAGTTTTCATCATCAGTTGTTTGTTCTTGATAGAGCAGATTTTTGGTTGGGGTCTGAAGATCTCATCAGCAGATGTTGTTTGTTCTTGATATAGCATATTTTTGAGTGGGGTCTGAAGATCTCATCAGCAGATGTTGTTTGTTCTTGATAGAGCAGATTTTTGGGGTCTGAAGATCTCATCAGCAGATGTTGTTTGTTCTTGATAGAGCAGATTTTTGATTGGGGTCTGAAGATCTCATCAGCAGCTGTATGTCTGTTCTTGATAGGGCAGATTTTTGAGTGGGGTCTGAAGACCTCATCAGCAGATATTTCTTGATCCTACATTCGAGGTCCTTATTATCAGACATTTGTTCTTGACAGAGCAGAATCATGATCCTATGTATATGGCCCTATCAGATGGTTGTTCTTGGCAGATTAGATTTGTGGTCCGATACCAGGGTTCTTCTCATCAGATGCGGTGGTTGTTCTTGATAGAGCAAGATTATGGTTTTGCTGATACAGAATCTCCACAGCACTAGTTGTCTTGGCCTCTTATTGCATGATTTCATTTTGCATTAGTTTGCATATTCATTTGCATTTCATTAACGTGTGTCTGTGTTGCAGGTATCGTTTTCCCCGATCCAGGATTTCTTGCCTCCTATTGTATTGTTATGGGCTCTCTGAGGAAGACCGTGGCTTACAAGTTCCCTGCCCCCGATGTGGTTAAGTTGACTGGTTTGATAGCTCTAGCAGATGATTCTGTGAGGGATGAATTCAGAAAATCTTACGGCCGGCTGCTCAGTTTGGTTCACAAACCTTTGGCATTCGAGGTGAATGGGTTGCACGCTCTGCTGCAGTTCTACGACTGTTGCACCCTAAAATTTGACCAACCGGGTCCCGTATTTGGTTCATGTTTCGACGCATGACCGCATTCGCATCCGCATATCGCATACAGTGCATTTTTCCAGTTAAATTGATTTTATCGGGATCACAACCCTCTCCTCGCATTTCAGGTGTTTTTTACTCAGTTAGATAAGTAGAATCGTATTTTTGGGAAGTCGTGCTCTTCCCGGTGTTTCCAGCTCACACTGTTGTTTTTGGGGATATTTCGGTGTCCGTTTACTTTTACCGGTTATTCCGGTGCGCTCTCACGGTTTTATTTGTTAATTTGTACTGTTTCTGTTCCCTCTGGAATTATTGTGATTTTTCCGGATTTTATTAGATATTATTAGGGTTTTAATAGATTTTTTTTATCGTTTTAGAATAATGTTTAGAGATTAATATTTGTTTTTAATAGGTTGTTAGATATTAATTTCTTTTAGATAGAATAGTTTCTAATAGAATATTAATAGAATTTCCTTTTTTAGATTTTATATAGATTTTCTTTAAATGGCATTTAATAGAATATTAGATTTTATATAGAAATTAAATAGATTTTCGGAAATTAAATAGTTTTAACAGTTTTTAGAAATAGTTTTAATAGAGATTAATAGTTTTTTCTATTAGTTAGAATATTAATTGTCTAGGATTAATTGTTTTGTTTAATCTAGGTTAATCGATTAGATTTTATTAGTTAAGTAGTTAATTAGGATCAGTTAGTTTTAATCAAGTATTAATCCGTTTTAATCCATATTAGTCCAGCCAATCCTCATATTGGGCTTTTTATCCAAGTATTTTCGAGTAGGCCCACTTCAGCAAGTCCAGAAAATTGCCACATGTCCAGCTATAAAGCATTCCACGAGTCTCTCTCTCAAGAGGCCACATCACATTTTCCACTTCACTCAGAGCCAACACATCACCTTTCCCTCTCTCCCCCATCTCACACGTAACCCCCACGTGGCTTCACGCATGGCTCCCCTCAGCATCCACACTCGCCACTTGGCCTCGCCTGAGCTCCACCGGTTGCATGGCCGGCGACCATGCAACCACCGCCCCTAACCTCTTCCGACCACCCTAACAACCCACCGGAAACTGCAAATCTTCACCAGATTCATCTCTTCTCTGATCTTCTCCGTTCATCACCAACAACACCCTCCGTTCATCAACGATCATCAAGACTTCTCCAGAAACTCTTCAGAGTTCATCAGATCGCCAGATTCCAAGATTCGTCCGTTCATCAATATTCCCAGAATCATCAAGATCTCCCACGATCTTCATCAAACTCATCAAATCCAAGAACTTCACGCGTTCTTCGCCAATTCTCCAAAAGATTCATCGCGTTCGAGATTCAACCGTGTTCATCGTATTCGTCAGAACCTTCATACGGTTCATCAATCATTTCCCCAGAAAGTTCCTCAGAAGCTTATCACCTTCAAGAAAATCCCCAGACACCTTCAAAGACTCCATCAGTTCAACACCGTTCTTCATAATCATTTCCTGAAACCCTCATTTGTTCAGAACTGTCAACTTGCAAATCGCCTCCAACCGTCCAAGATCATCAAGAACCTCACGCGACCTTCATTCGTCCTCCTTCAACTTTCCAGATTACTTCGCCGATTCGTTCATCCAGGCCAAGAACAATCTCCAGAAATCTCTTCAAGAACTATCAACATCATCCGATCAATTTTTTTTCTCACTTGAGTTTCTCTCTTTCAATTGTTGTAAAGTTTTAGGGCGAAAGGTTGATGGTAGAAAGGTTTGTAAGAGAAAGTTTGTGAGGGAGACGGAAGAGAAAGGAGATGGAATCTGAGAGAGGAGAAACAGAGGGTGTGAACAGTGGTGGGGAAGGGAAAAGGGTTAGGGTTTGATCAAGTGAAGAGTGAGGGAGGGTGGACTCAGTGGGCATGGGCCTTGGGCCCAATTCCTTTCCCAATTCACACCCCTAATCTCTTTCTTCCCACCTCTGTGTGTTTAACGGACCTGGGCTGGGCCCAGCGAACCCCATTCAATCTTACACCCTCCGTTTTTCTTTATTCTCCCCCTCCCCTTTATTTTTTGTTGGTTTTTGTTGGGCTTAGCCCAATTCCTTTTATTTTTTTTACCGCTGCACATCCCCCTGTAACAGTTGTACCCCCATCCCTTTGTATTTTATTTTTTTTAATATTTCCTTTTATATTCATTTCATAGTTCTTGTTGATATAAAAAATAGAGAAAAGAATATTAAAAAAGGAAATATGAGAAAAAATAGTAAAAAAAAAGAGTATAAAAATATTAGTTTGTAGATTTCAATTTTCTTTAGAATAGATATTCTTCATAGGAGTTTATTTTACCTTTTTAGAGGTAGTTTTAGAAGTCCACTTGTTAGGGGACTATTTTCCATTTGATTTTCCATTATAGATGGATAGGATAGTATTTTCTAGGAGTTTTTTTTCGTATTCAATCATTGTAACCATTTTTCAGAATGTTAATAAAACGAGATTTGAGCTGTGGTCCTGAAGTAGCCGAACTACAGCTGCTCTGATTTCTCGTACCAGACGAGAATATGTAGGCATAGGATGCGATATCCTAGCGAGCACACTAACAACTAACTTTTGTGTTCTCTCGCTGCTGTGCGATCGAGACTTTCCCGCTGACGACTGATGTTATCCCTTTCTCTTGCCCGAGTGCATTTGAGACCAGACCGTAGTTTTTCCCATAGGTTCCCGTACCTTTAAAACCAGATTAATTTCTCACTCCTGTGTGAGAACCCCCCAGTCTAGCCGTAGTTAGCCCGAACTACGTAAGCTCTGATCTTCCATGCTGTGTGGAAGTACGTAGGCACAAGACGCGAAGTCTTGGCGAGCCAATTCCCTGTAGTTTCCCGAACTACGTAGACTCTGACTTTCTCTCTTGAGAATACATAGGCGTAGAGTGCGACGCTCTATCGAGTCAATTCCCTTCCATTTAGATTTAGCAGCCGTAGATAGATTGTTTTTGCATCCTTTAGACAAACCAAGCAAGCGTGGATCCCGTCGAGTACGACGGACGTGAGGGGTGCTAACACCTTCCCCTTGCGTAACCGACTCCCGAATCTAGGATTTGGTTGCGATGACCATTCCTTTCCCCGTTTTGCGGTAGGTTTACCTCGAGCGCTTCCTTTCCCTCCTTTGGTATAAATAACGCACGGTGGCGACTCTTCTGTCAGCCGGCGCCGATTTTCGCAGTAGCGACAGCTGGCGACTCTGCTGGGGACTACGATAGTTCCTCATGCATGTGGGATCCAACATCCCATAGGAGAGTCAATCCTAGCGCTTGTTTGCTTGTCTTTTGGGTGTTTTTCATTGCTATTATTTGTTGCTGTCGTGCTGGGGAGGGTGATACTTTGAGTGATAGCCGGACCTGGGCTGCTTGAGTATGCATTTAGACGTAGTTGTGGAGATTAGTGGACGAACCTGTTTGTTGAGCAGACACAAGTTCCCCACGAAATTCACGCTCAGACGAGGTTCTCTCCGAGGTGCTTCTTTCCGATCCTGAGGATCTGAGGGGAGTCCAGACGTGAGGATTGTCGACTCTGGAGACCGATCAATTGGAAGTCAGCTAAGTGAGGCCTCTTCATGAGATGATGGTGCAACTCCTTCTGGGAATCGTATCGTCGCTTATGAAAGTCTGTGACGCTGATGACCGCATAGGATGTCGTACCTTGTCAGATTAGGTCCATACCTGTGAGTGGGAAGGTTTTTTGCAGGAAACTTAACCTCCAGACGACTCGGTTTTTTGGTTTTCGCTTCAGAGTGATTATCTCCGTCAGCAGCGCAGCAGTATTCAGAGTGTGTTGTGGGGGCTGTGATCCCGTGTTTGCTGCATTGCATTGCATTTGCATAAGCATCTTTGCATCATATTGCATAGCATTTCTCTAGCTGGCCAGAGCTCTTATCCAGCCTTTGTTGTGATTTCAGAGGGTGATTCTCGGGGGATTGTTCGAGGCAAGTGTGAATTGTTAGAAGACGACCAAGGGGTTGAAACGGATCAAGCAGAATCAAGCAGTGCCGTCAGTTGAAAGTTGTTGATAGTCATGTCAGGAAACGACTTCCAGATTGCTGATGCCTTGTCAGGTTT
Organism: Lathyrus sativus; assembly: GCA_963859935.3. NCBI lineage: Eukaryota > Viridiplantae > Streptophyta > Magnoliopsida > Fabales > Fabaceae > Lathyrus > Lathyrus sativus. The sequence continues at coordinate 142,728,677 of OZ012740.1, read as the reverse complement.
TATTATGACGTCCAATCCTTTGTATGATTCCACGTCTGACGAAGGCTTTCCGCAAGTGAATAACCTTACTGCAGCTCAACTTGTGCAGACTTCTGTTAGAGGCCAAAATCTGCACCAACAGTTTGTCATCCCAAGTGAACGTTCTTCTTCTGATGCCGCGAATTATCAGAATGTTATTCCTGCTGGTTTGATCTCCCGAAGAGAAGTTCCGATAGTGAGGACTAATAATCCATTAGCTCTTGTGCAAGCTAAGAGGTTGCACGCATTGGAGGAACAAGTCAAAGCCCTGGAAGTTAAGAACGATGTTGGTCTCAATGCTTCAGATATGTGCTTGGTTTCTGACCTAGTGTTACCTCCTAAATTCAGATCGCCGAAGTTTGAAAAGTATAAAGGAGATAGCTGTCCGAGGCTACATTTGGTGATGTTCTACAGAAAGATGACTTCGTTTGTGCAAAACGACAAGTTGATGATTTACTGTTTTCAGGACAGTTTGATTGGGGCATCTCTACGTTGGTATATGCAGTTAGAGAAGGATCATATTCGATCATGGGTGGATTTAGCCAGAGCTTTCCTGAAGCGGTATGATTACAATATGGACATAGCTCTCATTCTCATGGAGTTGCAATCTTTGTCTATGGGGATCAATGAACCTTTCAAAAAGTATGCTCGGAGATGGAGGGATTTTGCTTCCAGAGTGGAACCACCGATCCCTGACCGAGAGTTAGCAGGCATGTTCGTAGAATCCTTGCAAAGCCCGTACTTTGAGAGATTACTTGGAGTTTCGCTGAACTTTTCCGAATTAGTGGGAGTTGGAGAACGTATTGAGAATGCTATAAAGATTGGAAAAATTCAGGTTGTCTCAAGCGGTCAGGCTAGTGAAACTGAATCTCTTCACGACTATCAGAAGGAAGAAGGAGTTGTGATCAATGCCATCATGCCAGATGTTGGGTACCCTCGAGATGAATTGGTGAAATTTATTGGTTCTTCATCTTCTCAGAGATCAGTATCTTCTATGCCTTGTTATGCTGGACAGACAGCTGTGCCTAGAGCACCATATCAGGAACGTCATGTCGCTTCTCTTGAAAATCAGCGAACTCGTGGCCGAGGTTATCAGAATCAGTTTCAAAATCAGAACAGACCTCGTAGCAATTTGGAACGAAGGAATGCTCCTTCTTATCCAGTTCCTGTGTCGTACAGTCAGCTTTTGCCACAGTTGGTTCAGAATGCTTTGGTGGAACCGAAAGCTCTCAAGCCCGTGCCAGAACCTTACCCTCCTGGGTATAATCCCCAAGTTCAGTGTGGTTACCATGGTGGATCCCCAGGACATGCAACTGAGGATTGTAAAGCGTTTCAGGAGAAGGTACAACAGTTGATCGACCAGGATCGCATTTCCTTTCGAGAAGGATTTCTGTTTTTTCATACTAACTTCTCAGCTGTCTAAGCTCGTAGACTCGGAAAGTATTCCCCAGCAAAAGCCAGTGGTCCAGACAGGCAGGCGCCCTCAGCATTGGCAGTCCTCAGACTTTATATCATTTGCATTTGTAGTTTCTTTTCTATTAGTTACTACTTGCTGTAAACATTGTATGTTCCGAATGGTGATATTAATAAGGTGACTATGCATTTTTCTGAATTAATCATGTCGCTGTCGCTCATTTACTGCATTGCACTGACACTTGCATTTTATTCACTCCACTTTGTCACTGTGACTAGCAAAGATTGGAGGGAGGATGACGAAATAAACTCATAACTAATGATCGTATGCTTTCAGATAAAACCTTGTCGATGACGTACAAGGCATTGTTTCAAATCCCCTAAACACTGGAGATATAAGGAGTTAGTCCCTTGTTAACCACTTCGAGCCAGGAAGTAGAAGTTTTTTCGGACTTTTTAACCCCCACATCTTAACCCGGGGCAGGGTAGTTGTCAGTTAGCTTGACCGAGCATTCAAGTCTTACAGAGGACTGTTTCCATTCGAGGACCAATAACAGTTTATGCCTCTCAGGAGGTCGTACCTCGTCAACCACAGTGGTTAAACCTCACCAGTCAGGAGTGAGACAGTTACAATCCTTTCGGAGCAATCAAGACAACCAGTGTCACACGACTTTGTTCCAAAAGAAAGAAAAAGAAAGCCCGCTAAGTAAAGAGAAAGAAAAAGCTGGAAAGCTAATACTTAGGCAAAAATCATGGCATCCCGCTGGACTTCAAAAGAAATCGAAAAAATCGAAAAGAAATCAAAAGGAGTCAGTCTAGGCAAAAATTAGGGAATCAAAAAGAATGAAAAAGAAGGGATAGAAAAAAGATAGATCCCCAATGAAAGACAAAGTCGTGTATACAGACACCGAAAATGAAGAAGGAGTAACTGTCACTCCGAAAAACCCTGTGAGTTCCTTAATTGTGGTTCTTACCATTCAACATACCTCTCGAAGAGGCGAGCGCTTGTGCCAGGTTAACTGAACCTTAGGATCGGAGATCATCACGTAGAAGGGGTGGGTACAAATCAAAATTTGAGCCAAATATCCTTTGTTTCACAAACCGTGAACCCGACCACGATACAACCCTTAAAAGACCTAATTGAGGTAGGGTTATTCTAAAAGCGCATTACGATAAGGTTGAGTAACCTAACTCCTTCATGACTTGCTAGTCACATCCTTGTTGTGTTTTTCACTGACCACGTAAGCACTACGTTTGAACTTTGGTTCATTCGTCACTCAATCATGACATGTAAATGAGTGACAACACAAAAATTTTCAAAATCTGCATGAACACTGCATTAAGATTACCAGTCGTGAATAGACAGTTTTAATTGCAGGTTAGTAGTTGACATGAAAGAAATTCCAACAGGGAATCGTCAAGCAGGACTGAGTAATTCAGCAGTCTGAACCAGGATGGTGTATGTTGTGAAGCCCTGTAAATCCGGGGCATTGACTTCCAGTGAGTTCGGAATCAGTTAGTTTGAGGACAAGTCCCGAAATAGCAATTGATCAGGGGCAGTTTGCTTGAGAAGCAGTTGATCAGAAGTGAGTCTTCCTGAGAGCCAATCAGGGGCAATTATACAGAACATGGAGATTTGAAAGCAGATACTTCAGGTGGATAATCAGATCAGGTTAAGTCGCTAGAACGCTCATTCAGGGGCAAGTCACCCCAGAGATAGTGAAGACCAACTGGGTTGATAGGGGTTTAATGGAGATTGAATCCTGTTGTCGTATAGATACCGGGGCAAGTAATCTCGAGGTCGTCTCGTAGCAAGTTGTTCAGAGCAAGTATTCCCAAGAGTTAGATAGGGGCAAGTTGAGTGCACTGGGGCAAGTTATTAAAGCCAGTCTGTTTATCCCCAGCCGGAGTTGAGTATCGGGGAATCGTGTCAGTACCCTTAACATTCCGAAAAAGGCATTGTTGTCGTTGGATCGTTATCCTACAGCTCCAACCTGTTACGTGTCAGTAACCAGTCGTTTCCAAAGTCCAGTTCTCGCCTGGCAAACCGGTAACCAGTTCTCGTCTGGCCCATCCTTCCGTAAACATCAGTTCCCGTCTGGTGTAGTTTATTGTAAGCATCAGTTCCCGTCTGGTGTAGTTTATTGTAAGCATCAGTTCCCGTCTGGTGCAGTTTATTGTAACCAGTTCTCGTCTAGTCACCGTTTCTTCAAGTGTTGTATCAGTTCTCGTCTGGTACATGTCATCGCGTAACCAGTTCTCGTTTGGTCATCGTGTGTTTTAACCTATGCGTTATACCAGTTCTCGTCTGGTGTGCGTCAGTTTTCAACCAGTTCTCGTCTGGTTGTCTATGCCTCAGTCTGTTATCCAGTCAGCCCCGTCTGATGTTCAAACACAAAAATCAATTTTCGTTCAATTTTCCTAATCTATTTTGCTATCAGTTCTCGCCTGGTAGTCTACCTCTGAATGCTAGTTCTCGTCTAGTATTTTCCATATCTTCCACTGTGTACATAATCCATGTTCATACTAAACCAGAAAAACAAAAACCTAAAAGGTATCTGACACAGTAATTCCCAATGACTCGCATGTTGTCATGTTCCCCGATACGAAGCTCGACGGATACCAGTGCTCCGATTAATGTTTGAATTCCTTGTGGATGTTGTTAAATCAGAATTGCTCCTCTTCAGCAGATGAAAGCCACGTATTATCCCTGCAAGAGTTGAGATTGCATTTTACCCCGTATTAGAGTAGGATCAGGAGTATCCCCAGCAGATTAAGATTGATATCCTTGATAGTAGGGGCATTTCCAGCAGCGTGCCGTTTACAATCAACCCCAGTTTGGGTCAATCCCCCACAGAGCACAATCAGTTGCCAATGGTTTGAAGAGAGCATCCCCAAGCAGGGTTGTTTTTTCTTTCTCCCCAAGCAGGGTTGCCTTGCCATTTCTCCAGCAGGATGGTTATCCCCAGCGGATTTGGTTTCCCTTTTCCAACATTTATTTTGTTGAGTTGATTCTGTGATATCAGGCTACCTTCAGTGGAGTTGACGTTGCCTTCGGCATCTATTTTGCCAAGTGGTTGCAGACCTGGTGTTCTCTGGCAGCTCGAGCCTGCATTTACACTTGCATATATCTTCATAGCATTGGTACAAACATATAGCATTTTCATGCCGTCTGGGGCATCGCATTTTCAAACAAACGCATAGCATTTCCATGCCGTATGGGACATTGCATCATTCTCAGACATATGCATTTCGAAACATGGACCAGGTTGGTTACCTCATGGCTTTCGAGTATGTTCCCTTGCAGAGTTGTTCGGTTAAGCTTCTCTTCTCCCCCGGCGGAGTGATTCTTCACATTTGGTTGTTACGTCAGCAACGAGAAAAAAAAGAAAGATTGACATATATCAGTTTCTGAAGCTGCCTCCTGTTGACAGAATGGGTGCCGAGCAGTCGATTCAGAAGTTCCCCAGGAGAATTGTCCTCAAGTTCGCCATGAACTGTGAGATGACAGGATTTGATCCCATAAGTGAGATGGGAATCAAGGTGTTTGCTATCTGAAGCATTATTTCAATACTTGTGGCGTCACACAGGTGATTGATGTTGAAAAGGAGAGAAATTTTTATCAGATAATTGACCAGTTGTTGCCGTGACAACCAAACTTCAGTTCATGGGAGGCTATTCCTCAAGCAGTTTTGCAGTATATTCCCACGGTTGGCAAATTTCAGGGTTTCATTGGTATTCAACCGTCATCTACCTTTGAATGTTTGAAGGCTGAGCGCTCTTCACCCATTCAGGGCCAAGCCGCTTGAATAGGGGCAGCTGTTGCACCCTAAAATTTGACCAACCGGGTCCCGTATTTGGTTCATGTTTCGACGCATGACCGCATTCGCATCCGCATATCGCATACAGTGCATTTTTCCAGTTATATTGATTTTATCGGGATCACAGCCCTCTCCTCGCATTTCAGGTGTTTTTTACTCAGTTAGATAAGTAGAATCGTATTTTTGGGAAGTCGTGCTCTTCCCGGTGTTTTCAGCTCGCACTGTTGTTTTTGGGGATATTTCGGTGTCCGTTTACTTTTACCGGTTATTCCGGTGCGCTCTCACGGTTTTATTTGTTAATTTGTACTGTTTCTGTTCCCTCTGGAATTATTGTGATTTTTCCGGATTTTATTAGATATTATTAGGGTTTTAATAGATTTTTTTTATCGTTTTAGAATAATGTTTAGAGATTAATATTTGTTTTTAATAGGTTGTTAGATATTAATTTCTTTTAGATAGAATAGTTTCTAATAGAATATTAATAGAATTTCCTTTTTTAGATTTTATATAGATTTTCTTTAAATGGCATTTAATAGAATATTAGATTTTATATAGAAATTAAATAGATTTTCTAAAATTAAATAGTTTTAACAGTTTTTAGAAATAGTTTTAATAGAGATTAATAGTTTTTTCTATTAGTTAGAATATTAATTGTCTAGGATTAATTGTTTTGTTTAATCTAGGTTAATCGATTAGATTTTATTAGTTAAGTAGTTAATTAGGATCAGTTAGTTTTAATCAAGTATTAATCCATTTTAATCCATATTAGTCCAGCCAATCCTCATATTGGGCTTTTTATCCAAGTATTTTCGAGTAGGCCCACTTCAGCAAGTCCAGAAAATTGCCACATGTCCAACTATAAAGCATTCCACGAGTCTCTCTCTCAAGAGGCCACATCACATTTTCCACTTCACTCAGAGCCAACACATCACCTTTCCCTCTCTCCCCCATCTCACACGTAACCCCCACGTGGCTTCACGCATGGCTCCCCTCAGCATCCACACTCGCCACTTGGCCTCGCCTGAGCTCCACCGGTTGCATGGTCGGCGGCCATGCAACCACCGCCCCTAACCTCTTCCGACCACCCTAACAACCCACCAGAAACTGCAAATCTTCACCAGATTCATCTCTTCTCTGATCTTCTCCGTTCATCACCAACAACACCCTCCGATCATCAATGATCATCAAGACTTCTCCAGAAACTCTTCAGAGTTCATCAGATCGCCAGATTCCAAGATTCGTCCGTTCATCAATATTCCCAGAATCATCAAGATCTCCCACGATCTTCATCAAACTCATCAAATCCAAGAACTTCACGCGTTCTTCGCCAATTCTCCAGAAGATTCATCGCGTTCGAGATTCAACCGTGTTCATCGTATTCGTCAGAACCTTCATACGGTTCATCAATCATTTCCCCAGAAAGTTCCTCAGAAGCTTATCACCTTCAAGAAAATCCCCAGACACCTTCAAAGACTCCATCAGTTCAACACCGTTCTTCATAATCATTTCCTGAAACCCTCATTTGTTCAGAACTGTCAACATGCAAATCGCCTCCAACCGTCCAAGATCATCAAGAACCTCACGCGACCTTCATCTGTCATCCTTCAACTTTCTAGATTACTTCGCCGATTCGTTCATCCAGGCCAAGAACAATCTCCAGAAATCTCTTCAAGAACTATCAACATCATCCGATCAGTTTTTTTTCTCACTTGAGTTTCTCTCTTTCAATTGTTGTAAAGTTTTAGGGCGAAAGGTTGATGGTAGAAAGGTTTGTAAGAGAGAGTTTGTGAGGGAGACGGAAGAGAAAGGAGATGGAATCTGAGAGAGGAGAAACGGAGGATGTGAACAGTGGCGGGGAAGGGAAAAGGGTTAGGGTTTGATCAAGTGAAGAGTGAGGGAGGGTGGACTCAATGGGCATGGGCCTTGGGCCCAATTCCTTTCCCAATTCACACCCTTAATCTCTTTCTTCCCACCTCTGTGTGTTTAACGGACCTGGGCTGGGCCCAGCGAACCCCATTCAATCTTACACCCTCTGTTTTTCTTTATTCTCCCCCTCCCCTTTATTTTTTGTTGGTTTTTGTTGGGCTTAGCCCAGTTCCTTTTGTTTTTTTTACTGCTGCACATCCCCCTGTAACAATTGTACCCCCATCCCTTTGTATTTTCTTTTTTTTTTAATATTTCCTTTTATATTTATTTCATAGTTCTTGTTGATATAAAAAATAGAGAAAAGAATATTAAAAAAGGAAATATGAGAAAAAATAGTTAAAAAAAAGAGTATAAAAATATTAGTTTGTAGATTTCATATTTTCTTTAGAATAAATATTCTTCATAGGAGTTTATTTTACCTTTTTAGAGGTAGTTTTAGAAGTCCATTTGTTAGGGGACTATTTTCCATTTGATTTTCCATTATAGATGGATAGGATAGTATTTTCTAGGAGTTTTTTTTCGTATTCAATCATTGTAACCATTTTTCAGAATGTTAATAAAACGAGATTTGAGCTGTGGTCCCGAAGTAGCCGAACTACAGCTGCTCTGATTTCTCGTACCAGACGAGAATATGTAGGCATAGGATGCGATATCCTAGCGAGCACACTAACAACTAACTTCTGTGTTCTCTCGCTGCTGTGCGATCGAGACTTTCCCGCTGACGACTGATGTTATCCCTTTCTCTTGCCCGAGTGCATTTGAGACCAGACCGTAGTTTTTCCCATAGGTTCCCGTACCTTTAAAACCAGATTAATTTCTCACTCCTGTGTGAGAACCGCCCAGTCTAGCCGTAGTTAGCCCGAACTACGTAAGCTCTGATCTTCCATGCTGTGTGGAAGTACGTAGGCACAAGACGCGATGTCTTGGCGAGCCAATTCCTTGTAGTTTCCCGAACTACGTAGACTCTGACTTTCTCTTTTGAGAATACGTAGGCGTAGAGTGCGACGCTCTATCGAGTCAATTCCCTTCCGTTTAGATTTAGCAGCCGTAGATAGATTGTTTTTGCATCCTTTAGACAAACCAAGCAAGCGTGGATCCCGTCGAGTACGACGGACGTGAGGGGTTCTAACACCTTCCCCTTGCGTAACCGACTCCCGAATCCAGGATTTGGTTGCGATGACCATTCCTTTTCCCGTTTTGCGGTAGGGTTACCTCGAGCGTTTCCTTTCCCTCCTTTGGGATAAATAACGCACGGTGGCGACTCTTCTGTCAGCCGACGCCGATTTTCGCAGTAGCGACAACGACCCTCCGCTGAGATGTTTTACTTTTCAAGACTTCGTTCTCGCGCCTACGCTGGAAGAGTATGCTGATTTGCTAGGTGTTCCTATCAAGAGGCAGATGCCTTTTGTTCATATGGATGTTGAACCTGATCTGGCTGGTTTAGCTCCTTCACTTCATCTGGACGCCTCCGAGTTAGTATTGACTAGTTGGAACAAGGTTCCTGGGTTCTCCTTGCAATTTCTGGTGGGTAAGGCTCAGCAGTGTGCCAAGGACGGATGTTGGGTCGCGTTCAATGCCATCCTCGCTCTATGCATATATGGCATCATCCTGTTCCCTAACATGCCCGATTTTGTAGACTTCGATGCATTTCACATCTTCGCATCAGGGAATCCAGTCCCTACCTTGATAGGAGATGTCTATCATTCAGTCCACTACAAAAACGAGAACAGGAGGGGGAAGAATGTCTCGTGCTGCATACCCTTGCTTTATAAATGGCTTGATAGCCATCTGCCCAAGAGGGGTCCTTTTGTCTTGTCTGCAGCCACAGCTGAGTGGCCTGAGCGTCTGATGAGTTTATCTGCAGAGGATGTTGACTGGTTCGACAGAGATAGGTTGGGTACTGAGGTGATCTTCAGTTGCAGCGGGTTTCCAAATGTGCCTCTGGTAGGCAGGAAGGGCTGTATAAATTACAACCCATCATTGCTAGTTCGACAGTTCGCGTATGCTTTGAGAACTCCGCCGAAGGATGAAGAGGTACAGGAATCTCTGTACCTCACTGGTCTTCTAGAGGGGGATCTGTTGTCCAAACTTCAGCGCGCGTGGAACGGTATCAGTAAGCAAGGAAAGCCATTGCTGGGAAAAAGCAACAGTCAAGCCTACCCTCCGTATTTGACTTGGATCAGAGCCAGAGTAGATGCTATAGGGATGCCGTTTCCTCATGCCAAGCCAGAAAGCCCTCCAACAATCGAAGAGCCTACTACTGTGCCCATTCAACAGCATAATCAGGTGTTAGCCGAGCGGGATGAATTGAAACGGGCAAACGAAGAACTGGAGAAGGAATTGGCTCAGCTTCGAAGTGAGAGGAACAAAGCCGTTCATTCTTTCAAAAGGCAGACAGAGTTGGTGAACCAACTAGGTACAGACCTGACTAAGCAGATAGCCGAGCGTGAACACATGGGTCGAGACTTCGAAGCTGTCAACAACGTACTGGCTACGAAGAAGCAGCACTTGGACGAGGCATATCGGAGGATATCCAAGTTCAACCAGCACAGGAAGGCTTCCCTGGCCACCAGGAAAGAGCGGGAAGATAAGCTGATGCTACAGATCTCCAAGCTGGAAGCCAAGGTGAAGGACAGTGAGCAGAGGTTTGATGAAGAAACCGCCCGCAGATACGCCGCCGAAGGCCAGCTCAACAAAGCTCTCGCTAACCTGAAGGAGCGCAAGCTGACGTTTGAGTCCAAGAAGCGGAAATTAGAAGATTGCTTCGGCGAAGGAGCATGGGAAAGTTCGGTTGAAGGACTTCAGTATACCATTGTGCAGAGGGAATTACTCGTCGAGGGGTTGCTCACTCTGCCGGATCATCCAGAGACGAAGGAGTTGTTAGAAGAGTATCGCGCCCGTGGCCGTACTTGACTATTTGTATTCCTTTTGTTTTGATCATTGTTGTATGCTGACCATCACCAGGCTTGTTGGCTGAGGTCACGCTGTTGGTTCATCTTGTACTCGCTGATGCTATGTACTGCCTTGATAGGCTTTCTTTATATATGAGATTGTTATTTCCATGATTGGACTCGGACTTCTTCTTATTATTATTATTATCAGCACCGACACTCAGGCACTAGGATCGGGGGAAATCTCCCAAACACACAGACACACGCATGCATTTGCATGAAGCATTTGCATGTCGAGCATTTTGTTGTTTTTCCTAACCCTTTAGTGTTTACAGGTTTTTCAGGTTTACAGGTTGTCCCAGGTGGTTTCCGGTGGTTCCAGGATTGATCAGAGGCTAATTCACCGTTATCCGACTAGAGCTAATCAGACCAGAATCATGGATCAAGTGCAGACATATGTTCAGGAGCTCCGCGAGAGGATGGACCACTTCATGGAGCTCTTGCAAGTGGTCGCCAATAGCCAGGACCAGCTCAGGACTTTGGTTCAGCCTTTGATCTCCAGGGTTGATAGCAACGGCATACTCCACGGTGGGACCGTGCCAACTCCTCCACCAGTCGATACTCCACATAATGGTGTCCCCGTGGTCGGGGGAAACGGCAGTGCTAATGGCAATGTGATGGCCAACATCGGACTCAATACGACGGGCGTCGGTAATGGGAGTCTGGGAGCTAATGTCAACATCGGGCCGGGCAACGGCAATGCAGACGTCGGGAATCTGTTGGTACCTCAGCCATGGCTTGAGGATCATCAGGATGATGTGTTCTCTCAAAGAGGTGCTGAAGGGGAGCTGAATGTTGAAGTGCGACTCAGATTCAAAGCACTTGAAGATAAAATGAGAGATATCGAGAATCAGAATACTTTGGGCGTTGATATGTCCAAGCTGGGATTAATTGCTGATTTCAAGGTACCTCCTAAGTTCAGGGTACCTGAATTTGAAAAATATAAGGGCACCACTTGCCCTCGTGTCCACCTGAGATCGTACTACAGGAAGATGTCTGCTCATTCCGAAGACGAGAAGTTGCTGATGCACTTCTTCCAGGACAGTCTTTCCGGGCCATCCCTCGAGTGGTACATGGGTCTGGAGCCCACTAGTGTGCGCACATGGAAGGATCTCGCTGAAGCGTTTGTGCACCATTACCAGTACAATAGCGACTTGGCCCCGAACCGAGTCCAGCTCCAGAACCTATCGCAGAGGAATAATGAAGGATTCAAGGAGTACGCCCAGCGGTGGCATGAGTTGGCAGCTCGGGTTCAACCGCCGATGGTTGAACGAGAGCTCGTGCAGATGTTTGTAGCTACCTTCCCAAGGGTCTACTATGAAAAATTAGTCAGCGGTATGTCTGGGACGTTCTCAGCTCTCATTATCATGGGCGAGCACGTCGAGAATGGAATCAAGATCGGGAAAATTCAAGGTGAGTCATCCTCAGCTGGAGGAGGTGGAAAGAAACCTTATGCTGGCAAACGACGAGAAGGAGAAGTGAGCGCTGTGACCAACGCTCGAAGGAGGGGCAAAGGCCCTCAGCAGCAGATAGCCAGTATAAATATCCCAGCGGCTCCGCAACAGCAGCAGCAGCAGTAGCAACCGAATCAACAGGGATATAGAAAGTACCAGAATCGGGCATCTTTGGCAAACCGTCACTTCGAAGCACCGCCCATGTCGTACGCGCAACTCTTGCAGACCTTGCTTCAGCTTCAGTTGGTCCAGAAGAGGACGATGGCTCCCTTGACAGGGGCACCTCCGCCAGGGTACAATGCAAACGCCACTTACGATTTCCACTCAGGGGCACCAGGCCAAACGATCGAGAACTGCAAAGCCTTCAAGCACAAGGTGCAGGACTTGGTGGATGCCAAGATCATTATATTCTCTAACAATGTGCCCAATGTCACAAAGAATCCTATGCCGAATCATAGGGGAGGCGGAGTGAACACCATTATCGAAGAAGAGAGTGCAGATCTGTTGACTGACGTCAAAGAGCTAAAGACGCCGCTTAGCTTCGTTAAAGCTAAGTTGCTGAAAAGAGGGTTCTTTCCAGGGTGCGGAGAACTATGCATGGACTGTGCCACGCATTCTGATGGATGTGAGCAGTTGGTCGAAGGAATTCAAAGTCTGATGACTGAGGGGATTCTGCAGTTTAGCCGGAAGGCTGAAAGTGTATCAGGAGAGGTAGTGTTGAAGCAGGCCAATGAAGTCGCCACCATCACCATCCCTCGCCAGCCAATAACCATTTCTGCGCCCAGACCACCCACCATCACTATCACCAAAGCCGGGCCGATACCATTCGAGAGCACTAACGCCGTTCCGTGGCATTATGGGGCTGAAGTCTATTGCAACGGACAGAAGTTGGAGCTGGAGCCGTATGGGTCGACTGTGAAGAACCTCGCAGGAATCAGTGGTATTACTCGTAGCGGAAGAGTGTTTGCACCGCCGGAGGACGTGGCAGAGAAAGTGGTCAAAGCTGATGCGGCCGGTAAGGGTAAAAGCAAAGTCGTTGAAGAAGTCCTGTGTGGGGTAGAAAAAGATTTGCTGGTCAAAGACGCCGAGGAGTTTATGTGGTTGATCAAAAAGAGTGACTACAAGATTGTAGACCATCTACATCAGACGCCTTCGAAGATTTCTATTCTCAACTTGTTGCTGTGTTCTAAAGCACACCGCAATGCGCTGCTGAAGGTGTTGAACGCCGCCTACGTACCGCAAGAGATATCGGTGAATCAGATAGAAGAAGTGGTAGCCCACGTTAATGCTGGCAATGGGCTAGGTTTCACAGACTTAGAGCTGACGCCAAAAGGGAGAAATCACAATAGCGCCCTGCACATCTCGATAGAGTGTAGGGGCACAATCATGTCGCACGTGCTGGTGGACACGGGTTCGTCGCTCAATGTCCTTCCGAAGAAGGCATTAATGAAGTTGGACACTCGTGGAGTGCTCTGCACACCCAGTGATCTGGTTGTGAAGGCGTTCGACGGAACTAAACGCCATGTTTTCGGAGAGGTGACCCTGCCGATCCAAGTCGGTCCGGAAACGTTCGACGCGGTCTTTTATATTATGGACATCATGCCTGCCTACAGTTGTCTCTTGGGTCGGCCATGGATCCATGCTGCTGGTGCCGTGACCTCCACGTTGCACCAAAAGCTCAAATATGTTGTCGGAGGAAGCATAGTAACCGTGTGCAGCGAGGAGGACATAATGGTGAGCCATTTGTCATCCTTTAAGTATGTTGAAATGGATGGCGAAATCCATGAGACTCTTTGCCAAACGTTCGAAGCTGTCAAGGTGAAAGACGTAGCTCTTGTAGTCACAGAAAAGCCAGAGATGAATCTCTCCTCGTTCAAAGAAGCTCGGGCCGTTGTCCAAGCTGGATCTACCCCAGGCTGGGGGCGAATTTTGGAGATACCCAACAAACAGGATAAGTTTGGGTTGGGATATTCTCCTAGAGCTGAAGCTTCTTCTTCTTCGTCTAGCAGTGCGTCTCGAGGTAAAGGGCCGATCCAACTTACCAGTGGCGGAGTGATTTTCGAAAGCATCAACGCGGTGTCTGAAGACAGCGGGGATAGCGATTGTGACCTCGACTCTTGGATTCAGCCAAGCAAGCCAGGCGAGGGCCTCAACAATTGGACCATCAAGGATATCATCCAGATGACAAGTGAAGAGTAATGATTTACTTTTTCCAATCATTGTACAACCCTATGTCCTACCCGGGGCATAGCGGTTTTATTGTCAGGGCCTTATTGGATTATGTACATGCATTTTGTTAATAAATCAAAGGCGTTTTCTTCGTATTCAAATTTTGTGATCTCTGTTATTCCTGTTTTATATTTGCTTTGAAAAACAGTAAAATGGCAATGAGGTTTGTGCTAACCTGCATATCCATGTTTAAACTTAACCCTTGTTATTGCAGGATCCACATAACAGATGACATCGACCCTGGACCCTCTACGGCTCACTTCGACTTTGATTGCTCGATCTATCAAGCCGAAGAAGAGATTGATGAAGACGAAGACCTTCCTGAAGAGTTGGCCCGCTTGTTGAAACAAGAGGAAAAAGTTATTCTGCCTCATGAAGAGGAGATTGAGATCGTGAATTTGGGTTCTGAAGAGCTCGTCAGAAATGTCAGGATAGGGGCTGCTTTGCAGAGTGATGTCAAGCAGAGATTGGTCGAGATGCTAAGAGAGTATAGTGACGTCTTTGCTTGGTCATACGAGGATATGCCCGGACTTGACACGGACATCGTGGTCCACCACTTGCCGCTGCGAGAAGATTGTCGTCCCGTTAAGCAGAAGCTTAGGAGGACGAGACTAGATATGGCCGTTAAGATCAAAGAAGAAGTGCAGAAACAGCTTTATGCTGGCTTTTTAGCGGTCACCACTTACCCTCCGTGGGTCGCCAACATAGTGCCTGTACCGAAGAAGGAAGGTAAGGTACGCATGTGCTTCGATTATCGGGATTTGAATAGGGCGAGCCCTAAAGATGATTTCCCGTTGCCTCATATCGATGTGTTGGTCGACAACACAACCCAGTTCTCCGTGTTTTCGTTCATGGATGGCTTCTCCGGTTACAATCAGATCAAGATGGCACCGGAGGACATGGAGAAAATGACGTTTATCACTCCCTGGGGAACATTTTGCTATAAGGTAATGCCCTTCGGTCTGAAGAACGTAGGGGCCACTTACCAACGAGCAATGGTAACTTTGTTTCATGACACGATTCATCATGAGATTGAAGTCTATGTTGATGACATGATTGCGAAGTCCCAAACGGAGGAAGAACATCTGGTCAATTTGTTGAAGCTTTGTGAGAGGCTTAGGAGGTTCAGGTTGAGGCTGAATCCTAACAAATGTACTTTCGGAGTACGGTCCGGAAAATTACTGGGGTTTATCGTAAGGGAACGAGGCATCGTGGTTGATCCTGCGAAAATAAAAGCCATTCAAGAAATGCCAGCGCCGAAAACAGAAAAAGAAGTTCGTGGTTTCTTGGGCCGAATAAACTACATTCCTAGGTTTATCTCTCAGCTCACGGCCACGTGTGAACCAATGTTCAAGCTTTTAAAGAAAGATCAGGCGATTACTTGGAATGAGGATTGCCAAAAGGCATTCGACAAGATAAAGCAGTATCTTTAAGAACCTCCAATCTTGATACCCCCGGTGGCTGGACGAACATTAATCATGTACTTGACAGTTCTAGAGAATAGTATGGGGTGTGTTCTTGGTCAGCACGACGAGACGGGCAGAAAGGAGCATGCCATTTACTACTTGAGTAAGAAGTTCACGGACTGTGAATCTCGCTACTCGATGCTGGAGAAAACGTGTTGTGCACTAGCCTGGGCTGCCAAACGTGTACGACAATACATGCTCAATCACACCACTATGCTAATTTCGAGGATGGATCCGATCAATTACGTCTTCGAGAAGCAGGCTCTTTCGGGCAGGATTGCCAGATGGCAAATGGTGTTAACAGAATATGATATTCAGTACGTGTCCCAGAAGGCCATCAAGGGAAGCGTATTGTCTGAATACCTGGCCGAACAGCCGATCGAGGATTACCAGCCGATGAAATTTGAATTCCCTGACGAGGATATTATGTTTCTCAAAGCGAAGGATTGCGATGAGCCATTGCCCGACGAGGGGCCAGACAGAAGATCCCAGTTGAAACTGATATTCGATGGGGCGGTTAATTCCTATGGAAGTGGCATCGAGGCGATCATCACGACTCCCCACGGATCCCACATCCCGTTCACTGCGAGACTGACGTTTCCAGTCACCAATAATGAGGCGGAGTACGAAGCATGCATTATGGGTCTAGAAGAGGCAATTGATTTGAGAATCAAGAATCTAGACGTATATGGTGATTCAGCGCTTGTGATCAACCAAATTAAAGGGGAGTGGGAGACTCGTTAATCGAATTTGGTGCCATACATGAATTACGCCAGAAGGCTACTTCCGTTCTTTGATCGAGTAGAACTCCATCATGTGCCCAGGGTTGAAAATCAGATGGTTGATGCCTTAGCCACGTTGGCTTCAATGTATAAAGTCAATTTTTGGAATGAGGCTCCAAGAATTGTCCTTTCGCGTCTTCATAGACCGGCATTTGTCTTTGCAATCGAGGAAGCCGCCGACGGCAAGCCATGGTTCCATGACATCTAGACTTTCCTTATGACTAAGGAGTATCCTGCGGGTGCGTCAACCCAGGATAAGAAGACTCTGAGGAGGCTGTCTGGAAACTTTTATCTCAATCCTAATGGAGTGTTGTATAAAAGAAACCACAATCTCGTGCTACTCATATGTGTAGATGAGAAAGAGGCGAGTATGCTCATGGAAGAAGTCCATCAAGGCATATTTGGTACGCACGCCGGCGGGCATGCTATGACGAGAAAGATCCTGAGAGCAGGATACTACTGGCTGACAATGGAGTCGGATTGCTTCAGATTCGCGAAGAGATGTCATAAATGCCAGATTTATGCTGATAAAGTTCATGTGCCGCCGTGCCCGTTGAATGTCATGTCCTCCCCGTGGCCGTTCTCCATGTGGGGCATCGACATGATAGGCAAGATCGAGCCCACTGCGTCTAATGGTCATCGCTTCATTCTAGTAGCTATCGAATACTTCACCAAGTGGGTGGAGGCAGCCTCATATGCTAATGTGACCAAGCAGGTGGTGGCTAAATTCATAAAGAGGGACATCATCTGTCGTTACGGAATTCCCGAGCGGATCATTACTGATAATGGTTCGAATCTGAATAACAAGATGATGAAGGAGCTGTGCCAGAGTTTCAAGATTGAACACCACAACTCATCTCCTTACCGGCCGAAGATGAATGGCGCCGTTGAAGCGGCCAACAAGAACATAAAGAAGATTGTTCAGAAGATGGTTGTGACCTACAAAGATTGGCACGAGATGCTGCCATTTGCACTGCACGGTTATCATACGACGGTACGTACGTCAACCGGGGCAACTCCTTTCTCCTTGGTGTACGGTATGGAAGCAGTCCTACCGTTAGAAGTGGAGATCCCTTCTTTGTGAGTTTTGGTTGATGTGAAACTCGACGAGGCAGAATGGATTACGAACCGACTGAACCAACTCAGCCTGATGGACGATAAGAGGTTAGCATCGATTGCATTTGGTCGTCTGTACCAAAGCCGAATGAAGAAAGCTTATGATAAGAAGATGCGTCCTAGAAGCTTTCAGACGGGTGATCTCGTCCTGAAGAAGATTCTTCCTCCACACTCCGATCACCGGGGCAAGTGGACTCCGAATTACGAAGGTCCGTACATCGTCAGCAAGGTCTTCTCGGGAGGAGCTTTGTTGTTATCCACGATGGATGGTGAAGATTTTGCATCCCCGGTGAACGCGGACGCAGTTAAAAAATACTTTGCTTGAAAGCGACCCGCTGGACAAAAAAAAGAGAGTCCAGGCAAAAATGGGGCATCCCGGCGAACCAAAAACAGAATAAAAGGTTCGGGCAAAAATTAGGGATATAAATTGAAAAAATGTACACCCGCGAAGTCGAAAACCTACACTGGGCGGCTTCGGCAAAAAAGAGTATCCCGGTGAACTGAAAACCCGCAAAGGGCGGTTCACGCAAAAGTTAGGGATTTGAAAAAGCAAATGACTGCGTTCCGCGTGTGGACTTTCTTTGTTTAGTGGTTTGGAAGACCTGGGGGTCGTTCATCTGAATCAATCTCTTCCGAAGCTGAAGCGTAGGAGAAATATCAAAGTCGAGTGGGTCATAGAGGGATCAACTCATGGTGTTCGTCTACGCCTCGTTGCCGACATTTGTATATACTGATGTATATTTATGTTTTATTTTTGTGCGGCTTCCTCATTCCAGGAGCTTGCATATGTTGTAAAACATTTTTACCCATTCAGGGGTTCGTTATCAATAAAATGCATACTATTCAGCGATTTTGTTTGCCTGTTTAGCATTTATCTGTTTTGTTTGCGAAAAAGAACGCCGATGTTTTTGATAAAATGCGCATGCATAAACTTACCGGCCTAGGCCACTGATTGTTGAAGCAATTAATTACTTGAATATTGCCACAAGATGATAACCTTGATAGGTCCCTTTGAGAAGGGTATCTTGTCTGTTTGTTTGTGTTGTTACAGGTGTAGCATGTTCCAGACAGTGCGCCGTGCGCATCCCTGAAGAAGGATGATTCCTCTTTCTCCAGCAGAGTTCAGTAGCCTCTCCCTGCAGAGTCTGAACGCGAGATCGTGAGCATTGATATGTCTCCCCAGGCAGAGATGATTCTCTCCCCAATCAGATGTATCCTGAAGGAACGTCACCTCCTCAGCTGAGTCAGGCGCCGAAGCACGTGTTCATCCCCCAGCACCGGGTCACAAGTGCAGGTTTCGTAGGAAACTATTCGTACGCCGAAGTATGCAGCAACTGATGGTGCAAGACTGAAGTCTCCAGCGGAATTGAAATTCCCCACCAGAGTCGTACTCTCCCCCGAAGTCGGATGATTCCTTCTTCTCCAGCGGAATTGAAATTCCCCCGCAGAGTCGTACTCTCCCCCGAAATCGGATGATTCCTTCTTCTCCAGCAAAACTGAAATCCCCCCCCAGAGTCGTACTCTCCCCCGAAGTCGGATGATTCCTTCTTCTCCAGCGGAATTGAAATTCCCCCGCAGAGTCGTACTCTCCCCCGAAGTCAAATGATTCCTTCTTCTCCAGCGGAATTGAAATTCCCCCGCAGAGTCGTACTCTCTCCAGCGAAGCAGAATGATTTCTTCTTCCTCAGCCGAGTTTGCAGATCCCCCAAGAGAGCCGAATCCTTGGAAGTTGCTCAAGCCATGATTGGCTCTCCCCAGTGGAAGGTTGAACAGCCGAAGTTGTTTCCCCACCATAGCCGTTATCTCCAGAGAAGTAGCCGAGACGGCCACGTAGTTTATTCCCGCGATTGACATCGCTTTCCTTCAGCAGGTCCTAGTTCTCGTAGAGCTTCGTTCCCCTGAAGCAATTAACTGAAGTTGTTTCCCCCGCAGCAGTCAACTGAAGTTGTGTCCCCTGCGGAGTCCAATTGATATTGGCGGGACTATGTTCTCCTCAGTAGGATGATTCCTCTATCTGAGTAGTTCTTTCTCCTTAACAGGAGGATTCCCCCTTCGGCATTTATTTTGCTGACGGGATCGCATCATTTTGCATGATTGCATAGCATTTATCATAAACGCATAGCATTTCCACCGTGTGGAGCATTGCGCCATCGCCGAGGCATATGCATAATAAACATGATCTAGGTTGTTACCGTTCTTGTTTTCCAGGTGTTCCGCCGTAAAATTGATTGCTCAGGATGATTCCTGACATTCTCCCCAACGAAGTCGCTTGCTCAAGATGATTCTTGAGATCCCCAGCGAAGTCTTCGGTTCAAGATAATTCTTGAATTCCTCAGCAGGGTCGTTTGCTTAAGATGATTCTTAAGTACCCAGCGCAGTCTCTAGAGTTGGTTGCTCAAGCTGATGCTTAGAGTCCCCAGTAAAGGTTGCCCAGGATGATTCCTGAAATCCCCAACAGAGTGCTCGCTCAGGATGATTCCTGAAAGCTCCAGCATGGTTACCGGTGCAAGATGATTCTTGAAGGTCCCCGGCAGAATTATTGGTTCAAGATGATTCTTGTAGTCCTCAGCAGAGTTGATTCATCCAGAATGATTTCTGGACCCCCGGAGCGGAGTTACTTGATAGTTCTCCAGATTCCCCAGCAGCGAAGCGTCATCCCCAGCAGGTTTCTAACGGCGAAGTTGAAACCTCCCTTGAAGACTCCATGATTGAAGTCTGACCGTGTTAATGAAGCAGTTCTCTCAGCTGATGCGGAGTGCCTGATGGCAGAGGTTTAGATGTTCCCAGTTGGCTCATGGTTGACCAAGAATTCTATTCCCGACTTGCTGATGAAGTCCGGCTGATGCCTGACAGTAATTTGGAATGCCTGATGGCATGATCAACCTGATGGTTGAAGTCCGGCTGATGCCCGACAGATGTCTTTGAATGCCTGATGGCATGATTAACCTGATGGTTGAAGTCCGGCTGATGCCCAACAGATGTCTTTGAATGCCTGATGGTTGAAGTTCGGCTGATGCCCGACAGTTTCTTTGAATGCCTGATGGCATGATCAACCCGATGGTTGAAGTTCGGCTGATGCCCGACAGTGTTCTTTGAATGCCTGATGGCATGATCGACTATGTATTACCGGTTACCGTGTGACCAATTCCCCAGTAGGGTTGTCGTGCAACTGTTATGCTTAGTGTCGAAGATGTTCCTACCGTCCAGAGTATCGTTCATCTGTGTGTGGTATCCAGACCTCCAGCAAGATCATTGCCACGTGTTCATATTATTATTCTCTCCCACAGAGTCTATTATTCAAGTTCGTATTTCCCCAATGGATTTTCTTCACCCTGACGGCGAGGTCAGACGATGTTGAGAGTTGACGGCGAAGTTAGATTATTTTGAGTACTTGACGACAATGTCGGGTGTTTCCCAGAGTTATAGTGGGCTGGCGGCGATGTCAGATAGTTTGGTTTCCCAGCGGCGAGGTTGGATGTTTGTCTGACGGTGATGTCAGATAGTTTGATTCTCAAGCGATAATGTTGGATGTTTGTTTCTGGCGGTGATGTCAGGTGATTTAGTTTTCCAGTGGCGATGTTGGGTGTTTTGGTTGTCCGACGGCGATGTCAGACGCTTTATTTTCATGAATGCCTGACGGCGAGTTCCGGTGTCTGATGACAATGTCAGAGGAACTTAATGTGGATAACTGACGACAAGGTTCAGATCAGTATGTCTCCAGCTAGTTGTCGTGCAACTATTATTTTAGTGTTCGAAGATCTGTTCCCACCAGAGTACCGTGTGCTTGTGCAGTTGGCAAATTTCCGGGTTTATCGATATTCAACCATCTCGCACCTTGATTGGCTGAGAGTCGTTCGCTCCTCACCCAGTCAGGTTCAAGCCGTTTGAATAGGGGCAGCTGTTGCACCCCAAAATTTGACCAACATTTATTTACCAAGCTTGTGTTCATCTCATTCATCATCTGCATCTCATTGATATGAGGGTAGTAGATCAGGAGGTATGATCACCCAGCAAGAGTTATATGAGACTGTGAAGCTAGCCAAGAAAGTTATTCAAGTGTTCAAAGGTTGATACCTTTGTCAGAGAACTCCAGAGATCCTCAGAGGAATTGGTTGAAACCAAGGTTGTGTGTCTCATAACTTGAGAGTTGTGGGAGCTTCTCAGATGATTCTGAGACTATGAGGATGGACTTGAAGCTTTGGGAAAGCTTATGAGATGTCTTGAAAGCCATCATGAAGCCTAGAGAGGTCATTGTTCAAGAATTCAGAAGACTTAGCCATGAGTGGTGGAATTAGGGTTTGATTGGGTCAACCCTAGGTCAACTGATGATTTGGAGAGGGTTGGGACCTAATCCAAGAGCCATGTGATCATGAAATGATGCATTGAGATGCTATAAGGATGATTCCTAGACCAAATCTTCATGATTGAGGAGTTTGAGAAGTTTCAAGCTAGGGTTTCTAAGGATTGACAATGTAAAATCCCATAGTTTGATCCCTATCTTCAAGGAAGTTTAGCTCAAGATGTGATTGTCATCTCATCTTCCCCACAACATTAATGTTGTAGAGCTTGTTCTTAGCTTTAATTTGAGTACTATAAGTCCTTGATAGGATTTGTAGAGCTCAAGTTATGACTTTGACAAAATACAGGTCATCTGAGGTATGTGAATCTGGGTCCTTGAAAGTCACCCAACTTGCATCCAACTTTTGCCCTAGTAGGATGATTCCTATGAACTCTTGGTCAACATGAATGTTGTAGAGAATCTTCTTAGCTTTCTAGAGAGTACTATAAGTCCTTGATAGGATTTGTAGAACTCAACTTATGGCTTTGGCAAGTCAAGGGCATTTTGGTCATTTGGATATTATAGGTCATTTCAAGCATAAGGCCATATCTCCTATTTCCAAGCTTCAAATGGAAAAATCTTCAACATCAAACTTGCTTATAATGATGTTTTAAGGCAAGTAGGGAGGTCATGGGATGTTGAAAAGGCTTGTATCAAAAAGTGATAAAAATGGCCTAAAATGGAGGCATAAGTTAAATAAGTTGAAATTGAAAATTGGAAATCACAAGTTATACATCCAAACCATGTCATATAATAGGTCATTTTGACCCCAAAGGACATTCTAAGAACAATGGTTCAGCCACAATTTTGATTTGAGGCCTAGATCATAGGGCTGCTTTGGAAATGGCTTACTTGCATCTTAAGGCACCAAAGCAAAACATGAAGAAACTCAATGAACAAGTTAGTTATGCATTGTAACACACCATAAATCTCATATGGGGAGAATTTCAAGTCATAATTGGTGGTTACAAGAGGCTTGGCATGAGATAGCACATAAGGAGAAGTGAAATCAAATATCATGAGATGAGAAGTTCAAATTATCATTGGAGTGTTCCAGAAGGTTCTGGACAGTTCTAACAAGTTCTATATAATGGTTAGAGCTTGCTCAGTAGAAAGGTTGGTGAGATTTGGTGCAGAGAAGAGAGAGTGAGATCAAAAATCTTCCATTGTAAGTCACAATCGGTTTCATCAATTCTCTTACAATCAATCCATTTCTTTGGTGCAATTCAATTCCATATGTGTTTCTGAAGGTGTGCCAATCAAAATCAGAGAGGTTTTATGCTTGGATCGTGTTCTTGACATTGAGCTTCACCACCTGCAACTCCAGATCGGTTTCCAAGAATCAGGCACTTTCAAGAGGTTTTATTGCATACAGAAGCTCTATCAGGCATCATTGATCATATCTGGAAAGATTGAAGCATTGGTTTGAGGGATTTCTTCATCTGTTCACTCGATTTTACCAGGTTTGCAACTTTCTTCGTGCACCTTAATTTAAGTAGAATTTATTAGATTTGATAGGTTAGAATGGTTAGAAATCATTAGGGGAAGCTTTCTGGAAAGTTTGAAGAGAATTGGTGATGATTTTGTTGTTGACACCATTTCTTTATGGACCAAGAACTCCTTGAATCTTGAGTAATAATCTTAGTTCTTTAGTGGAAGTTGACCAGTGATAGGAGGTGAACATTTTAGTGTAAACAATTTCAAGAATCTTGAGTTTTGATTTTCAAGCATAATTTGAAGTTGCTATCAGGTTTCAAGTTTGAGTAAGATTCAATGGAATTTGAGATCATGGGTGGACTCAGTGTGGAATTTAGAGCATGTTAGGGATTTACACTTTAGGATTTGATGAGGTTTTGAGGGTATTCGGATGAGGAGAAAGGAGGAGTTGAAGCTCTGTTTCAATGGAGTTCTCCCTCCAGAAATTTGAAATTGAAGAAGATGATGTTGCGGCCCTAGGATCAGAGGAGACTTTTGACTGAAATATTGATCTAACGGTCATCCATGCGTTTCAGTTTGTTAAGAGGTTTAAACAAGATAAAACGCAGCGTATCACTGAAGTCCTGGCTTGGGCTTAAGTGATCTTTTGATGTCCACACCCCCTTCACGAGGCCCATTAGATTTTGAACTGATTTTCTCTTCTATTTGCACCAAAGATTTCCCTATTTCTTTACCTTTTTTGTCATTTATTTTCTGTTTAAATGATGGGCCTGGCGCATTGCTTTTTGTACCCCTAGTCCTGGCCCATACGCGTATTACACTGCATCTGGTTACTATCTGCACCCCAGTTTCATATTTTCATTTTATTTTCTTCCATTTTATTTCAAACTTTGAAAATTCATATCAATTTGAAAATTAAAGATTTCTTAATGGGAATTTTTGCTCCCATTTCATATTAATTTCCAGAAAATTATAAAATAAAAATATGTTCATTTCATGCATTTTTGATATTTTTTGTGTATTTTCGACTTTTATTGCATTTTATTTCTTTTTATGTTGATCCATGAATTTGTAGAATTTTGTTTAGCTAATTCCCTTAACATTTTTAGGCCATTCTTTTTAGGATAATTAGATATAACCTTTAGCTTCCCCCTGGATTTATTCCATAATTTTGTGATGAATTTTAGGATAGTTTTGATTAGATGACATTAGGTTGTGTAGAATTAGGTTAATCCTTAACATAGGTCCACAATAACATTAGAACTTTGGGTTTCTAGGTCAAGATGGGTGTTGGGGCATATAAGGGTATTAAGGGTAGGTATGTAGGATCCCTTAGGAATTATATTAGATTTTAATATATTAGTATACTATTTTTAGATGATTTTTGTAGTTGATGATTGTTTGTGTTACCCTTGTGGGCTTGAATTTTTGTTTGCTTTGCTTTGTGGGCTTGGAGAGCTTGGTATTGCTTGGAGTAGCATTAAGGAGCCTAGTAGGAGCATTGAGGAGCATTGAGGAGCATTGAGGAGCTTGAGAGCTTGATCTTTTTTGTTTTGTTGATTGTTTTAAGGTTAGGGATTAGGAAGAGTTTAGACTTAGTTAACTTCTTTCTTAAACATGGATGGTATCTTTCACCTCCATTCCTCCCTATGATTCAAAGTACTTCCATGGTATGCACCTCTCTCCTTTGGAGGGATAAGTGATAGTACCTAGGAAGTAGAACTTTTGAGGGAACCATTCCTTTGATGTTGAGCCCTTATAGGTCACCTTTGGTGGTCAATAAGCAGTTCAATATCCCCAGCTTATCCAATAAGTGATTTCCTCTGGTTTGATTATCTTGAGAGGTGTTGAGCTTGAGTTTGAAGATGAAGACTCCATTGAAGAGTGTAGAAGAGGATGAATCCTTGAGCATTGCCATTCCAGCTGAAGCTTGAAGAGCAACAAGAGCAAGTTGATACTTGAAGACCCCTGAAGATGAAGTAAATACTGAAGGATGAAGTTGACACTTCTAAGGGATTGAGATTGATTCTGAAGAGCTGAAGCTTGAAGAAAAAAGGAAGTTGATACCTGCTTTGATACCTGGGGATCCTGAAGGAGCCAAGTTGATACTGATGATTAATAGTGAAGCCTTAAGGTAGAGCTGATCAAGAAGCTGAAGCTTAAAGGAGAAGATAAGTTGAAACTTATGTTGAAGGGTTGAAACCTGGAAAAGAAAATTAATATTTGTCAAGGGTGATGGAAGTCTGAAGACTGAGTTGCTGTTAGAAGAGCTGTAGCTTGAAGTTGAGAGAGGAGTTGATCTGCTTTCTTCTCTGTATTGATGTGTTTTGTTTGACTTGCTTGATGCATTAGAATAAGTTCATATCTAGAATAGGTAGAGTCTAGGAGCATGATTGCACTAGAGGTTGAGTTGCTCCCTCTGCTTGTATTGTTACTGTGTGGCTTTGCTTGCGGGTATTGGTAGAGCCCAGCTCCCTTGCCCATGTGGTTTGTTTTCCTGATGGCATTTCTGTTTTGGTGTATCATTGACATGATTGCGGGTATTCTTTAAGCTGATGCTTTGTCTGTTTTGGTGTATCATTGACATGATCCCTTAGGACTCTCATTTCCTTTGATAAGGAATTGATGATAGAACTTTAGGTTGAAACCTATGCATGATAACTTCTAGGAGTTCCCTGTTCAAACCTCAACCATAGGATGAATCCATGGCATGACAACAGTAGGACTTGATAGTCTCCCTCCTAGTTGGGCCTGTTCTCTTCTCATCTCAAAACAGCTTAAGATACAGTAATCATGAATGATTTCTTTCGTACGTTACAAGCCTTAAGCTATCTAAGAAAGGATTGTGGGAGAGTTTCTTTTCCACAGTCTGGATGTTTAGTATGGTACCCTTTGGGTGACATGCGACACATTCACTCTCAGGTTGTAGTCTCTAGTGCGATTGAAATCGCAAACACAATAAAAAACACTTCTTTCGTAAAAGACAGGAAATAAACCGTAGTGCCCCGAACTACGTGAGCTCTGATCTCTCATACCTGTTGAGAGTATGTAGGCACAATACTGATGTATTGGCGAGCTACCTTCCCCCATAACCCGTCGTAGGCCGAACTACGTTGACTCTGATTTCTCATTCTCTGATGAGAATACGTAGGCATAAAGTGTGACGCTTTGCCGAGTCATTTTCTTTTCTGTTTAAGCCAGCCTTGATAGGTAGATAGAATAAAACCAACCCGTCCAAGTAAACACAACAAGCGAGGATCCCGTCGAGTACGACGGACGTGAGGGGTGTTAATACCTTCCCCTTGCGTAACCGACTCCCGAACCCAGACAATGGTTGCGACGACCTTGTCTTACCCTTATTCGTCAGGTTTTTCTGATCGTTTCCTTTCCCGCTCTGAGGGATAAATAACGAAAGGCGGCGACTCTTCTGTTGTGCCAGCACCTTATTTTCGCGCAAGCGACAGTCGCGCCGAGAACGAATCTCAACCTCCACTAAATTTCCTGTCATCTGAAACTCTTTGATTTCTTCTTCTCAGATGTCTCAAACAAGTATGGATCTAACACAACCGCGAGGCGAAAACAGCGACGGAAGGATACTTCGAGTTGTTGTAGAATCACTTTATCTTTTGATTGCTTGAATGGATTTATGCAGGATTATGAAAATGGTGTTGTGCTGCAGATGAGTTTGTGTTTTGGGTTGAAAAAGATTTGATGGATGTTTGTTTGGGGTTTAATGGTGTAATGGGTTTGACGGAGGGTTAGATGAGTGGGTTTTGTTGATTTCATTTTTTTTATGTGGTTTTACGTTTGAGAAAGTGATGGTGTATTTACAGTTGTTGTTCGGAGGAGATGAAGTGTTTGGAGGTGGAGTGAGGGTTATGATTTTCTGTGTGGGTTTCGCGGATGAAGATGGAGTTGGATATGGATTGTAGTGAAAATGGTGGAGGCGGAATATGGTGGTTGGATGAATTTTGTTGTGGGTGTTTCGGTTGATGGAGGTTTGAAAATGACGAAGAGGGCGGAAATGGTGAGGGGTTAGATATGGGTTGACGGAATGGAGGTTGAAGGATGAGTTTCGAAGGAGAGGATGGAGGTGGATGAACAGTAATGCGGAGGTAGCTAGGGTTCTGGTCCCAGAAAGATAAAGATGAATAGTTTTCTTAGATGGCCATGAACAGTAACGACAGCTAGGTCTTGGCTCCTTGGGGAAGATGATAAATAGTAGCTTTATACTGTTGAGAAAACCACGTGGCCATGTGCATTTGATTTCTTTGCTGACCTTTTTTTGTTAATTTACAGATTAATTAATAACTAAAGACTAATAAATTCATAAATCTAACTCTAATAAAATTCTAACTCTAAAATCTAATTAAACTAATCTAAGTTAATTCTAATGATAACCTATTAAATCTAATCCTAGTAAATTAATCTAATTAAATCCAATTAATAATAAATAAACTAGTCCTAATTTAAACTCTAACCTCAACTAATTAACTAATCGATTCTAATCTAATTCTAACCATTAATTTAATCTAATCTAACCTCTAATCTGGTAATTAAAATTCTAAACTATAATTAATTAACTAATCTAAATTAATTCTATTCTAAACTCTAGATTAACAAACTAATCTTAATAATTCTAACTCTAATAAGATTCTAACTCTAAAACCTCTTAATTAATTAAAATTTATTTTCTAAAATATAACTTAAATTCTAGAATTCTAAAATAATTAAAAATCTATTTTTATTAAAAACAACTATTTTCTAAAACTTAAAATCTAATTCTATATTCTAGAAAAACTATTCTAAAACTAAATGAAATAATTATAATTCTATTAAAATTCTAAAAAAACAAATTCTGTATTAAATACATAAAATAGAGATAAATCACGAAAGCATGAAATAAAAACAGAAAAACGGACGAACACCGAAATGCAACTAGAATTAACAACACAAGCTGAACCAACGGAAAGAGAACAACTTTCGCTCGATTTCGACATGGAACTCATCACTTGAACTGGTTTGAATCGTCTAAAACGCGAGCAAAATGGCTGTAATCCCGATAATCCACTTTGGCTGACAAAATGGACAGAATGCGAGAAATGATTGACCTAAATGGTATGCAGATGAAATCCAAAACAAAAGCCAGGTAAAGTTTGGGCAAATTTTTTGGTACAACAACTTCCCCTATTCAAACGACTTGGACATGAAGGGATGAAAAGTGAACGACTTTCAAACATTCAAGGTAAAAGGTGGTTGAATACAAAAGAACCCAGAAATTTGCCAACCTCAAAAATAAACTGCAGAATTGTCCGCCGGAGTGGAAAAAGAATAACTAGAGAAAAATGTATCTGACAGCTGTAGGAAGATGAGCTAACTCATCACAAATTAAAAAGTAACGACACGCAGTCAGAAGAAACATCTGCTAACACACAGGCAACGACACTAAGTCGGTAAAAACATATGATTTCACCATCAGGCATCTGTTAAACTAACAAGCATCCGCTAATTAAATCAGGCAACGACACATAAGTCGGTAACATCTGCTAATCCAAGCAAGCATCCGTTAAATAAAACAGGCATCCATTAATTCGAATAGGCATCCGTTAATCCGAACAGGCATTCGTTTGTCGCTACTGCGAAAATCGAGGCCGACAATGACAAAAGAGTCGCCACCGTGTGTTATTTATCCTAAGAGAGGGAAAGGAAACGCTCAGAGAAAACCTAACGAAAAGAGGGATAATATCGGTCATCGCAACCAAATCTCGGGTTCGGGAGTCGGTTACGTAAGGGGAAGGTGTTAGCACCCCTCACGTCCGTCGTACTCGACGGGATCCACGCTTGTTGTCTATCCAAAAGGGTGATTGAAACTATCTAACTACTGGCTTGAGGACAAAAGAAAAAAGAAGTGACTCGGCAAAGCAACGACGCTTTGTGCCTACGTATCTCATCTGAAGTGAGAAGTCAGAGTCAACGTAGTTCGGCTAGCTACGGGTGAAAGGGGGAAGGTTGCTCGCCAAGACATCGCGTCTTGTGCCTACGTACTTTCATCTGGTATGAAAGATCAGAGCAAACGTTGTTCGGGCCAAAAGGGAACACATGTTTATTCAACAGTTTTAGCCGAGTAAGGTTAACAATCAGTTCTAGCAGTTTGGTGTATGCAACTCGACCATTGGAGACTTAGGCGTTACCATTTGCGGTAGAACCAAGAGTTAACAAAACTCTCCTTATGAAAATGATTTTCCAAGATTAAAGGCCCCAAAGGGAAAAAATAAGTTTGAAGGATTTGTTTTTTGTGATTTTTAGAGAAGTGTTTTTGAATTGTTTGCAATTCATATCGCACTAGAGACTATGACTTAGGAGTGAATGCGTCGCATATCACCCAAAGGGTGCTATACTAAACTGTTAGAACACAGATTGGTTCTTAATAATTACTCTTTGTTTTGATGATAACTGTTAGGAAATTTATATTTAAGAATTATATACTCTAAAATTTGTTTGAGAGTTTTACTGCAGATTGAATTTATATCAACTCTCTAGAAGCAAATCTGCCTTGAATATAAGAAGTTATTCTGAATCTGTAGCGCCAGATGCACCTTACAGAAGAATCTGTTTGCTTCTTACAGAAGATCTTGAGCGTAGTCTCCAAGAAGGATCTGAAGAAAGAAGCTCCAGAACATTCTGAGTCAGAAGCATCTGAAGATAATCAGAAGCATCTGAAGCTAAAGCATCAGAAGTATAGAAGAATATTGATTGAAGAGTTTCTCAAAGCATTTGTCTATAGAAGTTTCTGAAAGTACCTACGCTGCCAAGTACTGAAGTTCTGTGTCAAAATGCTCTGATGATCAACACGCTAGAAGCACACACGCTGCAGAAGACTCTGATACAGCATAGTTCTGAATTTCATTAGAAGACTCTGATCCATTCAGACTCTGAAGAACTTGCTGAAACTGAAGAAATATTGTCAAGAATATACCCGTTGGAACTATTCAACGTCTCTTTCCTTATTTGTGCTAGACACACTTACACAGACAAAAAGGATTTTTCTGTGCCATCTATTTCAAGGAAAAGTCAGTGCATGTGAAGACAAAAAGGCTCAGACCTTTTGGACTCTCTTTTCAATGATCAGCTTGCATGATTCAGCTGCCTATAAAAGGAGATCTTCACTTCATTCTTCAGTGCTACACACTTGCTGAAAAGAAATCTTAATATTCTAAAAGCTCTCATTCTTATTCTTCATAGAATCTCATTGTACTTAAACTTAAGAGAAAAATCACTGTTGTGATTATAGCTTTATAGAAGCATTAAAAACTCTTGTATTTAATTTACATTGATTGTAAAGGATTTTTCCTTAAGAGGATTCAGTTAGAATCAGTAGCTCTTGAGAAGAATAAGAACTGTTGTTCTTAGGTGATACTATTGTAATCAGTTTGATTTAATAGTGGATTAAGTCCTTGTTGAGAAAGGCAAATCACTCTGGAAGGGTGGACTGGAGTAGTTGTTTAACGAACCAGGATAAAAATAATTTTGTGATTATTTTCAAGTATTAATTTTCCATACTTATTCAATCCCCCCCTTTCTAAGTATTATCTCACCTTCAGTTGGCATCAGAGCTCCGGTTCTGAGTGTGCTACCACTTAACAAGTGTCAGTAAAGATCCAGAGAGATATACTTTGATCAATATATTTATTTGTTATCATGGCTGATAATTCAATGTCAAATATTAACAATAAATATGAAGAGAGGGATAGGATCAGCACCAAACCTCCAATGTTTGATGGAGAAAAATTTGACTATTGGAAAGATAGAATAGAAAGTTTTTTTCTTGGGTATGATGCTGATCTGTGGGATTTGGTCATTGATGGATATGAACATCCTACTGGTGAGGATGGCAAAAAGATTGATAGAAAATCAATGACTGAAGTGCAGAAAAGAGATTTCAAGAATCACCACAAAGCCAGAACTATATTGCTTAATGCAATCTCTCATACTGAGTATGAGAAGATTACTAACAGAGATACTGCTCATGACATGTTTGAGTCACTCAAAATGACCCATGAGGGAAATTCTCAAGTTAAGGAGACAAAAGCTCTGGCTCTGATCCAGAAGTATGAGGCTTTCAAAATGGAAGACTCTGAATCTGTTGAAGCCATGTTCTCCAGATTCCAGATACTCACTGCTGGGCTGAAAGTTCTGGACAAGGGATATTCCACGTCAGATCACGTAAAGAAAATCATCAGAATTCTGCCCATCAGATGGAGACCAATGGTGACTGCCCTGAAGATGGCCAAAGATCTGAACAAGATCTCTCTAGAAGAACTCATCAGTTCATTGAGGAGCCATGAGATTGAGCTAGAGGAAGATGAACCCCAGAAGAAAGATAAAGGTAAATCCATAGCTTTAAAATCTAACAAAACTGCTAAAGCTTTGTAGGTTATTCAAGAAAGCTCTGAAGAATCTTCTTCTGAAGAAGAAGATGAGTTATCCATGCTGTCCAGAAGGATTAACAAACTCTGGAAGCTCAAGGGAAAGAAGTTTAACAACTTCAGAAGATCTGACAACAAAAAGGAATCTTCTAGTCACAGAAGATCTGCCAAGAAAGAAGTGGTGTGCTATGAGTGCAAAGAACCTGGGCACTACAAGAATGACTGCCCTAAACTTCTGAAAGAAAAACCTAAGAAGAAGTTCAACAAGAAGAAGAAGGTTCTGATGGCAACATGGGATGACTCAGATGAGTGTGAGTCATCTTCTGAATCAGAAGAAGAATGTGCAAACGTTGCACTGATGGCCAGGACAGAGGATCAAGAGGAAGGTACCTCTGGATATGAATCAGAATCAGAATCTGATGATGATGCAGAAGAGGTAATGGTTAAACTTACCAAAGAAGAACTCATTAAAGTTTTAACAGAAGTTCTTAAAAGTTATAACAACATCAAACTCAAATACAAGAAGCTGAAAAGCAATCTTGAGTCTGAGATTGATCTTCTGAAAACAGAACTTGTTGAGCAGAAAGAAACAAATTTAAAAATCAAAAATGACTTTGATAGAACTCAACAAGAATCTGAATCTGAGACTAAGTCATGTGAAAATATTTTAGAAAAATATGACTCTAGTTTTCAGAAGTTTCTCACTAAGAGCATAGACAGAAGCAAGATGGCTTCCATGATCTATGGTGTTAGTGGAAACAACAGAAGAGGCATTGGATATGAGTCTTCTTCTGGAAGCAATCCAAAACCTGTTGACAAACTTTTCATCAGGAAGACACCTCTGTATTCTCAATTCAAATATGGTCACTTGAATGACATTAAACACACAAGCTCTGAGAAAAGTACCTATGTGTTTAAACCAAAGGCAAGTCAGAATAAACATTATGTTGCAAAACAGAAGTTTAGACAAACCTGCAAACCAACTAACCCCAAAGGACACAAGAAGATCTGGGTACCTAAAAACAAAATAATTCCTGTTGCAGATGTTCTTAGCAGCAAGGTCAGGACACCAATCATGGTACCTGGACTCTGGATGCTCACGACACATGACAGGAGAAAGGTCTATGTTCCAAAGCCTGGAACTTAGATCTGGAGGGGACGTGATGTTTGGAGGGAACCAGAAGGGCAAGATCATTAGATCTGGCACTATTGGAAATGGTAAACTTCCCTCTATTACTAATGTTCTGTTAGTTGAAGGATTGAAACATAATCTATTGTCCATAAGTCAATTAAGTGACAATGGTTATGATATAATCTTTAATCAAAAATGTTGCAAAGCTGTATGTCAAAAGGATGGTTCTATCCTATTCAGTGGAAAGAGGAAACACAACATTTATAAAATTAACCTTTCAGAACTTAAAGTTCAAAATGTAAAATGCCTCTTATCTGTGAATGATGAGCAATGGGTCTGGCATAGAAGATTGGGGCATATTAATATGAGACGTATATCTCAGATTAATAAACTCAATCTGGTCAGAGGACTTCCTAAGTTGAAGTTCAACTCAGATGCTCTGTGTGAAGCATGTCAAAGAGGTAAATCTTCAAAATCTCATTTTAAATCAAAAAATGTTGTTTCTACCTCCAGACCATTGGAATTACTTCACATTGATCTGTTTGGACCAGTGAAAACTGCATCCATCAGAGGCAAGAAGTATGGGTTAGTCATTGTAGATGACTACAGCAGATGGACATAGGTAAAGTTTCTAAAACACAAGGATGAGTATCATTATGTGTTCTTTGACTTCTGCAATCAAGTCCAGACTGACAAAGATTCCAAAATTATTAAAGTCAGAAGTGATCATGGTGGAGAATTTGAAAATAAACATTTTGAAAAATATTTTTCTGAAAAAGGCATTGCACATGATTTCTCCTGCCCTAGAACTCCACAACAAAATGGAGTTGTAGAGAGGAAAAATAGAACATTGCAAGAGATGGCCAGAACCATGATCAATGAGACAAATCTGGCAAAACATTTATGGGCAGAAGCAATTAACACAGCTTGTTATATTCAGAACAGAGTGTCTGTAAGACCTCTTCTGGAAAAGACTCCCTATGAATTGTGGAGAAACAGAAAGCCTAACATTTCTTATTTTCATCCTTTTGGATGTATTTGTTTTATGCTTAATACTAAAGATAATCTGAACAAGTTTGATTCCAAAGCACAGAAGTGTTTCATGCTTGGTTATTCTGAACGCTCTAAAGGCTACAGAGTATTCAATACTGAAACACAGATTGTGGAAGAATCTATTCATGTTAGATTTGATGATAAGCTTGGCTCTGAAAAGCCAAAGCAGTTTGAAAGTTCTGCAGATAGAGAAGTGATTCTCACTGACTCTGAAGCCTCAGAGGCAGAAAAGGCAAAAATCAAAGAATCTGAAGCAACCCCAGATGCTACACCTTTGACCTCCCAACTAAACAACTTGCATATTTCTGAAAGACCAACTGTCAGAGGATCTTCTTCCAGAATCAAATCTTCTCATCCAGAAGATGTGATAATTGGAAAGAAAGATGATCCAATAAGGACAAGATCATTTCTCAGAACTTCTGAATCTTCTTTATTTGGCTTAGTGTCAATAATAGAACCAACATCTGTAGATGAGGCTCTGGAAGATAATGAATGGATTATAGCTATGCAAGAAGAGATGAATCAATTCACCAGAAATGAAGTTTGGGATCTGGTTCCTAGACCTAAAGGATTTAATATTATTGGTACAAAATGGGTCTTCAAAAATAAACTAAATGAGAAAGGAGAAGTTGAGAGGAATAAGGCAAGACTGGTTGCTCAAGGATACAGTCATCAAGAAGGTATTGATTACACTGAGACATATACTCCAGTGGCAAGGTTAGAATCTATACGCCTTCTTATTTCTTTTGCTGCACAGAATAACATCACTCTGTATCAGATGGATGTTAAAAGTGCCTTTCTTAATGGTATTATAGAAGAAGAAGTTTATGTCCACCAACCTCCTGGTTTTGAAAATGAAAAATTTCCAGATCATGTTTTCAAATTAAAGAAATCTCTATATGGGTTAAAACAAGCTCCCAGAGCTTGGTATGAGAGATTGAGTAATTTTCTTCGGGAGAAGAATTTTATCAGAGGCAAAGTGGATACAACTCTATTCTGTAAAACTATAAAGAAAGATCTTCTAATTTGCCAAATTTATGTAGATGATATTATTTTTGGATCAACAAATATTATGCTTGGAAAGGAGTTTGCTACATGTATGCAGGCAGAATTTGAAATGAGCATGATGGGAGAACTCAGATTCTTTTTAGGAATCCAAGTTAATCAAACTCCAGAATGCACCTACATACATCAGACAAAGTATGTTAAAGAACTTCTGAAGAAATTCAACATGTCTGACAGCAAGGTGGCAAAGACTCCAATGCATCCTACTAGCTCACTTGGGAAAGAAGAGGTAAGTAAGAAAGTAGACCAGAAGCTCTACAGAGGTATGATTGGCTCTCTTCTTTATCTTACTGCTTCTAGACCTTATATTTTATTCAGTGTTTGTCTGTGTGCTAGATTCCAATCAGATCCTAGAGAATCACACTTGACAGCTGTCAAGAGGATTCTAAGGTATCTGAAAGGTACTTCTAATGTGGGTTTGTGTTACAGAAAATCTGATGATTTCAAATTAGTTGGATTCTGTGATGCTGACTATGCTGGAGACAAAGTGGAAAGAAAAAGTACTTCTGGAAGTTGTCAATTTCTAGGAAGAAATCTAATCTCCTGGTACAACAAGAAGCAACCCACAATTGCACTTTCAACCACAGAGGCTGAATACATTGCTGCTGCTGGATGTAGCACGCAGATGCTCTGGATGAAAAGTCAACTAGAAGATTATCAAATTTTTGAGAGTAACATTTCTATCTTTTGTGATAATACTTCTGCTATATGTTTGTCCAAGAATCCCATTTTACATTCTAAGGCAAAACATATAGAAATTAAGCATCATTTCATCAGAGACTATGTTCAGAAGGGAATCATAAATTTAGCCTTTGTTGACACAGATCATCAATGGGCAGATGTTTTTACAAAACCCCTTGTTGAAGATAGATTCAATTTTATTCTGAAAAATATTGGTATGGATGTTTGTCCAGAATGATATTTATTAGAAGCAAATTGTTCCAGATGCAAACATGCTTAATTCATCTGAAGTATTTCTTCTGTTCATTTATTCTATTCTGATTAACATTTCTGATGTGAAAATCTGAACTAATCATCTTTAGAAGATCTGAACGTTGGCTAACGTTTCATTTCTTGAGAGAATTCAGAACAACATGCAAGCAAACACGTGTCCCACAAAATATGAAGAGGTGGCGTGTGGATAACTGAAAAGACGTTTGAGGTGAAATTTGAATAGTAAATATCTTGGTTTTCCCCCCAAATCTGTCAGAAGCATTTATTATTTGAAATGATTTTATTCTCTTCATTTAATGCTGCTCAAACGTGCGTTCTTTCTGTCTCTTGGTGTGCCTATGTGATTAGTATAAATACTTGATGTGTATTCACTTTCACACTTTTCACTCTTAGAATTTATATGCATTTTCATCTTTTGTTCTCTCTGCATAAAAACTCAAAACCTAAGTGTTCTAAAAAGCAATCTTCAATGGCGTCTTCTTCATCAACAACTGCACAGTTTCAATCCACAATGGCTGCTGTGACTTCAGACAACCTAGGTGCTGCTCCATATTCTCCTCCAAAGAGAACTCTTCTCACACCAGTTGATAAACTAGAAGTATTGTGTGAATCTATGGTGGAATTTGATTCTCTGGCTGACAATGGGTTTGATTTTCGCTCCATTGTTAGAGCTCAAGGTTGGGTGAAATACTTTGATAGACTGTTTGGACCAGTTTACCCTCTGCTTGTTAAAGAATTCTGGATTCATGCATCTGTATATCCAAAGTTTATTCTATCATCTGTGCTGGGAAAGGAGATCATCATCACAGAAGATCTGATTAGAAGACTGATTGGTTATGAAGAAACAGATGGTGTTTCACATCTGCCAGCTGGGCGTGTTGATATGGATGAAGTTTATGAGGAGGTTATGACTGCTGGACAAGCCTCTAACAGATTCAAAGATCTGAAGCCTGATTACAAGATCTGGGCCAAGATCTTCATGGGATGCATACATCACAGAAAGTCAACAAATTCCCCAGATTATGTCAACAATGAACAGATCTATTTCATGTACTGCCTTAGTCAGAGCAACAAGGTAGATCTGCCTTACATTTTGTTCATGCATCTGTGGAATCACATCAATGCATCTAGAGAATCTGTCAAAGAAAAAGGTCAGAATATCAGGACTTGGATACCTTTTGGAAGGTTGCTATCAGATCTTCTCACTGAAAATGGTTTAGTGGCTGCTCTGTATGATGTTGGTGTTACAGAAGAACTAGAGTTCATTATGGGAAAGCCTCTGAACGCTAAAAGCCTTCTGAGACTCAAGATTGTAGATGAACTTACTACTGCTCCAAAGAGGTTAAATATGTCTGATCTGAATAAGAGGATTCCAGTATCTGACTTTCCTCTATTCTTTGCTGAAGAACCTAGACACATTGTTCTGATGTATATAGAGGAATGCAAAAGGGAAGGAGTGCCTGTTCCAGCCAATCTGTTTCAACTTGTCAAGCAACCACTGCCAGATGCAGGAGAAGAAGAAGAAGTTCCACTTCAGAGGAAAAGATCTCAGCCTGTAGCAGAATCTGAACCTGTCCAGAAGAAGGTTAAGATTGCTGAGAAACCAAAGGATCTGTTAAAGAGAAAGGACTCTGGAGAAGCTGCCTCTGCATCTGCTAAGAGGATTAAACTCAAAGGTACTAAAGCTTCTGTTACTTCTAAAAATGTTGTTATTAATGATTCATCTATTAAGTCTGTACCCAAACCCCCTGTCACTCAAACAACATCTGTTGCTGTCCCTAGTTCTGTCTCACCTCAGAAACAACCTACTGCTTCTGTATCAAAACCACCTCAACCTAAAATACACATCAAACACTTCACTCCACGTCCATCACCAACTGTTCCACAACCAACAGAACCACATTCAACTGAATCACAACAACAAGAACCACAACCATCAGAACTATCACAAAATTCTGATAAACAAATCTCTGCTCAACCACAAACAGAAAATCAACCAAAATCTTCTGATCATCCAGAAAAACAAACCACAGAAGATCAACCACAAAAAGACTCTGTCATTCCACCATCAACTATTCCATCTTCTGAACCTGTAGCAACTATTACTTCTGAACCCTCTAAAGTAACTTCTGCTCCTGTTTCATCTGAACCACCATCACATCAATCTGATATTCCTTCAGAACCATCTCATATCCCTGAGACAGAAGTTCTTGACATCACTCCATTAAAAACAGTGTTTCAGGTTTCTTCTACCTCTTGTACACCTGAAACTTCCTCAAATTCATCTGAATCAGAAATTCATCCTGGTTTTCTGATTAATCCATCTGACAAATACCCTGTGCATGAACCTGAACCTGAATCAACCTTACCTACTAAAACTACCATCCCAGACCATATGCCTCCACCTGCACCTTCATCTGAGATGGTTGTTCCTACTTCCAATCCATCATCATCTGGAATATCTTGTGCCCAAGTGTCTTCTCTTTATCATAATTTATCTTATGGTTTCAAACTAAAAGATTTTTATGATAGAGTTGAGCCTTTTGAACCTTTGGAACCTCTGAAACCAAAGCTCATTCAGGCCCTTCCATCTGTAATCCTTTCATATATTCAATCTATGAACAATGAAGGATCATTAGCCACCATATCTGCTACATCTGGTAAAGTTGTTGTTTCAGCTCTGCATCCTGCATTTGATAACACAGTTGCATCTGATAAGCCCTCAAACTCTGCATTCGTACCATACTCCAATGCATCTTTTGATACTGTTTACCCACGCACAAGACCTCAGCCAACTCTGCTTAATGCTTTAAACAGATCTTTACCTCAAAAACCAGAAATTCCATTCTTTCCATATGTTCCCCCTCCTCTGATTTCCATCTCTAAATCACTGATACCACCAACTCCCAAACCTAAACAGATGACTCTGGAAACCTTGCTTAAACCACCACCCAGACTTAATATTGATCATTTATTTCACACGTTTTTGCAAGAAATACAGATGTCTTTAGGTACTGTTCAGAAGAGATGCTCTGAAACTATGGATGCAAATGAGACTGACATCATCTGGAAAGGTTTTGTCAATAGATTCAACACAGTAGCTTCTAATCTGAAGAACATCTGTTCTGATGATGCAAAGCTCAGAGCTGAAAGAACTCAATTCTGGATAGTAAACAAGACTGAACCTCTGCTTTGTTTGGATGCTCCTCCTCCTCCTCCACCAGAACCAACTGCCAATGCATTGACTATGACTCTGGTAGAACCCTCTTCAGGATCTCCAGAACATATGGCAATTGACTCTGTTCAGGATACAGAACCTCCATCATCAGAGATAAAGACAGAAAATCCAGATTTGGGAGACAAGATTGCTGCTCTGGAAGCTGGTCAATCTGAAATAAGATCTTGGATGGCAAAGCAAGACAAGAAATCTGAGGACATGTCAGAGTGGATGTCTAAACAAGATGAGAAGAATGAGACAATAACCAAGTTCATGTCAAAGAAAGAGCAATCACAATCTGAGATCACAGACCTATTGAAGATGCTTTTGTCAAAACACTCTTAGATTTTTTTTCTCATATTTATGCATCTGTTGTTTTGCATCTGAATGTTCTTGTTATATCTTCTGATATGTTCCAATGTACTTTTGCTCTGTTATGATTAAATGAATCAGATTGTTATTCTCCATTGAATTATCTGTTCTTGTTCCTTTTATTTGTCTTTATTAAAAGTTTTTACTTTTTGCTTATGACAAAAAAGGGGGAGAAAATAAAGATCTGAACTATTTAATATAATTTCACTAGAATGAATCTTCAGACATATCTATTTTTTCTAATATCTAAATTGACTATTTCAGAACATTTGATAAGAACACTCTATAAAAGAATCTCTGAGTTTCTCAGATCATTTATCTTTTATCAAACTCTGAATCTCATATCTGCAAGATATTCTGATCCTTAATCAATTACAAAGACAAACAAGATCTAACTCTAAAGATTACTCAAAATAAAAAGGAAAGTTTCTATTCCTTTTTCATATTCATCTCAGGGGGAGATTCATTATCTCAGGGGGAGTTATAATTCTTTATGTTCAATTAAATAAAATTTCTGATACTTTTTGTCATCATCAAAAAGGGGGAGATTGTTAGAACACAGATTGGTTCTTAATAATTACTCTTTGTTTTGATGATAACTGTTAGGAAATTTATATTTAAGAATTATATACTCTAAAATTTGTTTGAGAGTTTTACTGCAGATTGAATTTATATCAACTCTCTAGAAGCAAATCTGCCTTGAATATAAGAAGTTATTCTGAATCTGTAGCGCCAGATGCACCTTACAGAAGAATCTGTTTGCTTCTTACAGAAGATCTTGAGCGTAGTCTCCAAGAAGGATCTGAAGAAAGAAGCTCCAGAACATTCTGAGTCAGAAGCATCTGAAGATAATCAGAAGCATCTGAAGATAATCAGAAGCATCTGAAGCTGAAGCATCAGAAGTATAGAAGAATATTGATTGAAGAGTTTCTCAAAGCATTTGTCTACAGAAGTTTCTGAAAGTACCTAAGCTGCCAAGTACTGAAGTTCTGTGTCAAAATGCTCTGATGATCAACACGCTAGAAGCACACACGCTGCAGAAGACTCTGATACAACATAGTTCTGAATTTCATTAGAAGACTCTGATCCATTCAGACTCTGAAGAACTTGCTGAAACTGAAGAAGTATTGTCAAGAATATACCCGTTGGAACTATTCAACGTCTCTTTCCTTATTTGTGCTAGACACACTTACACAGACAAAAAGGATTTTTCTGTGCCACCTATTTCAAGGAAAAGTCAGTGCATGTGAAGACAAAAAGGCTCAGACCTTTTGGACTCTCTTTTCAATGATCAGCTTGCATGATTCAGCTGCCTATAAAAGGAGATCTTCACTTCATTCTTCAGTGCTACACACTTGCTGAAAAGAAATCTTAATATTCTAAAAGCTCTCATTCTTATTCTTCATAGAATCTCATTGTACTTAAACTTAAGAGAAAAATCACTGTTGTGATTATAGCTTTATAGAAGC
Source organism: Lathyrus sativus (assembly GCA_963859935.3). Lineage (NCBI taxonomy): Eukaryota > Viridiplantae > Streptophyta > Magnoliopsida > Fabales > Fabaceae > Lathyrus > Lathyrus sativus. Next base: position 142,688,037 of record OZ012740.1, on the reverse strand, counting down.
ATTAAAAACTCTTGTATTTAATTTACATTGATTGTAAAGGATTTTTCCTTAAGAGGATTCAGTTAGAATCAGTAGCTCTTGAGAAGACTAAGAACTGTTGTTCTTAGGTGATACTATTGTAATCAGTTTGATTTAATAGTGGATTAAGTCCTTGTTGAGAAAGGCAAATCACTCTGGAAGGGTGGACTGGAGTAGTTGTTTAACAAACCAGGATAAAAATAATTGTGTGATTATTTTCAAGTATTAATTTTCCATACTTATTCAATCCCCCCCTTTCTAAGTATTATCTCACCTTCATAAACATCCAAGCCATTGAAGAGAAACTCCTCAACAATCCTTTCCCAAGTGCTTAAGGCTCGTAACGTACAATAATCCTTAACCGTTATTAGGTGTTTTATGATTGTTTTGAGATGAGAAGAGAAAGGACACTAAAGGGGGACTGAATCCAAACCTAAAGTTGTCATGCAATAGTGGTCCTAAGATTGAGATAAAGGAATGCTACCTAATGTTATCATACATGGTTAAGATCCTAAGGTCTATCATAATCTCCTTTGAACAAGAGAGATTAGAGGTCCTAAGGGAAAGGAGACAATAGAAACAACATGAAACAATATAAACATGCAAGAATGCAAACATGAAATGCAAGTGAGGGAGGAAATTGGTGTGGGGCAGTAGCCTTCACAAGCTCATCTCAACCTCATACAACAAATGCAAGAAATGAAAGGAATAAGAAATGCATCAAAAGAAACATACAAGAGCATCAAAAATGGGATGAAATGGCCTAAACCAAACAACATTAACCATAATGCCAAAACACAAACACAAATGAAAGACAAAGAAGTCCTTATGGATTCATCATTTTTAAGCATACTTCAAGTACCTCCAAAGGAGGGAACAAGCTACCTCAATTGAGATTCCAAAGTCATTGGACAACAAGAGACATGAAATAAAAGTGCTCAAAAGAAAAAGCAAGTAAACCACAAGGAAATGCAAGCAAATTCCCAAAGGAAAGCAAGCATGTTTCACATAGAAACCCTAATTGGAAACTCAAAAAGTAAATCACCAAATGAACAAGAAAAACCAAATTTTATGACCTAAAAATGAGCAAGCACCATCCTTAACATGTTAACAACATGAATCAATAGGCATTGAAGGCTCAAAGGATCCAAAAATGTCATATCCAAGTCAAAATAGGTCAAGATGTATGTATGAACCTCCCTTTAGGGGTAACTTGACTTGAAAGTTACTCTAAAAATAGGAAAATGATTCAAAAATTATCAAATAAAATGCAAGAAGCTCATAAATATGTTGGCAACCAGAGGCCAAAAGGTTAAAATCAAAATCACTTCACAACATCACCATAGAAATTGATTCACAAGGGTGCTCCATTGTGAAGGAGGATTGTTTAGGGTCAAATGAAGTGCATCAAAAGTCAACTCAAAAGTCAACCAATAGGGGCAAAATGGTCCTAAAAAATTCTTCAACTCATCATTGATACGAGGATTGAATTTTACTCATTGGATCAAAAGGAAATGAGAGAAATAAAATAAAAACCAAAACATGTCAAGATTTAAGTCAAATAAAACACTTCCAATGTTAAATTCCATTTTTAATTGAAAAATAATTAGAAAAATAAAATAAAAATTTCATAAAATAAAAGACATCTCAAGGATTCTAAAACATATTTTTTTAGAATTTTATCACACTTGGAAGTATTTTAAAATGACTTAAATCTAACAGAAATAAAATAAAAAACAAAAAGAAAATAAAATGAAAAATAAATAAAAGCTGGGTGCAAATAGCAACCCAGCAACGTTGAAAATGCAATGGGCCAGCAAAGGGGGGGGGGGGTGAATAGCACGCCCAACCCATCAGAAATGAAAAAGAAATAAGTGAAATAGTGCATTTTGCTGTTGATCACATAAGGCAGGTCAAACATGGACCATGGTGTGTCTTAATCTAGAGCGTTAAAATGAAAAGTAAGCGCATCAAGAGGCTGTGAACATATCCACGTGGCTCAGGCAAGGCTTAAAACCTTGGAGGGAAACCAGACGGCCGGAACCACTGTTCCGGTCGTCTTCTCCGGCGACATCTCCAACACCAGTCACGGCCAAAAACCCAGGTTCTTCAAAACTCAACCAAAATGAACAAATAAATAGCCAAAATTGATCTCCAGGTTACATGGATCATGAATCCACTAGCCATTTTCATTGATCAGGCTTAAATAAAGCAAAACGAAAAGAAATAGAAATAAGCTCAAATGAAAAAAGTTCACAAACGACTATGAAATCAATCCAGAATCCAACTACACATCAAGAGGTTTGCAAATATATGAAAATGGTGTGATATCAATGCATAAACAGTGAGGTATTTTGAAAGAAAAGAAACCTAAAAATAAGCTTCCACAGTGCTCAGTTTGTTAGCAAAGCTTGCAATAAATCACCCAGAAACGTTCTATGAAGCTCAAGGAATGTTTTGAAATCTTTTATTTGGATTGAAACTCAGTAAAAAGTGGAAAACGATTTTGACTTTTTTCTCTTTTTCTCTCAATATGTTCTTGCTTAATCTCTCAACAAAACCAACTCTGAAGACTTGTGAATGAAGTTGAGATTATGAATGATGGATTCAAATGGAAAGAAAGCCCAATTATGTGCTCCTTGGGCCCAATTGGATTTTCACTTTTCACCTTATGGCTCATTTTGCTTGCATCTGAGGTAGGTTGATCAAAGGGTTGAGAATGGCTCCTTGATTTGGTCTTATGGCAAGGTTTGGATATGTTACTTAATCTTGAAGAAAGCTTGAAAATAGACACCAAAATGCACTCAAATCCCAAATCCAAAGATGGAATTGTGTTTGAAATGTGTTTGGCACTCAAAAAATGCATAAGGTTGGTACAAAATGATTCCAAATGATTTTAATTTGATTTTCCTCTTTTAAAGCCTTTTTCATGGAAATTTCATTAGGGATTCTTCAATCCAAGCCAAACCTTTGATGCCTTGATGTTTGTTTGAGCAAATGACCTCATTTGGAGCAAGTTTGGTGTTGGAAAGATTTCCATTTGAAGTGTGCAAAGTGGTGAAATGGACCTATAATGAAAATGACCTGTAATCCTGCTTTCCCAAAATACCCCTGCCTTGCAAGCCTCATAACTTAAGTTCTAAAAATAAGATGAAGGACTTCTAGTACTCCTTGGAAATCTAAGATCATGAGAAACAACTTTCATGTTCATCAAAAGTTGAGGAGAAACATCCTTCTTGGTTAAAAATTGCTTGGAAGTTGGTTGACTTTTGTTGACCAAAATCGCATTCATCTGAGGACCTGTAACTTGTCTGCTTCATAACTTGAGTTTTATAAATCTAATCAAGAACTTCTAGTACTCAAAAGAAATCTAAGAACATTCTCTACAAGTTTCATGTTGGGGCCAAGATGAGATGAGACTTGTATCTTAAGATAGGTGGTCTTGAAGTTAGACACTGAACAAGGGATTTTACACTGAGAACCCTAATTCAGTAACTCCTCACACTATTACTTCTTGATGAATTGATCTTGAAATGATATCCCATATATCTTAACATAACATTCCATGACCATAAATACTTGGAATTGAGTCTTAATCTTATTCAATTTCACAGTTGACTTAGGGTTGACTAGATGAAAACCCTAATTGCACCATCTTCAACTGTAGCTCTTCACACTTGGTATAAACACTTGAATAAACTCCACAATGACCCTCAAGGACTCCAATGAGCTTAAATGATAATCTCTCTCCATAACCATGGGCTTGTAATCCTCATATGACCTTCAAATGACCTCCTAGACAGGAGGTGAACCACACATACTTATCTGCCTATCCAAAGGGCTTTGACTTATCTATGATGATGATAACCCCCCTATTGACTTGAATACAAGCTCTTGATTAGGCTTAGAACCCTTGGCAAATTCCTCTTGTTACACACACATCTTTTGATCCCTGTAAAATGCAAAATGCTATGTAATGCAATATGCTAGAATAAATGAAATGAAACATAAACAAAGTACAGAAAAGGTTGGGCAAATTTTGGGGTATAACAGCTGCCCCTATTCAAACGACTTAGACCTGAATGGATGAAAAGCGAACGGATATCAAACATTCAAGGTAAAAGACGGTTGAATACAAAAAACCCAGAAATTTGCCAACCGTAGAAATAGACTGCAAACGAGAATCTCCAGAGATAACTGCTCTGAATACAAACATGCCCTACTGGGAGAAAGAGAAACTTAACGAGTAACTCTGCTTGGGGAAAACTATAAAAAGGGGAATATTTCAAATTGTCGAAATCTGGATATTCAACGAACCAAATTAAATCAATGAAATTTGTCGGAGCCTAAATACTCAACGAGATGAGGAGCACATCAACAAATGCAAACTGGCCGGAGTCCGAACACTCAACGAATCAAACCCACCGGAGCGTAAACACTCAACGAAGCCAAACGAACAGGAGCCTAAACACTCAAGAAACAAACTAAACGGAGCCTAAACACTCAACAAAGCCAAACGAATCGGAGCCTAAACATTTAACGCATCCAAACGAACCGGAGCCTAAACACTCAACGCAGCCAAACGAACCAGAGCCTAAACACTCAACGAAGCAAACCAACCGGAGCCTAAATACTCAACAAAAAAAACTAACCGGAGCCTAAACACTCAACGAAGCAAACCAACCGGAGCCAAAACACTCAACGAAGAAAAACCACCGGAGCCTAATCACTCAACGAAACAAACCAACCAGAGCCTAAACACTCAACGAAGCAAACCGACCGGAGCCTAAACACTCAATGAAGCAAACCCACCGGAGCCTAATCACTCAACGAAACAAACCAACCAGAGCCTAAACACTCAACGAAACAAACCAACCAGAGCCTAATCACTCAACGAAACAAACCAACCGGAGCCTAAACACTCAACGAAACAATCCAACCGGAGCCTAAACACTTAACGAAGCAAACCAACCGGAGCCTAAACACTCAACGAAGCAAACCAACCAGAGCCTAAACACTCAACGAAGCAACCTGGAAACTGGAGTATCTGATAAACAAAGGGAATATGTCACAAACTGAGCCTTCACCAGAACTTGAATATTCAACGGAGCATGAGATACCATCACAAAACTTAATGGGATTAATATAACCAAACAAAGTATGAGCACTTCACGGGTAAAGCAAAACGTCACACATAGAAAATGTCGGAACCTAGATGTTCAACGGAGGAGTCGGAGTCTGAACGCTCGACGTAAAAATCGAAGCTTGAAGATCACCTGTAGGGGATAACCACCACCTGAAAACAGAAAGGTAATGACGTGGTTTATGTTTCAAAATGCAAATGTTTGAAAATGGCGTAATGCTCCATACGAAATGGAAATGCTATGCGTTTGGGTAGATGCTATGCATGCATGCAGATGTAACAAGATCGCTCTAGCAAAATAAATGCTAAAGAGGAAAACAAGCTCCGCTGGAGGAAGACTAGGCACGCCTAGTGCAAACGGACTCATGCTGGGGAATATAAGCCCTGGATGGCCTCCGAGAAAACTTCTAGGTAAAACTGCTCTGCTAAGCACAACTCTACTCTGCTGGGAATTAGAAATGCGTATCGACCAACTGCTGGGGATAACCGCATGCCTACGCGCACACTACCATGATGGGATGAAGAAACCACTTTTAATTACTGGGGAATATACTCTAGCTGGGGAAAACAACTCCATCCATACCTTCTTAAAGAGATGCCCTAAGGATAACAAACCTGAAAAAACAACAGACAAGATACTACACAACATAGGCTATATTGGTCATCATCCTTGACGTTGTTCAGTTAAGTCAAAGTTTTAACAATTATCGGCCAAGGCCTGCAAGTTTATGTATGTGCAAATTCATCAAAAACATCGGGCTTTTTTCACAAACAAAACGGTAAAAGTTAAAACCAAGCACACAAAGATTTTCTGGATAGCAAGTTTTATTGATAAACGGCCTGAAAATAGGCAAATTTACAAAGGATGCAACTCCTGAAATGAGAAAGTTGCGCCAAAGACAAATAAGAAATGCACAAAGATATACAAAATGTCAGCAATGTGGTACAGACAACCACCATGGGACGACTCATCTATGACTCGCATGACTTCGATGCTTTTTCGATTCTTCGCCTTCGGAAGAGATTGACTTGAACGATTTCCCGCGGGTTCTCCCATAATCCGCAGATCGCAGTTGTTTGCTTTTCAAATCCCTAACTTTTGCCTGAATCGCCCTCGCAGGTTTTCGATTCACCGGGATACCCATTTTTGCCAAAGTCGCCTTTTCAGGTTTTCAACATTGCGGGTTTACATTTTTTCTTTTTATCCCTAATTTTTGCCCAAACCTATCCTTTTATGGTTCGCCAGGATGCCCCATTTTTGCCTGGACTTTCTTTTTCTTTCCATAGTCGAAAGTAGCAAGGCTCCTCCGGAGAAAAATTTCCTTATAACATACGGGCCTTCGTAATTGGGAGTCCATTTGCCCCTGTGATTGTTATGTGGTGAGAGAATCCGCTTCAAGACTAAATCACCTACCTGAAAGCTTCGAGGACGTGTCTTCTTATAGAAGGCTTTCTTCATTCCGCTTTGGTATAGACGACTGTATGTGATGGACACCAACCTTTTCTCATCCATCAAGCTGAGTTGATTCAACCTGTTCTTCACCCATTCTGCTTCATCTAGTTTGACGTCAGCTAGAAATCTCAAGGAAGGTATCTCGACTTCTAGCGGCAGGACAACTTCCATACCATATACCAACGAGAAGGGAGTTGCCCCAGTTGAAGTATGCACCGAGGTGCAATATCCATGTAAAGCAAAGGGAAACATCTCGTGCCAATCTTTGTAGATCACAACCATCTTCTGCACAATCTTCTTGATCTTTTTGTTGGTCGCCTCGACCGCGCCATTCATCTTCGGACGGTAGGGAGATGAATTGTGATGCTCAATCTTGATGTTCTGGCATAACTCTTTCATCATCTTGTTATTCAGGTTAGATCCATTATCAGTAATGATCCTTTCAGGTATTCCATATCGGCAGATGATGTCCCTTTTGATGAACTGGGCCACAACTTGCTTGGTTACATTGGCATAAGAAGTTGCTTCAACCCATTTGGTGAAATAGTCGATGGCTACTAGGATGAAACGGTGTCTATTGGATGCAGTAGGCTCAATCTTTCTAATCATATCAATGCCCCACATGGAAAAGGGCCATGGAGATGACATGACATTCAAAGGACACAGCGGCACATGAATTTTGTCGGCATAGATCTGACATTTGTGACATTTTTTCACAAATTTGAAACAATTTGACTCCATCGTAAGCCAATAATACCCAGTTCGCAACAACTTTCAAGACATGGCATGTCCGCCGGCATGCGTACCAAAAGTACCCTCGTGGACTTCCTCCATAAGCAGATTTGCTTCTTTTTCATCCACGCATCTCAACAACACTAAATCATGGTTTCTTCTATAAAGCACACCATCCTGATTCAGATAAAAATTGCCAGACAATCTCCTTAGAATATTCTTATCTCGGCTAGATGCCCCAATCAGATACTCTTGTTTCTTAAGGAAATTTTGGATGTCAAAATACCACGGCTTGCCATCGGAGGCCTCCTTAATGGTGAATATGAAAGCGGGCCTATCAAGGTGGGAGATAACTATTCTGGGAGCTTCATTCCAAAAATTAACCTTGTACATCAAAGACAGCGTTGCTAGAGCGTCTGCCATTTGATTCTCCGCTCGCGGCACATGGTGAAACTCTACCCCGTCGAAGAAAGGTAACAACCTCCTTGCATAATTCATGTAAGGAATCAAATTAGGTTGACGAGTTTCCCATTCTCCCTTGATTTGATTCACAACTAGCGCGGAATCGCCATATACATCGAGATTCTTGATCCTCAAATCAATAGCTTCTTTGAGACCCACGACACATGCTTCATACTCACCCTCATTGTTGGCGACCGAAAATGTCAATCTGGAAGTGAATGGGATGTGAGTCCCATGGGGTGTTGTAATGATTGCCCCAATTCCACTTCCGTATGAGTTGACCGTGTCGTCGAATATCAACTGCCATTGGGAGCCAAGTTAAGGACCTTCGTCTGGTAGTGGTTCATCACAATCCTTCATCTTGAGGAACATAATATCTTCGTCAGGAAATTCAAACTTCATTGGCTGATAGTCTTCGATAGACTGTTCGGCAAGGTACACTGACAGAACACTTCCTTTGATGGCCTTCTGAGAAACATACTGAATGTCGTACTCTATCAGTACCATTTTCCATCTGGCAATTCTTCCTGAAAGCGCTTTCTTTTCGAAGACATATTTGATCGGACCCATCTTCGAAATCAGCATGGTTGTATGGTTAAGCATGTACTGTCTTAAACGTTTGGCAGCCCAAGCAAGTGCGCAACATGTTTTCTCAAGCATTGAGTAACGGGACTCACAATCTGTGAACTTTTTACTCAGATAGTAAATCGCATGCTCTTTTCTTCCAGTCTCGTCATGTTGACCAAGGACACAACCCATATTGTTCTCAAGAACCGTTAAGTACATAATCAATGGTCTTCCAGGTACCGGAGGTATCAGTATTGGAGGTTCCTGAAAATACTCTTTTATTTTCTCAAATGCTTTCTGACAATTCTCATTCCAAACGACTGCCTGATCTTTCTTTAATAACTTAAACAATGGCTCACAAGTGGCTGTGAGGTGAGATATGAACTGAGCGATGTAGTTCAATCTACCTAAGAAACCACGAACTTGTTTCTCGGTCTTTGGTGCTGGCATTTCTTGAATTGCTTTGATCTTTGCAGGATCAACCTCGATTCCTTTTGTTAGAACACATATTGGTTCTTAATAATACCTCTATGTTTTGATGATAACTATTATGAAATTTTGTAATTAAGAATTATATACTCTAAAATTTGCTTGAGAATTTTTACTGCAGATAGTAAAGGAATTAACACTCCAGAAGCAAATCAGAATTGAACATAAGAAATTAGCTAGACTCTGAAGCGCCAGATGCATCCATTAGAAGATTCTGATTGCTGCCAACAGAAGATCCTGAGCGTAGCCTCCAGAAGATTCTGAAGCAGAAGCCTCCAGAAGGATCTGAAGCAGAAGCTCCAGAAGGATCTGAAGCAGAAGCTCTAGAAGAATCTGAAGCAAGTCAGAAGCATCTGAACCAAAGAAGAATTCTGTATGAAGAGTTTTTTCAAAGCACAGTTACTATAGAAGATTCTGAAAGTACTAAAGCTGCCAGTACTGAAGATTTGTCTCAAATATGCTCTGATCTTAAATACGCTAAAAGCACACCTGCTGCAGAAGACTCTGATTCAGCAAAACTCTGATCATCATCAGAAGGCTCTGATCTATTTAGACTCTGATGAACTTGCTGAAAACTGAAGAAAAATTATTCAAAGTTTATATCCGTTGGAATGATCCAAACGACTCTTTCCTTATTTATGCTAGACACAAGAACACAGACAAAAAGGATTTATATGTGCTTTCTTCTTCTAGGAAAGGTCACTTGATGTGAAGACAAAAAGGCTCAGACCTTTTGGACACTCTTCTCAACGTGAAGCTCACCTTGGTTCAGCTGCCTATAAAAGCAAGACTTCACCAATTTCTTCAGTTGACGTTATTATTTAAAACGAAATCTACATTCAAGCTCTCATACTTTTCATATTCTTTCTAAGAATTAATTTCTTTGTTCTTAATAGTTAAGTGAAAAATCACAGTTGTGATAAAGCTTTATAGAAGCAATCTTAAACACTTGTATTTGTATTACATTTGATTGTAAACCTTAAGAAGATCCAGTTAGGATCAGTAGTTCTTGAGAAGACTTTGAACAGTTGTTCTAAGTGCTTACTATTGTAATCAGTTGATTAAATAGTTGATTAAGTCCTTGATTGAGAAAGGCAGATCACTCTAGGAAGGGTGGACTGGAGTAGTTGAGTTCAACGAACCAGGATAAAAATACTTGAGTTTTTATTTCTAAGTTTTAATCTTCATACTTATTCAACCCCCCCCCCCCCCCCCCTTCTAAGTATTTTCTCACCTTCAGTTGGCATCAAAGCTCCGGTTCTGTGTGTGCTACCACTTAACAGTGACAGTAAAGATCCAGAGAGAAATACTTTGATATATATTTGGTTGTTACTATGGCTGATAATACAATGTCTAACATTAACAACAAATATGAAGAAAGGGACAGAATCAACACCAAACCCCCTATGTTTGATGGGGAGAAATTTGATTATTGGAAAGACAGGATTGAAAGTTTTTTCCTTGGATATGATGCTGATTTATGGGATCTGGTCATAGATGGATATGTTCATCCCACTGATGGGAATGGCGAGAAGATAGACAGAAAATCTATGACAGATGCTCAGAAGAAAGAATTTAGAACTCATCACAAGGCCAGAACAATATTGTTGAATGCAATATCCCACACTGAGTATGAAAAAATTACAAACAGGGAAACTGCATTTGACATGTTTGAATCCTTAAAGATGACTCATGAGGGAAACTCTCAAGTCAAGGAAACAAAGGCTCTGGCTCTGATCCAGAAGTATGAAGCCTTCAAGATGGAAGACTCTGAATCTGTTGAAGCTATGTTCTCCAGAATTCAAATACTTACAGCTGGACTAAAGGTTCTGGACAAAGGATACTCTACTGCTGATCATGTGAAAAAGATCATCAGAAGCTTACCTACCAGATGGAGACCTATGGTGACAGCACTGAAGATGGCTAAAGATTTGAGCAAGATCTCCTTGGAAGAACTGATCATTTCACTAAGAAGTCATGAAATTGAACTTGAGGAAGATGAACCTCAAAAGAAAGGTAAATCTATTGCTTTAAAATCTAATAAATCTGCTAAAGCATTGCAGATGATAGAGGAAAGCTCTGAAGAATCCTCATCTGAAGATGAAGATGAACTATCCATGTTTTCCAGAAGAATAAACAAACTCTGGAAGCATAAAGGAAAGAAGTTCAGAAACTTCAAGAAGCCTGACCAAAGAAAAGAATCTTCTGGACACAGAAGATCTGGAAAAAAGGAGGTTGTATGTTATGAATGTAAAGAACCTGGACATTACAAAAATGAATGTCCAAAGGTGCTGAAAGAAAAGCCTAAAAGAAATTTGATAAGAAGAAAGAGGTTCTGATGGCCACCTGGGATGATTCAGACACATCTGAATCTGAATCTGATTTAGAAGAAGAATGTGCCAATGCAACTTTGATGGCAGACATAGAAGATCAAGAGGAAGGAACTTCAGGATCTGAATCCGACTCTGACGCTGAAGAGGTAATGGCTAAACTCACTAAAGAAAAACTTATCAAAGTGTTATCAGAAGTTCTGAAAAGCTATAACAATATTAAACTCAAATATAAGAAGCGTCAAAGCAATCTTGTATCTGAGAATAATATTCTCAAATCAGAAGTAGCTGAGCTAAATAAAAAGAACTTAAAATTGAAAAATGATTCTGAATTAGCTCAACAAAACTCTGATTCTGAAACTGAATCTGAACGCAAAAATATTTTGGAAAAATATGATTATAGCTTTCAAAAGTTTCTTGCTAAAAGCATAGACAGAAGCAAAATGGCTTCTATGATCTATGGAGTTAGCAGAAATAACAGAAAAGGAATTGGATATGAATCCTCCTCTGGAAAGGATTTAAATCCAAAACCTGTTGATAAAATTATCATCAAGAAAACTCCTTTATATTCACACTTTAAATTTGGTCACTTGAATGATATTGAACAAACACGCTCTGAAAAGAATATTCATGTGTTTAAATCTAAGGCTAGTCAGAATAAACCTTATGTTGAAAAACAGAAGTTTAGACAAACCTTCAGAACAACTAACCCTAAAGGACCCAAGAAGATCTGGGTACCTAAAAGTAAAATAATTCTTGTTGCAGATGTTCTTAGCAGCAAGGTCAGGACACCAATCATGGTACCTGGACTCTGGATGCTCACGACACATGACAGGAGAAAGGTCTATGTTCCAAAGCCTGGAGCTTAGATCTGGAGGTGATGTGAAATTTGGAGGGAACCAGCAGGGCAAGATCATTGGATCTGGCACCATTGGAAATGGTAAACTTCCCTCTATTACTAATATTTTACTTATTGAAGGGTTAAAGCATAACTTATTGTCCATAAGTCAATTAAGTGACAATGGTTATGATATTAACTTTAATAAAAAAATGTTGTAAAGCTATTAGTCAAAAGGATGGCTCTATCCTATTTAGTGGTAAGAGGAAAAACAACATTTATAAAATAAATCTTTCAGAACTTAAAGTTCAGAATGTTAAATGCCTCTTGTCTGTTAATGAAGAGCAATCGGTCTGGAACAGAAGATTGGGGCATATTAATATGAGACGTATATCTCAGATTAATAAACTTAATCTTGTCAGAGGACTTCCTAATCTAAAGTTCACCTCAGATGCTCTTTGTGAAGCATGCCAAAAAGGGAAGTTTTCAAAATCATCTTTTAAATCAAAAAATGTTGTTTCTACTTCCAGACCACTAGAATTACTTCATATTGATCTGTTTGGACCAGTGAAAACTGCATCCATCAGAGGCAAGAAGTATGGATTAGTCATTGTTGATGACTATAGTAGATGGACATGGCTAAAGTTCTTAAAACACAAGGATGAGTCACATTCTGTGTTCTTTGACTTCTGCAAGCAAGTCCAGAATGAAAAAGATTTCAAAATTATAAAAGTCAGAAGTGATCATGGTGGTGAATTTGAAAATAAATTTTTTGAAAAATATTTTAATGAAAATGGCATTGCTCATGATTTTTCCTGTCCTAGAACTCCACAACAAAATGGGGTTGTAGAGAGGAAAAACAGAACTCTGCATGAAATGGCCAGAACCATGATCAATGAGACAACTTTGGCAAAACACTTTTGGGCAGAAGCAATCAACACAACCTGTTACATTCAGAATAGAGTGTCTGTAAGACCTCTTCTGGAGAAGACTCCATATGAACTGTGGAAGAACAGAAAGCCCAACATTTTATATTTTCATCCTTTTGGATGTATTTGTTATATGTTAAATACTAAAGAAAATCTGAACAAGTTTGATTCCAAAGCACAGAAGTGTTTCATGCTTGGATATTCTGAACGCTCTAAAGGCTACAAAGTATACAACACTGAGACACAGATTATGGAAGAATCTATTCATGTTAGATTTGATGATAAGCTTGGCAATAAAAAGCCAAAGCAGTCTGAAAACTCTGCAGATAGAGAAGTAGTCTTCACAGACTCTGAAGTCCCAGAGGAAGACAAAGCTCAAGTGAAGGAACCAGAAGTAACGCCAGATGCTATTCCTTTAACTTCTCAGATGAACAATCTAAACATTTCTGAAGAATCAACTGTTAGAGGATCATCATCCAGAATTAAAGCTTCTCATCCAGAGAATGTCATTATTGGAAAGAAGGATGACCCCATCAGAACAAGATCCTTTCTAAGATCATCTGCAGCATCATTATTTGGACTAGTGTCAGAAATTGAACCATCTTCTGTAGATGAAGCTCTGCAAGACAATGATTGGATTATTTCCATGCAAGAAGAGTTAAATCAATTCACCAGAAATGATGTGTGGGATTTAGTTCAAAGACCACAAGGATTCAATATAATTGGAACTAAGTGGGTCTTCAGAAATAAGCTAAATGAGAAAGGAGAAGTTGAAAGAAATAAGGCAAGGCTTGTTGCTCAAGGGTACAGTCAACAAGAAGGTATTGATTACACTGAAACTTATGCTCCAGTGGCAAGGTTAGAATCTATACGCCTTCTTATTTCATTTACTGCACAAAATAACATCACTCTGTATCAGATGGATGTTAAAAGTGCCTTTCTAAATGGTATTATAGAAGAAGAAGTTTATGTCCACCAACCTCCTGGTTTTAAGAATGAAAAATTTCTAGATCATGTTTTTAAATTAAAGAAATCTCTATATGGTTTAAAACAAGCTCCCAGAGCTTGGTATGAGAGATTGAGCAATTTTCTTTTGGAGAAAAATTTCATCAGAGGCAAAGTGGACACAACACTCTTTTGTAAATCAATTAAGAAAGATCTTATAATTTGTCAAATTTATGTGGATAATATAATATTTGGATCTACCAATACTGTTTGCTAAATGTATGTAGGCATAATTTGAAATGAGCATGATGGGAGAACTGAGATTCTTTCTAGGAATCCAAGTAAATCAAACTCCAGAGTGCACTTACATACATCAGACCAAATATGTTAAAGAACTTCTGAAGAAATTTAACATGACTGATAGTAAGCTGGCAAAGACTCCCATGCATCCAACTAGCTCACTTGGCAAAGAAGAGGTAAGTAAGAAAGTAGATCAGAAGCTCTACAGAGGTATGATAAGATCTCTTCTGTACTTAACTGCTTCTCGACCTGACATATTGTTTAGTGTATGCTTGTGTGCTAGATTCCAATCAGATCCTAGAGAATCACACTTGACAGCTATCAAGAGGATTCTAAGGTATCTGAAAGGTACTTCTAATGTGGGTTTGTGTTATAGAAAATCTGATGATTTCAAATTAGTTGGATTCTGTGATGCTGACTACGCTGGAGACAGAGTGGAAAGGAAAAGTACTTCTGGAAGTTGTCAATTTCTACGAAGAAATCTAATCTCTTGGTACAGAAAGAAGCAACCCACAATTGCACTTTCAACCACAGAGGCAGAATATATTGTTGCTGCTGGATGTAGCACGCAAATGCTCTAGATGAAAAGTCAGCTAGAAGATTATCAGATATTTGAAAGTAACATTTCTATCTTCTGTGATAATACTTCTGCTATATGTTTGTCTAAGAACCCCATTTTACACTCTAAGGCAAAACATATAGAAACTAAGCATCATTTCATCAGAGACTATGTTCAGAAGGGAATCATAAATTTAGCCTTTGTTGATACAGATCATCAATGGGCAAATATTTTCACAAAACCCCTTGTTGAAGATAGATTCAAATTTATTCTGAAAAATATTGGTATGGATTTTTGTCAGAAGCAAATTTTACAGATGCAAAAATGCCTAATGCTCTGAAGTTTTTCTTCTGATTGCTTATTTATTTTCTTTAATTATTCTTGTGAAACTCTGAACTAACAATCCTTAGAGGATCTGAACGTTGCTTAACGTTTCATTTCTCAAGTGAATTCAAAACACATGCAAGCAAACAGGTTTCACTCCAAATCTACAAAGGTGGCGTGTACACTACTGAAGAGACGTTTGAGGTGAAGTTTGAATAGTGAAAATCTTGATTTTCCCCCCAAATTGTCAGAAGCAATAAATGCTAGAAATGTTTTTATTCTTTTCATTAAATGCTTTGTTCATACGTGCCAAATTCTGACTGTTTGTATGCCTATGTGTTTTAGTATAAATACATTTATTCTCTTCATATTCACACTTTCCACATCTCAAACATTTTATGCATTTCCATCTTCTCTTCTCTCTTCATAAAAAACCTAAGCGTGTGACAAAACCATCTTCGATGGAAACTTCATCATCAACTGCTGCACAATTTCAATCTACAATGGCTGCAGTTACCTCTGCTAACATGGGCGTAACTCCTTATTCTCCACCAAAAAGAACATTGCTCACACCTATTGAAAAGCTGGAGGTTCTATGTGAATCAATGGAGGAATTTGATTCACTTGCTGAGAATGGGTTTGAATTTCGCTCCATTATAGATGCTCAAGGATGGGTGAAGTATTTTGATAGTCTTTTTGGACCAGTTTACCCCCTTTTTGTGAAAGAGTTCTGGATCCATGATTTTATATATCCCAAGTTTATTTTATCTTCTGTTCTGGGTAAAGAGATAATTATAACAGAAGATCTGATTAGAAAACTCATTGGCTATGAGGAAACAGATGGATTATCACACTTGCCAGCTGGGCGTGTTGATATGGATGAAGTATATGAGGAAGTGATGACTGCTGGACAAGCTTCTAATAAGTTCAAAGATCTGAAGCCTGACTATAAGATCTGGGCTAAGATTTTCATGGGATGCATTCATCATAGGAAGTCAACAAACTCTCCAGACTATGTCAATAATGAACAGTTCTACTTTATGTATTGCCTCAGTCAGAGCAACAAGGTAGATCTTCCATATATTCTCTTTATGCATCTTTGGAATCATATAATGCCTCTAGAGAATGTGTGAAAGAAAAAGGTCAGAAGATCATAACCTGGATTCCTTTTGGAAGGTTAATCTCAGATCTTCTAACTGAGAATGGACTTGTAACTGCTCTGTACGCTGCTGGAGTCATAGAGGACTTGTAACTGCTCTGTAATACCCCAAATTTTGCAAAGAAAAAGGTCAGAAGATCATAACCTGGATTCCTTTTGGAAGGTTAATCTCAGATCTTCTAACTGAGAATGGACTTGTAACTGCTCTGTACGCTGCTGGAGTCATAGAGGACTTGTAACTGCTCTGTAATACCCCAAATTTTGCCCTAAGATTTGTCGTCGCATTTCATTGCATTTTTATTGCATTTAATCAATTACTAACAAATTTGTGTAGTCGTTTGACTTTTTGCAGGTAAATATCATATGACATGCATTTTTTTTCTAAAAAGTAAAAATGGCATAATTGGCAAGAGGACATGTGTAAGGAGTTGTGAGTGTGAGAGGTTGAGAGTTCGAATCTCACCTTTGTCACTTTTTGTTTTTTATTATTTTTACTCTAAATTTTTCTATCTTTCATTAAAAAGTAACAAAAATAGTTTTTTATTATTATTTAATTATTATTTTCGTATTTTAATTAAATCATTTTTTAAAATATTATTTTTTTCACTTTTTTCTAAATTATTCATAAAAATATCCAAAAAATCATAAAATAAAAAATATTGGAAAAAATTTTGTTCTTTTTATAATATTTTTGATTTTAGGAATCAATAGGATTATTAGTTTTTATTTTTTTTATTATTTAAATTTTATTTTTTCTTAACTAATTATTTAGTTTGGGCTTTAAAATGGGCTTTAGGGACATTATTGACAATTTGGTGTTAACCCTAATTTGTTCCCTATATATACATGTGTTGCCTTGTTGAATAGGAGGAGAATGAAAAAACCTAAGAGGAGTGAGTGTCGTTTACCGTTATTTATTTTCCTTCATCTATTACTGTTGTTTCTTTTTCTTCATCGTTTACCGTTATTTCTTTTCCTTCATCTATTACTGTTGTTTCTTTTTCTTCATCTTTTACCGTTATTTTTTTTTCTTCATCTATTACCGTTATTTCTTTTTCTTCATCTATTACTGTTACGTTTATATATTTATAATTTTTAAATTGTTAGAGTTTATATATATATATATATATATATATATATATATATATATATATATATATATATATATATATATATATATATATATATATATATATATATATATATATATATATATATATATATATATATATATATATATATATATATATATATATATATATATATATATATATATATATATATATATATATATATATATATATATATATATATATATATATATATATATATATATATATATATATATATATATATATATATATATATATATATATATATATATATATATATATATATATATATATATATATATATATATATATATATATATATATATATATATATATATAAGATTAATTTTTGATCGAATTATATCGATACGATGTTTGCACATTTGTGTGCATGACGCGTGACATTTGTGTTAGTTCGATCTGGTTGCGATGATCGCATTTTTGTGTGAGCAATAATACTATTTTTTTTGCTTAATTTCTTTTTCTTTGCGATAAATTTTGTTTCGTCCGATTTAGATCTGATTGCGCTGAGCGCATTTCTGCGTTAGCAACATTGTTGGGTTATTTGGCACATTTAAAATTCATTATTGCTTTATTATTATTATTATTATTAGTATTATTATTATCATTATTTATTATTATTATTATTATTAGTATTATTATTATTATCATTATTTATTATCATTATCATTATTTATTATTATTATCATTATTATTATTATTATTACTATTATTATTATTATCATTAATTTATTAAAACTTGTTATAATATAAAAATCTGTTTTTTAAAATAAATAACATTAACATCTTTTCCAAATTAATATGAAAACCTATTATTTTTAAGAAAAACTTTTTTTTAGATAAATTTAAAATAATAACTAAAATCTTTTTTTAAAATCATAACTAGAACCGTTTTTAAAAAAATATATAATAATAACATTAAACCTTTTTTTTTAAAAATAAAACCTTTTTGTTAGATAATTAAATTAAGACTATTTTTGAAAAGTTTTTTTTAATAATATTAAAACCTCTTTTTTAACTTAAATCAAAAGCTTTTTATATATCACAAATAAACAACAAAGAATATCTATAACTTTCGCACTTCCGTTTCATAACTTGTCTGATTACTATCTGACTCTGTCTACTAACCTTGTGTATTCAATGTGCAGCTTGTTACGTTGCTATTAGCTATTTTAATGTGTTTTTTCAATTCAACTTGTATTATAATTGTATATGTTTCTCATTTGTAACTTCGCGAACAAATTATCGCGTTTACCTTTCCGCACTTTAATTTCTGCTGTTTGTATGGTTTAAATTCGCGCATTTGCATCGTTAATTTGTCCCATTGCATTCCTCCGAAGGATTAGGTCTAGCCGTTTGGCCGCCACGCCAATAGTCCTCAAAACTTCAAACCCTTACAAACCCTAAATTTTCACAAATGTCTCGCCGTGGACAACATTACAAAACTACCCCTAGCTTTAGGTCAAAGAGTCGCTGCACTCATTTTAGGGTTTCCCGCCGCGGAATCCCTAACCTAACCCTAATGCACTTAACAATTTATAACATAGAGATCGGAGTTTAAGACTCCATGTAAGCGTGTCCTTAAGATGCGTTTATTCCCCTTGAGACCTTGACCACAGTCAAGAAGTCTCTAACCTCCCTTTTGAGGGGAGCTACAGTTACTCTGATTCCATTCCCGTAAGGATATGTAGGCACAAGATGCGATGTCTTACCGAGTAAACTTAGAATTAAACCCTAGGTCTTTTTTAATTTTCAATCCTTTGTATATACCCTAAAGCAAAATAATTAATGAAATTAAAAATAAAAAAAAAAACAAAAGGTTCCTGTAGAGTACTACGGAAGTTTAGGGTGCTAATACCTTCCCTAAATTTAACCAACCCCCGAACCTTAGATCTCTCCCTTTTAGGTTTTTCCTTTCTTTAACCTTTCCTTCGGGTAAATCAAAGACCGGTTGTAAATGAATTAAGATTCTAGTTAATCAATAGCTTGACATCCAAATTTCACCGCAACAGAAAATGGCGACTTCACTGGGGAGTCCTAACTTTTGAGGGTTATCCCCATTTTGTTTATTTTTCATTATATATTTGTTTCATTAATATTTTTGCTCATTTGTATATACGTTGTTCAGGGTACCTGCTTGGGAGTTACTGTGTTATGAGATAAGTCCTACACCCGGACTTGAGTGACATTATTATAGGATGGTGATATATTCGACGAGGCTTATAGGGAGTGAGTCCCGACTAAGTTGACTCGAGAATCACCGCTCAGTTGAGACACTTTCGAAAATGGTTCGGTTGATTGAGTGTAATCGTGAAAACTTTTACCATTATCGATTGGAGTCTGTGATACTGGGAACCGTAGTACCTTTACACCATCTTGGCCTTATATAGGATGTAGTGCGGGAACTATGTGGGAGTAGTCCTACAATGGTTGCTACGCGATGCTACACTTAAAAGAGGTTCTCTTGAGAATATTATTGACCCTCGAGTCAATCGGGAAGTCGATAATATCTGAAAGATGGACTGATGACTTTGGGCACTGATTTAGAACCCTTGTTCTGCAGGTACAATCAACCTATAGTACATACCACTTTGGGAAGGGTAGACCTTGACTCCATTCATTGTTCCTCTCACTTATGTGCGTTTGTGCTTTGCATCCATAAAGCATCATATCATTTCTAGTTTCAAGGAATTCAGCAGTCCTTTGCAAATTCGAAAAGTCCTACATTTTAAAGTCTAACATCTTTTCTCACTTTCCTAAAAGGGAATGTTTGCAATCGACCGTTGAAATTCTTGAGACCATTGCATGGCATCAGCATCACATTTTTGCATTGCATTTGTCCCCCGGTTTCTCCTTCTTGGTCCTATCGTCTTCTAGTGTACCTTTGAGTCGTCAAGCTGATTCCTCGACACAGATATCAGACCAGAAACGGAACAGGAGTCACTTTGATCCTATTCTCATGACTTACACAGAGCTATATCCTGACTTAGTCCGGCAAGGACTGATTACTACAAAGGCTTTACCACCTCCTCTTAATCCTCCGGCTGGATTTAGGGCTGATCTCCATTGTGCTTCCCATGAGGGTGCCCCAGGCCACGACTTGGAGCATTGTTTTGCATTGAAAGCTAGGGTGCGTAAACTGATTAGAGCCGGAATGCTTGATTTTACGGATAGTCGTCCGAGCGTCCAGACAGATCCCTTGCCAACACATCAGAATTGAAGCTTTGTCATTGGGCCTTTTGTTTCTCGTTGTTTGCACTTTCCTTATTTTGTTTAAGTTGTTTGCTTTTAATTATGTTTGTACTTTCATTAATGAAATAAGCATTGCGACTTTTGATTCAATTCATTTCCGTCCAGTTATTTGCATCTTTATGCTTTATTTTTCAAATGTTTACTTCTTGTCCAAAATTTTGATATGCTAAGATTGGAGGGAGGATGATGAAAACGTTATACCCATAATTGTTGTCAGTATGCTTTCAATCAAACCTTGTTGACGATGTAAGGCATTGTTTCAATTCCCAAACACTGGAGAAATAAGGAAGTTAATCCCTCGTTACCCCCTTCGAGCCTAGAAGTTGGAGTTTCTTTCGTTACAAAAAACCCACAATTTTAACCTTGGGATGGGTAGTTCTCAGTTAACTTGGTTGTGTGTTCATACGATACACCTTTCATTAACAAATTTTCCTTCGCACACGTCAAACAAGTGTCGAAGATGTTTTCTAATCAAAAGGTCGATGATGGTTCACCGTAATCATTAAAATCAAACAGTCACTTTCCTTCACACAAAAAAATAATATAAAAAAAAGCAAAAGAAGCCCGCTAAGTCAAAACCTATGAAGGAGACTTAGGCAAAACTGGGGCATCCCGCTGACTGTAAACTCTAAAATAAACAGTTCAGGCAAAATTTAGGGATAATACAAAGAGATTTTTAAATCCTTATCTTGAAAATCCTCAATGTCAAAACAATCAAATGTTATAGGGGAGTAGTGGCTGCCTTTTCATAGGTCCCTTTGACTTCTGAATCATCACTGCGACGATCAATGAAATCCCTAACTTATGGGAACCTGAATGCATAGTACGAGTTAACTGAGCATAGGACTGAAGATCATCACGTAGATTGGGTGGGTACAAATAAATTTTGAGCCTTTATCTTTTGTTTCATAAACCGTGAACCAGGCCACGTTATAACCCTCAAAAGACCTAACTGAAACAGGGTTATTTTGAAAGTATACTACAACAAGGTTGCGTAACCTGACTCCAAAAGATCCTTGCGAATCATTTATTTTGGCAATACACTTTTATTTTAAACTTTGAGTGTCTTGAACCGCCTTGTTCTGAATAACGACTCATGTATTTTCCATCTTTCAAAAATAATTTTTCAAAAATCGCATGAACTTTGCATTACCCTGTTTGTATGAATATTTTTGTTTGCAAACTGGCTTTCCTCTAAGGAATTTTCAAACAATGAGAAACTCAAACAATGAGAAACTTGGTCAAGTGATCTTATCAGGGCAAGTTCCTTTTACATCCTGTCAAAGAATTAGTTCAAGATTTGTTCAAGGCAATATCTTCTCAGATTTGGTTTATCCAGAGAATTGTTCAAGACCCAGACTGGGGCAAGCCCTCCGAGGATACAGCAAAACAGTCGATTCCACGAATCAGACAGCTGAAGCAATTATCAGTTCATTTGACCTGGGGCAGTTTACTTGCATAATCCCTAAGCAGTTATTCATCATTCCTACAGTGACTATCAACTTGATACAGTTTAACAGAATGACAGTGATCTCCGTGTTGAGGAATCAGTCCTCCAGTTTTGTCATCTCACCGAAAGAGTCGAGCCTTGTCGTCGATGTCTGCATTTGCATTTGATCATATGTCATAGCATAATTCCTATACATGTGCATATCTTGGGTGCTTTATTCCCCATTTACATTTCTATCTTGGGTGCTTTACTCCCCATTTACATTTCTATCTTGGGTGCTTTATTCCCCATTTACCTCTCTATCTTGGGTGCTTTACTCCCCATTTACATTTCTAGCTTGGGTGCTTTACTCCCCATTTACATTTCTATCTTGGGTGCTTTACTCCTCATTTACATTTCTATCTTGGGTGCTTTACTCCCCATTTACATTTTTATCTTGGGTGCTTTATTCCCCATTTACATTTCCATCTTGGGTGCTTTACTCCCCATTTACATTTCTATCTTGGGTGCTTTATTCCCCATTTACATTTCTATCTTGGGTGCTTTATTCCCCATTTACCTCTCTATCTTGGGTGCTTTACTCCCCATTTACATTTCTATCTTGGGTGCTTTATTCCCCATTTACATTTCTATCCTGGGTGCTTTACTCCCCACTTACATGTCTATCTTGGGTGCTTTACTCCCCACTTACCTTCTATCCTTGGGTGTTTTATCCCCCATGTACCTTTATCCCGGGTGTTTTATTCCCCATTTACCAGATATTCCTGGGTTTACCTAACATCATGGTGTTTTACCCCCATTTACTTTTTTTTTCTCCCTGAGGTCGTGTTTTACTCGCGTCTTACCTTGTGGGCAAAATTTATTTACTTGGCATCATGGGTGTTTTATCCCCATTTGCGTTTTTCTCCTGAGCTCGTGTTTTACCCGCGTCTTACCTTGCGGACAATTTCTAATTTACTTGGCACCTATCAACAATTCTGTGTCGTGTCTACCCGACGTTCTTCCAGATATGACATGTCTTCTTCCCTAGTGCAATTCCTCGATGGGTCGTCCCCTGTGACGTTGTTTCGTCTGTATCCGTGCATTTGTCATTTTCATCATACGCATCATATCATATTCATATCATATTTAGCATTATAGTTCGTTTTGTTTTGTCCATATCATTGCATAACACTGCGTCTAAAGGCAAAATTTTCGGTTATCTGTATTTAAATCACTCCACCATGATTTCTCAAGTCTCCGTTGCTCAAATCACCCGGTGAAGTTATTTAAATAGGGGCAACTGTAATACCCCAAATTTTGCCCTAAGATTTGTCGTCGCATTTCACTGCATTTTTATTGCATTTAATCAATTACTAACAAATTTGTGTAGTCGTTTGACTTTTTGCAGGTAAATATCATATGGCATGCATTTTTTTTCTAAAAAGTAAAAATGGCATAATTGGCAAGAGGACATGTGTAAGGAGTTGTGAGTGTGAGAGGTTGAGAGTTCGAATCTCACCTTTGTCACTTTTTGTTTTTTATTATTTTTACTCTAAATTTTTCTATCTTTCATTAAAAAATAACAAAAATAGTTTTTTATTATTATTTAATTATTATTTTCGTATTTTAATTAAATCATTTTTTAAAATATTATTTTTTTCACTTTTTTCTAAATTATACATAAAAATATCCAAAAAATCATAAAATAAAAAATATTGGAAAAAATTTTGTTCTTTTTATAATATTTTTGATTTTAGGAATCAATAGGATTATTAGTTTTTATTTTTTTTATTATTTAAATTTTATTTTTTCTTAACTAATTATTTAGTTTGGGCTTTAAAATGGGCTTTAGGGACATTATTGACAATTTGGTGTTAACCCTAATTTGTTCCCTATGTATACATGTGTTGCCTTGTTGAATAGGAGGAGAATGAAAAAACCTAAGAGGAGTGAGTGCCGTTTACCGTTATTTCTTTTCCTTCATCTATTACTGTTGTTTCTTTTTCTTCATCGTTTACCGTTATTTCTTTTCCTTCATCTATTATTGTTGTTTCTTTTTCTTCATCACTGTTGTTTCTTTTTCTTCATCTTTTACCGTTATTTTTTTTCTTCATCTATTACCGTTATTTCTTTTTCTTCATCTATTACTGTTACGTTTATATATTTATAATTTTTAAATTGTTAGAGTTTATATATATATATATATATATATATATATATATATATATATATATATATATATATATATATATATATATATATATATATATATATATATATATATATATATATATATATATATATATATATATATATATATATATATATATATATATATATATATATATATATATATATATATATATATATATATATATATATATATATATATATATATATATATATATATATATATATATATATATATATATATATATATATATATATATATATATATATATATATATATATATATATATATATATATATATATATATATATATATATATATATATATATATATATATATATATATATATATATATATATATATATATATATATATATATATATATATATATATATATATATATATATATATATATATATATATATATATATATATATATATATATATATATATATATATATATATATATATATATATATATATATATATATATATATATATATATATATATATAAGATTAATTTTTGATCGAATTATATCGATACGATGTTTGCACATTTGTGTGCATGACGCGTGACATTTGTGTTAGTTCGATCTGGTTGCGATGATCGCATTTTTGTGTGAGAAATAATACTGTTTTTTTTGCTTAATTTCTTTTTCTTTGCGATAAATTCTGTTTCGTCCGATTTAGATCTGGTTACGCTGAGCGCATTTCTGCGTTAGCAGCATTGTTGGGTTATTTGGCACATTTAAAATTCATTATTGCTTTATTATTATTATTATTATTATTAGTATTATTATTATCATTATTTATTATTATTATTATTAGTATTATTATTATTATCATTATTTATTATTATTATCATTATTATTATTATTATTATTATTATTACTATTATTATTATTATTATCATTAATTTATTAAAACTTGTTATAATATAAAAATCTGTTTTTTAAAATAAATAACATTAACATCTTTTCCAAATTAATATGAAAACCTATTATTTTTAAGAAAAACTTTTTTTTAGATAAATTTAAAATAATAACTAAAATCTTTTTTTAAAATAATAACTAGAACCGTTTTTAAAAAAATATATAATAATAACATTAAACCTTTTTTTTTAAAATAAAACCTTTTTGTTAGATAATTAAATTAAGACTATTTTTGAAAAGTTTTTTTTAATAATATTAAAACCTCTTTTTTAACTTAAATCAAAAGCTTTTTATATATCACAAATAAACAACAAAGAATATCTATAACTTTCGCACTTCCGTTTCATAACTCGTCTGATTACTATCTGACTCTGTCTACTAACCTTGTGTATTAAATGTGCAACTTGTTACGTTGCTATTAGCTATTTTAATGTGTTTTTTCAATTCAAGTTGTATTATAATTGTATCTGTTTCTCATTTGTAACTTCGCGAACAAATTATCGCGTTTACCTTTCCGCACTTTAATTTCTGCTGTTTGTATGGTTTAAATTCGCGCATTTGCATCGTTAATTTGTCCCATTGCATTCCTCCGAAGGATTAGGTCTAGCCGTTTGGCCGCCACGCCAATAGTCCTCAAAACTTCAAACCCTTACAAACCCTAACTTTTCACAAATGTCTCGCCGTGGACAAAATTACAAAACTACCCCTAGCTTTAGGTCAAAGAGTCGCTGCACTCATTTTAGGGTTTCCCGCCGCGGAATCCCTAACCTAACCCTAATGCACTTAACAATTTATAACATAGAGATCGGAGTTTAAGACTCCATGTAAGCGTGTCCTTAAGATGCGTTTATTCCCCTTGAGACCTTGACCACAGTCAAGAAGTCTCTAACCTCCCTTTTGAGGGGAACTACAGTTACTCTGATTCCATTCCCGTAAGGATATGTAGGCACAAGATGCGATGTCTTGCCGAGTAAACTTAGAATTAACCCCTAGGTCTTTTTTAATTTTCAATCCTTTGTATATACCCTAAAGCAAAATAATTAATGAAATAAATAAAAAAAATAAACAAAAGGTTCCTGTAGAGTACTACGGAAGTTTAGGGTGCTAATACCTTCCCTAAATTTAACCAACCCCCGAACCTTAGATCTCTCCCTTTTAGGTTTTTCCTTTCTTTAACCTTTCCTTCGGATAAATCAAAGACCGGTTGTAAATGAATTAAGATTCAAGTTAATCAATAGCTTGACATCCAAATTTCACCGCAACACTAACCCAACAGCTACCCCAAGAACATCTATCTCATGTGCACAATTATCATCTCTTTTTCACAATCTCTCCTATGGTTTCAAACTCATAGATTTCTATGACAGCGTTGAACCATCTGACCCTATCACTCCCTTGAAACCCAAACTTACAATCACCCTACCATCTGTGCTTCTCACCTATATTCAATCTATGTCAGATGTAGGTTCATTAGCAACAATATCATATTCTGCTAAATCTGCAAAAGCTGTTACTTCAGCTATACCTGTTTCATCTGATAAAACTGCTGCTTTTGATGAACCTGCAAAATCTGCTTTCCAACCTTACTCAAATAAACCCTTTGATGTGGTTTCCTATCACACCAGAGCAAAACCAAATTTGTTAAATGCTTTAAACAGATCCAAACATGATGAACCTGAAATTCCTTTCATACCATACTACCCTCCTCCTCTGATCTCCATTCAGAAATCCATTTTCCACCTACTCCCCAACCAAAACCAATAACATTGGAGACTCTGTTACATCCCAAACCTAGACTTAATGTTGATCATTTATTTCAATATTTTTTGCAAGAAATACAATTGTATTTAGGTACTGTACAGAAGAAGTGCTTAGCAACAATGGATGCACAAGAATCTGATGTCATCTGGAATGGATTCATCAATAGATTCAACTCTGTAGCATCAAATCTGAAGAACATATGTTCTGATGATGCGAAGCTCAAATTTGCTGAAGCTACAAGAAGTATGTTCTGGACTGTCAAGAGATCTGGACCATTACTTCTTACAGATGCTCCTCCATCATCAGAAGAAACTACTGAATTTGCATTTGAAGGCAACCCTTTGGCCATGTCTCTGGTAGAACTTCCTTCTGGCTCTAATGCTCCAAGCTCTACAGATCCTATGGAATTTGACTCTGTTCAAGCTCCAGAAAATGTCCAACCTTCTTCATCTGAGATTAAGAAAGAACATCCAGATTTTGAGGATAAAATTGCTGCTCTGGAAGCTGGTCAATTAGAGATCAAGTCTTGGATGGCCAAACAGGATAAGAAGTCTGAAGACATGACTGAGTGGATGTCAAAACAGGATCAGAAGAATGAAATAATGGCTAAGTGGATGTCAAAGCAAGAACAGTCCTCCTCTGAGATCACGGATCTGTTGAAGATGCTTTTGTCAAAGCACTCTTAGTTTTTCATTTTTTTTCATTCTGATGTTTTTGCATCTGATGTTTTCTTATGTATTTTTGAATATCTTCTGATGCATGTACTCTTGCTCTGAACTGATTTGAATGAATGTTTCAAAGTTTTCTCCACATGATTTATCTTCTTTACTGTTTCCTTTTATTTGTCCTTTTAAAGTTTTTACTTTTTGCTTATGACAAAAAAGGGGGAGAAAATATAGATCTGAACTGTTTAATTAAACTTCACCAGAATGAAACTTCAGACATATCTATTTTATCTAACATTAAATCTAAGTATTTCAGAACATTTGATAAGTACACTCTATAAAAGAAACTCTGAGAATCTCAGATCCTTTGACAATTATCAAACTCTGACTCTGAAATTTGCAAGACACTCTGACTCTCAAATGCTAAAAGAACAATCAAGATCTAACTCTGAAAATTACTCAAGACAAAAGGGAAGTTTCTATTCCTTATTTGTATTTAATTCATGGGGAGATTCATCCTCTCAGGGGGAGTTATAATTATCATATTTTCAATTAAACAAAATTTCTGATGTTTTTGTCATCATCAAAAAGGGGGAGATTGTTAGAACACAGATTGGTTCTTAATAATATCTCTATGTTTTGATGATAACTATTATGAAATTTTGTAATTAAGAATTATATACTCTAAAATTTGCTTGAGAATTTTTACTGCAGATAGTAAAGGAATTAACACTCCAGAAGCAAATCAGAATTGAACATAAGAAATTAGCTAGACTCTGAAGCGCCAGATGCATCCATTAGAAGATTCTGATTGCTAGCAACAGAAGATCCTGAGCGTAGCCTCCAGAAGATTCTGAAGCAGAAGCCTCTAGAAGGATTTGAAGCAGAAGCTCTAGAAGGATATGAAGCAGAAGCTCCAGAAGGATCTGAAGCAGAAGCTCCAGAAGAATCTGAAGCAAGTCAGACGCATCTGAACCAAAGAAGAATTCTGTATGAAGACTTTTTTCAAAGCATAGTTACTACAGAAGATTCTGAAAGTACTAAAGCTTCCAGTACTAAAGATCTGTCTCAAATATGCTCTGATCTTAAACACGCTAAAAGCACACCTGCTGCAGAAGACTCTGATTCAGCAAAACTCTGATCATCATCAGAAGGCTCTGATCTATTTAGACTCTGATGAACTGCTGAAAACTGAAGAAAAATTATTCAAAATTTATATCCGTTGGAATGATCCAAACGACTCTTTCCTTATTTATGCTAGACACAAGAACACAGACAAAAAGGATTTATCTGTGCTTTCTTCTTCTAGGAAAGGTCACTTGATGTGAAGACAAAAAGGCTCAGACCTTTTGAACACTCTTCTCAACGTGAAGCTCACCTTGGATCAGCTGCCTATAAAAGCAAGACTTCACCAATTTCTTCAGTTGTCGTTATTATTTAAAAAGAAATCTACATTCAAGCTCTCATACTTTTCATATTCTTTCTAAGAATTAATTTCTTTGTTCTTAATGGTTAAGTGAAAAATCACAGTTGTGATAAAGCTTTATAGAAGCAATCTTAAACACTTGTATTTGTATTACATTTGATTGTAAACCTTAAGAAGATCCATTTAGGATCAGTAGTTCTTGAGAAGACTTTGAACAGTTGTTCTAAGTGCTTACTATTGTAATCAGTTGATTAAATAATGGATTAAGTCCTTGATTGAGAAAGGCAAATCACTCTAGGAAGGGTGGACTGGAGTAGTTTAGTTCAACGGACCAGGATAAAAATACTTGAGTTTTTATTTCTAAGTTTTAATCTTCATACTTATTCAACCCCCCCCCCCCCCCCCCTTCTAAGTATTTTCTCACCTTCACCTTTTTCACTGAGTATTGTGCGGTGTTATCAACAATCACGTCAATATGAGGTAGAGGGAAATCATCCTTTGGACTTGCTCTAATCAGGTCCCTATAGTCAACACACATCCTGACTTTGTCGTCCTTCTTAGGCACGGGCACGATGTTTGCAACCCACGGAGGGTAGTTGGTCACAGCAAGAAATCCGGTGTCCAATTGCTTCTGGACTTCTTCCTTGATCTTCACTGCCATATCAGGCCTGGTTCTTCTCAATTTCTGTTTAACAGGAGGACACTCTTCTCGAAGAGGCAGGCGATGAACTACAATATCTGTGTCGAGTCCAGGCATATCTTCATATGACCAAGCAAAGACATCCTTATACTCTCGGAGTAACTCAACCAGTCTTTGCTTGACATTATCTTGTAGTGCAGCCCCTATTCTAACTTCCTTCTTATCCTCTTCAGTTCCCAGGTTGATGACTTCAACTTCCTCCTGATGAGGCAGAATGACCTTATCCTCTTGTCTCAACAATCTAGCAAGCTCTTCGGGTAGGTCTTCGTCTTCATCATCTCTTCTTTTGCTTGAAAGATCAGATTGTTAAAGTCACACCGAGTCATAGACGAGTCTGAGTCGATGGTATCTAAAATGTGTAACCTACAATGATGATGATGATTTTATGCTTAAATGATATGAAAAATAAAACAAACACAAACCGCATTGCCATTTTATTGTTAGAAAACAAAAAGAAGAAAAACAAGGATCACAAAACTGAATGAGAAAAACGCCTTTTGATTAATGATTAAAAGATGGTTCAAACATAAACAAGCATGCCCTGAACAAAATACAGCTATGCTCCGAGTAGAACATAGGGTTACACAATAACTAAGAAAACAAAGTATTACTGTTCACGTGTCACATGGACAAATTCCTCAATGGACCAGTTGCATAGCTTCTGTCCAGGAGCGCTCGGCTGGATCCAAGCGTCCATGTCACAATCACTGTCTCCGACTTCATCATCAGAAACAACATTGATTTGCTCAAAAATAACACCCCCACTGGTGAACTTAACAGGCCCCTTGTAGCGTGGCGCGCTCTGCGGAGATGACAGGTGGTACCCCAACCCAAACTTGTCCTTCTTATGAGGAATGTCTAACACCTTTCCCCATCCTTGCGATGTCCCATCCTGAACTGCCGCTTGAGCCTCCTTAAAAGATGACATAGCTACCTCTGGTTCTTTGTTCACAACTGGAGATTTGTCCTTCAATTGCACAGTCTCGAAGGCATGACACAAAGTCTCGTGAATTTCTCTATCTACCTCGACGTATTTGAAAGATGACAAATGGATAATCATGATATCTTCCTCCCCACATACCGTCACAACACTTCCTCCGACCATATATTTCAGCTTTTGATGTAGAGTGGATGTAACAACCCCATCAGAATGTATCCATGGACAACCCAACAGACAGCTGTAAGCAGGCTGAATGTCCATGATGTAAAATACCACCTCAAACACCTCCGGGCCCACTTGGATAGGCAGAGTTATTTCCCCAAAAACAGATCTTCAAGTTCCATCAAAGGCTCGCACAACCAAATCACTAGGTGTACAATAAAGACCCTGATGATCTATCTTCATCAATGCTTTCTTTGGCAACACATTCAAGGACGACCCTGTATCAACAAGGACGTGTGACATCACGATTCCTCAGCATTCAAGTGAAATATGCAATGCCAAATTGTGGTTTCTGCCCTTCAGCGTCAAGTCCAAATCTGTAAACCCCAGACCGTTTCCTGCATTCACATGCGCCATCACTCCCTCGAGCTGGTTAACCGATATCTCTTGTGGTACATAAGCAGTGCTTAAAACCTTCAACAACGCATTTTGATGCGCCTCTAAACACAACAGCAGTGATAGTATAGAGATCTTGGAAGGAGTTTGTTGCAGATGGTCGACTATCTTGTAGTCGCTTTTTCTAATCAACTTCATTAGCTCTTCCGTATCCTTTGCCAAAGGTTCCTTCTCGCTCACCCAGGGAATTTCTTCTACCACTGTCTTGCCTTTCCCTTTATCAATTTTCTCAGTCACCACTTTGGGCGTCGAAACGATTCTACCGCTTCTAGTAATTCCTCCAACTCCAACAAGATTATCAACTGAATCGACAGGAAAACTCTTCAATTCTACCTTCTGTCCATTACAAAACAATTCGGCTCCGTAGTTCCGCGAGATAGCCTTTGATCTTTCGTACGGAACAGGGCCTGCTTTAGTGATGATGATTGTAGGTGGCCTCGGAGGTGCTGAAATAGTGATAGTTTTATATGGGATTGAAATCGTCGCAATTTCATCCTGCTCCTCCTCTACTACCTCCACATGTTTCCTTTCAGTGGTCCGATCAAATTGTAACACTCCTTCATCTATCATGCTTTGAATACACTTTTTCAGATCATCACATCCCTCAGGATGGCTCAAACAATTGACACAACCTTCACTACAACCTGGGAACACTCCCCCTTTCAACAGCTTCTCCTTCACAAAACTTAATGGTGTTTTCAACTAATTCACGTCAGTTATCAAATCTAATCTTTGCTCTACCAGAACAGTACCAACCCTGGCCGGCCCATGATTCGGCATAGGGTTTTGCACAACATTTGGTGCATCATGTGAAAAGTCTATAGTTTTACTATCAATCAGATCTTGCAACTTATGTTTGAAAGCTTTGCAGTTGTCAATAGTATGGTCGGGTGCCCCAGAGTGGAACTAGCATCCTGCATTCACATCAAAGTCGGGCGGTGGTGGGCCTGTCAGAGGAGGCAAAGTCCTCTTTTGGATTAAATGCAATTGCAATAGAGTTTGGAGCACTTGGAATAGGGCATCGGTGGGGGATCAAATACTCTATTTGCTGGACGAACCGGATATCTTCGATAACCCTGCTGATTTTGTTAGGGTGTGTTGCGGTGAAATTTTGATGTCAAGCTATTGATTAACTTGAATCATAATTCATTTACAACTGGTCTTTGATTTATCCGAAGGAAAGGTTAAAGGAAGGAAAAACCTGTTTTGCATCATAAACACAAAGCGGGGAGAGATCTAAGGTTCGGGGGTTGGTTAAGCTTAGGGAAGGTATTAGCATCCTAAACTTCTGTAGTACTCTACAGGAACCTCTTGTTTTAAATGTGCTTATTGCTATAGTTATCTGCTTAAAGGTATTGCTAAGGATTAAGGTGAAGAGAGGGACCTAAAGGGGTTAGTCCTAAGTTTACTCGTCAAGACTCGCATCTTGTGCCTACGTATCCTGGGTAGGGGATGGAATCAGAGTAATCGTAGTTCCCCTCACAGAGGGAGATGAGGAATTTCTTGACTATGGTCAAGGTTCCTGGGGGAAAATAAACGTTCATAGGGAAGCGCTTATTTTGGAGTACGGGGACTCCTATTCTACATTATAAGGTTAAGTTGAAAGGGTGTCAGATAAGTTTTCCACGGTGGGAAACTTACATGGAGTACGACGACTCCTAATCCTAAGGCTAGGATACAGGGTAAACGTGAGGTATTGACTCGGCGGTCAAACATATGAATCCTTCCTTCGGAGGGGAATTAATAATGGAAACGGTAACGCAATGATAATTGATAATGAAATGCGAACCAACAAAGTGTCGCAGGTTACATTTGAAATGAGAGAGGCGGGTAATCTTGGGTTGGCGGAAGTGGTGAATCGTCTAACTTATGAGAAAATTGTTCTTATTGCTTTTGATTGTTTGTGAATTACTTGATTAAATTAAATCTAAGTAGGCACGAAAAATGAAATTAATTAAAGACTAAACTTAAGTTATAATGCAATCTAATTATTTTTTAAGGAAAAAGAATTAAGTGTAAATTAGGGAAAAATTAGTTAAGTAAATTAATTAACTAACTAAAATTCTAAAATTAATCTAAAAGGTTAAATTAATAAAAACAAAATGTTCTGGGTAAAATCTTTTTTATTATTTTTTCTAAATTATTAAAAAAAAGAACTAAGATTAATCTACACGCTTTTTTTAATTTAAAATGAATTAGAGATAAATGCTAATTATATATTTTTATTTTTTTTACTTTTTCCATTAAATTAATTTTGAAGTTAGATTATAAGTTTTTTGGATTTTTAAAATTAAGAAAAAATTAACTAACAAACATATATATTTTGTTATTGAGTTGAAGTTTAAACTAAACATAATTTGATTTTTATTTTTTATTTAAGAAAGAACTAGATTAATCTAAAATTAATTGTTTTTTTATTCTTTATTATTTATGAAGTTCCTAATTGATAAAAATAGTTTTTTTATGTTAATTAACCCTCCTTTTTTTAAAAATTTTAAATAGTTAGTTAGTTAGTTATAGTTACTATGTTAGTATTTCATTAATAATTAAAATATTACAATTAAATAACAACTAAAAAAAAAGGTAAATAAAAGATTAAAAAAAAAAGAAAATGGGTTGGGCCTGGGTAGTCCACCCCAGGACCCAACCCGACCCGGATTGAATAGGAAAGGGGAAAAGGTTCAGCAAATTCTGAATCCCTAGCCCCCAAATTGAGCGGCGGCCCCTTTTCTCCATCAATCCTCTTCTTTCTTCTCCATCTCTCTCACGCACGACCTCCTTCTTCTTTGTTTCTCTTTCTATTTCTTCTCACCTTGTTCGCCTTAGACCTATTTCTCCTTCATTCTTCAACTTCCTTTCCTTGTCGGACCTAGAAAAACAAACAAAACAATATAACAATGGAAACAATAATTTTTCAGCAATTTACCCAAGTAAAGAACGATGACGGTAACTCCGAAGTTTTACTGCGTTTTTGAGAGTAGTGTCGCGGCGGATTCAAAGGGTTTTCGGCGGAGGCGGCGATGACGAAAAGGATTGCAAAGGTAAGCTTTGATCTTTTTGGGGTTTTGGTCTTGAACTCCTTTTTCACGATTTTAGGGTTTTTGTCGGCGATTTCGTTTGTGAATCTCTGGATTTCTGTGTACTGTTTCGTAAGTGTGCTCCCCTTTTATAGCTCTACAACTTCTTCCTCTAATCAATTTAATGAATACATTTCCAAATTTGTAAGAACATGTCTGGCCCGTTTTGGAAACTAAAGGAATTGTTTTGATTATGACTTGAATGCCACTGATTTCTTTGCTTATTTTACTGATTTAACTTGGAGGTTTCATGAGTGCTTGATGGGCAACACTTTCCGCAACCGTATCCCTCTATTTGATTCAATCCGTCTGAATTTGATTTCATGTGATTACCTAGCATATTCGTGTTATCAAAACTTTCCGTCTTCAATGCGATAAATACTTTATGGTTTCGATTTTCAGCCAAACGCGTCTTAACGTGTTCAACTTTCCTTTCCCTTTTTTTCTTAAGATAGAAGATTGAGTTGTGTTTGGAAACAAATCATTTTGATGATAATTAAATTGGGTTTGAGTGATCTTGGATGAGATTGAATATGTACGTATTGCTTTGATGTCTGTTGATGATAATGATTTCCTGTCTGGGTTGCGTTTGAAAACATTCCAATTCGTTTGGAGTCATTTGGGGGGAAGCTTATCTTGTTTATCTCTTCCTGGTAATGCTGGGGAATTCATAAATTCTACTTATTGCTTGCAGGACAAAGTAATGAGGCGGAAGCACAATGGAAGCAGAACCTCTTGAACACAACAGTTTAGCATAGGAAACCGGCAAAATTGACAAGGTGCCGAGACCCTCTTCTCCTTCTTTAGATAAACTCACAGTCCCTCTTGAGCTTCTGTTGACCGGTGTTATTTTAGATTTTGTCCACTTGGCAATATCGTGGTAATGTCGGGTCTATTATGGATTGTATATGTTCAATGCTTTAGAAAAATATATGCTGTGAGAAAACTGCACTTTTTGTTAACAAGGTCATTTCCAGCTTAACAGTGTTTTAACGTTCATTTGTTTGTCGCAGGATTTGTACTTGAGAACGAATTGGGTGGAGACCTCGGTTGGTGTTGAGATTTTCTGGCCAAATTATCACTTATTGATGACATTGGATGCCGTTGTGGTCTAACTGATGCGGTTTTGTCGAAAGATTAATGCGACGGCTTCAAGGCTTCTTCCCACTTGCTTATCCCCAGCGTCCCTGCTCATGAAGCTTGTTGTGCGCGGTAAGAGGGCGGTCCGGATGTGACTCTGGTGTGAGGAAGACATGCATTAATGTGAGTATGCATCCTGTAGGTCCTGAAATGTCATACAGCTAGGAGGACATGACGGCGCGAATGCTGCGGTCTTTCTTATTTGTGGCAGTGTATAAAGAAGATGTTCTGGTATCTTTGTGTCCTTAGTTCAGGCAATAAAGGACTCCTTGTACAACACGTTGTGATTACCAGGATAGCTTGTCTTCGGCTTTGGCATAGATTTCTTCCACATGTATTGTACTTGGTGATAACTTGCAGCCCTAAACGTTTTTAGATGCTTCGAAATTTGAATTTTATGAATAATCATTGGTTTTGTTTTAGATATGGAAGTTTGGCTATGTGAAAAATATTTAAGCCACAAATTTTCTCATAACAGGAAGACTTATGAATTTGCACCTCACATTGGTGATTTTTTTCTTTGGCGTTGTCATAAGAATCAAAAAGAACTCCTTGCGCCATTACCTTGTCAGAACTGTTCAAAATTGTATTTGTATCAACTTGTGTAGTCCAACGCTCATCCTGGTGATCTACCATGGAGGATTGAATCCTTTACTTGGTGCTTTTGAATCAACGTGAACTTCTAGATTCTTCGTATTATGAATTGGACTTTTTCTTTTGAAGTAGAATAAAGCTCCTTAACATTAGAACTTAATGCAAAACAAATGGAGTTCTTTCGTAGCTCAATCTCTAAATGAATAATTTCCTATCAAAATTCAAGAATTAAAAAATGAGACACCTTATAATTTGAGTGAATTTCCACATAGTTAGGAATTCGTTTATTTGGATAGGGACTCTAAACTCGAAATCCTGATAAACTTGAAATCCAAGCCGCTATAAGGTTCCACCCAATCTTCAAATCAAGGTCCGATCACGACACTATAGCATTGAGTGCACACACCTCTTCATAGCATGCAAAGAACCATAGTTCTGTAGGACATACACAGTGTCTTTATGACTTTCAAACCTTCTTCAGCAAGTCTGCAAAATAAACATAAACTGGGTAAAACTGTTAGCTATGCATGGGTGATAACTTAAATGATATGCAAATGATCAATGAATCTAAGGGTAAAATTTGGGGTATGACAGTTGCCCCTATTTAAATAACTTCACTGAATGATTTGAGCGACGACGGCTCGGGAAATCATGGTGAACGGGATTTAAATACAGATAACTGAAAGTTTTACCCTTAGATGCAGTGATGTGCAATGCTACGGACAAAAACGACAATGCTGACAATACTATGAATCTAATATGGTGCATATTATGGAAATGATAAATGCAAGGCAAAACAACGACACAGGGGAACGACGCGACGAGCAAACACGCACATTGGGGAAAACGACGCACTGGGGAAACAGCACGGAATTCGGGGAATCTAAAGTGATAGACCAACACGTTCAAGCCTGACTAGTTGTTCACTTTAGGATGAAACGGTAACACGAGATCCACTCGGTGGTAGGATCAGGTAAACGACGAGTGCTGGAATTTCCGGGACATTCCTTTAAACGAAGAGATCGAGCGGGATCTTCAGGAATCGTCAGAAAACGTACAAGGAGAAACAAACATCAGAAACATCCGGAAGAACATCGGATGAACTCTGAAACATACCAAAGATACTTGAAAAACCATCAAATAAACTCTGGGGTAAATCCGAAACCCTTGGGAAAGCAATAAATGTAACGCGACAAGTTTGAAGACGTATCTGGAAGAACATCAGATAAGCAACAAAAGGGGTTCTGGAATAACATCAGAACAAAGACTCGATCTGGAAAACCATCAGAAAGAGAAACGTATCCGGAAAATCATCGGATAGATCCTGGAAAACCATCAGAATCAAAGGAAAGTATCTGGAAAACCATCAGATAAAAGACTCGATCTGGAAAACCGTCAGAAAGAGAAACGTATCCGGAAAATCATCGGACAGATCCTAGAAAACCATCAGAATCAAAGGAAAGTATCTGGAAAACCATCAGATAAAAGACTCGATCTGGAAAACCGTCAGAAAGAGAAACGTATCCGGAAAATTATCGGATAGATCCTGGAAAACCATTAGAATCAAAGGAAAGTACCTGAAAAACCATCAAATAAAAGACTCGATCTGGAAAACCGTCAGAAAGAGAAACAAATTCGGAAAACCATCGGATAGATTCTGGAACACCATCAGAATCGAAGGGAAATATCTGGAAAAGCATCAGATAAAAGACTCGATCTGGAAAACCGTTAGAAAGAGAAACAAATCCGAAAAACCATCAGATAGATTCTGGGAAACCATCAGAATCAATGGTAAGTATCTGGAAAACCATCAGATAAAAGACTCGATCTGGAAAACTGTCAGAAAGAGAAACAAATCCGGAAAACCATCGGATAGATTCTGGAACACCATCAAAATCGAAGGGAAATATCTAAAAAACCATCAGATAAAAGACTCGATCTGGAAAACCGTCAAAAAGAGAAACGAATCCAGAAAACCATCAGATAGATTCTGGGAAACCATCAGAATCAATGGTAATATAAGGGTGATATCCAAGAATGACATTGGATGAAAAGATACCAGACATCCAATAATGGCTTTGAATTAAAGGTATAAACACAATATATGATAGGAGTATCGAAGGAAAAGGAACATACATATCCGGAAAACCATCGGATAAGAAAAACGTCATATTTGGAAGAACATCAGATAGACACGACACAAAATTGTTTGGTAGGTGCCAAGTAAGTTGGACTTTGACCACAAGGTAAGACGTGGATAAAGCACGACCTCGGGAGAGATGCAAATAAGGATAAAACACTCATGATATGTATATGTATATGAATTATGCTATGATATATGATCAAATGCAAATGCAGATGTTGACGACAAGGCTTGACTCTTCTAGTAAGATTAAAGGACTGGAAGACTGATTCCTCAACACGGAGATCACTGCCACTTGCTCGGAATTAAAGATACTACTGTTGGGAATCCTTCAATTCAACTACCCCAGATTAAACTGTCTGTTGTAGATGAACTAATAATTGCTTCAGCTTGTCTGATTCTGAAAATGAATGTTTTACTGTACCCTCGGAAGGTTTACCCCAGTATGAGTCTTAAAAATCTTATGGATAACCCAAATCTGAGAATGACTTTGTCTTGAACAAATCTTGAACTGATTCTTAGACAGGATGTAAAAGGAATCTGCCCCTGACAGGACCACCTGACCAAGTTTCTCAATGTTCGAAAATTCCTTAGAGGAAAGCTAGCTTGCAAACAGAAGTGTTCATACAAACATGGTAATGCAAAGTTCATGCAACTTTTGAAATCAAAATTTTTTGAAAGATAAAAAAAATAAATGAGACGTTGGTCAGAACACGGTGGTTCAAGACACTCAAAGTTTAAAATGAAGGTGTACTGCCAAAATAAATGATTAGCAAAGATCTTTAGGAGTCAGGTTACACAATCTTGTTGTGGTATGCTTTCAAAATAACCTTGTTTCAATTAGGGCTTTTGAGGGTTGTAACGTGGCATGGTTCACGGTTTAAGAAACAAAGGATAAAGGCTCAAAATTTATTTGTACCCACCCAATCTACGTGATAATCTTCAGTCCTACACTCAGTTAACTCATGTTATGCATTCAGGTTCCTATAGGTTAGGAATTGCACTGATGATAGCAATGATGGTTCAGAAGTTAAGGACCTATGGAAAGGCAGCCACTACTTCTTTATAACAATTGGTTGTTTTGACATTGAGGATTTTTTTTCAGGTAAGGATTTAAAGATATCCTCTTTTTATTATCCCTAACTTTTGCTTGAACTGCTTTTTTTTAAGCACACAGTCAGCGGGATGCCCCATTTTTGCCTAAGTATCCTTCATAGGTTTTTGACTTAGCGGGCTTATCTTTTTTTTTTTTGAAAGAAAATGATTGCCTAGGTTAAATGATCACGGTGAACCATCATCGAATTTTGGTTTAAACACATCTTCGACACTTGTTTGCTGTGTGCGAAAGAAAATTGCGAGTGCGACCTTTATATGAAAGGGGTATTGTATGAACACATAACCAAGTTAACTGAGAACTATCCATGCCCCAGGTTAAGATTGCGGCTTTTTTGTAAAGAAAGAAACTCCGACTTCTAGGCTTAAAATGGGTGACAAGGGGGATAACTTCCTTATTTCTCCAGTGTTTGGGAGTTGAAGCAATGCCTTACATCGTCAACAAAGTATGATTGAAAGCACACTAATAGCAATTATGGGTAGAACGTTTTCATCATCCTCCCTCCAATCTTTGCATATCACAAACTTGATCAAGAAGTAAATACTTGAAAGATAAAGCATAAAGATGCAAATAATGGACAAAATGAATCAAAATCAAAAGTTGCAATGCTCAGTTCATTAATGTAAAAGTACAAACATAATTCGAAAGCAACAACTAATAAAAAGGAAAGTACAAACAACGAGAAACAAAAGCTTAGTGACTGAATCAGTACTGTCTGAATCTTCATTTCTGATGCACTGGCAAAGGATTATTCTGGACATTTGGAGGATTATCTGAAAAATCCAGTGTTCCATCTCTAATCAGCTCACGCACTCTAGCTTTCAGTGCAAAACAATGCTCCAAGTCGTGGCCTAAGGCACCCTCACGAAAAGCGCACTGGAAATCAGTCCTGAATCCAGCTGGAGGAGGATTATGAGGAGGTGGTAGAGCCCTTGTAGTAATCAGTCCTCGTTGAACCAGGTAAGGATAAAGTTTTGTGTAAGTCATGGGAATAGGATCAAATTGGTTCCTATTTCGAGATTGTTCTTGTCTAATAACTGGACGTTGAGTAGTCTGAGCTGGCTGTGGAGCAACAACAGGTTGAGATCCATGGCGAGGCTTCCTTAATTCAATCATGACAGCATTAGTCTGTTCCTCCTTCTTCTTCTGGAAATTCCCATAGGATTTCTTTGCCCCATTAGAAGATTCGGCAGCTTTGGATACCTTACCATTTTTCAAACCTTCTTCTATCCTTTGGCCAATAGTCACCAGATCTGCAAAGCTTGAAGAGACACTTCCAATCATCTTTTCCCAATAGAAGGGAGACAAAGTATCCATGAACATTCTTGTCAGTTCCTTCTCCGCTATAGGGGGTTCAACTTGGGAAGCTAACTCTCTCCAGCGCTGAGCATATTCTTTGAATGATTCTTTTTCTTTCTGAAACATACTTTGTAGCTGACGGCGATCGGGAGCCATGTCTAAATTGTATTCGTATTGCCTCATAAAAGTGTTGCCGAGATCCTGGAAGCAATGGACGCTGTTATTCTCTAGGTTC
Organism: Lathyrus sativus; assembly: GCA_963859935.3. Taxonomy (NCBI): domain Eukaryota; kingdom Viridiplantae; phylum Streptophyta; class Magnoliopsida; order Fabales; family Fabaceae; genus Lathyrus; species Lathyrus sativus. The sequence continues at coordinate 142,647,136 of OZ012740.1, read as the reverse complement.
ATATACCATTTGAGAGAAGCACCACTCAGACTATCCTAAAAGCAATGGATAAGCAGCTTTTGATTGTTGGTGTAAGCCGCCATCTTTCGGAAATACATGACTAGATGGGCTCTTGGACATGAGTGACCTTGATACTTCACAAACTCAGGAGTCTTGAACTTGGAAGGCAAAACAAGACTAGAAACTAGGAACATATTGTCGGCATCAACGTTGAAGAAATCAGTACCTCCGACAGCTTGAAGTCTCTTGTTTATGATTTGAAATTGCTCACGAGTAATCTTAGGCTCAACAAAGTCTTCCTGGTTGTCCTCTTGAGCACGGGCAGCATTGTACTCATAGGGAGAATTCTCAAAGGGAGCTTGGACAGTTTGATTAACAGTGTGGACCACAGGTCTGGCCTCGGTATAGACAGGAGCTTAAAAAACCGGTCTGACAGTCTGACCAATTGTAGCAGCAGATGCAATTGGTGGAGAGTAGTTGGGAGGTAAACCAAACTCCGGCCAAGTAGAGGGCGGCAGTGAAACAGGAGATGGATCAGCACTTAAAACTTCCTGAATGACGGTCCTCTGAGTTGGCTCTCCTCTGGAAATCAATACTTGAAGCATCTCGGTAAGCCTAGTCATGCCTGCTTTCAACTCATCGATCTCCATTCGGACCTCCGCATTATGCTCTTCTTGTTCTGACATCTTGCGTCTTAAGCTAGCCCTAGTCTGATATCTGTATCGAGGAATCAGCTTGACGATCCAAAGGAACACTGGAAGATAAAGATAACTGGGAATGAGAAACCGGGGGGAAAATGCAATGCAAAAATGTGATGATAATGACATGAAATGATTTCAAGAACCTCAACAGTCGATTGCAAACATTTTTAGGAAAGTTGGGAAAAGGTTTTAAAAAATGTGGGACTTTTGAATTTGCAATGGACTGTTGAATTTCTTGAAACTAGGAATGATGTTTTATGAATGTTATGCACAAATACACACAAACAACTAAAGTCCTAGGTTAGAGGAACAATGAGTGAAGTTAAGGTCTACCCATCCTAAAAGGCATGCACTATAGGTTAGTTGTACCTGCAGAACAAGGGTTCTAAAACGGTGCCCAAAGTCATCAGTCCATCTTTCGGATATTATCAACTTCCCAATTACTCGGTGTTTAATAATATTCTTAAGAGAGCCTCTTTTGAGTGTAGCATCGTGTAGCAACTATTTCGGGAGTACTCCCTCATAGTCCTTGCATTAAATCCTAAATAAGGCCAAAGTTGTATTTAGGTAACTACGGTCCTCAGTATCACAGACTCCAATCGACAATAGTAAAAGTTTTCACGATTACTCGTTCAACTGAACCATTTATGAAAGGGTCTCAACTGAGCGTGATTTTCGAGTCAACTTGGTCGGGATTCAACTCCCTATAAGCCTCGTCGAACATATCATTATCCTATCTTAGGTTCATTCAAAAATCCGGGTGTAGGACTTATCTCACAACAACAACATAAACACCAAGCAAGGTGCAATAATTATATATAACCAGATAATAAGCAAAAGCAAGCATAGAAAACAAGGTAGGGGTAAGCCTCCAAAAAACATTAGTTATGTCCCCAATGAAGTCGCCATTTTTTGTTGCGGTGAAATTTTGATGTCAATCTATTGATTAACTTGAACCTTAATTCATTTACAACCGGTCTTTGATTTATCCGAAGGAAAGGTTAAAGGAAGGAAAAACATATTTTGCATCGTAAACACAATGCGGGGAGAGATCTAAGGTTCAGGGGTTGGTTAAGCTTAGGGAAGGTATTAGCATCCTAAACTTCTGTAGTACTCTACAGGAACCTCTTATTTTAAATGTGCTTATTGCTATAGTTATCTGCTTAAGGGTATTGCTAAGGGTTAAGGTGAAGAGAGGGACCTAAAGAGGTTAGTCCTAAGGTTACTCGCCAAGACTCGCATCTTGTGCCTACGTATCCTGGGTAGGGAATGGAATCGGAGTAATCGTAGTTCCCCTCACAGAGGGAGATGAAGAATTTCTTGACTATGGTCAAGGTTCCTGGGGGAAAATAAACGTTCATAGGGAAGCGCTTATTTTGGAATACGGGGACTCATATTCTACATTATAAGGTTAAGTTGAAAGGGTGTGAGATAAGTTTTCCACGGTGGGAAACTTACATGGAGTACGACGACTCCTAATCCTAAGGCTAGGATACAGGGTAAACGTGAGGTATTGACTCGGCGGTCAAACATATGAATCCTTCCTTCGGAGGGGAATTAATAATGGAAACGGTAGCGCAATGATAATTGATAATGAAATGTGAACCAACAAAGTGTCGCAGGTTACATTTGAAATGAGAGAGGCGGGTAATCTTGGGTTGGCGGAAATGGTGAATCGTCTAACTTAAGAGAAAATTGTTCTTATTGCTTTTTATTGTTTGTGAATTACTTGATTAAATTAAATCTAAGTAGGCACGTAAAATGAAATTAATTAAAGACTAAACTTAAGTTATAATGCAATCTAATTATTTTTTAAGGAAAAAGAATTAAGTGTAAATTAGGGAAAAATTAGTTAAGTAAATTAATTAACTAACTAAAGTTCTAAAATTAATCTAAAAGGTTAAATTAATAAAAATAAAATGTTCTGGGTAAAATCTTTTTTATTGTTTTTTCTAAATTATTAAAAAAAGAACTAAGATTAATCTACACACTTTTTTTAAATTTAAACTGAATTAGAGATAAATGCTAATTATATATTTTTCTTTTTTTTACTTTTTCCATTAAATTAATTTTGAAGTTAGATTATAAATTTTTTGGATTTTTAAAATTAAGAAGAAATTAACTAACAAACATATATATTTTGTTATTTTGTTGAAGTTAAAACTAAACATAATTTGATTTTTATTTTTTATTTAAGAAAGAACTAGATTAATCTAAAATTAATTGTTTTTTTATTCTTTATTATTTATGAAGTTCCTAATTGATAAAAATAGTTTTTTTATGTTAATTATCCCTCCTTTTTTTTTTAATTTTAAATAGTTAGTTAGTTAGTTATTGTTAGTATGTTAGTGTTTCATTAATAATAAAAATATTACAATCAAATAACAACTAAAAGAAAGGTAAATAAAAGATTAAAAAAAAAGAAAATGGGTTGGGCCTGGGTAGTCCACCCCAGGACCCAACCCGACCCGGATTGAACATGAAAGGGGAAAAGGTTCAGCAAATTCTGAATCCCTAGCCCCCAAATCGAGCGGCGGCCCCTTTTCTCCATCAATCCTCTTCTTTCTTCTCCATCTCTCTCACGCACGACCTCCTTCTTCTCCGTTTCTCTTTCTATTTCTTCTCACCTTGTTCCCCTTAGACCTATTTCTCCTTCATTCTTCAACTTCCTTTCCTTGTCGGACCTAGAAAAACAAACAAAACAATATAACAATGGAAACAACAATTTGTCAGCAATTTACCCAAGTAAAGAACGATGACGGTAACTCTAAAGTTTTGCTGCGTTTTCGAGAGTAGCGTCGCGGAGAATTCAAAGGGTTTTCGGCGGAGGCGGCGATGACGAAAAGGATTGAAAAGGTAAGCTTTGATCTTTTTGAGGTTTTGGTCTTGAACTCCTTTTTCACGATTTTAGGGTTTTTGTCGGTGATTTCGTTTGTGAATCTCTGGATTTATGTGTACTGTATCGTAAGTGTGCTCCCCTTTTATAGCTCTATAGCTTCTTCCTCTAATCAATTTAATGAATACATTTCCAAATTTTTAAGAACAGGTCTGGCCCGTTTTGGAAACTAAAGGAATTGTTTTGATTATGACTTGAATGCCACTGATTTCTTTCCTTGTTTTACTGATTTAATTTGGAGATTTCATGAGTGCTTGATGGGCAACACTTTCCGCAACCGTATCCCTCTATTTGATTCAATCCGTCTGAATTTGATTTCATGTGATTACATAGCATATTCGTGTTATCAAAACTTTCCGTCTTCACTGCGATAACTGCTTTATGGTTTCGATTTTCAGCCAAACGCGTCTTAACATGTTCGACTTTCCTTTCCCTTTTTTTTCTTAAGATAGCAGATTGAGTTGTGTTTGGAAACAAATCATTTTAATGATAATTAAATTGGGTTTGAGTGATCTTGGATGAGATTGAATATGTACGTATTGCTTTGATGTATGTTGATGATAATGATTTCCTGTCTGGGTTGCGTTTGAAAACATTCTAATTCGTTTGGAGTTATTTGGGGGGGAAGCTTATCTTGTTTATCTCTTCCTGGTAATGCTGGGGAATTCACAAATTCTACTTATTGCTTGCAGGGCAAAGTAATGAGGCGGAAACACGATGGAAGCAGAACCTCTTGAACACAACAGTTTAGCATAGGAAACCGGCAAAATTGACAAGGTGCCGAGACCCTCTTCTCCTTCTTTAGATAAACTCACAGTCCCTCTTGAGCTTCTGTTGACCAGTGTTATTTTAGATTTTGGCCACTCGGCAATATCATGGTAATGTCGGGTCTATTATGGATTGCATATGTTCAATGCTTTAGAAAAATATATGCTGCGAAAAACTGCACTTTCTGTTATCAAGGTCATTTCCAAGTTAACAGTGTTTTAACTTTCATTTGTTTGTCGCAGGATTTGCACTTGAGAATGAATTGGGTGGAGACCTCGGTTGGTGTTGAGATTTTCTGGCCAGATTATCACTTATTGATGACATTGGATGCCGCTGTGGTCGAACTGATGCGGTTTTGTCAAAAGATTGATGCAACGGCTTCAAGGCTTCTTCCCGCTTGCTTATCCCCAGCGTCCCTGCTCATGAAGCTTGTGGCGCGCGGTAAGAGGGCGGTCCAGATGTGACTCTGGTGTGAGGAAGATATGCATTAATGTGAGTATTCATCCTGTAGGTCCTGAAATGTCATACAACTCGAAGGACATGACGGCGCGAACGCTGCGGTCTTTCTTATTCGTGGCAGTGTATAAAGAAGATGTTCTTATATCTTTGTGTCCTTAGTTCATGCAATAAAGGACTCCCTGTACAACACGTTGTGATTACCAGGATAGATTGTCATTGGCTTCGGCATATATTTCTTCCACATGTATTATACTTGGTGATAACTTGCAGCCCTGAATGTTTTTAGATGCTTCGAAATTTGAATTTTATGAATAATCATTGGTTTTGGTTTAGATATGGAAGTTTGGCTATGTGAAAAATATTTAAGCCACAAAGTTTCTCATAACAGGAAGACTTATGAATTTGCACCTCACATTGGTGATTTTTTCTTTGGCGTTGTCATAAGAATCAAAAAGAACTCCTTGCGCCATTACCTTGTCAAAACTGTTCAAAATTGTATTTGTATCAACTTGTGTAGTCCAACGCTCAGCCTGGTGATCTACCATGGAGGACTGAATCCTTTACTTGGTGCTTTTGAATCAACGTGAACTTCTAGATTCTTCATATTATGCATTGGACTTTTTCTTTTGAAGTAGAATAAAGCTCCTTAACATTAGAACTTAATGCAAAACAAATGGAGTTCTTTCGTGGCTCAATCTCTAAATGAATAATTTCCTATCGAAATTCAAGAATTCAAAAATGAGACACCTTATAGTTTGAGTGAATTCCCACATAGTTAGGAATTTGTTTATTTGGATAGGGACTCTAAACTCGAAATCCTGATAAACTTGAAATCCAAGCCGCTATAAGGTTCCACCCAATCTTCAAATCAAGGTCCGATCACGACACTATAGCATTGAGTGCACACACCTCTTCATAGCATGCAAAGAACCATAGTTCTGTAGGACATACACAGTGTCTTTATGACTTTCAAACCTTCTTCAGCAAGTCTGCAAAATAAACATAAACTGGGTAAAACTGTTAGCTATGTATGGGTGATGACTTAAATGATATGCGAATGATCAATGAATCTAAGGGTAAATGTTGGGGTATGACAGGGTGGCTGTTGCATCCGTTGTTGTTGTTGTTGTTGTTGTTGTTGTTGTTGAGGTTGTTGTTGTGGTTGTTGTTGCTGTGGTACATGGATCGTAATGCTAGCGACCCTTTGTTGATGATATTGATTATGAGGCTGATTTCTCCATCTTCCTTGAAAACTAGATACTGAGATGGTTTCTCCCTCGTGCTTTTTTTGCCAAAGACTTTCTTTTCTCCTCCTCCAGCCAAGGATCCTTCGCCTGCTTGAATCTTCCCAATTTTGATACCATTCTCTATGCGTTCCCCTGTGATTATCATATCAGAAAAGCTGTCGGACATACAGTTGATAAGTTTCTCATAGTACATGCCAGATAAAGTAGCCAGGAACATGTTGATCAACTCACGCTCCATCATCGGAGGTTGAACTCTTGCAGTCAATTCGCACCACCTTTGGGCGTACTCTTTGAAGCATTCATTACTCCTCTGGGTAAGCTTTTGCAACTGAACCCTGTTTGGAGCAAGATCACTATTGTATTGGTAATGTTTCATGAACGCCTCAGCCAAATCCTTCCAGTTACGGACATTAGTGGGCTCCAACCCCATGTACCACTCAAGGGAAGGACCGGACATAATGTCCTGGAAAAAGTGCATTAACAGCTTTTCATCGTCTGAGTAAGCAGACATTTTCCTGTAATACGAGCGCAAGTGAACTCTAGGACATGTAGTACCCTTGTACTTATCAAAGTCAGGGACTTTGAATTTTTGCGGTATCCTTAGGTCAGGGATAAGTCCAAGTTTGGCCATATCAAGGCCCATAGAGTTCTGACTCTCAAAGCTCTTTATCTTGTCTTCCAACCATTTGAATCTTCTATTAGTCTCAGAAGGAACTTCACCACCAAAATCTCTCACCGAGAAGATATCATCCTGTCTGTCCTCAAACAATTGCTGATTCAGGTTGCCATGAATATCACCGTTAGCTTCAGGCCCATACACATTGCCCTGACTAGTAATTCCCACATTACCAACTCCAATGTTACCAAATCCAGTGTTACCATTGCCTCCACCAACATTACCATTATCGTTCCCAGTTGTATTCCCATTTCCGGCACCATTGCCATTTCGATTCCCGCCAGTATTAGGGATAGCATTATTAGCATGCTGAGTCTCAACAAGAGGTGGGTTGGCTGCAGTCCCTCCATGTAATACGCCGTCATTATCAACCAATCAGAGGCTGCACCAAGGTCCTGAGCTGGTCTTGTCCACTAGCTACAGTCTGCATAACTTCCATAAATTGAGCCGTTATATCTCTCATTTCCTGCATCTGCTCCTGCATTTGTTCCATGATCCTTTTCTGTCTTCCTCTAGTCGTGTACCGGTGATTTGTGTTATCAGCAATCTTGAAATACACTAAAAATAAGACAGGAGATAAGAAAACAGTTCCGATGCACCTGCAATGCGAAAAAGATGCTAAACGCAGACATGTATATATATGCAACAGGGAGATTTCCCCCTCGATTCTAGTTTCTAGAAGAAGAAACGACCACGGAAAGCCCCACAGACAAGGAGACAGAATAATAACTCCTCATAATAATAGGCCAACGGACAGTGTGCATACATCAACTGAGTACAAAATAGAGATGACCTCACTCAACAATCCTGGTGATGGTCAATACATAAGCAAAACAACAAGATACAAAGAAAGACAATCAAGTTGAATGCCGAGACTGGAAATCCTCTAGCAACTTCCGTGCCTCGGGATGATCTGGTCTAGTGAGTAGACCCTGTATGAGTAGCTCTCGCCGGCTAATGGTGTACTGTAGACTACCAACATGGTCTTCCCGTGCTCCTTCTCCAAAGCACGCCTCAAGTCTGCACCTCTTGGTGTCTGCTCTCAATCTACAATCTTCCAAGTTTGCAATAGCTTTGCTCAATCTGTGCTCACTGTTATATTTGAGTGATTCTTCCATTGAAATCTTCTCGTCCTTTTCTTTGAGCTAAATCTTCAACTTGGCGATCTGCTGTTTCAGCTTGTCCTCGCGCTCTTTGTTGTTAGTGAGCATGGCATTCCATACTGATTTAAACTTAGAGATCTCCAAGTAAGCCTTGTCCAGATCCTTCTTCTTTGTCGCAAGCACACTACTAACAGCGTTCAAATCCTGGCCTGAGCGTTCTCTAGTGCTAGTCTCTTTCGTCAAGTATGTACCTAGTTTGTTGACAAGTTCAGTCTGCTTCTTGAAGGCATGAACATCATCAATCTTCTCGCTTCGGAGTTGAATGACTTCTTTCTCTAATTCTTTATTTGCTTTCTTCAACTCTTCTTTCTCACGCAATAGTTGGTTGTACTTCTGAATATCCACGGTAGTGGGTTCTTCAATCATGATGGGGTACAAAGGCGCAACTGAGGGAAATGGCATCAGAGATTTAGCAGCTCTATCTTTGATCCAAACCATGTAAGGGTCATAAGCTCGATTGTTTCTCTTTCCTAACAATGTCTTACCTCGTCTGTGAATGTTACTCCATGCATACTCTATTCTAACCAAAGTATCAGCTTCCAGCAAGCCTGTGAGATACAAAGATTCCTGTATCTCTTCTTCTTTAGGAGGACTCTTCAAAGAATATCCAAACTGTCTAATCAACAAAGAGGGATTATAATTAATACAGCCTTTCCTTCCGACCAACAGGACATTCGGAAAACCACTGCAACTATATGTGATTTCAGCGCCAAGTATATCTCGATCAAACCATACAATGTTTTCTGCAGATAAACCCATTAACCTAGCAGACCAATCTGAGGTGCCAGCAGTAGCAACAAACGGACCTGTCTTCGGGAGGTGACTGAAGAACCACCTATACAGCATAGGTACACAACAAAACACATTTTTACCCCTTCGCTTCTCATTCTTGTAATGGATAGAATGGTAAACATCCCCTAACAAGGTAGGCACTGGAGTCCCTGAAGCAAGAATATAGAAGGCATTTGTATCCACAAAGTCTAGCAAGTTAGGAAACAAGATGATACCATATATACATAGAGCGAGAATGGCATTGAATATAATCCAACAACCGTCCTTTGCAAACTGTAAAGCCTTGTCAACCAGAAAAGGTAGAGGAAACCCATACACTCCGTTCAATTTTGTCAAATTTCCTAAGAAATCTGAGGCATCAAGATGAAGAATTGTAGCAAGCTTAGCTAGATCAGGCTTAGCATCTTCATGGTAAGAAGGCATCTGATCCAATACTAGAACTCCTAGTAACGTAGCATACTCTTTCAAGGTCGACGCCAGGACATAGTCAGGAAAAACAAAACATCTCAACTGAGAGTCATAAAACTGTAGCAGAGCATATAAGCCATTCAACTTGAACACTGAAGGTTTACACACTAAACTGAGTAACTTCCCATAAGATACAACATTAATTCTCTCGAAGATGACTCCCCCCTTGGTGAACTGCACAGACCCTTTATAGCGCGGCGCGCTCTGCGAGGCTGAAGGAGAGGAAAATGACGGTCGATACCCTAGACCAAATTTGTCTTGCTTGTGGGGAATTTCCAACACCTGGCCCCATCCTTGCACTGCCCCAGTTTGCACCACTGTTTGGGCTTCTTTAAACAAGGACATAGCCACTTCAGGCTCTTTACTCACAACAGGAGACTTATCCTTGATCTTGACCGCTTCAAAGGCTTGGAAAAGAGTTTCGTGGATCTCTCCATCCACTTTAGCATACTTAAAGGATGATAAATGGCTGACCATGATATCTTCCTCCCCACATACCGTAACAACGCTACCGCCAACCATGTATTTCAGCTTGTGATGCAGAGTTGATGTAACAGCCCCAGCGGAATGAATCCAAGGGCGACCTAGTAAATAGCTGTAGGCCGGCTGGATATCCATGATGTAAAACATAGCATCGAAGACTTCAGGTCCAACCTGAATCGGCAAAGTTACCTCCCCAAACACGGATCTTAGGGTTCCGTCAAACGCACGCACCACCAAGTCACTTGGCGTGAAAATCAACCCCTTCATATCCAACTTCATCAAAGCTTTCTTCGGAAGCACGTTTAAAGAAGTTCCCGTATCCACAAGCACGTGAGACATGACAGCCCCGCGACATTCTAAAGATATGTGCAGCACACAATTATGATTTCTGCCTCTGGGTGTCAAATCCAGGTCCGTAAAGCCTAAGCCATTGCCTGTGTTTACGTGCGCCACCACTCCTTCAAGTTGATTAACTGAAATTTCCTGTGGCACATAAGCAATGTTTAGTATCTTCAGCAATGCATTCTTATACGCCTCAGGGAAAAAGAGCAACGACAGTATGGATATTTTGGACGGAGTTTGCTGCAAGTGATCGACTATCTTGTAGTCGCTTTTCCGAATCAACCTCATGAATTCCTCCACATCTTTCAACAAGGATTCTCTTTCCCCGGATTGAGAAGTCTCCTCCATTACCGGTCTTTTCCCTTTGTCCACCTTATCAACAATCACCTCAGGCGACGAAAAGACTCGGCCACTGCGCCTGATACCTCCGGCACCCACTAGATTGTCAACTGAACTTGCAGGGGTATCATTCAAGTTTATCTTCTGGCCATTACAATACACTTCGGCTCCGTAGTTCCACGGAATGGCCTTAGTGCTCTCAAACGGCATAGGACCTGCTTTGGTGATAGTTACCGTTGATGGCTTTGGTGCATAGATAGTAACAATCTTGTACGGGATGGAGATGGTCGTAATCTCTTCCTTTTCTTCAGCTACTACATCCTCAGATTCTCTTCTCGCAGAATGGTCAAATTGTAAAACTCCGTCATCTATCATCTCCTGAATACAGTTTCTCAATAGTCCACATCCTTTCTCAGGATCAACAGAACATTCAACACAGCCTTCAACACAACCCGGGAAGACACCTCCCTGTAGCAACCTGGCTTTCATGAAGCTTAAGGGTGTTTTCAGTTCATCAACATCAGTCACCAAGTTCAACACCTCTTCCTCTACAATTGCATTAACCCTAGCCTGCCCGTGATTCAGCATGGGATTTTGCACCACATTGGGAGTATCATTAGAGAAATTGATAGCCTTACTGTCGATCATATCTTGCACTTTATGTTTGAAGGCTTTACAATTGTCTATATTATGTCCTGGAGCACCCGAATGGAATTTACAGTGGGGATTTGCATCGTACCAAGGTGGAGGTTGTCCGGCCAAAGGAGCCATAGTTCTTTTCTGAATCAACTGAAGTTGTAGCAAAGCTTGTAATAACTGGGAGTAAGGCATAGGAAGGGTATCAAAATGTCTGTTCCCTGCTGCCCGGCCTCTATCTTGGTATCTTTTTTTTCCCTGCTGATTCTGTTAAGGTTGTTGTTGTTGTTGACGTTGTTGTTACTGTGGTTGTTGAACTGCTGGAATAGTGATGCTAGCAATCTGCTGATTCTGTCGATTTCGACATCTATTTCTTCCCCATGAGCTGGATACAACATTAGTGTATCCCTCTCTGTTTTTGTTTCCAAACACTTTCTTATTTCCTCCTCCAGATGAGGATCATTCGCCAGCGTTGATCTTTCCTATCTTAATTCCGTTCTCCACCCTTTCACCGGTGATAATCAGATCAGAAAATCTTCCAGACATATTACTGATGAGATTCTCATAATAAATGCCCGGCAAGGTAGCAACAAACATATCCATAAGTTCTCGTTCTACCATTGGTGGTTGTACCCTAGCAGCAAGCTCTCGCCACCTTTGGGCATATTCTTTAAAGCATTCACTGCTTTTCTGAGAAAGATTCTGCAATTGAACTCTATTCGGGGCAAGGTCACTGTTGTACTGATAGTGCCTTAAAAAGCTTCGGCTAAGTCTTTCCAGCTACGAACATTAGCAGGCTCCAAGCTCATATACCATTCCAGCGATGTTCCAGACAAACTATCCTGGAAGAAGTGTATCAAGAGCTTCTCGTCATCAGAATGCACAGACATCTTGCAATAATAAGACCTCAAATGAACCCTAGGGCAAGTGGTGCCCTTGTACTTATCGAAATCAAGGACCTTAAACTTTGGAGGTACCCTCAAGCCTGGAATCAACCCCAGATTAGACATATTCAGCCCCATAGAGTTTTGGCATTCAAGCGACTTCATCTTCTCTTCGATCATCTTAATCCTTCTGTCAGCCTCAGAAGGTATTTCAGCATTCACAATTCTTGGAGAAAACACATCTTCCTGCCTATCCTCATTCCAAGTGTGGCCCAGACTACCATGTATCACACCTGTAGTATCGAGACCAAAACCATAGCCATTTCCGTTACCGTTACTACCATTGGCAAAACCAACATGGTTAAAACCTGCCATATTTCCAGCACCAGCAGCGTGACCACCCCTTCCAGCATTGGGGATGACCAAAGTTGGCATAAAATTCTCTACCCGAAGAGTTTCCTGATGAGGAGGGTTAGAAGCAATCCCACCATGCATCACACCATCACTATCAACCCGTGCAATCAGAGGTTGCACCAAACTCTGAAGTTGAGCCTGACCACTAACAACCCCTTGCATGACCTCCATCAGATGTGCCATACGATCTCTCATCTCTTGCATTTCTACCTGGATCTGATCCATCAGCCTTTTCTGGTTTCTTCTAGTACCGTACCAGTGAGTTGTCACGTCAGCAATCGTGAAATACTAGTGAACCACAAGAGAAAATAAGGTTAACTGTTCCGGTGCACCTACAAATGTGTGAAAAAATGCTAAAATGCAGACATGTATTTATGCAACAGGGATCTTTCCCCCTTGATTCTAGTTTCCAGGAACAAATAACAATGGAGAACCTGCAGACAAGCATATAATACCAACTCCTCATATATAGATCAAAAGAGCCATCAGGCAAAGTACAAACTCCAACTGAGTACAAATAATGACAAGACCTTGACCAAAAAGCCTGGTGATGGTTGAATACAACAAAATAAGCATCAAAAGCTACAACAGAAATAGGCAAAACAGGTCAAGCAGGACGACGTGATCGGAAATCCTCTAATAGCCTCAACGTCTCAAGATGATCCGGCCTGGCAAGTAACCCCTGGATAAGCAAATCCTGCTGACTCACAGTATGTTGTAGGCTATTAACATGATCCTCCAAAGCTCTCTCCCTGAAACATGACTCAAGTCTGCGTCTCTTGGAGCCAGCTCTCAACTTGAGATCCTTCAAGCTCGCAATCACTTCATTCAGCCTGCACTCGCTGTCTCGTCTACGTGATGATTCTGTTGCAATCTCTTCATCTTTGACATTAAGCTGAGCCTTCAACTTGCTAATCTGAAGTTTTAACTTGTCCTCACGCTCCTTCTTGTTAGTAAGTGTGGCATTCCATATTGACTCAAAATTGGAGATCCTCGTGTAAGCCTTATCCAACTCTTCCTTCTTCGTAGCAAGAGTACTATAAGTGGCATTCAAGTCTCGACCTGTGCGCTCTCTGTCCTTAGTCTCCTTAGTCAAATCAGTACCCAGCTTGTTCACAAGCTCAGTTTGTCTCCTGAAAGAATGAACTACATCTATCTTCTTGATAACACGAAATCATATAGATATTTTCATGCATAATTCAACTAAAGTCTAACCGTTTTCGATCTAATTTCGGGTTATTTCCGTGTATTTGTCTGATGTTTTTGCAGGTATTCAACGATCACGTCTAAACAAGGCAACATGAAGAAAAGAAGCAATCTCAGATGAAATATGGACGAAAAAGGAGTGAAAACACAATGAAAAACGCAGCAAGCAGTTTTTGCTGATGTGACGACCGTCACAGCTTCATGACGACCGTCACACCTTGTGACGACCGTCATGCAGGCAAAAATGCCCCACTCAGATTACACGTCAAAAGAGCAGTTCCAATTCCCACAGAGTGGACCACTACTCCCTAAATTATCTGCCTCAAGGTCCATCATCTTCAGAGATAACCGTTGGGATTCCACTTCTATAAAAAGGGAAGCAGGGGACTTCAGAAAGGGAGCTGCATTCATACCACGAAGTGCTGTCCAATTTACTTTCCAGAGCAATTACTTTCCAGTTTTATTTGTATTCATTTCTCTTTACCTTTCCTTATTCCCATTTCCGCTCTTCTGTAATTTCTATTGTACTGTACGATCAAATTGGCACTAAAGACCAGAATCCTGCCAATATCTGTGGAGGATCTGCCCAAAGGCCAATTGGCATATTTACAGGTTTTCATTTTGATCGACTTCAGTTTTATTATAATGCAAATTATTATTTATTATTCTTATTTATATTTTGTTTTTCCCAATTCCATGTCTAACTAAACTTAGGTAATCGATATGTAGTAATAATTCGAATGGGATTTGATAACAATTGGTTGAAAACTTTCTTTTCACAAAAGTAATCTATGGTCTGAGTGTTTAAAATTGATTCACTGAATAAACTTCGTCGCGAAAGCGAGAACTTATTTAAAAGTAGTTTTGCCACGAAAGTGGGAAATTAATTAAGATACGAACCAACAAGCGAAAGCTGCGGTAAGGTCTGATAGTAAACACTAGGCATTTGTTTTAATAACAGCGAAAGCACTTTAAAATGAATTAGAACTTAGAGATTTCCAAAAAATAATTTTAACCCCGAACGGGATACGAAAGTGTACGTTTGGCCCTTAGGATTATGATTAGCGTCAATAACCATCGTGAGACGAGAGTCTTCAAATCTCCATTTTCTGCTTAAGTAAACTTTGAAAATTATTTCATACACCAGTAATTTATCAAATCCCTGAAGAACACAATTACTACGTATCGATTCAATTAATTATAATCTAAATAGAAATCTTAGTTCCCTTTTTAGTGACAATCCTATTCCCTTAAACATATTCTACCTAGCTAAACATAGTAACTCCAGAGAACACTAGTTTGATTACGAGTCCCTGTGGGATCGATATCTATTATTACTACGCGATAGACTGTGCACTTGCAGTTAGTTGTATTAGACATAGAAAGTCGCGATCAAGTTTTTGGCGCCGTTGCCGGGGACCCGTTTAGTCAATAGTGTAACCTTCTGTTACGCCGTATAGACTAGGTTAACAATTTTCATTTTTCCTTTACTAGTTCTGTCGATTGTATGCCAAGAAATCGCCCGCAAAGCGATATCGTAAAACCTTCAGTCGCAGAACTAGAACGCTTCTTACATTTAAGAAGTAGAATCATTGAGTACCAACTCAAACAACTCAAACATAACACTCCCGAACCTCTCACTCCCATTCCCAAATCAGAAGAAGAAGAACCAGAGATGGCTGAAGGACCTCCGAACAAACCACTGAAGGCATACGCTACACCATCTCAGATGGATCCTAGAAGTAGCATTGCTGCCCCAGCTATTACCCGATATGATTTTGAGCTGAAACCATCATTGTTGTCGGCTGTACAACAAAACCAATTCTCAGGAAATGCAACTGAGGATCCGAACGAACATCTAACGAAGTTTATACAATACGCAGACACAGTGAAAGCAAATGGAGTAACTCCAGACGCGATAAGAATTCGTATTTTCCCATTCTCTCTTAGAGACAGAGCGTGGACATGGTTACAATCGTTACCATCCAACTCCGTTACGACGTGGGAGCAATTGAAGAACGTCTTCTTAGCGAGATATTTTCCGCCAAGCAAAACTGCTATGCTTAGAGCTCAAATCAACGGATTTCGACAGAAAGATACTGAATCTCTCTACGAAGCATGGGAACAATTCAAAGATATGATGAGAACATGTCCTCACCACGGTCTAGAAGACTGGGTGACAATCCATACCTTCTATAATGGGCTTCTATACAATACTAGATTGACAATAGACGCTGCCGCGGGCGGTGCACTTATGGATAAGCCATATGATGAAGCCTATCAATTAATAGAAAACATGTCACAAAACCATTGCCAATGGGGAGGTGAAAGCACTCCAACTGAGAAAACCACAGCGAAAGGTGGGATGTACGAAATCAGCAGCCTTGAAAAGTTCAATGCTAAAGTAGATGCTCTAGCACAGAAGGTTGATAGTCTGACCGTTAACCCCACTGCAACTGTCGCTGCAGTAACTCCAAATTGCGAGTTATGCGGAAGCACCACTCATAATGCACCCGAATGCCCATTGCTAGCCGGAATCCCGCCAGACCAGGTAAATTATGCTCAAGGAAATCCCTACGCAAATACCTACAACCCAGGTTGGCGAAATCATCCAAACTTTTCTTACAAAAGCGAAAATGCATTGCAAATGCCTACTGCTCCGCAAGGATATCAAAAACCAGCTGCTCAGAATGCACCTAGGAAATCAAACCTCGAATTGATGATGGAAAAGTTCATAGCTACTCAAGCTCAAACAAACAAAGAGTTCCTAAATCAAAACATACACACTAGCGAGCAAATTAAACAGTTGACAGGAAAAGTAGACTCTTTAGCCACCCACAACAAAATGTTAAAAACTCAGATATCACAAGTGGCTCAACAGCAAGCATCTGCTGCCGCACCTGCTGGCACATTTCCTGGACAACCCGAACAGAATCCCAAAGGCCAAGCAAATGCTGTGATACTAAGAAGTGGAAAAGAATTAGACGAACCGATCGATCCGAGGACCGAAAACTCAGCCATGCAACAGAAACCAACTGAACAAGCAGAAAAGGAATCTGAGTTAGAGAAGAAGGAGGACAACGAGAAGGAGGATACCGCAAGTGAAAAAACTCAAGCACCTCTAGCGCCATATAAACCACCTATTCCTTATCCGCAAAGACTAATAAACTCTAAAACTTCAGGACAGTTTAAGAAATTTGTAGAGCTCCTTAAACAGCTGAATATTACTATTCCTTTTACAGAAGCGATAACTCAAATGCCGTCATATGCTAAATTTCTCAAAGAGATCCTGTCGAATAAGAGAAAGATCGAGGATAACGAAACAGTTACACTTACTGCAGAGTGTAGCGCTATTATTCAGAACCGCATGCCTCCTAAATTAAAAGACCCAGGTAGTTTCTCCATACCCTGCGTCATAAGAAAGTTCGTAATAGACAAAGCTCTATGCGATTTAGGAGCCAGTATCAGTGTTATGCCCTTATCTATATGCAAAAAGATGAATATGGGAGACCTCAGGCCAACCAAAATGTTCGTACAATTAGCTGACAGATCAGTAAAATACCCCGTCGGAATACTGGAAAATGTTCCAGTACGCATAGGACAATTCTACATTCCAACCGACTTCATAATCATGGACATCAAGGAGGACACTGTAACCCCAATTATCCTAGGAAGACCGTTCCTAGCTACAGCCGGAGCGATTATAGACGTGAAGAAAGGAAGGCTAACATTCGAAGTAGGAGAAGAAAAGATAGAGTTCATTCTCACCAAGTTCTTACAAGCACCAGCAATAGACGATACCTGCTATTTAGTAGACGAAATTGACGAATGCATAAGAGAACTTGAAAATTAAGAGACCACGTATTCAGAAATAATAAAGATTCAAACACCCGACATTTCTGAAGACGACAATTGGCGTAAACCGTACAAAGACGAAAGCCTAAGCGAAAGCTTAGCACTGACCCCAAACCATATGCCAGGTCCGAAGAACCCATCTTTAGAACTTAAAACACTACCCAAAAACCTCAGATATGAATTTCTAGACGATGAACTAAAAAGACCAGTGATAGTCAACGCCGACTTAGGACAACTAGAAACCGAAAAGCTATTAGAAGTCCTAAAGAAGTACCCCACCGCGTTAGGCTATAACATAAGCGATTTAAAAGGTATAAGCCCTTCAATCTGTATGCATCGAATTACAATAGAGGAAGACTCTAAAACCTCTCGAGAGCATCAGAGAAGACTGAACCCCATCTTGAGCACGGTAGTCAGAGATGAAGTAAAGAAATTGCTAGATGCAGGAATCATCTATCCGATCTCCGATAGTGAATGGGTTAGCCCAGTTCATGTCGTACCAAAGAAAGGAGGAGTCACAGTAGTTAGAAACGAAAAAGGCGAATCAATAACAAAAAGAGTCGTGACTGGAAGCAGGATGTGTATTGATTATAGGAAGCTTAACAAGGCTACGCGCAAAGATCACTTCCCGTTACCCTTCATAGACCAAATGTTGGAAAGATTAGCCAAACATTCATATTTCTGCTATCTAGATGGTTACTCAGGATTCTTCCAAATTCCCATCCATCCTGATGACCAAGAAAAGACTACATTCACCTGTCCTTACGGTACTTTTGCTTACCGCCGAATGCCGTTCGGACTCTGTAACGCTCCAGCAACCTTCCAAAGATGCATGATGGCAATCTTTGCAGATTTCATAGACGACATTATGGAAGTGTTTATGGACGATTTCTCGGTATGTGGATAAAGTTTCGAAGGATGCTTACAAAACTTAGAAATGGTACTAGAACGTTGCGTAAAAGTAAACCTCGTCCTAAATTGGGAGAAATGCCATTTTATGGTCCGACAAGGAATAGTTCTAGGACATGTCATATCAGATAGAGGGATTGAGGTAGACAAAGCTAAAATAGAGATTATAAAAGATCTCCAACCTCCAAAATCCGTACGAGAAATACGGAGTTTTCTAGGACATGCCGGTTTCTACAGAAGATTTATAAAAGATTTCTCGAAAATCACAAAACCTTTGACCGGCCTGTTAATGAAAGATGCTGAGTTCGTCTTCGATGACGACTGTTTAAAAGCATTCAAAACATTAAAATCAGCCCTTATCACCGCACCAATCATGCAACCACCCGATTGGAGACTACCGTTTGAAATCATGTGCGACGCGAGTGATTACGCTGTAGGCGCAGTTCTAGGACAAAGGAAGGACAAGAAACTCCATGCAATCTACTATGCCAGTAGAACCTTAGATTCTGCCCAAATGAACTACGCTACCACAGAAAAGGAACTTCTAGCAGTTATATTTGCGCTTGACAAATTCCGTTCTTACTTAGTAGGAGCAAAAATTATAATATACACAGACCATGCTGCCATAAGGTACCTAATAAGCAAAAAGGATGCCAAACCAAGACTATTGAGATGGATCCTGTTACTACAAGAGTTCGACTTAGAAATCAAAGATAAGAAAGGAACCGAGAACGTTGTTGCAGATCACTTATCCCGAATAGAGGGCATCAGACATGAACCAGTACTGATAAATGACGATTTCCCGTACGAACGTCTGATAGCCAAATTGGAAAGTGACATGCCCAATTCAATATCGGAAGATCCAGAATTCGAAAAAGTCGTAGAAGCCGTCTATGCCCAAGTCACATTACCTTGGTATGCTGACATCGTTAATTATCTCGCTGCGGGCGTGCTTCCACCAGATCTTACTTATCAGCAAAAGAAGAAATTCTTCCACGATCTGAAACACTATTATTGGGACGAACCCCTACTCTTCAAGAGAGGGGCCGACAACATATATCGTCGCTGTGTCCCAGAGGAAGAAATAGAAAATATTATTTCCCAATGCCACTCAGCACCATATGGTGGTCATGCTAGTACGTCCAAGACGTGCGCTAAGATTCTCCAAGCCGGCCTATTCTGGCCTAACCTCTGGAAAGACATTCATATCGTTGTGCAAAAGTGCGATAGATGCCAATGAACTGGCAACATCTCACGACGCGATGAAATGCCTCAGAAAGGAATCTTAGAGGTAGAAATCTTCGACGTCTGGGGAATAGATTTCATGGGACCTTTCCCACCTTCTTTTGGAAATAACTACATACTCGTCGCTGTCGATTACGTGTCTAAATGGATAGAAGCCATAGCTGCTCCAACAAACGACGCACGAGTAGTAATCAAACTCTTCAAAAACACAATCTTTCCTAGATTCGGTGTACCGAGACTCGTCATTAGTGACGGAGGATCTCACTTCATATCACAAATATTCGATAAACTTCTCTCTAGATATGGAGTCCGGCACCGAGTAGCTACACCCTATCATCCATAAACTAGCGGACAAGTAGAGGTCTCGAACAGAGAAATAAAACAGATCTTGGAAAAGACCGTCGCTACCTCAAGAAAAGATTGGTCATCAAAGCTACAAGAAGCTTTATGGGCTTATAGGACCGCATTTAAGACACCAATAGGTACTACCCCCTATAAATTAGTTTACGGTAAATCCTGCCATCTCCCTGTAGAGTTAGAGCATAAGGCCTTTTGGGCCATTAAGACACTCAACTTCAACTACATCGAGGCAGGAGAAAAGCGAATCTTGAACTTACACGAGTTGGAAGAACTTCGATTAGACGCTTACGAAAATGCCCGTATCTACAAAGAACGAACTAAAAAGTGGCATGATAAACGTTCAATCAGGAAACAATTCAGTGTGGGAGACATCGTATTGCTCTTCAATTCACGATTAAAACTCTTCCCAGGTAAACTAAAATCTAGGTGGTCTGGACCCTATGAAGTGACTAAAGTACTTCAGAGTGGAGCTGTTTAAATACCGATAAGACAAATGCACCATTTATCGTAAACGGGCAACGTCTAAAACATTACAATAAGAACGACAACAGTCCTCAAGTCAGCAATATAACATTGCTTGAGCTTCCAGCTCAGACACCCGAATAGCTCATCACCAAGCTATCGTCAGGCTTTAGACGTTAAAAACAGCGCTTACTGGGAGGCAACCCAAATTTCCCTCGTTATTGCATTTCATTTTTTTTCCTTAAAATTTTACTTTGAAAATCCAACAAAAAAAATTCTAAAATTACTACTACTTTCTACTTTCGTTCATTTTCGTACTTTTATTCTTATTTTATTTTTTCTCTTTTGTCTTTTGTTTCTACCACTTTTCGTTTCTAAAAATCCTAACTTCAATTTCTTGTTTCAAACTTTTTAGGATTTTTAAAGTCTTCAAAACATTCCTTCTGTTTTCTCTGAATTACCTGCGAATATGGCCGAGTACGACTTCACAAAGGTTTACTTCCGAGGACTCGCTCAAAAGGCAAGATTTGCAGCACTGACCGAAAGAGAATTCGCCTTAACGTTGTATTATGATAAGGCTACTATGGATAAACTAGGGATCACAGATAGCATTCAATACCTGTTCAATCAACTGGGTTGGGAGAACACTGCTCTGAAAACACGTTTCGCTACCTACAAGGATCTTACCTATGAATTCCTTAGTTCTTTCAGATACACACCTAACTATGGTTTTGGATCCAGCACAGAGCTGATTACCTTCCGATTGTTTGGAATGGACCAAACCCATAGCCGGATGTCACTAGCTAACCTCCTAGGATTCCCTAGCGGACCGCATGTGTTCATTAGTGCAGAAGATGACGATATTGATTTGCAACTCGATCAATTTTGGGGTAGAATCACAGGCGACTATCACCCTGAACCAGGCAGAATGCACAATGATGACATACACAACCCATCCTTCAGATACTTCCATAAGATACTAGCTCACACCTTGTTTGGAAAAGAAGAAAATATTACTACAGTGTCTAAGGAGGAGTTATTCAGCATGTTCTATGCTTCTCAGGGACGGACAGTAAATGCAGTGCCTTTCATGATGAGATCTTTCAAACGCCTCACGCTGGAACCTCAGACTCCTATTCTTATAGGAGGCCTAGTAACAATGATTGCCCACGAGCTTGGCCTTAGATTCCATTTAAATGCCAGCACTTGTTTTGGTACCATCAGACCCATGAACATACAATTCTGCTTTAACAGGCGCATCTTAGGGACTATGGGACCTGGACCGTATGAGTACCCTATTAACGAAAAACCAGTACAGCTATTCACACTGCCTGATCATCTGATGACAAGCATCCACAACAAGGATAACTGGCTCTACGAATTGGATGAGCCTATGGGACCTCCTTCACCACAGTCAACACCACAGAACTATATGTATGACAGTGACCACATCTCTGAGGCACACGACTATATGTACTATGAGGACGCTGCCTCTAAAACTGAAGTAGACCCTATGACTCCTCCACACTACAATACTTATCCTGAGCCTATCCCTGAGGAGACCACCGACAAAATGGATGTCGTGTTACTCAGATTAGACGACGTTGATAAAGCTCTGACTAATGTAAAAGCTGATATCGCAAGCATGCACAGCGAACTGGTAGGCTTCATGGATCTAGTCTGCGACCAACTCGACTACTATTCACAAAAATTCGATGAGTTAAAGGCACGAAAAGATTAGTTATTAGTTCTTAGCAGTAGTTTCAGTTTAGTCTAGTCTAGTTTAGTTTCATTTAATCATTCGCATTGTTAGTTTTCAATATGTACTACATACAATTGTTTCAATTTTATGTTATTTCAATTCTAGTTTTTATTCAACTATTCTGTTTTCGCATTAATTGTTGTTTGTTGGCTGTTATATTACATCACCGTATCCATACTAAGCCTTAAAGTCACTACGAGTACGCCCTCAGAGCAAAATTCTGCGTTCTGCAGATTTTGCTGCTGTGATGACCGTCACAGCCTCATGACGAGCGTCACGCGGGTGACGACCGTCACACCTACGTGACGACCGTCACGCAGTCCAGAACTGCTATATGATAAAACAGGGTTCGTGTTCCCTTCCACTCCCCCCAATATCACTTTCAAACATCCTAACTCCTACCCCACTGCGAATTTTCATCCTCCCCACATTGAACTATAAACTTCAACTCCAAATTCAACCTCCAAACCACCGTTCTGTCATTTTTCCCCTCTCTGCAGAAAAACCCCAAAACCTCAGAACCCTCTCCATCTTCCAACAATGGCAAGGACTGCAGAAACCCCAGATGTCAGCAACATTACCTTCAGTGAAGGCGAGTTAGGCGAAAGACAACGAGCAAACTACATTGCATTTCATCAGAGGTCACTCCAGCCGACTCACTACCCGCACCTTCCATCGCTTACGGAGCTCGGACTCCTTGAAGGTGTAACCTGGATGCTTCAAAGAGCCGGCATCTGGAACCTCTGCACCAACCCACAGCCAACGTATGAACAACTCACTCTTGAGTTCTTGAGTTCGTTCACTTACGTCACAAGCAGCGGCGAACTTAACCAGCATTCAGGTGCCGCTTGCTTCCGGATGTTTGGCGTCAACTATCAGATGCGCCAAAACCAGATTGCCGGCATCCTACAGCTACCTCGCGGCGACAACGCTCATCGCCGCATCACCGGTCAGTTCCAGCACGAAGCCTTCGCGCTGTGGTATCAGTTGACCGACCTCAATGCCGATGGTTGGGACTCCCTGCACGCCACTCATATCCATAACCCAACCATCAGGTACTTTCACAGAGTGTTGAGTAACACTATCTTCGCCAGAGACAGCAACCACAAAGTGAACTCCAAGGAGCACTTCTTTCTTCATTGCGTCTTCAACAATGAACCTGTCAACGCTACCCCGTTTCTGCTGGCTCACATTCAGGCCAACTGCAACCGTGGCTCGAAGCCATTCTACTTTGGCGGGATTGTCATGGCTATCGCACTTGGGCTGAACCTTGGCGACCGCCTCCAGCACCTCCATTCCATCCCCTCGGTGTTCCTTGACACCGACCACTGCAGAGCCTCTCATCTCATCCGCTCACGAGCTGACGACAAATATCATCCGGTTGTGCGTGGCAAGACCGTCCGAAGCATCATCCTTCCGTCCCGCACCCTCATCCATCCAGAGGACCGTACCAACTGGTTGTTCGACCTCACTGCCCCTCCTGCTGCCGCTGTTCCTACTCAGGATCCCACTCATGGTTCCGACGATGAAATCCAAGCTGAGTTGGACAGGTCCGAGCAGCCAGAGGCATCGCAGCCTCCTCCTCCCGTAGGTACATCTTCTCGCTGCCGCCGTCATCATCCCGTGCCAGACTACACAGAAGAGGACCTCCGTCGCTCCCTAGACCAGCAGGCACAGATACTCACGATGCTGCAGCAGCAGAATCAGCGAGCTGACCAGTTCGAAGCTTGGCACCGGACTCAAATGCAACAACCTCACACCGGCCAAGCTACGATCACTGAGAGCCTAACGAATCTGACCCTGCAGGTCGAAGGACTCCGAGACACCGTCTACCACACCGGAGCTATGAGCTATGAGGACAGAGTAGCCCTTGCTAGAGCCAGAGGACGTCAGCGCGGACGTGATAGAGGCCGAGACTAGATTTCCATTTTTTTCCTTCATTGTTTACTATATTTCAGTTATTTGTATTTTCATTTTCAGTTGTATCTCCCACTCGCATGCTTCAAGGATCAGTGAGGACACTGATCGAGATAGTGTAGGAGCGGAGCCTTATTTCCATTCCACTGTACTATGAATTTCCCTTTATTTCCTTTATTTCCATTTCACTGCACTTTGAATTCTCGTAATTTCTATTTTTACACTTTCTATTTCTAGCAAATAAAGCTCGTCTATATATTTTTCACGTTACGCAAACAATCCCCACATTATTCAACGTAAACAAAAATTTTAGTTCGTCCCTCAAAAGCAAAAGCATCACGAGAATGCACCTGGGTTCAAAACAAGTTTTGAAACTCCGAGGAAACGACAGTTCTAACAAAACCAGTATCGTCCAGACACCTTAGATCTCTAGTTTATGCGAGTCGGTTTCACCACCTACGTGTACCAAAGTCTCAAGTGTCTACGCAAACTCAACCCCAAGTAGTTTATACTAGCAGTCAGCACCATCCTAAAAACACTTCTAAGCAAACGACCGATGCAAATAAGTGTATGATCTCCAAAAAGATGAAAAATCATGAAAAGAGAGCTAAAAGGCCCAAGAATATAAGATACGTTTCCTTCTAAGTTAGGTGCTCCTCACCCGAGCATTTAGCCCAACGGCACGAAAAACTCATTGAAAAATCAATGACATCAAATTATGATCAATGAAGAAGATCAAAAACAGAAAAGAGATCATATTCACTAACAGGTCGACTTGCCATGAAAGTGTGCGGACAACGGGCTTAATGTGATTGCGGTAGAACAAACAGGGTGAACTTGCCGCGAGAACCTTGACACCAAGCTACAGTAGCATGACTGAGACCGATTTGCATAAAAGGGAGACCTCCGAAGACTTGTAGTCCAGTGTCGTCATGATACTCGTCTTGTTCCTACCAAGAATCCCGGTTTTTCCAAACTCTGCGAACGAAGAAGTTGCCTCGTGCTTGCCGACTTTTCCATGTTTTACTTGAGGACAAGCAAAGATTCAAGCTTAGGGGAGTTTGATAACACGAAATCATATAGATATTTTCATGCATAATTCAACTAAAGTCTAACCGTTTTCGATCCGATTTCGGGTTATTTCCGTGTATTTGTCTGATGTTTTTGCAGGTATTCAACGATCACGTCTAAACAAGGCAACATGAAGAAAAGAAGCAATCTCAGATGAAATATGGACGAAAAAGGAGTGAAAACACAATGAAAAGCGCAGCAAGCAGTTTTTGCTGATGTGACGACCGTCACAGCTTCATGACTACCGTCACACGGGTGACGACCGTCACACCTTGTGACGACCGTCATGCAGGCAAAAACGCCCCACTCAGATTACACGTCAAAAGAGCAGTTCCAATTCCCACAGAGTGGACCACTACTCCCTAAATTATCTGCCTCAAGGTCCATCATCTTCAGAGATAACCGTTGGGATTCCACTTCTATAAAAAGGGAAGCAGGGGACTTCAGAAAGGGAGCTGCATTCATACCACGAAGTGCTGCCAATTTACTTTCCAGAGCAATTACTTTCCAGTTTTATTTGTATTCATTTCTCTTTACCTTTCCTTATTCCCATTTCCGCTCTTCTGTAATTTCTATTGTACTGTACGATCAAATTGGCACTAAAGACCAGAATCCTGCCAACATCTGTGGAGGATCTGCCCAAAGGCCAATTGGCATATTTACAGGTTTTCATTTTGATCGACTTCAGTTTTATTATAATGCAAATTATTATTTATTATTCTTATTTATATTTTGTTTTTCCCAATTCCATGTCTAACTAAACTTAGGTAATCGATATGTAGTAATAATTCGAATGGGATTTGATAACAATTGGTTGAAAACTTTCTTTTCACAAAAGTAATCTATGGTCTGAGTGTTTAAAATTGATTCACTGAATAAACTTCGTCGCGAAAGCGAGAACTTATTTAAAAGTAGTTTTGCCACGAAAGTGGGAAATTAATTAAGATACGAACCAACAAGCGAAAGCTGCGGTAAGGTCAGATAGTAAACACTAGGCATTTGTTTTAATAACATCGAAAGCACTTTAAAATGAATTAGAACTTAGAGATTTCCAAAAAATAATTTTAACCCCGAACGGGATACGAAAGTGTACGTTTGGCCCTTAGGATTATGATTAGCGTCAATAACCATCGTGAGACGAGAGTCTTCAAATCTCCATTTTCTGCTTAAGTAAACTTTGAAAATTATTTCATACACCAGTAATTTATCAAATCCCTGAAGAACACAATTACTACGTATCGATTCAATTAATTATAATCTAAATAGAAATCTTAGTTCCCTTTTTAGTGACAATCCTATTCCCTTAAACATATTCTACCTAGCTAAACATAGTAACTCCCGAGAACACTAGTTTGATTACGAGTCCCTGTGGGATCGATATCTATTATTACTACGCGATAGACTGTGCACTTGCAGTTAGTTGTATTAGACATAGAAAGTCGCGATCACTTCTCACTACGAGATAATCTCTTTCTCCAACTCTTCATTCACTTTTCTCAGCTCTTCTTTCTCTACCAATACCTGATTGTATTTCTGGATATCTACAGTAGTGGGTTCCTCGATCATGAGAGGATACAGTGGTGCAACTGTAGGGAATGGCATCAAGAACTTCGCAGCTCTATCATGAATCCAAGTCAAGTAAGGGTCATACGCTTGGATGTTACTCTTCCCCAAAGCTAACTTCCCTTTTCGACAAATGTTATTCCATGCATGCTCAAGTCGGCCCAGAGCCTCGCCCTCCAATAAGCCAGTAAGATACAGAGATTCATGTATCTCCTCTTCTCTAGGAGGCTCTCTCAACGTATACCCGAACTGGTTCACCAATAAAGAAGGATTATAGTTGATGCAACATTTCGTTCCGATCAAAGGAACGTTAGGAAAACCACCGCAACTATAAATAATATCCTTACCCAGCATGTCTCGATCAAACTACATAATATTCTCTGCAGATAATCCCATCAATCTCTCTAACCATTCTGAAGTACTGGCAGTGGCAACAAACGGACCCGTCTGAGGTAGATGACTACTGAACCCTACATACAACAAAGGAACACAATAGGCTACGTTCTTACCCCTTCGTTTCTCATTCTTATAGTGCACAGAATGATAAACGTCTCCAAGTAAGGTGGGCACTGGGTTTCCTGAGGCTAAGATATAGAAGGCATCAACATCCACAAAGTCTGGAAGATGAGGAAACAGAACAATCCCATATATACACAGAGCCAAGATGGCGCTAAACACAATCCAACATCCATCTTTAGCACACTGCTGAGCTTTCTCAATCAAGAAAGGCAACGGAAAACCATACATCCCAAGTCTTCGGATCATCTTCCCATCCAATTTTGAAGCCTTAAGGTGCAAGATAGCGGCAAGCTTGGCCAGATCAGGCTTAGTATCAACATGGACAACCGGCATCCGATTCAGAATGGGTACTCCTAACAACTCAGAATACTCTTCTAATGTAGGAGCCAAGACGTAGTCAGGAAATATGAAACATCTCAACTGGGCATCATAAAACTGTAAGAGAGCATAGACACCACTAATCTCATACTCAGAAGGCTTGCAGACATATCTCAATAATCTCCCATAAGAATTCTGGAAATCCTCCATTACTACTTTCTCACCCAAGGCAATCAGACTCAACAAAGTACTAACATCTGGAACTGGAAACTTGTTGGCCACCGTACTCTTCAGGGACTCCATAACAGCAATGCGGGCAAATATCACTAGAATCAAATGAGAAGTATGCACCTGCAACACAAATACATGTTAATGAGATACAAATGAAAATGCAAATGCAAAATGCAAAACAAGGGATCAAGAATGTTGTGTTGTCGGTCGAGAAAACCCAGAGTTGCGCCTTAGCAAGAACAAAGTACCGACATTAGGACCCACTGATATCATGAGCACAGATTCACACTTGCAAAGAACCGGGTAATCTGAAGGTTAAGGTTTCCTGCACAACCCAATCCCCCTCACAGGTGTGGACCTATCCACTGACAAGGTTCGGCATCCTATGTGTTCATCAGCATCACAGACTTTCAAGAAATGATGATACGTTCACCATTTCTGGTTTGGCATTATTATCCCCTGAAGAGGCCTCACTTAGCTGACTCACAAATGATCCGTTCCCAGAGTCAAAAATTCTCAAATTCAAAATCCCAACCGATCCTAAGGATCTGAAGGAAAATAATCAAAGAAATTCTCGTCTAAGTGTGAATTTCATGGGGAATTGTATCTGCTAAGCAAATAGGCCCCCCACTAGTCTCCACTCTAATACTAGGTTTATAATCAAGCCCGAGTCCGGCTTATCACTCAATGAAACTTCCCACCCCACAGCACAACAATAATGATATATGATGCGGAAAATAAATGCGGGAAAGTAAAATGCAAAAGTAAACAAAGCACATATATACAACACCCAAAGATAAATAGACAAGCGCTAGGATTGACTCGCATAATGAACCAGAGTCCCCAGCAGAGTCGCCAGCTGTCGCAACTACGAAAAACCACCGACAGAAAAATAGAAGAGTGGCCACTTTCGTTATTTATCCCAAAGAGAGGGAAAGGAAACGATCGCAAAAACCTAAAGAAAAGGGAAAGGCAAGGTCATCGCAACCATGTCTGGATTTGGGAGTCGGTTACGCAAGGGGAAGGTATTAGCACCCCTCACGCCCGTCGTACTCGACGGGATCCACGCATTGTTGTCTATCTAAAAGGGTGTGTTGATACTATCTAGCTAAAGGCTTAAGGACAAAAGAAAAAGAAAAGAGAAGTGACTCGGTAGAGCATCGCCGCTCTGTGCCTACGTACTCCCTCGTGCAATGGGAAACTCAGAGTCAACGTAGTTCGCCTAACTACAGCTAAAGAAAGGGGAAGGTTGCTATCTGAGACATCGCGTCTCGTGCCTACGTACTTTCGTCCGGTACGAAAGATCAGAGCAAACGTAGATCGGGCTAAAAGGACCGCAAATTGGTTCAACAGTTTTTTAGTCCGAGTAGGGTTAACAAATAGTTCTAGCAGTTGGTGTATGCAGCTCGACCATTGAAGACCTAGGCATTACCGTTTGCGGTAGAACTAAGAGTTAACGACACTCTTTTTTGTGAAAAGATTTTCCTTGATTAAGAACCCCAAATGGTGAAAAAGGTTTGAAATGTTTGTGTGCTTTTTAGAGAAGAAGTGTTTTGAATTAGAGTGTTCATAATGTATGTTGTAACAAAGTCTAAAACCTAGGATCGAATGCGTCGCATATCATCCTAAGGACGTATACTAAACACTCTAGGAAATTGAGAGGTGGCCCCTCAACTACCATTTCCCAAGTATAAGGCTCATGGCACAACATTCATTATCCTTATTAAGTATGTTAAACTTGTTTGAAGATGAGAAGAGAAGAAGGAACACTAATGGGAGACTAATCAATCCTAAAAGTTATCATGCAAAGTGGACTTAAGGTTTAGTTTGAAAAGGGAGCTACCTAATGTTATCATGCATGTGTAGAACCTTAATGTCTATCATAACCTTAAGAGGTTAGAGAACTTATGGGGAACATGGCAAAGAAAAGCTAAAGAAGAAGAAGAAGGAGAAGGATGCATATGCAAATGAAGATACACACATAAGATGCACAAGTAGAATGATAGTGGGAGGAAAATAGTATGGGGAAGTAGCCACCACAAGCTCATCTCAACCAAGCATGCACATGGAAATGCAAGGAAAGAGAAGAAGAAGGAGAAAGATGCATCAAAAGCAAGCAAACAAATGACAAACACAAAGAAAGAGTCCTCATGGATTCATCACTTTAGGTAAGCTTCAAATTCCTCCTAAGGAGGCACCAAGCTACCTTAAATGACACTACAAGGTCATTGGGCAGAAGGGAGATGAAAAGAAGAGAGCTCAAAAGCAATATCAAAACACAACAAGAAGAAAGGCAAGAAAAAGCACAAGGGAAACAAACATGTATCAAATAGGAGTTCAAGTTGAAAGCACACAAAGAAAGGCATCAAACAATAAGTTGTGAACATAATTTTGACCTAAAAATGAACATATAGCAAGCTCAACATGTCTAAAATGTGAAACAAGAATAGTTAAGAGCTTATTGGATCCACAAAGGTCACTTCCAATCCAAACTAGGTCACGCACTTGTGTGAGTTGTCCTATGAAATGACCTAACTTGTAAGTCACTTCAAAAACAGGAAAAAGGATAAAAAAATATCAAATAAAATGCACAAAGAAGCTACACAAGTTGTCAACCAGAGGCCAAGAAATCAAGACAAATGTCCCCTCAAAGCACCATCAAAAGAATCAAATCATTTAGATGTACCACTTTGAAATGGGAGAAACAAAGGCAAGAAGAAAAGCCACAAAAGTCAACCCAAAAGTCAACAAACAGGGGAAAAATGGTCCTCTAAAATTGATCAACTCATCATTGAGATGAGGATCAATTTTCAATCATTGGATCACAAAGGAATGAGAGAAACAAATGCAAAAGCAAAACATGTTACAATTTAAACCAACCAAAACAACTCCAATATTTAATTCATTTTTTAATTGAAAATAAAATGGAAAAATAAAATAAAAATATCCAAAAAAAGTAGACATCTCAAAGTTGATAAAAAATAGTTTTGGTGAATTTTTAACATATTGTAGATATTTTAATTAATTAAAATTGTAAACAAAAAATAAAATAAAACACAAAAGAAAATAAAATGAAAATGAAAAAAGAGCGTGGCAAATAGCAATCCAGATCAGTTCAGAAATGCATTGGGCCCAACTGGGGGATGCACATAGCAATGCACGCTAGGCCCACTCAGAAAATCAACCAAAATAAAATCTGGGAACTTGATCGCGACTTTCTATGTCTAATACAACTTAACTGCAAGTGCACAGTCTATCGCGTAGTAATAAAAGATATCGATCCCACAAGGACTCGTAATCAAACTAGTGTTCTCGGGAGTTACTATGTTTAGCTAGGTAGATAATGTTTAAGGGAATAATTTCTATAACTAAAGGGAACTAAAATCGTTACTTGAATTATAATTGCGTGAATCGATATGCAATAATTATGTTCTTCGAGGATTTGACAAGTTACCGGTATATAAAATATTTTTTTTTTAGAATTTATTTAAGAAGAAAATAGTGATTTAAAGACTTTCGTCTCACGATGGTTGTTGACGCTAGTCGCAACTCTAAGGCGGAACGTAGTTCGGGGTTAAAATCGCTTTTTGGAAATCTCTAAGTTCTAATCTATTTTAAAGTGCTTTCGCTGTTATTAAAACAAATGCCTAGTCTTTACTATCTGGTCCTAACCGCAGCTGTCGCTTGTTGGTTCGTACCTTAATTAATTTCCCACTGTCGTGGCAAAACTACTTTTACATAAGTTCTCGCTTTCGCGACGAAAGTTTATTCAGTAAATAAGTTTAAACACTCAGACCATAAACAACTTTTGAAAAGGAAAGTTTTCAACCGGTTATTATCAAATCCCGTCTGAATTATTATTACATATCGATTACTCTGGTTTAGCTAGACATGGATTTGGGAAAGGTAAAACATAAATAAAAACATAAACTTAGAACATTCATATTACTGAGAATTAAAGTTACAATTAACGAAATAATGAAAAAAAACCTGTAACGTATCCAATTGGCTTTTGGCCAAATCCCAACTATGTCGGCGGGATTGTGTCTTCAAACCAATAGAGCGCACAAATGAATATTGTAGAAAATGGAATACAGGAATAAGGAAAGGAAACAAAAACAGAAAGAATGAAACTAAATTTTGCTCTGGAAATAAATTTGGGCAGCACTTCGTTGTCTGAATGCGGCTCCCTTTCTCAGCTCCCCTCCTTCCCCTTTTATAGAGGTAAAATTCTAACGGTTGTAATTTGAAGAAGGTGGACTTGGAGGCAGAAATATCAGGGAGTAGTGGTCCATTATTTGGGACTTGGAACTGGTATTTGCACGTTCAATTGAAGCTGTGCGTTTTTGCCTGCATGACGGTCGTCATGGTGTGTGACGGTCGTCACCCGTGTGACGGTCGTCATGGAGGTGTGACGGTCGTCACAACAGCAAAATGTGCATTCTGTGTTTTTCATGTTGTTTTCATCTGGTTTTCGTCCATATTTTATCTGTAATTGCTTCTTTTCTTCATATTGCTTTGTTTAGACATGATCATCAAATACCTGCAAAATATCAGACAAATAACATGGAAAGAACCCGAAATCGAATTGAAACCAGTCAAACATTAGTTGAATTATGCGTCAATATATATATATATATATATATATATATATATATATATATATACGATTTCGCGTTATCAAACTCCCCTAAGCTTGAATCTTTGCTTATCCTCAAGTAAAACAGACGGAATAAAAGTCGGCAAGCACGAGGCAGCTTCCTCATTCAGAGAGTTGGGAAAAACCGGGATTCTAAATAGGAACAAAACGAGTACGGTGACGACACTGGACTATAAGTCTTCGGAGGTCTCCTTTTTATGTAAATCGGTCCCAATCACGCTACTCCATCTCGGTATCAAGGTTCTCGCGTCAAGTTCACCCTGTTTGTTCTAGCGCAATCACATTAAGCCCATTGTCCATACACTTTCATGGCAAGTCAACCTGTTAGTGAATATGATCTCATTGTTGTTTTGATCTTTTCATTGCTCATAAGCTTATACCATTGATTTTTCAATGAGTTTTTGTACCGTTGGGCAAAATGCTCGGGTGAGGAGCACCTAACTTAGAGGGAACATGTCTCTATACTTGGGCTATATGGCTTTCTTTTCATGATTTTTCGTCTTTTTGGAGATCATACACTTATTTGCATTGGTCGCTCGCTTAGAAGTGTTTAGGATGGTACTGACTGCTTGTATAAACTACTTGGGGCTGAGTTTGCGTAGAAACTTGAAACTTTGGTACACGTAGGTAGTGAAACCGACTCACATAAACCGGAGGTCTAAGGTGTCAGGACGGTACTGGTTTTGTTAGAATTTTCGTCTCGGAGTTTCAAAACTTGGTTTGAACTTGGGCGCATTCTCGTGATGCTTTTTCTTTTGAGGAATGACTGAAAATTTTTGTTTATGTCGAATAAAGTGGGGATATTTGCGTAACGGAAGAAGATATATAAAAGAGCTTTTATTTGCTAAAATGGGAAAGTATTTGAATTGAAATTATGTAATTAAGAGTACAAGGGAATGGGAAATAAACGCTCCGCTCCCACACTATCTCAATCAGTATCCCCACTGATTTGAAAAAATGCGAGAGTGAAATACAAGGGAAATGAAAATACAAGAAACGGAAAATATAGTAAACAAATAAGGAAAGAAATAACTAATCACGGCCTCTGCCTCGGTCGCGTCCTCTGTCTCGTCCTCTACCTCTGGCTTGGTCGACTCGGGCCTCAAAGTTCAGTGCTCCGGTGTGATAGACATAATCGCGGAGTCCTTCGAACTGCAAGGTAAGATTCGCTAAGTTCTCAGTGATGGTTTCCTGGCCAGTTTGGAGTTGTTGCATTTGGGTCCGATGCCAAGCTTCGAACTGCTCTGCTCGCTGATTCTGTTGCTGCATCATAGCGAGTATCTGTGCTTGCTGGTCGAGGGATCGGCGGAGGTCTTCTTCAGAGTAGTCGGGCTCTGGACGATGGCGGCGGCGGTAGGATGTGCCTTCAAAGGGAAGTGGTTGCGATGCCTCCGGTTGCTCAGTTCTGTCCAACTCATCTTGCATTTCGTCACCAGAACCTTGGGTGTTGGTTTGAGTTGGGGCAGCGGTAGCAGCAGGGGCATTGAGGTCAAAAAGCCAGTTGGCACGATCCTGTGGGTGCATCCGGGTACGTGACGACATGATGATACTTCTGACAGTTTTGCCACGCACGACCGGGTGGTACTTTCCATCGGCCCTGGAACGGATGAGGTGAGAAGCTCTGCAGTGGTCGGTGTCGAGGAATACGGAGGGAATTGCATGGAGATGCTGGAGGCGATCACCGAGGTTCAGCCTGAGTGCAATGGAGGTAACAATCCCGCCAAAGTAAAATGGCTTAGAGCCAAGGTTGCAGTTGGCCTGAATGTGGGCCAGGAGGAACGGAGCGGCGTTGATGGGCTCGGAATTGAACACACAGCGGAGAAAAAAGAGCTCTTTGGAGTTCACCTTATGGTTGCTATCCCTTGCGAAGATGGTGTTGCTCAGTGCTCGGTGGAAATACCGGATGGTCGGGTTGTGGATGTGTGTTGCATGCAGAGAATCCCATCCGTCGGCACTGATTCCGGTCAACTGGTACCAAAGCGCAAAGGCTTCATGCTGAAACTGTTTGGTGAGGCGGCGGTGAGCATTGTCGCCACGAGGGAAATGTAGGATGTCGGCAATCTGATTTTGGTTCAGTTGGTAGTTCGTGCCGAACATACAGAAGCATGCGGCGCCGGAGTGTTGGCTGAGGTCGCCGCTGGAAGTGAAGTAGCTGAACGAACTGAGGAACTCAAGGGTGAGTTGTTCGTAAGTCAGCTGCGGATTTGTGCAGAGATGTCAAATGCCGGCTCTCTGGAGCATCCAAGTGACGCCGTCAAGGAGGCCGAGCTCCGTGAGGGATGGTAGGTGCGGATAGTGGGTCGGCTGTAGCGACCGTTGATGGAAGGCGATATAGTTGGCTCGCTGTTTCTCGCCGGAGTCGCCGTCGCTGAACACGATATTGCTGAGGTCTGGGGTTTCGTTGTTTCTCGCCATGGTTGGAGGATGCTGATGAAATGTGGATTAAGTTGGTTCTGTGGAATGAAAAATGTCACAGAAGTGGATTAGGAAGTTGGAATGGGAGTTGGGATTATATGGAGCAAGGAGGGAAAACAAAAGTTGGAAGTGGGGTTTGAGTTTGTGATGATTGGAAGTTGAATAGATGGGAGTGGGGGAGAAAACGCAACCTTTGTTATAGCAGATAACAGTTTTGCACTCGTGACGGTCGTCACGCATCTGTGACGGTCGTCACCCGTGTGACGAGCGTCAGGCTTCTGTGACGGTCGTCACACCAGCAAAATCTGCAGAACGCAGAATTTTTCTATGGGGGTGCTTTTGTCATGGTTTTAAGGCCTAGGATTGATATGGCAATGTATTATATCCTCAAAGAAACATATGATAACATAAAAACAGAATCAAGGAATAAAGAATAAAATTGAAGTAACATGTAATTAAAATGATTGTTTGTAATGTAATACATAAGGGAAATTAAACAATGCGAAAATCAAAATAATTGAAAACGAACGGAAAATAGAAGAAACTAAACTAAACTAAAGCTAATATCTCAGTCTTTTTGTGCCTTCAATTCGTCAAACTTCCTGGCGTAGTAATCGAGCTGGTCACAAACTAAGTCCATGAAGACTACGAGTTCGCTGTGTATGCTTGTGATGTCGTCTCTTACGGTGGTCAGAGCTGCGTCGACGTTGTCTAATCGGTTCAGAACAATATCCATTTTGTCTGTGGTTTCCTCAGGAATGGGCTCAGGATAGGTGTTATAATGCAGAGGGGTCGTAGGTTCTACCTCAGCTTCTGATACAGCATCCTCATAGTACATATAATCATGTGCTTCAGAGATGGGATCACTGTCGTACATGTAATTCTGTGGTGTAGATTGAGGTGAAGGAGGTCCCATAGACTCATCCAATTCATAAACCCAATTGTCCTTGTTATGGATACTTGTCATCTGATGATTTAGCAATGTGAATAGCTGGACAAGTTTTTCATTGATGAGGTACTCGTAAGGTCCAGGTCCCATGGTTCTTAAAATGCTCCTGTTAAAGCAAAACTGGATATTCATGGGTCGGATGGTGCCAAAACTAGTGCTTGCATTTAGGTGGAATCTAAGGCCAAGCTCGCAGGCAATCATTGTCACGAGGCCTCCTATTAGAACAGGTGATTGTGGTTCCTGAGTGAGGCGTCGGAAGGATCTCATCATAAAAGGTACGACATTCACTGTACGGCCCTGAGAAGCACATAACATGATAAATAACTCTTCTTTAGATACTGTAGTAATGTTTTCTTCTTTTCCGAAAAGGGTATGAGCTAGGATCTTATGAAAGTATCTGAAAGCTGGGTTATGAATCTCATCATTATACATGCTGTTTGGGTCAGGGTGATAGTCGCCTGTGATTCTACCCCAGAACTGGTTTAATTCAAAATCAAGATCGTCATCTTCGGCGCTGATGAACACATGTGGTCCGCTAGGAAATCCTAGGAGTTTAGCTAGTGACATCCGGCTATGGGTTTGGTCCATTCCAAACATCCTAAAGGTGATCAGCTCTGAGTTTGATCTGAAACCATAGTTGGGTAAGTACCTGAAGGAACTAAGGAATTCGTAGGTGAGGTCCTTATAGGTAGCAAAACGGGTTTTCAAAGAGGTGTTCTCCCAGCCTAATTGATTAAACAGGTATTGGATGCTATCAGTAATTCCTAGTTTCTCCATGGTAGACTTATCATAATACAGTGTTAAGGCTATGTCTCTCTCAGTTAATGCTTCAAATCTTGCCTTTTGAGCTAATCCTCGAAAATGAACCTTTGTGAAGTCGTACGCGGCCATACTCGCAGGTTAGTCGGAGAAAAACAGGAGGAAGGTTTGAAGTCTTTTAAAATCCTGAAAAGTTTGAAACAGAAATTTGAAGTCAGAATTTTTAGAAACAAAAGGTGGTAAAAACAAAGTTTAAGTAAAAGAGAAAAATAAAATAAAATAAAATAAAGTAAAAATAGTAGCAATTTTTAAGTTTAGAATTTTTGTTAAAGTTTCAAAGTAGAATTTTAAATAAAAATGAGAATGAAATACAGTAAAGAGGGAAATACGGGAAAGTTGGGTTGCCTCCCATTAAGCGCTGTTTTTAACGTCTAAAGCCTGACGATAGCTTGGTGACAAGCTATTCGGGTGTTCGAGCAAGAAGCTCGAGCAATGTTATACTGCTGACTTGGGGGTTGTTTTCGTTTTTATTATAATGTTTTAGACGTTGCCCGTTCAAGATAAACGGTGCATTCGTCTTATCGGCAATTTCAATAGCTCCACTTTGAAGTACTTTAGTCACTTCAAAAGGTCCAGACCACCTAGATTTTAGTTTACCTGGGAAGAGTTTTAATCTTGAATTAAATAGAAGTATGATGTCTCCCACACTGAATTGTTTCTTTACTGAACATTTATCATGCCATTTTTTAGTTTGTTCTTTGTAGATACGGGCATTTTCGTAAGCGTCCAATCGAAGTTCTTCTAATTCGTGTAAGTTCAAGATTCATTTCTCTCCTGCCTCAGTGTAGTTGAAATTGAGTGTCTTAATGGCCCAGAAGGCTTTATGCTCTAATTCTACAAGGAGATGACAAGATTTACCGTAAACTAATTTGTAGGGTGTAGTACCTATTGGTGTCTTAAAAGCGGTCCTATAAGCCCATAAAGCTTCATTTAGCTTTGATGAACAATATTTCCTTGAGGTAGCGACAGTCTTTTCTAAAATTTGTTTTATTTCCCTGTTCGAGACTTCTACTTGTCCACTAGTTTGCGGATGATAAGGTGTAGCTACTCGGTGTCGGACTCCATATTTAGAAGGAAGTTTGTCAAATATTCGCGATATGAAGTGTGATCCGCCGTCACTAATGACGAGTCTGGGTACACCGAATCTAGGAAAGATTGTGTTTTTGAAGAGTTTGATTACTACTCGTGCGTCATTTGTTGGAGCAGCTATGGCCTCTATCCATTTAGACACGCAGTCTACAGCGACGAGTATGTAGTTATTACCAAAGGAAGGCGGGAATGGTCCCATGAAATCTATTCCCCATACGTCAAAGATTTCTAC
Organism: Lathyrus sativus; assembly: GCA_963859935.3. NCBI lineage: Eukaryota > Viridiplantae > Streptophyta > Magnoliopsida > Fabales > Fabaceae > Lathyrus > Lathyrus sativus. The sequence continues at coordinate 142,609,286 of OZ012740.1, read as the reverse complement.
CTCTAAGATTCCTTTCTGAGGCATCTCATCGCGTCGTGAGATGTTGCCAGTTCGTTGGCATCGATCACATTTTAGCACAACGATGTGAACGTCTTTCCAGAGGTTAGGCCGGCTTGGAGAATCTTAGCGCACGTCTTGGATGTACTGGCATGACCACCATATGGTGCTGAATGGCATTGGGAAATGATATTTTCTATTTCTTCCTCTGGGACACAGCGACGGTATATGTTGTCGGCCCCTCTCTTGAAGAGTAGAGGTTCGTCCCAATAGTAGTGTTTCAGATCGTGGAAGAATTTCTTCTTTTGCTGATAAGTGAGATCCGGTGGAAGCACGCCTGCAGCTAGGTAATTAACGATGTCAGCATACCAAGGTAGTGTGACTTGGGCGTGTATGGCTTCTACGGATTTTTCGAGTTCTGGATCTTCCGAGATTAATTTAGGCATGTCACTTTCTAATTTGGCTATCAGATGTTCGTATGGAAAATCGTCATTTATCGGTACTGGTTCATGTTTAATGCCTTCTATGTGGGATAAGTGATCTGCAACAACGTTCTCGGTTCCTTTCTTATCTTTGATTTCTAAATCAAACTCTTGTAATAACAGGATCCATCTCAATAATCTTGGTTTGACATCCTTTTTGCTTATTAGGTACCTAATGGCAGCGTGGTCTGTGTATATGATAATTTTTGCTCCTACTAAGTAAGAACGAAATTTGTCAAGCGCAAATATAACTGCTAGAAGTTCCTTTTCTGTTGTAGCGTAGTTCATTTGGGCAGGGTCTAAGGTTCTACTGGCATATTAGATGGCATGGAGCTTCTTGTCCTTCCTTTGTCCTAGAACTGCGCCTACAGCGTAATCACTCGCATCGCACATGATTTCGAACGGTAGTCGCCAATCGGGTGGTTGCATAATCGGTGTGATGATAAGGGCTGATTTTAATGTTTCGAATGCTTTTAGACAGTCTTCGTCAAAGACGAACTCAACATCTTTCATCAACAGGCCGGTCAAAGGTTTTGTGATTTTTGAAAAATCTTTTATAAATCTACGGTAGAAACCGGCATGTCCTAGAAAACTCCGTATTTCTCGTACGGATTTTGGAGGTTGGAGGTCTTTTATAATTTCTATTTTAGCTTTGTCGACCTCAATCCCTTTATTTGATATGACATGTCCTAGAACTATTCCTTGTCGGACCATAAAATGACATTTTTCCCAATTTAGGATGAGGTTCACTTTTACACAATATTCTAATACCATTTCTAAGTTTTGTAGGCATCCTTCGAAACTTTGTCCACATACTGAGAAATCGTCCATAAATACTTCCATGATGTCGTCTATGAAATCTGCGAAGATTGCCATCATGCATCTTTGGAAGGTTGATGGAGCATTACAAAGTCCGAACGACATTTGGCGGTAAGCAAAAGTACCATAAGGACATGTGAATGTAGTCTTTTCTTGGTCATCAGGATGAATGGGAATTTGGAAAAATCCCGAATAGCCATCTAGATAGAAGAAATATGAATGTTTGGCTAATCTTTCCAACATTTGGTCTATGAAGGGCAAAGGGAAGTGATCTTTTCGTGTGGCTTTGTTAAGCTTTCTATAATCAATGCACATCCTGCTTCCAGTCACGACTCTTTTTGTTATTGATTTTCCTTTTTCGTTCTGAACTACTGTGACTCCTCCTTTCTTAGGTACGACATGAACTGGGCTGACCCATTCACTATCGGAGATTGGATAGATGATTCTTGCATCTAGCAATTTCTTTACTTCATCTCTGACTACAGTGCTTAGGATGGGGTTCAGTCTCCTCTGATGCTCTCTAGAGGTTTTACAGTCTTCCTCTATTGTAATTCGAAGCATACAGATCGAAGGGCTTATACCTTTTAGATCTCTTATGTTATAGCCTAACGCGGTAGGGTACTTCTTTAGGACTTCTAATAGCTTTACGGTTTCTAGTTGTCCTAAGTCGGCGTTGACTATCACTGGTCTTTTCATTTCATTATCTAGGAATTCATATCTAAGGTTTTTGGGTAGTGTTTTAATTTCTAAAGATGGGTTCTTCGGACCTGGCATATGGTTTGGGGTTAGTGCTAAGCTTTCTCTTAGGCTGTCGTCTTTATACGGTTTACGCCAATCATCGTCTTCAGAAATATCGGGTATTTGAATCTTTATTATTTCTGAATACGTGGTCTCTTCATTTTCAAGTTCTCTTATACATTTGTCAATTACATCTACTAAATAGCAGGTATCGTCTATGGCTGGTGCTTGTAAGAACTTGGTGAGAATAAACTCTATCTTTTCTTCTCCTACTTTGAATGTTAGCCTTCCTTTCTTTACGTATATAATAGCTCCGGCTGTAGCTAGGAACGGTCTTCCTAGGATAATCGGGGTAACAGAGTCCTCTTAGATGTCCATGATTATGAAGTCGGTTGGGATGTAGAATTGTCCTATGCGTACTGGAACGTTTTCCAGTATTCCGACGGGATATTTTACTGATCGGTCAGCTAATTGTACGGACATTTTGGTTGGTCTAAGGTCTCCCATATTCAGCTTTTTGCATATAGATAAAGTCATAACACTGATACTGGCTCCTAAATCGCATAGAGCTTTGTCTATTACGAACTTTCCTATGACGCAGGGTATGGAGAAACTACCTGGGTCCTTTAAAATTGGAGGCATGCGGTTATGAATAATAGCGCTACACTCTATAGTAAGTGTAACTGTTTCGTTATCCTCTATCTTTCTCTTATTTGACAGGATTTCTTTGAGGAATTTAGCGTATGACGGCATTTGAGTGATAGCTTCTGTAAAAGGAATAGTGATATTCAACTGTTTAAGGAGCTCTACGAATTTCTTAAACTGTCCTGAAGTTTTGGAGTTTATTAATCTTTGAGGATAAGGGATAGGTGGTTTATATGGCGCTGGAGGTGCTTGCGTTTTTTCACTTGCGGTGTCCTCCTTCTCATTGTCTTCCTTCTTCTCTAACTCAGATTCCTTTTCTGCTTGTTCAGTTGGTTTTTGTTGCATGGCTGAGTTTTTGGTTCTCGGATCGATCGGTTCGTCCAATTCTTTTCCGCTTCTTAATATGACAGCATTTGCTTGTCCTTTTGGATTTTGTTCGGGTTGTTCAGGAAATGTGCCAGCGGGTGCAGCAGCAGAGGCTTGTTGTTGAGCCACTTGTGATATTTGTGTTTCTAACATTTTGTTATGGGTGGCTAAAGCGTCTACTTTTCCGGTCAGCTGTTTAATTTGCTCACTAGTGTGTATGTTTTGATTCAGGAATTCTTTGTTTGTTTGAGCTTGAGTAGCTATGAATTTTTCCATCATCAACTCGAGGTTTGATTTCCTAGGTGCAGTCTGAGCAGCAGCTGGTTTTTGATATCCTGGCGGAGCAGCAGGCATCTGCAATGCATTATCGCTTTTGTAAGAAAAGTTTGGATGATTTCGCCAACCTGGGTTATAGGTATTTGCGTAAGGATTTCCTTGAGCATAATTTACTTGTTCTGGTGGGATTCCGGCCAGCAATGGACATTCGGGCGCATTATGAGTGGTGATTCCACATAACTCACAGTTTGGAGTTACGGCAGCGACGGTTGCAGTGGGGTTAACGGTCAGACTGTCAATTTTCTGTGCTAGAGCATCTACTTTAGCGTTGAACTTTTCAAGGATGATGGTCTCGTACATCCCACCTTTCGATGCGGATTTCTCTACTAGAATGTGTTCACCTCCCCATTGGCAGTGGTTCTGAGACATGTTTTCGATTAGTTGATAGGCTTCGTCATATGGCTTATCCATAAGTGCACCGCCCGCGGCGGCGTCTACCGTTAGTCTGGTGTTGTATAAAAGCCCATTATAGAAAGTATGAATCGTCACCCAGTCTTCTAGACCGTGGTGAGGACATGTTCTCATCATATCTTTGAATCGTTCCCATGCTTCGTAAAGAGATTCAGTATCTTTCTGTCGAAATCCGTTGATTTGAGCTCTAAGCATAGCAGTTTTGCTTGGCGGAAAATATCTTGCTAAGAAGACGTTCTTAAACTGTTCCCACATCGTAATGGAGTTGGATGGTAAGGATTGTAACCATGTCCACGCTCTGTCTCTAATAGAGAAAGGGAAAAGACGAAGTCTTATTGCGTCTGGAGTTACTCCATTTGCTTTCACTGTGTCTACGTATTGTACAAACTTCGTTAAATGTTCGTTTGGATCTTCAGTTGCATTTCCTGAGAATTGGTTTTGTTGTACAGTTGACAGCAATGACGGTTTCAGCTCAAAATCGTTTCGAGTAATAGCTGGGGCAGCAATGCTACTTCTAGGCTCCATCTGAGAGGGTGTAGCGTATGCCTTCAGCGGTTTGTTTTGAGGTCCTTCAGCCATCTTTGGTTCTTCTTCGGATTTGGGAATGTGAGTGAGAGGATCGGGAATGTTATGTTTTTGTTGGTACTCAATGATGCGGCTTCTTAAATGTAAGAAGCGCTCTAGTTCTGCGACTGAAGGTTTTAAGATATCGCCTTGTGGGCGATTACTTGGCATACAATCGACAGAACTAGTAAAGGGAAAATGAAATTGTTAACCTAGTATATACGGTGTAACAGAAGGTTACACTATTGACTAAACGGGTCCCCGGCAACGGCGCCAAAAACTTGATCGCGACTTTCTATGTCTAATACAACTTAACTGCAAGTACACAGTCTATCGCGTAGTAATAAAAGATATCGATCCCACAAGGACTCGTAATCAAACTAGTGTTCTCGGGAGTTACTATGTTTAGCTAGGTAGATAATGTTTAAGGGAATAATTTCTATCACTAAAGGGAACTAAAATCGTTACTTGAATTATAATTGCGTGAATCGATATGCAATAATTATGTTCTTCGGGGATTTGACAAGTTACCGGTATATAAAATATTTTTTTTCCAGAATTTATTTAAGAAGAAAATAGTGATTTAAAGACTTTCGTCTCACGATGGTTGTTGACGCTAGTCGCAACTCTAAGGCGGAACGTAGTTCGGGGTTAAAATTGCTTTTTGGAAATCTCTAAGTTCTAATCTATTTTAAAGTGTTTTCGCTGTTATTAAAACAAATGCCTAGTGTTTACCATCTGGTCCTAACCGCAGTTGTCGCTTGTTGGTTCGTACCTTAATTAATTTCCCACTGTCGTGGCAAAACTACTTTTAAATAAGTTCTCACTTTCGCGACGAAAGTTTATTCAGTAAATAAGTTTAAACACTCAGACCATAAACAACTTTTGAAAAGGAAAGTTTTCAACCGGTTATTATCAAATCCCGTCTGAATTATTATTACATATCGATTACTCTGGTTTAGCTAGACATGGATTTGGGAAAGGTAAAACATAAATAAAAATAGAAACTTAGAACATTCATATTACTGAGAATTAAAGTTACAATTAACGAAATAATGAAAAAAAACCTGTAACGTATCCAATTGGCTTTTGGCCAAATCCCAACTATGTCGGCGGGATTGTGTCTTCAAACCAATAGAGCGCACAAATGAATATTGTAGAAAATGGAATACAGGAATAAGGAAAGGAAACAAAAACAGAAAGAATGAAACTAAATTTTGCTCTGGAAATAAATTTGGGCAGCACTTCGTTGTCTGAATGCGGCTCCCTTTCTCAGCTCCCCTCCTTCCCCTTTTATAGAGGTAAAATTCTAACGGTTGTAATTTGAAGAAGGTGGACTTGGAGGCAGAAATATCAGGGAGTAATGGTCCATTATTTGGGACTTGGAACTGGTATTTGCACGTTCAATTGAAGCTGTGCGTTTTTGCCTGCATGACGGTCGTCATGGTGTGTGACGGTCGTCACCCGTGTGACGGTCGTCATGGAGGTGTGACGGTCGTCACAGCAGGAAAATGTGCATTCTGTGTTTTTCATGTTGTTTTCATCTGGTTTTCGTCCATATTTCATCTGTAATTGCTTCTTTTCTTCATATTGCCTTGTTTAGACATGATCATCAAATACCTGCAAAATATCAGACAAATAACATGGAAAGAACCCGAAATCGGATTGAAACCAGTCAAACATTAGTTGAATTATGCATCAATATATATATATACGATTTCGCGTTATCAGAACTCACGTGTGCACAGGTCAAACAAGATGTACCATGGGATTCAATCTGGAACGCTTGATCAATTAGCAAGTAATCACATCATGAGGTTAAAAATTCGCCAGCACATTAATGAAAGTTTGAAATAGATCACGTGGATCTGGTCAAAGATGGACCACCAAAGGTCTTAATCAGAGCCCTCGAATGCAAAAGTAAACCAATCAGATGCGTGTAACCGCGACACCTCAGCGTCTTCTTCCCCAAAACCACCAGAAAAACCAGTCACCGGCCGGAGAACACTGTTCATCGTCTTCTCCGGCCATCCCCCATCGTGAACAACCCAGCTACAACACATGTATCAAAACTCAACCAAAACGCATGAATTTTATATCAAAATTTAACTAGAGATCACGAGGATCTCATTTCTAGCCTCAAATCTCATTAATCATGCGTAGAATTCCAAACCCGAAGACAACAAGATCAAACACCAAAAGCCAAAGTTCATGAAAACAACTTCAATTTGATCTAAAACTCATCTAGAGCTCACGTAGGTTACAGATCCATCATTAAACAAGCAAGATCATGCACAAACAAGCCAAAACAGATCCAAACATTTTCAAGCATCATCCAACAATCACAACCAATGCCAGTTCATTTTACACATTAATGATCTACATTGATTCTACGTCTCAAATATGCAAAAATGGCAGTGGATTGATGCTTATCAAGAGTGTAAAGTTGAATTTCAATTACCTAGTGGAGAACTTCCACTGAGCCTTCAAATGGAGCTCAAGCTTCAAGATAATTGCCCAGAATCGTTCAAGGATCTCCAATAAAGCTTTCTCAATTCACAATTTTGCTTGAAATGTTCTCAATCTCCAGATTTGAAATTTGAATTTCCACCTCTTTTTCAAAACTGAATTTGCTCAATTTGGCTCCAATTTCTACTTCTGATGAATTGTGAATGTTCACAACCTCATATGCAATGGATCTTGATGATATTTGAGCCCAAACTCAGCCTCTAACAGCCCATATCAAAATCCAAGGAATTGAGTTTTTTGACGTTTCATGTGCACGAAAATCACTCAAAATTGGCTCCAAAATGGTTGGAAACACTTGCTGGTATCACGTGGAGCATGAATGGTCAGGATTAAGACCTTAATTGATCTCAATGGTTGAGATTTGTTATGTAACTTCATAGTGAAGAAACCTTGAAAATGGCTCGTTTAAACACCTCAAATCCAAATCGTAAAATTGCCAAAGTGTTTAGAATGTTGTTTGCACTCAAAAAATGCACTTATTTGCACCAAAATGTTCAAGAGTGAATTAATTCTCATTTTCCCCCTTTTAACCTTCTTCCATGAAAATTCACATATCCAATCCTCAAACCAAGCCAATTCTATGACTTTTTAATGCTTGACTAAGCAAATAACTCCATTTGGAGCAAGTTTGATGTTGGAAAAATCTTCATTTCAAGTGTGCAAGTTGGTGAAATGGACCTATAATTCTATGACCTGTAATCTTACTTTCCCAAAATACCCCTAACTGGTAAACCCCATAACTTGAGTTCTATAAATCAGATGAAAGACTTCTAGTACATTTTGGAAAGCTAAGAACAAGATCTACAACTTTCATGTTAGCCAAAAGTTGAGGAGAAACATCTTTCTAGGTCAAAAATGGCTTGGAAATTGGTTGACTTTTGTTGACCAAAATCACATCTCTTTGATGACTTGTAACTTGTCTGGATCATAACTTGAGTTCTATAAATCCAATCAGGGACTTCTACTACTCAAATTAAAGCTAAGAACATGCTCTACAAGTTCCATGTTGGTCAAAAGTTGAGATGAAACTTGTATCTTGAGATAGGTGGTGTTGAAGTCAGGCAATAAATAGGGGATTTTACCTTAAGAACCCTAATTTAGTAACTTCTCACACACTTGATCCTTGATGAATTGAACTTGAAATGATGTCTCATATATCTTAACACAACACCCCATGACCATAGAGACTTTGAATTGAGTTTTAATCTCCTTCAATTGCACAATTGACTGAGGATTTACCAGATGAAACCCTAATTGCAACACCTTCAACTGTAACCTTTCACACTTAGCATAAACACTTGGATGAGCTCCACTATGACCTTCAAGGCACTCAATTAGCTCTCTCAATATCTTATATCCACAACCATGAATTCACAATCCTCTGACGATCTTCAATTGGCCTCCAAGTTATGAGCTGACCCATATACATCTATCTTTTCTTTCACAAGACCAATGCCCACTCCTTGATGACTGATGCCCATCCAAACTTGAGTAACACTCCCTTGCCTAGGCTCAACCCTCTGAATAGACTCTTCTTGCTATGCACAAACTCTTGATCCCCTATTCAATGAAAAATGCTATGCAATGCAAATGCTAGAAAGAAAATGAAATGAAACATAAACCAAGTTAAGAAAAGGTTGGGCAAATTTTGGGGTGCGACAGCTGCCCCTATCCAAACGAATTGGACCTGAAGGAGTGAAAAGAGAACAACTTTCACGAAATCAAGGTAGAAGACGGTTGAATACCAAAGAACCCGGAAATTTTCCAACCGCAGAAAATAAATCTGCAAACCCTCCTGGGGTAACTGCTTTGATTACAAACGCATTCCAGTGGGGAAAAAGAGAAACTTAACGAGTAACTCTGCTTGGGGAAAACCAATAATGACACACAGTCTGAAGAGCATATGACCTTGCCATCAATTATCTGCATTTAATTCTTCTGACATCGCCGTCAGGCACCTGACCTCACCGTCAGTCATGGACATTAAGTCTATAATAATAGTTGACATCGTCGTCAAACTTCTACTTCAAGTTGGTAGAATAACTAACATCGTCGTTAGACCTCTGTTAGATAAAACAAGTATAGAATCACAAGATACAATTCTCTGACATCGCCGCCAGTCATTCAAAGAAGTCCAACTGGTAAATCACACCTAACCTCGCCGTCAGTTAAAATAAAGCATCTGACATCGCCGCTAGAAACCAACATATCTGACATCGCTGCCAGAAAAACATCCAACATCGCCGCTAGTAAACTATAACATCTGACATCGCCACCAAACATCCAACACCGCCTCCGAGAAAACAAAGATCACCTAACATCGCCGCTAGAAACAAACATCACCTGACATTGCTGCCAGTAAGACATAAACCTCCAACATCGCCGCTGGAAAACCAGTAATACCTGACATCACCGTCAGAAACAAACATTACCTGACATCACCATCAAAAACAAACATCCAACATCGCCGCTGGAGAACCAAAATCAACTGACATCTCCGTCTGTAACAAACATCCAACATCGCCGCTGGAAAATCAAAAGTCACCTGACATCGCCGTCAGAAACAAACCTTACCTGACATCACTGTTAGAAACAAACATTACCTGACATCGCCGTCAGAAACAAACATCCAACATCGCCACTGGGAAAACAAAAAGCATTGACATCGCCGTCAGAAAAACAAACATCCAACATCGCCGCTGGTTAACCAAAAACATCTGACATCGCCGTCAGAAACAAACATCCAACATCGCCGCTGGAGAACCAAAATCAACTGACATCACCGTCAGTAACAACACAAATCTAGTAAGAGAACCCTGACATCACCGTCAGCAACAATAAATCCAATAAACATCTGACATCGCCACCAGCTAACTACAACCTAATGAAATAATCTGACCTTGCCGCTAGCTAAACATAATTCTGAGAAACACCCGACATCGCCGTCAAGTACCTGTGAGGATAAAGGATTCTGACATCGCCGCCAGACAACCACGGTGATAATAAACATCTGACATCGCCGCCAGACAAACATAAAACTGATAAGCATCCAACATCGTCGTCAGATAGCCATATTCTGGGAATCTTCTGACATCGCCGCTAGACCTTCGCTAAATAAATGCAAGCAACAAAATCCACATGAAGTTAAGATCACCCACTAATAATGATCACAGAGAAACTCCGCTGAGGAAATAGCATGAATTGGGGTTTAGCCACCATGCGGGCAAAGACCCATCACCTGAGAGATTCACCTGAAACAAAAAGATAATAACCTAGCTTATGTTTCACATGCATATGTTTGAAAATGGCGTAATGCTCCATACGAATTGGAAATACTACGCGTTTAGGTAGATGCTATGCACGCATGCAGATGCATCCGAACTGAATTAGCAACACGAAAGCTAGAGATACAAAAACCATCCTGCTAGGATAACAAAAAAAATCCTGTTGAGGGAAAAAAACAATTATGCCGGGGAAAGAGCGCAAACTAGCTCATGCCAACAACGATTTAACTTATGCTGAGAAACGAGCTCTCTGCTGGCCTTCTGCAAAGATAATACTGACGTGACAACATTCTTCTATCCTGCTGGGGAAGAAAGAACAACACTGCTGGGGAAACCATCCCTTTCAACTCGCTGGGGATTGCTCTGCCAGGGAAAGAACCTGACCAGGCTGTAAACTACTCTGTGGGGAGAAGATCCAAACACGACTCGCTGGGGAATACCTACAAGCATGCACCTTGCGGGGATTAAATGTGCAACAACTCTACTGGGGATAGAGGTGCGAACTTCACTGATTGGGGAAAGAATCAAGTTGGGGATAGGACAGACTTCATCCCACTTCTTTACCCCAAGGCTAACGACCCTGCAAAACTGAACAAACTGACAATATATCCTACGCAACGGAATCATCTTAGTCATCATTCGTGACGTTGTTCAATTAATTCAAAGTTTTAACAATTATTGGCCAAGGCCTACAAGTTTATGTTAGCACAAGTTCATCAAAACATTGGGCATTTTCAAAAACAAAATAGTAAAAGTTAAAACAAAGCACACAGATCAAGTACTGAATAGTATATGTTTATTGATGAAGGGCCTGTAAATAGGCAACGTTTTACAACAGATGCAACTCCTGAAAAGAGGAAGTTGCGCAAAACAAATACAAATATGCACAGAAATATACAAGAGTATACAAAAATGTCGGCAACGTGGCACAGACAAATACCATGAGTTGATCCCTCTATGACTCGCCTGACTCTGACGCTTTCCCGACGCTTCATCCTCGGAAGAGATTGATTCGGATTAAAACATCCCTCAGGTTCTCCCAATCCACTAAGCAATGAAGTTCACACGCAGACCACAGTCATTTGCTTTTCAATCCCTAACTTTTTCCTGAACCGCCCTTTTTGGGTTTTCGATTCACCGGGATACCCATTTTTGCCAAAGTCGCCTTTTCAGGTTTTCGACTTTGCGGGTTTACATCTTTTCATTTTTATCCCTAATTTTTGCCCGAACCTATTTTCCTTTTTTATGGTTCGCCGAGATGCCCCATTTTTTCCTGGGCGTTTCTTTTTGTGTCCAGTGGGTCTCTTTTAAGCAAAGTATTTTTTAACTGCGTATGCATTCACAGGGGATGCAAAATCTTCACCGTCCATGGTGGCTAACAATAAGGCTCCTCTAGAGAAAACCTTTCGTACAACATATGGACCTTCGTAATTGGGAGTCCATTTGCCCCTGTGATTTGATTATGGTGGGAGAATCTTTTTCAGCACAAGATCGCCCGTCTAAAAGCTTCGAGGACGCACCTTCTTATCGTAAGCTTTCTTCATCCGGCTCTAGTATAACCGACCATATGCAATTGACGCTAACCTCTTCTCGTCCATCAGGCTAAGCTGATTCAAACGATTCTTTATCCATTCTGCCTCATCAAGTTTCACGTCGACCAAAACTCTTAAAGAAGGAATCTCGACTTCTAGCGGTAGAACATCTTCCATACCGTACACTAGCGAGAAAGGAGTTGCCCCGGTTGATGTGTGTATCGTCGTACGATAACCGTGCAAGGCGAAAGGTAACATGTCATGCCAATCTTTGTAGGTAACAACCATCTTTTGCACTATCTTCTTGATATTTTTGTTGGCCGCCTCAACAACGTCATTCATCTTCAGCCGATAGGGAGATGAGTTGTGATGTTCAATCTTGAAGTTCTGGCATAAATCCTTCATCATTTTGTTGTTCAGATTCGAACCATTATCAGTAATGATTCGCTCAGGAATTCCATATCTACAAACGATGTCCTTCTTTATGAATCTTGCTACCACTTGTTTGGTTACATTGGCGTATGAAGCTGCCTCCACCCACTTGGTGAAGTAATTGATGGCTACCAAGATGAAATGGTGACCGTTGGATGCGATGGGCTCAATCTTTCCAATCATTCAATTCCCCACATGGAAAAGGCCACGAGGACGCCATAACATTCAGCGGGCACGGCGGTACATGTATCTTATCAGCATAAATCTGGCATTTATGGCATTTCTTTGCGAATTTGAAACAATTCGACTCCATTGTTAGCCAAAAATAACCAGCTCGTAACAGTTTCCGAGACATGGCATGTCCGCCGGCATGCGTACCGAAAGTACCCTCGTGGACTTCTTCCATAAGCAACGTTGCTTCTTTTTCATCCACATATCTTAACAGCACCAAACCATGGTTCCTTCTGTATAGTACACCATCTGGGTTTAAGTAGAAGTTGCCAGAAAACCTCCTCAGCGTCTTTTTATCCTGGGCCGAAGCCCCTAGTGGATATTCCTGCTTCTTGAGGAAGTTCTGTATATCGTAAAACCAAGGCTTGCCATCTGCAGCCTCCTCAAAGGCGAATACGAAAGCGGGTCTGTCCAAGCGAGAAATGACAATTCTGGGAGCCTCATTCTAGAAGTTCACTTTGTACATCAAAGATAGCGTTGCCAAAGCATCGACCATCTGATTCTCCGCTCTTGGTACATGGTGGAAGTCTATATGATCAAAAAATGGTAACAACCTCCTTGCATAATCTCTGCAAGGAATCAGATTCGGTTGACGAGTTTCCCATTCTCCTTTAATCTGGTTAACAACTAGCGCTGAATCGCCATATACATCGAGATTCTTGATCCTCAGATCAATAGCTTCTTCCAAACCCATGATACATGCTTCGTATTCAGCTTCATTGTTGGTGACTGGGAACGTCAATCTAGCAGTGAACGGGATGTGAATACCATGAGGAGTTGTAATAATTGCCTCAATTCTGCTACCGTATAGTTGACAGCACCATCGAATATCATCCGCCGTTGAGAATCCTTCTCTGGACCTTCACCGTGCAGTGGTTCTTCACAATCTTTTGCTTTGAGAAACATGATATCCTCGTTAGGAAATTCAAACTTCATCGGTTGGTAATCTTCGATTGGCTGCTCAGCAAGGTATTCTGACAAAACACTTCCTTTGATGGCTTTCTGAGACACATATTGTATATCGTACTCTGTCAGTACCATCTGCCATCAGGCAATTCTTCCTGAATGTGCTTGCTTCTTGAAAACATATTATCGCTACACGAAAAATGACACAGAGTCGCCATCGGATTTTATTTATCCCAAGGAGGGAAAGGGAAATAGCGATAAAACCTTTGGGGAAAGAGCATGGTCATCGTAACCAAGTCTTAGGGTTCGGGAGTTGGTTATGCAAGGGGGAGGTATTAGCACCCCCTCGCATCCATCGTACTCGATGGGAACCTCCTAGGTCGTTTGGCGTGAATGGGTCTTTTATTCTAAAAGTTTGCTTGTTTAAAGGAAGAGGGTTGGTGTTTATTAGAGTGCTCACCAAGGATTGGGGCCCTTGTGCCTACGTATATTCACTTGTAAGGAGTGAAGAATCAGATCATTCGTAGTTCATGGGACTACAGTGGGAAATGGGAAGTTTGGGTGGACGATGCTATCGTGGGCATTCTAGCAGTTAGGTGTATTGCGGCTCGCTCTTGGAGTCTTATGCGTTACCTGTTTGCGGTAGGACGGACGTAACATGTCCTTGGGTTAAAGGGTATGGATGATTAAAGATGGGAAAGAAAGGAAATTTTGCTCGCTAGGATCATCGCAATCCTATGCCTACGTATTCTCAACATGTGTGAGAAATCAGAGCAGCCGCAGTTTGGCCACTTAAGAAATAATTGTGTATTGGTTGATTTTATACCTTGAAAAAGGGTTTTCGGATTGACACCCTAAGGCAAAAGAAGTTTGATGAGTTGATATTGTTTTAGGTTTTTGAAGAGAAATGGTTCTTGCCTAGGATTACACAAAAGGACTTTGGACAGAGACAAATGTTTCGAATAGCCAAGTCAAGCGCCTTGTATCCAAAACATTCGGAACGAGTGTAGGAGGATTCCATTCTCATTCCTTCTCCACCACCTTAAAATCCATGGTGTACAATCCTAACCATATATTTATTGCATTTTGGGTTTTTTTATGAGAAAAAGGATCACTTGATGTTGGATCAAGGTTTATTGTTCGTAAAGATATATTTGAAGCGATACGGATAAGGTCGATGGCGATGCGCGAGGCAATCGACTTACAAGGTTAAAGATGGCTCGATAAAATCGAGAGTTTGTTTTTGAAAATGGTTTTTGGAATCAAAAGTCAACAAGAACAATAGAAATATTCACATACTAAAATCATACAAATATATGGGGTTAGTCGGCTAAAAAAAATCGAGACATGCAAAAACAGCAAAAAATATACAAACTAATCAGTTCACGCCGCAAACAGAGAACAATGGACATTCTGTTTTTTGCATGTTCGCGCCGCGAACTGAGAAAGTTTTCATTCTGTTTTTTGCATGTTCGCGCCGCGAGTGGTGTTCGCGCCGCGAGTGGTGTTCGCGCCGCGAGTGGTGTTCGCGCCGCGAACTGAGAAAGTTTTCATTCTGGTTTTTGCATGTTCGCGCCGCGACCTGAAGTGAAAAATGCAATGTTTGTTGTTTTTTTGCTGTCTTTTGTGGTTTTCTTTCCTCTCTATTGGTTCTTAAAAATGTTTTCTTTTTGTTCCCTTGGGACCTCACACAATACACCCAGCACAAACACACTTAACAAATGATAATAAATGGCAAGTGCACAAATATAAAGAGAGAAAAAGTTTGAAATTGATACCCAAGAGCTTCCTCCTTCTTTGTTAAGCTTCCACTGGTTTGGTTGTATGTTTTCTTCCTTCTTCCTTCTATGCTTTGAAGGTGCTTCTCCTCAAAGGTTCTCTATGGGTTTCTATGGAACTCTCTTGATTCTTGCTGGTTTTCTTTCTCACTCTTTTTTTCTGGTTTTTGTTTAGGGTTTCTTCCTCTCTCTATTTTTTCTGGTTTTTGCAATGTGTAGTGAATGTTGAATGTGTAAAGAGTGACCTCTTTGTTTACAGCCCCTTCCCTTCTTATCTCTCCCCTCTAGGGTTTTCCCTTCTCCCCAAACATCAGATTCTTTCATGGGGTAATGTCTCCTACCACCTTTTCTCATGTCACTTTCTTTCTTTCCATTTCCATGTATATGGCTATGCTGCATTTTTCTGCACTACTTTCCCATGATGTCTTTTTCTACAGCCCTCTACATTTGCCTCAATCCTTTCACCTCTTTGTTGGCTTATGCTTGGACTACCCTCTTGGTCAATGTTAACCTTTAGACAGAATTTTGAAATTCTGATTTTTAGATGCATTATCACATGTTATTCCCTTGGTCTTGTGACACGTATATTTTGTGACATGTGGCAACTTGTTACTTCTTGCATGGGGCTGTTTTGGATTACCTTCGTATTGCCCATGAATAAGCATGCATAATCTTAATCTTGAAACATTCCAATGTTGAGTTAGCTCTTAAATATTTTCTTTGGATGTTTGCAAGCATAATGTAGCACATGAAAATTTGGTGTGGCATGAAGATTACCATATCATGGATTTTATTAGAGACTTGAATGAAGATTAGAAATAGATTAGTTTCTAAACATTACTTAGAGTTGGAAATCTTGTAACAAATGGTATTCTTGCAATGTCATGAAATTTCTCTTTGTAATATTCTTGCCTCCAATCTTGAATTCATGATGGGTTTCCCTAACACCATTAACTTGAAATGGATGAAGTCTTGAATTATGGACTTGTGATCTTGACTCATGCTTTGCAAATTTGAACTCCACTTGATCAAGAATTTGAAACAAAGTTGGATGAAGCAATCTTGAATTAGGCTTTGCATTTCATGTTCATTAAGAATATTGATCTTAAATATCCTAACATTTTCAAGTAACTTCTCCTTGAAGGAATCTACATGAGTAGACTTTCCATCTTAGATCAAAACTTAGGTGATGGACCTTTTCTCTCAAGTAGCCCATAATAAGCAAATTGTCTCATATTTGAAGTGGAAAACAATGAATCGACCCAAACCTTACCTTGTGAACCCACATGCTCGATATGCAATGGAATAATGTGTGATATGAAGAATGCAGAGTATGAAAGGCTAAAGGTGAAAATGAGTGTGTGACACATACTTAATCGGATCCATCTTCGAAATCAGCATGGTTGTGTGATTGAGCATATACTGTCTCAAACGTTTGGCAGCCCAAGCAAGTGCACAACACGTTTTCTTGAGCATTGAGTAACGGGACTCACAATCTGTGAACTTTTTACTCAAGTAATAAATCACATGCTCCTTTCTTCCAGTCTCGTCGTGTTGACCGAGAACACAACCCATGGAATTCTCAAGAATCGTTAAGTACATGATTAAAGGCCTTCCAGTTACTGGGGGTATCAATATTGGAGGCTCCTGCAAATACTCTTTTATTTTATCAAATGCTTTTTGACAATTTTCATTCCAGACAACCGCCTGATCTTTCTTTAACAACTTAAACATTGGCTCACATGTGGCTGTGAGATGAGATATAAACTGAGCAATGTAGTTCAATCTCCCCAGGAAACCACAGACTTCTTTTTCTGTTTTCGGCGCTGGCATGTCTTGTATGGCTTTTATCTTTGCAGGATCGACCTCAATTCCTTTTTCACTGACAATAAACCCCAATAACTTTCCGGACCTAACTCCGAAAGTGCACTTATTTGGATTCAACCTCAATCTGAACTTTCTAAGCCTCTCAAACAGCTTTAACAGGTTAACCAGATGCTCCTCCTCAGTTTAGAATTTAGCAATCATATCGTCAACATAAACCTCAATCTCTTTATGCATCATGTCATGAAAGAGCTTCGTCATAGCATGCTGATATGTTGCTCCGGCATTCTTCAAACAAAATGTTCCCCACGGTGTAATGAATGTTGTTTTCTCCATGTCCTCCGGTGCCATCTTTATCTGATTATAACCTGAGAAACCATCCATGAAGGAAAACACCAAAAATTGAGATGTATTGTCGACCAATACGTCAATGTGAGGGAGCATAAAATCATCTTTAGGGCTCGCCTTGTTCAAATCCCGATAATCAACACATATACGTACCTTACCGTCTTTCTTCGGTACAAGTACTATGTTAGCGACCCACGGAGGGTAGGTAGTACAGCTAAGAATCCAGCATCCCACTACTTTTGGACCTCTTCTTTGATTTTCACTGCCATATCTGGTCTCGTTCTTCTCAGTTTCTACTTGACCGGCGGATATTCCTCGCGCAACGGTAAGCGATGAACCACTATGTCGGTATCAAGCCCAGGCATATCCTCATACAACCAAGCAAATATATCACTATACTCTCGAAGCATCTCGATCAGTCTTTGCTTGACGTTGCTCTGTAGCACAGCCCCTATTCGAACATTTCTGACCACTTCCTCAGAACCTAGATTAATGACCTCAATTTCCTCTTGATGAGGCAGAATAATTTTCTCTTCCTGTTTCAAAAGTCTGGATAATTCCTCAGGCAGGTCTTCATCCTCATCAATCTCTTCTTCCGCTTGATATATCGGTTGATCAAAGTCGAAGCGAGTCATAGAAGGTTTTGGATCGGTGTCATCTGCAATAGGAATCCTGCAATGAAAATGGTTAAATGTTTCAAACAATTTGCAAACAAATATAAACCACATTGCCATTTTATTGGGAAAAGCAAAAATAAGAAAAACAGAGATCACAAAATTTGAATGAGAAAACGCCCTTTGATTAATTGATAAACAATGTTCAGACATAAACAAGTAAGGCCCGAAAATAAAATACCGCTATGCCCCGGGTAGGACATAGGGTAGTACAATAATTGGAAAAACAAAGCATTACTGTTCGGTCGTCACTTGAATGCCTTCTTCAATTGACCAGTTGCGTAGGCTCTGTCCCAGAATACATGGCTTGATCCAGGCATCCATGTCACAGTCATTGTCTCCGTCTTCGTCAGATACAACATTAATTCTCTCGAAGATGACTCCCCCCTTGGTGAACTGCACGGGCCCTTTATAGCGCGGCGCGCTCTGCGAGGCTGAAGGAGAGGAAAACGACGGTCGATACCCTAGACAAAATTTGTCTTGCTTGTGGGGAATTTCCAACAGCTGGCCCCATCCTTGCACTGCCCCAGTTTGCACCACTGCTTGGGCTTCTTTAAACGAGGACATAGCCACTTCAGGCTCTTTACTCACAACAGGAGACTTGTCCTTGATCTTGACTGCTTCAAAGGCTTGGCAAAGAGTTTCGTGGATCTCTCCATCCACTTCAACATACTTAAAGGATGATAAATGGCTGACCATGATATCTTTCTCCCCACATACCGTAACAACGCTACCGCCAACTATGTATTTCAGATTCTGATGCAGAGTTGATGTAACAACCCCAGCAGAATGAATCCAAGGGCGGCCTAGTAAACAACTGTAGGCCGGCTGGATATCCATGATGTAAAACACAGCATCGAAGACTTCAGGTCCAACCTGAATCAGCAAAGTTACCTCCCCAAACACGGATCTTCGGGTTCCGTCAAACGCACGCACCACCAAGTCACTTGGCGTGCAAATCAACCCCTTCATATCCAACTTCATCAAAGATTTCTTCGGAAGCACGTTTAAAGAAGATCCCGTATCCACAAGCACGTGAGACATGACAGCCCCGTGACATTCTAAAGATATGTGTAGCGCACAATTATGAGTTCTGCCTCGAGGTGTCAAATCCAGGTCCATAAAGCCTAAGCCATTGCCTGCATTTACGTGTGCCACCACTCTTTCAAGTTGATTGACTGAAATTTCCTGTGGCACATAAGCAGTGTTTAGTATCTTCAACAATGCATTCCTATGCGCCTCAGAGCAAAGGAGCAACGACAATATCGATATTTTGGACAGAGTTTGCTGCAAGTGATCGACTATCTTGTAGTCGCTTTTCTGAATCAACCTCATGAATTCCTCCGCATCTTGTAGTCGCTTTTCTGAATCAACCCCAGATTGAGAAGACTTTTCCATTACCGATCTTTTCCCCTTGTCCACCTTATCAGCAATCACCTCAGGCGACGAAAAGACTCGGCCACTACGCGTGATAGCTCCGGCACCCACTAGATTGTTAACTGAACTTGCAGGGGTATCAATCAAGTTTATCTTTTGGCCATTACAATACACTTCGGCTCTGTAGTTCCACGGAATGGCCTTAGTGCTCTCAAACGGCATAGGACCTGCTTTGGTGATAGTTACCGTTGACGGCTTTGGTGCATAGATAGTAACAGTCTTGTACAGGATGTAGATTGTCGTAATCTCATCCTTTTCTTCAGCTACTACATCCTCATATTCTCTTCTCGCAGAACGGTCAAATTGTAAAACTCCGTCATCTATCATCTCCTGAATACAGTTTCTCAACAGTCCACATCCTTTCTCAGGATCAACAGAACATTCAACACAGCCTTCAACACAACCCGGGAAGACACCTCCATGTAGCAACCTAGCTTTCTTAAAGCTTAAGGGTGTTTTCAGTTCATCAACATCAGTCACCAAGTTCAACACCTCTTCCTCTACAATTGCATTAACCCTAGCCTGCCCGTGATTCGGCATGGGATTTTGCACCACATTGGGATCATCATTAGAGAAATTGATAGCCTTACTGTCAATAATATCTTGCATTTTATGTTTGAAGGCTTTACAGTTGTCTATATTATGACCTGGAGCACCCGAATGGAATTCACAGTGGGCATTTGCATCGTACCCAGGTGAAGGTTGTCCGGTCAAAGGAGGCATAATTCTTTTCTGAATCAACTAAAGTTGTAGCAAAGCTTGCAATAACTGGGAGTAAGGCATAGGAAGGGCATCAAAATGTTTGTTCCGTGCTGCCCGGCCTCTATCTTGGTATCTTCTGTTCCCTTGTTGATTCTGCTGAGGTTGTTGTTGTTGTTGTGGTTGTTGAACTGCTGGAATAGTGCTGCTAGCAATTTGCTGATTCTATCGATTCCGACCTCTATTTCTTCCCCATGAATTGGATACTGCATTAGTGTCTCCCTCTCTCTTTTTGTTTCCAAACACTTTCTTGTTTCCTCCTCCAGATGAGGATCCTTCACCAGCGTTGATCTTTCCTATCTTAATTCCGTTCTCCATCCTTTCACCGGTGATAATCAGATCAGAAAAGCTTCCAGACATATTACCGATGAGTTTCTCATAATAAATGCCCGGCAAGGTAGCAACAAACATATCCACAAGTTCTCTTTCTACCATTGGTGGTTGTACCCTAGCAGCAAGCTCTCGCCACCTCTGGGCATATTCTTTAAAGCATTCACTGCTTTTCTGAGAAAGATTCTGCAATTGAACTCTATTCGAGGCAAGGTCACTGTTGTACTGACAGTGCCTTACAAAAGCTTCAGCTAAGTCTTTCCAGCTATGAACATTAGCAGGCTCCAAGCTCATATACCATTCCAGCGATGGTCCGGACAAACTATCCTAGAAGAACTGCATCAAGAGCTTCTCGTCATCAGAATGCGCAGACATCTTGCGATAATAAGACCTCAAATGAACGTTGGGCAAGTGGTGCCCTTGTACTTATCGAAATATGGGACCTTAAACTTTGGAGGTACCCTCAAGCCTGGAATCAACCCCAGATTAGACATATTCAGCCCTATAGAGTTTTGGCATTCAAGCGGGTTTATCTTCTCTTCGATCATCTTAATCCTTCTGTCAGCCTCAGAAGGTATTTCAGCATTCACAATTCTTTGAGAAAACACATCTTCCTACCTATCCTCATTCCAAGTGTGGTCCAGACTACCATGTATCACACCTGTAGTATCGAGACCAAAACCATAGCCATTTCTGTTACCATTACCACCATTGGCAAAACCAACATGGTTAAAACCTGCCGTATTTCCAGCACCAGCAGCGTGACCACCCCTTCCAGCAGTGGGGATGACCAAAGTTGGCATAGAATTATCTTCCCGAGGAGTTTCCTGATGAGGAGGGTTAGAAGCAATCCCACCGTGCAGCACACCATCACTATCAACCTGTGCAATCAGAGGTTGCACCGAAGTCTGAAGTTGAGCCTGACCACTAGCAACCCCTTGCATGACCTCCATCAGCTGTGCCTTACGATCTCTCATCTCTTACATTTCTACCTACATCTGATCCATCAGCCTTTTCTGGTTTCTTCTGGTACCGTACCGGTGAGTTGTCACATCAGCAATCCTGAAATACTAGTGAACCACGAGAGAAAATAAGGTTAACTATTTCGGTGCACCTGCAAATGCGTGAAAAAATGCTAAAATGCAGACATGTATTTATGCAACAGGGATCTTTCCCCCTTGATTCTAGTTTCCAGGAAAAAATAACAATGGAGAACCTGCGGACAAGCATAGAATACCAACTCCTCATATATAGATCAAAAGAGCCATCAAGCAAAGTACAAACTCCAACTGAGTACAAATAATGATAAGACCTCGACCAACAAGCTTGGCGATGGTCGAATGCAACAAAATAAGCATCAAAAGCTACAACAGAAATAGGCAAAACAGGTCAAGCAGGACGACATGATCGGAAATCCTCTAACAGCCTCAACATCTCAAGATGATCCGGCCTGGCAAGTAACCCCTGGATAAGCAAATCCTGCTGACTCACAGTATGATGTAGGCTATCAACGTGGTCCTCCAAAGCTCTCTCCCCGAAACATGCCTCAAGTCTGTGTCTCTTGGAGCCAGCTCTCAACTTGAGATCCTTCAAGCTCACAATCGCTTCATTCAACCTGCACTCGCTGTCTCGCCTACATGATGATTCTGCTGCAATCTCGTCATCTTTGACATTAAGTTGAGCCTTCAACTTGCTGATCTGAAGTTTTAAATTGTCCTCACGCTCCTTCTTGTTAGTAAGTGTGGCATTCCATATTGACTCAAACTTGGAGATCCTCGTGTAATCCTTATCCAACTCTTCCTTCTTCGTAGCAAGAGTACTATAAGTGGCATTCAAGTTTCGGCATGTGCGCTCTCTGTCCTTAGTCTCCTTAGTCAAATCAGTACCCAGCTTGTTCACAAGCTCGGTTTGTCTCCTGAAAGAATGAACTACATCTATCTTCTCACTGCGAAGCTGGATGATCTCTTTCTCCAACTCTTCATTCACTTTTCTCAGCTCTTCTTTCTCTGCCAATACCTGATTGTATTTCTGGATATCTACAGTAAAAGGTTCCTCGATCATGAGAGGATACAGTGGTGCAACTGTAGGGAATGGCATCAAGAACTTCGCAGCTCTATCATGAATCCAAGTCAAGTAAGGGTCATACGCTCGGCTGTTACTTTTCCCCAAAGCTAACTTCCCTTTTTGACAAATGTTATTCCATGCATGCTCAAGTCGGCCCAGAGCCTCGCCCTCCAATAAGCTAGTAAGATACATAGATTCCTGTATCTCCTCTTCTCTAGGAGGCTCTCTCAACGCATACTCGAAATGTCTCACCAATAAAGAAGGATTATAGTTGATGCAGCCTTTCCTTCCGATCAAAGGAACGTTAGGAAAACCACCACAACTATAAACAATATCCTTACCCAGCATGTCTTGATCAAACCACATAGTATTCTCTACAAATAATCCCATCAATCTCTCTGACCATTCTGAAGTTCTGGCAGTGGCAACAAACAGACCCGTCTAAGGTAGATGACTACTGAACCATGCATACAACAAAGGAACACAACAGGCTACGTTCTTACCCCTTCGTTTCTCATTCTTGTAGTGCACAGAATGATAAACGTCTCCAAGTAAGGTGGGCACTGGGTTGCCTGAGGCTAAGATATAGAACGCATCAACATCCACAAAGTCTGGAAGATGAGGAAACAGAACAATCCCATATATACACAGAGCCAAGATGGCGCTAAACACAATCCAACATCCATCTTTAGCACACTGCTGAGCTTTCTCAATCAAGCAAGGCAACAGAAAACCATACATCCCAAGTCTTCGGATCATCTTCCCATCCAATTCTGAAGCCTCAAGGTGCAAGATAGCGGCAAGCTTGGCCAGATCAGACTTAGTATCAACATGGACAACCGGCATCCGATTCAGAATGGGTACTCCTAACAACTCATAATACTCTTCTAATGTAGGAGCCAAGACGTAGTCAGGAAATATGAAACATCTCAACTGGGCATCATAAAACTGTAAGAGAGCATAGACACCACTAATCTCATACTCAGAAGGCTTGCAGACATATCTCAATAATCTCCCATAAGACTTCTTGAAATCCTCCATTACTGCTTTCTCACCCAAGGCAATCAGACTCAACAAAGTACTAACATCTGGAACTGGAAACTTGTAGGCCACCGTACTCTTCAGGGACTCCATAACAGCAATGCGGGCAAAGATCACTAGAATCAAATGAGATGCACCTGCAACACAAATACATGTTAATGAGATGGAGATGAAAATGAAAATGCAAAATGCAAAACAAGGGATCAAGAATGTTGTGCTGTCGGTCGAGAAAACCCAGAGCTGCGCCTTAGCAAGAACAAAGTACCGACATTAGGACCCACTGATATCATGAACACAGATTCACACTTGCAAAGAACCGGGTAATCTGAAGGTTAAGGTTTCCTGCACAACCCAATCCCCCTCAAAAGTGTTGACCTATCCACTGACAAGGTTCGGCATCCTATGCGTTCATCAGCGTCACAGACTTTCAAGAAATGATGATACGTTCACCATTT
This sequence comes from Lathyrus sativus, assembly GCA_963859935.3. Lineage (NCBI taxonomy): Eukaryota > Viridiplantae > Streptophyta > Magnoliopsida > Fabales > Fabaceae > Lathyrus > Lathyrus sativus. The sequence continues at coordinate 142,585,304 of OZ012740.1, read as the reverse complement.
CTGGTTTGGCATCATTATCCCCTGAAGAGGCCTCACTTAGCTGACTCACAAATGATCAGTTCCCAGAGTCGACAATTCTCAAATCCAAAATCCCAACCGATCCTAAGGATCTGAAGAAAAATCATCAAAGAAAATCTCGTCTGAGTGTGAATTTCATGGGGAACTGTATCTGCTAAGCAAATAGGCCCCCCACTAGTCTTCACTCTAATACTAGGTTTATACTCAAGCCCGGGTCCGGATTATCACTCAATGAAACTTCCCACCCCACACCACAGCAGTAATGATATATGATGCGGAAAATAAATGCGGGAAAGTAAAATTCAAAAGTAAATAAAGCACATATATACAATACCCAAAGATAAACAGACACGCGCTAGGACTAACTCGCATAAGGAACTAGAGTCTCCAGCAGAGTCGCCAGTTGTCGCAACTGCGAAAAACCACCGGCGAAAAAATAGAAGAGTCGCCACTTTCGTTATTTATCCCAAAGAGAGGGAAAGGAAACTATGGCAAAAACCTAAAGAAAAAGGGAAAGGCAAGGTCATCGTAACCATGTTTGGATTCGGGAGTCGGTTACGCAAGGGAAAGGTATTAGCACCCCTCACGTCCGTCGTACTCGACGGGATCCAAGCATTGTTGTCTATCTAAAAGGGTGTGTTGATACTATGTAGCTAAAGGCTTAAGGACAAAAGAAAATAAAAGAGAAGTGACTCGGCAGAGCATCGCCGCTCTGTGCCTACGTACTCCCTCGTGCAATGGGAAACTCAGATTCAACGTAGTTCGCCTAACTACGGCTAAAGAAAGGTGAAGGTTGCTCGCCGAGACATCGCGTCTCGTGCCTACGTAATTTTTTCCGGTGCGAAAGATCAGAGCAAACATAGTTCGGGCTAAAAGGACCGCAGATTGGTTCAACAGTTTTTTAGTCCGAGTAGGGTTAACAAATAGTTCTAGCAGTTGGTGTATGCATCTCGGCCATTGGAGACTTAGGTGTTACCTTTTCGGTAGAACTAAGAGTTAACGACACTCTTTTTGTGAAAAGATTTTCCTTGATTAAGAACCCCAAAGGGTGAAAAAGGTTTGAAATGTTTTTGTGTTTTTTAGAGAAGAAGTGTTTTGAATTAGAGTGTTCATAATGTATGTTGTAACAAAGTCTAAAACCTAGGATCGAATGTGTCGCATATCGTCCTAAGGACGTATACTAAACATTCTAGGCAATTAAGAGGTGGCCCCTCAACTACCATTTCCCAAGTATAAGGCTCATGGCACAACATTCATTATCCTTATTAAGTATGTTAAACTTGTTTGAAGATTAGAAGAGAAAAAGGAACACTAATGGGAGACTAATCAATCCTAAAAGTTATCATACAAAGTGGACTTAAGGTTGTGTTTGAAAAGGGAAATACCTAATGTTATCATGCACGTGTAGAACCTTAATGTCTATCATAACCTCAAGAGGTTAGAGAACTTATGGGGAGCATGGCAAAGAAAAGCTAAAGAAGAAGAAGAAGGAGAAGGATGCATATGCAAATGAAGATACACACATAAGATGCACAAGTAGAATGATAGTGGGAGGAAAATTGTGTGGGGCAGTAGCCACCACATGCTCATCTCAACCAAGCATGAATATGGAAATGCAAGGAAAGAGAAGAAGAAGGAGAAAGATGCATCAAAAGCAAGCAAACAAATGACAACCACAAAGAAAGAGTCCTCATGGATTCATCACTTTAGGTAAGCTTCAAATTCCTCCTAAGGAGGCACCAAGCTACCTTAAATGACACTCCAAGGTCATTGGGAAGAAGGGAGATGAAAAGAAGAGAGCTCAAAAGCAATATCAGAACACAACAAGAAGAAAGGCAAGAAAAAGCACAAGGGAAACAAATATGTATCAAATAGGAGTTCAAGTTGAAAGCACACAAAGAAAGGCATCAAACAACAAGCTATGAACATAATTTTGACCTAAAAATAAACACACAACAAGCTCAACATGTCTAAAATGTGAAACAAGAAGAGTTGAGAGCTTATTGGATCCACAAAGGTCACTTCCAATCCAAACTAGGTCATGCACTTGTGTGAGCTATCCTATGAAATGACCTAACTTGTAAGTCACTTCAAAAATAGGAAAAAGGCTCAAAAAATATCAAATAAAATGCACAAAGAAGCTACACAAGTTGGCAACCAGAGGCCAAGAAATCAAGACAAATGTCCCCTCAAAGAACCATCAAAAGAATCAAATCATTTAGATGTACCACTTTGAAATGGGAGAAACAAAGGCAAGAAGAAAAGCCACAAAATTCAACCCAAAAGTCAACAACCAGGGGAAAAATGGTCCTCTAAAATTGATTAACTCACCATTGAGATGGGGATCAATTTTCAATCATTGGATCACAAAGGAATGAGAGAAACAAATGCAAAAGCAAAACATGTTACAATTTAAACCAACCAAAACAACTCCAATATTTAATTCAGTTTTTAATTGAAAATAAAATGGAAAAATAAAATAAAAATATCCAAAAAAACTAGACATCTCAAAGTTGATAAAAAAATATTTTTGGTGAATTTTTAACATATTGGAGCTATTTTAATTAATTAAAATTTTAAACAGAAAATAAAATAAAACACAAAATAAAATAAAATGAAAATGAAAAAAAGAGTGTGGCAAATAGCAATCCAGATCAGTTCAGAAATGCACTGGGCCCAACTGGGTGGTGCACATAGCAATGCGCGCTAGGCCCACTCAGAAAATCAACCAAAATAAAATCTGGGAACTCACGTGTGCACAGGTCAAACAAGATGTACCATGGGATTCAATCTGGAACGCTTGATCAATTAGCAAGTAATCACATCATGAGGTTAAAAATTTGCCAGCACATTAATGAAAGTTTGAAATAGATCACGTGGATCTGGTCAAAGATGGACCACCAAAGGTCTTAATCAGAGCCCTCGAATGCAAAAGTAAACCAATCAGACGTGTGTAACCGCGACACCTCAGCGTCTTCTTCCCCAAAACCACCAGAAAAACCAGTCACCGGCCGGAGAACACTGTTCATCATCTTCTCCGGCCATCCCTTGCCGCGAACAGCCCAGCTACAACACATGTATCAAAACTCAACCAAAACGCATGAATTTTATATCAAAATTTAACTAGAGATCACGAGGATCTCATTTCTGGCCTCAAATCTCATTAATCATGCGTAGGATTCCAAACCCGAAGACAACAAGATCAAACACCAAAAGCCAAAGTTCATGAAAACAACTTCAATTTGATCTAAAACTCATCTAGAGCTCACGTAGGTTACAGATCCATCATTAAACAAGCAAGATCATGCACAAACAAGCCAAAACAGATCCAAACATTTTCAAGCATCATCCAACAATCACAACCAATGCCAGTTCATTTTACACATTAATGATCTACATTGATTCTACGTCTCAAATATGCAAAAATGGCAGTGGATTGATGCTTATCAAGAGTGTAAAGTTGAATTTCAATTACCTAGTGGAGAACTTCCACTGAGCCTTCAAATGGAGCTCAAGCTTGAAGATAATTGCCTAGAATCGTTCAAGGATCTCCAATAAAGCTTTCTCAATTCACAATTTTTCTTGAAATGTCCTCAATCTCCAGATTCGAAATTTGAATTTCCACCTCTTTTTCAAAACTGAATTTGCTCAATTTGGCTCCAATTTCTACTTCTGATGAATTGTGAATGTTCAAAACCTTATATGCAATGGATCTTGATGATATTTGAGCCCAAACTCAGCCTCTAACAGCCCATATCAAAATCCAAGGAATTGAGTTTTTTGAAGTTTCATGTGCACGAAAATCACTCAAAATTGGCTCCAAAATGGTTGGAAACACTTGCTGGTATCACATGGAGCATGAATGGTCAAGATTAAGGCCTTAATTGATCTCAATGGTTGAGATTTGTTATGTAACTTCATAGTGAAGAAACCTTGAAAATGGCTCATTTAAACACCTCAAATCCAAATTGTAAAATTGCCAAAGTGTTTAGAATGTTGTTTGCACTCAAAAAATGCACTTACTTGCACCAAAATGTTCAAGAGTGAATTAATTCTCATTTTCCCACTTTTAACCTTCTTCCATGAAAATTCACATATCCAATCCTCAAACCAAGCCAATTCCCTGACTTCTCAATGCTTGACTAAGCAAATAACACCATTTGGAGCAAGTTTGATGTTGGAAAAATCTTCATTTCAAGTGTGCAAGTTGGTGAAATGGACCTATAATTTTATGACCCGTAATCTTACTTTCCCAAAATACCCCTAACTTGTAAACCCCATAACTTGAGTTCTACAAATCAGATGAAAGACTTCTAGTACATTTTGGAAAGCTAAGACCAAGATCTACAACTTTCATGTTAGCCAAAAGTTGAGGAGAAACATCCTTCTAGGTTAAAAATGGCTTGGAAGTTGGTTGACTTTTGTTGACCAAAATCACATCCCTCTGATGACCTGTAACTTGTCTGGATCATAACTTGAGTTCTATAAATCCAATAATGGACTTCTACTACTCAAATTAAAGCTAAGAACATTCTCTACAAGTTCCATGTTGGTCAAAAGTTGAGATGAAACTTGTATCTTGAGATAGGTGGTCTTGAAGTCAGGCACTAAATAGGGGATTTTACCCTGAGAACCCTAATTTAGTAACTTCTCACACACTTGATCCTTGATGAATTGAACTTGAAATGATGTCTCATATATCTTAACACAACACCCCATGACCATAGAGACTTTGAATTGAGTTTTAATCTCCTTCAATTGCATAGTTGACTGAGGATTTACCAGATGAAAACCCTAATTGCAACACCTTCAACTGTAACCTTTCACACTTAGCACAAACACTTGGATGAGCTCCAGTATGACCTTCAAGGCACTCAATGAGCTCTATAAATATCTTATATCCATAACCATGAATTCACAATCCTCTGATGATCTTCAATTGGCCTCCAAGTTAGGAGCTGACCCACATACATCTATCTTTTCTTTCACAAGACCAATGCCCACTCCTTGATGACTGATGCCCATCCAAACTTGAGTAACACTCCTTTGCCTAAGCTCAACCCTCTGAATAGACTCTTCTTGCTATGCACAAACTCTTGATCCCCTGTTCAATGAAAAATGCTATGCAATGCAAATGCTAGAAAGAAAATGAAATGAAACATAAACCAAGTTAAGAAAAGGTTGGGCAAATTTTGGGGTGCAACAGTAGGCAACTGTCTTCTTCAAAGACTCCATGTCAGAACAAGAACAAGATCACTAGAATCTGGGAGGAAAAATGCACCTGCAACACAGATACATGTTAATGAAATACAAATGAAAATGCAAATGCATAGGAGATCAAGATTGTTGTGTTGTAGTTTGAGAAGACCGGCGCTTCGCTTTAATCATAACTAAACACTGATACTAGGACCCCTTGGTATCAAGAATATAAACTGTAAAGAACCGGGTAATCTGAAGGCTAGAGTTTCCTGCACCACCCCATCCCTCTCACAGGTAAGGACCTATCCACTGACAAGGTTTGGCATCCTATGCGTTCATCAGCGTCACAGACTTTCTAGAAATGATGATACGTTCACCATTTCTGGTTTGGCATCATCATCTCCTGAAGAGGCCTCACTTAGCTTACTCACAAATGATCGGTTCCCATAGTCGACAATCCTCAGATCCAAAATCCCTTCGGGCCCAAAGGGCCAGAAAGAAAATCGTCAAAGAGAATCTCGTTTGAGCGCGAATTTCATGGCTAGCTGGTGCATGCAAGGCATACAGGCTTGTTGCAACTGCAAAAAACAACCGGCAGAAAAACAGAGGAGTCCCCACTTTCGTTATTTATCCCAAAGAGAGGGAAAGGAAATGATCGGAAAAACCTAAAGAAAAAGGGAAAGACAAGGTCATCGCAACCATGTATGGATTCGGGAGTCAGTTACGCAAGGGGAAGGTATTAGCACCCCTCATGCCCGTCGTGCTCGACGGGATCCACACATTGTTGTCTATCTAAAAGGGTGTGTTGAAACTACCTAGCTAAAGGCTAAGGGACAAAAGAGAAAGAAAAAGACTGACTCGGCAGAGCATCGCCGCTCTGTGCCTACATACTCCCTCGTGCAATGGGAAAGTCAGAGTCAACGTAGTTCGACTAACTACGGGTAAGGGGCAAAGGTTGCTCGCCAAGACATCGCGTCTTGTGCCTACGTACTTTCATCTGGAATGAAAGATCAGAGCGAATGTAGTTCGGGCCAAAAGGACCACAGGTTGGTTCAAAAGTTTTTTAGGCCCGAGTAGGGTTAACAAATAGTTCTAGCAGTTGGTGTATGCAGCTCGACCGTTGGAGACTTAGGCGTTACCGTTTGCGGTAGAACTAAGAGTTAACGACACTCTTCTATTTGAAAAGATTTTCCTGATTAAGATCCTGAAGGATGAAAAAGATTTGAAGTGTTTTTTGTGTTTTTTAGAGAAGAAGTGTTTTGAATTTAATTTGTAACTCATGTTGCACTAAAGACTATGATTCAAGAGCGAATGTGTCATATATCGTCCAAAGGACATATACTAAAATTCTAGACAATTGAGAGGCAACCACCCAATAATCATTTCCCAAATAGCTTAAGGCTTGTAATGTACAACACTTGTCATTCTTTATTAAGTGTTTTATGAAGGTTTGACGATGAGAAGAGAAGAGGGAACACTAATGGGAGACTAATCAATCCTAAAAGTTATCATGCAAAGTGGACCTAAAGTTGAGATTCAAAAGGTAACTACCTAATGTTATCATGCATGGTTAGGCACCTAATGTCTATCATAACCTCAAGAGGTTAGAGAACTTATTGGGAACATGGCAAAGAAAAGCAAAAGAAGAAGAAGAAGAAGAAGAATGCATATGCAAATGAAAATGCAAACATAAGATGCACAAATAGAATGAAAGTGGGTGGAAAATAGTGTGGGGCAGTAGCCTCCACAAGCTCATCTCAACCAAGCATGCATATGGAAATGCAAGAAAAGAAAAGAAGAAGAAGAGCACAAGAAGAAATCAATCCAACAAGAGCAAACCACACAAAGGTGCATCAAAAGTGGGATGAAATGACCTAAGTCAAGCAACATCAATCACACCACAAAATTTAACTAAAATAAAAGGTAAAATGAAACCCAAAGCCAAGTGAGGATGGGAGACCAAATGAGGGCAGCAAGGGCCTCATAATAGGTGCTCAACCATAAGCATCACAAGCCAAGTGCAAAGGAAGCACAAAAGAATCCTCAAGGATCCATCATTTTAGGTATACTTCAAGTACCTCCTCAGGAGGGACTAAGATACCTTAAATGAGGTTCCAAAGTCATTGGACAGAAGGGATATGAAGAGAAGAAAGCTCAAAAGAAAAATCAAAACAAATCAAGAAGAAATGCAAGTAAGAGCACAAAGGAAGAAAACATGCATCACATAGAAGTTCAATTTGAAAACTTAAAAGGAAACACACAAATGAACAAGGAAGAAACAATATCATGACCTAAAATTGAACCAACATCATCCTTAACATGTTAACAACATGAAACAAAGGGCATTGAGGGTTTAAAGGATCCAAAAATGTCATATCCAAGTCAAACTATATCAAGGTACGTGTGAGAACCTCCCTTGGAGGTAACTTGACTTGCAAGTTACTTCAAAAATAGGAAAATGGTTCAAAAATGATCAAATAAAATGCACAAGATATCTAAACATGTTGGCAAACAGAGGCCAAAAGCTCAAAGCAAATATCTCTTCAAAGCACCATCAAAAGAAAATAATATTCAAGATGTACCACTTTGAAATGGGAGAATTGAGGGTCAAAAGAAAAGCACCAAAAGTCAACCCTAAAGTCAACCAACCAGGGGCAAAATGGTCCTCAAAAATTGTTCAACTCATCATGGATATGAGGATCAATTTTCATTCATTGGACCCAAAGGAAATGGAAGAAACAAATAAAAAGAACAAACAATGCACAATTTAATTCAATTAAAAACACCTCCAATATTTAATTGTATTTAAAAATGTAAAATAATCTGAAAAATAAAATAAAAAATGTCTAAAAATAATAGACATCTTAAGGTTTGTAAAAATATTTTTTTTAGAATTTTTGGAGTATTGGATCTATTTTTAATTAATTACATTCAAACCAAAATAAAAATAAAATAACAAAATGAATAAAAGAAAACTCAAAAACAAGGAAAAACATCAACCACTGGATCAAGAGACCAGTCAACAGATCTAAAGCACACAAGCGCGCCACGTATGCGCTGGACAGTTTAAGTGAAACGACGCGTTTCACTGAGGGATCCTATGCACTGCAGTTGACTATGCACACCATAGGTCTTAATCCTGAACGTACCTTCCAAAAGTATGATGATCCAACGATCAACAGCTTGCCACATACTCAAAACCCTAGTCAACACTCTCAAGGTAAATCTCACGCGCTGGATCTAAACACCAAGTCAAGGGAGTCCACTTCAGTTGGGGAGTCATCTTCTCCATTCAAACTGAATTAAATGGGAGGGAAGGTATGTGGTGGCCGGAGAAGACTCTGGTCGTCTTCTCCGGCGAGAGCAACAATGCTCTGGTCAAAACATCACCAAACTTAGCAAAATTTATATGGAAATTGATCTACAGCTTATGAGGATCATGAATTCGTGACTAGTTTTTCTTAAATCCTCACAACAAACTCAAATCGAAACCAAACAGATTTGTGCACCAAGAACAAACATTCACCAAAATCAATCAAATTAGTCCAGAAATCATCTATGTGCTATGGAGGTTACAGATCAAGCAACAAACAATAAAAACACCACAAGAATAATCCATATCAGATCCAAACATTTTTGAACTTCATCCAACAATCAACACAAATGCCAGTTCGTTTTAGTGATTAACGATCTACATGTTGTCTAGGTCTCAAATATGTAAAAATGGCAGTGAATCAATGCATATTCAGAGTGTAAGGTTGAATTGTAAATACCTAGTGGAGAACTTCCACTGAGCCTTCAATTGATGCTTAAGCTTGAAGAAAAATGTCCAGAATCACTCCATAAACTTCAATAAAGCTTTTGCAATTCACAATTTGGCATGAAACTTGTTAATTCTCAGAATTCGAATTTTGAATTTTCACCACTTTTTCCAAATGCTCTAGCTCCAATTCTCCTCCAATTTCATGTTCTGAGCACTTGTTCATGATGGAAAGCTTTTATGTGATGGATTTGAAAAGAAATTAAGCCCAACTTCAGCCTCTAAGAGCCCAATTGAAATCCATGGAATTTGAGTTTTTCCTACTTGTCATGTGCACGAATTCTTCACCAATTTGGCTCCAAAATGATGCATTTTGGTTGCTGATGACATGAGGAGTGTGTAGGGATGGGATTTGATCCTTGTTTGATCTCAATGGTTGATGTTTATCATGTTACTTATTCTTGAAGCAACTCAAAAATTGGCCATGAAATGAGACTCAACTTGAAATTCTAATAATGCCAATATGTTCAAAACATCAAATGCACTCAAAATATGCACAAGCTTGCATAATTTTGAGCCAATATGAATTATTTTGAAATTTTCCATTTTAATGCCTTTAAAATGCCCTTTTGTAAGATTTTCTTCAACCAAATCTCATTCATATCCATATCAATGAATCCTTGATGCTTGGTTGAGTAAATAACCCCATTTTGAGAAAGTTTGATGTTGTAAAATTCTCCATTTGAAGTGTGCAAGAAGGTGAAATGGACCTATAATTTTATGACCTATAATCTCACTTTCCCAAAATACCCCTGACTTGCAAGCCTCATAACTTGAGTTCTACAAATCACATGAAAGAGTTCTAGTACTTTTTGGAAAGTTAAGACCAAGACCTACAACTTTCATGTTGGCCAAACATTGAGGAGAAACATCCTTCTAGGTCAAAAATGGCTTGGAAGTTGGTTGACTTTTGTTGACCAAAATCACATTCATCTGATGACCTGTAACTTGTCTGGATCATAACTTGAGTTCTATAAATCCAATCAAGGTCTTATAGTACTCAAAAGAAAGCTAAGAACATGCTCTACAATTTTCATGTTGCCAAAAGTTGAGGTGAAACTTGTATCTTAAGATGGGTGGTATTGAAGTTAGGCACTAAATAGGGGATTTTACCTTGAGAACCCTAATTTAGTAACTTCTCACACTCTTGATTCTTGATGAATTGATCTTGAAATGATATATTAGACACCTTAACACACCATCCCATGACCATAGAGACTTGGAATTGATTCTTAATCTCCTTTGATTTCTCAATTGACTGAGGATTAACCAGATGAAAACCCTAGATGCAACATTCTTGACTGTGGCTTCTTCCACATCACACCACAACTTGAATATGCTCTAACATGGCTCTCAAAGCACTCAATGAGTTCTCTCAACATCTTATATCTATAATCATGACTTCACAATCCTCTGATGATCTTTAACTGGCCTCCAAGTTAGGAGCTGACTCATGTACATCCATCAATCCTCTCAAAGAACATTGACCACTTCTAGATGACCTGATGACCATTAAAACTTGAGTAACACCTTGCTTAGGCTTAACACTCTGAGTAAACTCCTCTTGATCTACATAAACCTCTTGATCCCCTGTTCAATGAAACAATGCAATGCAATGCAAATGCTAGAAGAAAATGAAATGAAACATAAACCAAGTTAAGAAAAGGTTGGGCAAATTTTGGGGTGTAACAAAGCTCACCACTAATCTCCACTTCTAATGCTAAGTCTATACTAAAGCCTGGGTCTGGCTTATCTCTCAATCCTCTCAATCCTCTCAAATTTTGAGCTGACTCATGTACATCCATCAATCCTCTCAAAGAACATTGACCACTTCTAGATGACCTGATGACCATTCAAACTTGAGTAACACCTTGCTTAGGCTTAACACTCTGAGTAAACTCCTCTTGATCTACACAAACCTCTTGATCCCCTGTTCAATGAAACAATGCAATGCAATGCAAATGCTAGAAGAAAATGAAATGAAACATAAACCAAGTTAAGAAAAGGTTGGGCAAATTTTGGGGTGTAACAAAGCTCACCACTAATCTCCACTTCTAATGCTAAGTCTATACTAAAGCCTGGGTCTGGCTTATCTCTCAATGAAATAATCCCTCCCCACAGCACAACAATAATGAATCATGTGGAAAGCAAATAAAGATAAAGCACATATGTACACACCCAAAAAATAAACAAACAAGTTCTAGGATTGAGTCGCATAGGGGATATTCCAGTCCCCGACAGAGTCGCCAGCTGTCGCTACTGCAAAAATCGAGGCCGGCAATGACAGAAGAGTCGCCACCGTGCGTTATTTATCCCAAGAGAGGGAAAGGAAGCGCTCAGAGAAAACCTAACAAAAAGAGGGATAAGATCGGTCATCGCAACTAAATCTCGGATTCGGGAGTCGGTTACGCAAGGGGAAGGTGTTAGCACCCCTCACGTCCGTCGTACTCGACGGGATCCACGCTTGTTGTCTATCCAAAAGGGTGATTGAAACTATCTAACTACTGGGTTGAGGACAAAAAAAAAAGAAGTGACTCGGCAAAGCAACGACGCTTTGTGCCTACGTATCTCATCTGAAGTGAGAAGTCAGAGTCAACGTAGTTCGGCTAGCTACGGGTGAAAGGGGGAAGGTTGCTCGCCAAGACATCGCGTCTTGTGCCTACGTACTTTCATCTGGTATGAAAGATCGGAGCAAACGTAGTTCGGGCCAAAAGGGAACACAGGTTTGTTCAACAGTTTTAGCTGAGTAGGGTTAACAATCAGTTCTAGCAGTTTGGTGTATGCAGCTCGACCATTGGAGACTTAGGCGTTACCGTTTGCGGTAGAACCAAGAGTTAACAAAACTCTCCTTATGAAAATGATTTTCCAAGATTAAAGGCCCCAAAGGGCAAAAATAAGTTTGAAGGATTTGTTTTTTGTGTTTTTTAGAGAAGAAGTGTTTTTGAATTGTTTGCAATTCATATCGCACTAGAGACTATGACTTAGGAATGAATGCGTCGCATATCACCCAAAGGGTGCTATACTAAACATCCAAGCCATTAAAGAGAAACTCCTCAATAACCCTTTCCCAAGTGCTTAAGGCTTGTAACGTACAATAGTCCTTAACCTTTATTAGGTGTTTTATGATTGTTTTGAGATGAGAAGAGAAAGGACACTAAAGGGAGACTAAATCCAAACCTAAAGTTGTCATGCAATGGTGGTCATAAGATTGAGATAAAGGAATGCTACCTAATGTTATCATGCATGGTTAAGATCCTAAGGTCTATCATAATCTCCTTTGAACAAGAGAGATTAGAGGTCCTAAGGGAAAGGAGACAATAGAAACAACAGGAAACAATATAAACATGCAAGAATACAAACATGAAATTCAAGTGAGGGAGGAAATTGGTGTGGGGCAGTAGCCTCCACAAGCTCATCTCAACCTCATACAACAATATGGCAAATGCAAGAAATGAAAGGAACAAGAAATGTATCAAAAGAAACACACAAGAGCATCAAAAATGGGATGAAATGGCCTAAACCAAACAACATCAACCAAAATGCCAAAACACAAACACAAATGAAAGACAAAGAAGTCCTCATGGATTCATCATTTTTAAGCATGCTTCAAGTACCTCCAAAGGAGGGACCAAGCTACCTCAATTGAGATTCCAAAGTCATTGGACAGCAAGAGACATGAAATAAAAGTGCTCAAAAGAAAAAGCAAGTAAACCACAAGGAAATGCAAGCAAATTCCCAAAGGAAAGCAAGCATGTTTCACATAGAAATCCTAATTGGAAACTCAAAAAGTAAATCACCAAATGAACAAGCAAAACCAAATGTTATGACCTAAAATTGAGCAAGCACCAGCCTTAACATGTTAACTGTAACACCCCATTCTAACCCAACAGATAAACAAGAAAATAACAATCAGAGTGCATGAAAAATGGCTAAGTGACGATCGTGATGGAACCGTCACGACCGTGATGGTCATGACAATCGTGATGATCATGACGACCGTGATGGTCATGACGATCGTGATGGAGTGGTGACGGTCGTCACACTCATAAAAACTGGGCGTCACATTTTCAGCTTAAACAGACCACACACACCTGCAACATCATTATTTAGTAACATACATAGCACAGAATCGGATGAATAGACAATGATAACTTGCTTAGCATCTCAATTACAAGACAACCTGTTATTTTGCAGCGGAATTTAATACACTTCCAACATTTTTAATAAACCAAAGCAAGACCAGAAAAGTCTGCAACTAAATTCCATTAAAATTTAGCAAGTAATTATCTTGCATCAATTCACAACAACAACTAGTTCTCGACCACGAAATCAGTCCTACCGATTCATCGGTCTAGTGCGTACAACCAACATTTGGCACTATCAGAAGCAATCAATTTAAAGAAAAGTACTTAATAAAATTCAGCAACAAAGAAAACAATTAAAAGCAATAACATTAATCGTCCATCCCCCCAAGAGTGCTATGTATCAGAGCGACCAACGAACTTAAACGAAAAGCGACACTATATTTCGGGTTACCTGCAAATTACCACCAACGGAGGTAACATACAACGTAAAGCGTGAGATATCAAAATTATAACATAAGGCATGATAAAATTCATGTCAGGATCATATCACAGCATTGTAATTCTCGCAGTTCTCCAAATATTATCACAACGAACTACCAGGAAATTCATAATTCATATTCGCAACAATTAGCAAGAAACATTCAGCAACTCATCATCACTTGCAAACACATAATGACGCGACACTATGCGACTCAAATATGCATATGCATGTGGTACCAATTTGGAGTAGCACTCCACAACTAATTTATTTGCCATTATAGGCCGCCAATACATGCACAATCAACACCAATACAAGTACAACCAAGGATGATATGCTATGGGATGCATCTATTATGGACTACAACACAACCACAACAATTACGCAACAAGGCATTAAGCCTACAACCAAATTGTCCATAACTGAAACATCGCAATTTCATACACATCATATAACCACAATTTTCATATCAAATCAAGTAAGAGCATAATAACAACATTCTCTCAACGAGTAAATATTAGCGTGTGTCGGCACCGTTTCCAAATTTTATCACACAGAAATAATGACATAAAACACTACTTCCAGCGTCGACGAGTATTATCCCTAATATTATCAACTCACAGAAATTAACCCCATGATTCAATTCCCGTCATGAATTTGGTTATACCCATAGTTATATAATTGAACCCCACCCTTACCTTTGGATTAAGGACAACTCTAAACTCCCGGTTCCGGTTTTGCTCTCCGGTGACTCTTCTGCAACTACCTTGAATTCTCCCCGGCGGTTAATTCCTTTGTTCTTAATTTCTCCCCAGTCACGTTCCTTTTTTCTTTTTTCCCTTCTCCTCAACCTTTCTCCCTAATTTTGGTTCTGAGCAGTTTATCGTGTTTTTTCTCTTTTCCCCCACAACTCCTCTAATAACTCCCCTATTTCACTTATTCCATCCACTAATATTACCAATAATAATAATAATAATAATAGTATTACTACTAATTATTAAATTATCATCATTATTAATTATATTATATTATTATTAAACTCTATGTTTTATTAAATGATTTCTTATACCTTAAGGACACCCACCAACGCTCTCAGACACACTCCCACATAAAGGCGCACCAACAATTCATAAATAATTTAATTTAACAATGAACGGGTGTTACAACTCCCACAAACTTAAAAGAATTTCGTCCTCGAAATTACCTCGATCAAATAGCTCGGGGTAAGACTCTCGCATCTTGCTTTCCAGTTCCCACGTCAAGCTTTCGCCAGCAGCTCCCAACCAGACCATTTTCACCAAAGCAATCTCTTTTCCTCTTAACGTCTTCACCTCCCGATCATCAATTCTTACAGGCGTTGTCTCCACCATAAGATTGTCACGTACTTGCACATCGTCCATCGGAATGACATGCGGCGGATCTGAGATATACTTTCGGAGTTGTGACACATGAAATACATCGTGCAGATTCAACAAATTAGGCGGCAACGCCACTCGATATGCAACTTTTCCAACTCTACTCGAGATCTGATACGGACCAATGAAACGAGGGGTAAGCTTCATAAATTTCAAAGCTCTACCAACACCAGTCACAGGCGTGACTCTCTAGAATACATGATCTCCAGCTTCAAATTCTAAATCCTTTCTGCACTTATCATGATAACTTTTTTGCCTACTCTATGAAGCTTTCATCTTTTCTCGAATTAACTTCACCTTCTCAGTCGTCTCACGCACGATCTCCGGTCCAAGTACCACACTCTCCCCCGATTCATACCAACACAACGGAGTCCTACACCTCCGACCGTACAAAGCTTCGAACGGTGCCACTCCGATACTAGAGTGGTAACTGTTATTATAAGTAAACTCTATCAACGGAAGATAGGTATCCCACGAACTGCCTTCCTCGAGAACACATGCCCTCAGCAAATCTTCTAAAGATTGAATAGTTCGTTCAGTCTGACCATTTGTTTGAGGGTGGTATGTTGAACTCAACCTCAACTTGGAACCCAAAGCCTCTTGTAGACTCTTCCAAAACTCGGAAGTAAACCTCGGATCTCTATCTGATACAATACACAACAGAACACCATGCAACTTAACAACCACTCAGACGTAAATCTCTGCCAACTTCGACACTGGAAAAGTGATGTTAATAGGGATAAAGTGAGCTGACTTCGTAAGCCTATCAACTTCACCCAAATAGAATCACATCCTCTCAAGGTGTTCGGAAAACCCGTTACAAAAACCATCGAAATGTTGTCCCATTTCCATTCTGGAATCTCTAACGGTTGCATCAACCCGGCAAATTTTTGGTGCTCAACTTTCGACTTCTGACAAGTCAAACATGCGTAAAAAAATCGTGCCACATCACGCTTCATCCCAGGCTACCAAAACAGATTCTTCAAATCACTATACATTTTCGTCGCTCCTGGATGAATGCTCAACTTACTCTTGTGACCCTCCTCCAGGATCGCTTTCTTCATATCTGCACTATCAGGAATACAAATACGACCACGGAACCTCAACACGCCTTGCGCATCCAACTGGTAATCATTATTTTCCGAATGATCCACCCCGGGCATTAAATCTACCAACTTCACATCTAATTTCTGAGCTTCTCAGATGTTGTCCAGAAAGTCATTATTAATCTTTAACATGCCCAACTTTACACTCTTCGGTGTCACTTTGCAAACTAAACTCAGATCTCTAAATTGCTCAATTAATTCCAACTCTTTGGCCATCATTGCCGACATATGCAAAGTCTTGCGGCTTAAGGCATCAGCTACAACATTGGCCTTTTCTGGATGGTAGTTTAAACCAAAATCAAAGTCTTTTAACAGTTCTAACCACCTTCCCTATCTCATGTTCAGTTCTTTTTGGTCAAACAGGTACTTCAAACTCTTATGGTCACTGAACACCTCGAATCTTGAACCATACAGATAATGTCTCCAAATCTTCAGCACAAAAACAACAGCAGCAAGTTCTAAATCGTGTGTAGGGTAATTCTTCTCGTGGATTCTCAACTGTCTTGACGCATAAGCAACTACTTTGTTACCCTGCATGAGTACACCTCCCAAACCAAACTTAGAAGCATCACAGTATACAACAAACGATTCTTCTGTGTTAGGCAAGGTCAACACCGGAGCATACGTCAACCTCCTCTTTAACTCTATAAAACCTGCTTCACATTGAGCATCCCACACAAAAGTTTTCCCTTTACCAGTCAACTTAGTTAACGGAAGAGCCAACTTAGAGAAACCTTCAATAAACCTTCTATAATAACCAGCAAGTCCCAAAAAGCTTCTAATCTCAGTTGCCAACTTCGGAGTTTCCCATTGCAACACCGCATCGACCTTAGATGGGTCTACAACAATTCCACTACCTGATATAACATGACCCAGAAAGCTAACCTCTTTCAACCGGAAGTCACACTTCAACAGTTTCGCATACAACTTCCTTTCTTTCAAAACTTGCAGTACTAATCTCAGGTGCTCCACATGCTCCTCCTTCGACTTAGAATAAATTAATATATCATCAATGAATTCCACCACAAACCGATCCAAATAATCATGAAATATACGGTTCATGTATTCCATAAAAACTCCCGGCACATTAGTAACACCAAAAGGCATTACCGTATACTCATAGTGTCCATATCGGGTTCTGAATGCAGTCTTCTGAACATCCTCATCTTTTACCTTAATCTGGTGATACCCCGACCTCAAATCAATTTTACTAAACACCCGTGTTAGACTATGGCACGGATCTAGAAGGGGGGTTGAATAGATCCCCAATTAAAATTTGAGTCGGCGCTACCAATTTAAAATTGGTTTTAAAAATGTTTTAAGTGCGGAAGCGGCCGAGGAAAAATATAGTCTAAAATGAACGGTTATTGGAAAATCGGATATACGTAAGCCTATGGATTAATGACAATTCAGAAAAATAGAATCACAACACAAACTACACTTATCAATTATTTACTTCAGTTGTACGGATTCCTAGTTCCAATGATCCAAAATCAAACCAAAACTAGATACACAAGTAAGGTAATTTTGGTTCAAGCAATGTGTCAAACACTTGGTGTGCAAAAAACACTCCAAGTGATGTTTATGTTGAGTAAGTGATTTCAATCAGCCTAGTACAATGTATTGTTGTACTTTAGAGTTAAAAACAAAGTTTTAACCTCTTACTCAATTGATATCACAATTTTGACAATAGAGCTTACACAAAAATTACTTATTTGAGCTGAAACGTGAATGCTGAAAATAGAGAAGACAAGTAATTTGGTGAGGCAGTTCCCTCGTCGTCTTCGCTCCGGGGTACGTCTGCCCTCAATTCTAAAACTAGAATTGAGATATATTGTATAGATATCACCTGTTTGAATGAACAGTTTATACAAGGATTGAGCAGCAAATATACAACAAAAATCTCAATGTGTTGAAAGTTGCCTTCACTCCTTGCCCCTTGATTCAAGTTGAATCAAGTTCTTCGATTTATGTTGATGGACCTCCGACTCCAGCCACCTTATTGAAGAACACGTTGTTGTTCAAACCTTTGGCTCTGGCTGATCTCAACAGCACCAAATCGAACCCGAGATCTTCCCTTCCAAAATCACCGAATCCGCTACTAGACTTGTGAAGACCACCTCTTCACAATCACCTTCGCTCGATTGATCGTTGATGAAGAATCTCGTCCAAAAACCCCCAAAATTCGAACCAATCTTGGAGGGAAAAACCCCAATGGTTTTATTCAAGAAAGAACCTGTCGCAATCTTCAACCCGAGCTTGATTCTCCAATCTAAGCCTCGAACCTTCTCACCTTGAATCTTTCACAAATGCATTTCAAAAATGATTGTGTGTAATTGAAATGTTGTGAGATGTTGAAGATGAAGATGATGAATCTTGGACACCTATTTCACTCTTTCTTGTTTTTGAACACATGAATCAAAAGAATATCAAATGTTAATAGACACAAGTGTTTAAGCAAGTATATATAGTGCCAACTAACTTCAAGACATAACAGTATTTCAAATATGAGAGGGAACTATTTTAAAACAGCTTTTCCGTGCGAACGGTCGACCATAACAGGTCTGTGCGTCGACGCATGGCCTGTGCTGTTTTGAATTTCTGGAGATTTCATCAGTGTGCGTCGACCATACAGTCGGCGTGCGCTGACCCGTTGAAATTCATCTCCTTTTGCGCCGACCCTATGGTCGACCAATGATTTTATGAGCTGACCCGCTGAAATATCAATCCTTCATGCGCTGACCCTATGGTCGACGCATGCCTTGTGCGCTGACTGATTTTGCCCTTTTTCTGATGGATACGTCGACCCTATGGTCGACCCATGTCCTGCAAGCCTGCACAATTTCATTAGTTTGAGGTTTTTCATGTCTTTAGTCATGATTGCAATTTGTCAACTCAAAGTATATTCATTTCAGAGATTTTAAGACAGGCGAAAGAAGGATATGGTGGGTGATATGTTGCATCTGGTCTAGTGGATCTGGAATTCATACTTTCCAGTCTATCCTGGGAATTTGTCATCATCGAAACCTGCATTTACCAATGTCTTGCAGACTTGTGTGATATGTGGTGATTTGCCTCCACAATCTCCCCCTTTTTGATGATGATAACCTGTATACAATTAAAACACCAAATATGCAACGTATACACACAAGTATACACAAGCTCCCCCTTTCTTTTTCACTATAAGGTTGTAGAACAAACATCCATCAAATGTTGTTAATCTCCTGAACTGTTAATATCCTGACTTGGCTTTGGTGTTTGCTTGCTACACATTGTCTTCTCCCCCTTTGACACCATCAAAAAGAGAAGAGGAATGCATCAATTAACAAACAATAGGTGATAGTTAATTACCAAACTTCACACACAAGCATGATAATGAACAAAAATCTTGAATTAATAGATAATGGCGAAAACATGTAATGAGAGTTCAGGCACACATAATACAAAACAAATGAAAAGTACACAGACGAAAACACATAAGCAAATATGAAATATGTAACTATGAGTCTAATAACCACGACCTCGTCCTCGTCCTCTCCCTCGGTATGCAGCATCTGGATTGTGGTAAGGATCCGAGAAGTCCAAAAAGGCTTCGACGGACATGTTGAGATGACTAAGAGAGTTGGTAATTTCCCAATCTTGCCGTTCATGTGATTCAACCAGAGAGTCAATACGGGCGTCCATCCGAGTAGAAAATGAATTGAATCTTTCATTTTGGGCATGGAGCTCAGCTCTAATCTGCTCCATCTGATTGTCTTGGCGCCTCATGAAGTTTTGTTGTTCTAACTGCATTGACTGCATCATAGTAATAACTTCAGAGTTATCCAACGGCGGAGGAGGTGATGAGTGCTGAGAGGGTTGGTAGTCTTGAGGGTAGCCGTGATATGGGTCATAGAATCTACCCAAGGTAGTCCAGCCTGTATATTGCCAATCGCCCCATCCTTGATTTGTAGAATCGCCTTCTTGTTCTTCTGATTGATATGAGTACTGGACCCAATCGGTATTTGTAGTCGTATCATGGACTGGGGATTGATGATAATCTTGAGTCCCATAGATAGGTTCTGGTATCTCTGCATCTGTGTTGTCTTCTGCATCGTCTTCTTCACCTTCCTCTTCACTTTCTTCTTCACCTTGTTCGTCGCTTTCTTCTTCACCCTGCTCTTCACTTTCTTCTTCATCAGAATCGTTATTAGGCACCGGAGGAATATTGGCCCGTCGGAAAAATCTGTATGAGCGTCGTTCAGCACACCAAAAATACCCCATCATTGCAAGGGTTTTGGTGCTAAATTCTTTATCTGAGGAAACTGATACACGAGGAAATGTTGGATACACAACGTTCGCAGCAGCAAGAATTTCCGAGATGAACGACCCATAGGCTAAAGCAGTGCCTCTACTTGAGTCTCTCAGAGCAAACATCCTGCTAGCAATATAGTAAGGCCAATTTATTTTGATCCTGTTTTGCAGTATGTAGATAAGATGTACCTCAGCTTGTTCGACACGCGATAGGCCGCCCTTTTTCGGTCGTAGTATACGAGCGACGATCCACTGAAGGATGCGCTCCCCTGTATTAAGTTTCCCGGCTGTGACCGACCGAGGAAAAGCATCGCTGTTGACAATTGCCTCTGGGTAAGGTCGTTTAAGCATTCCATTCAGAGCCCTCTTATATTCATAACCCGACACCGTACGAGTGTCAGTTACCTCATGGAGAGGTGGTGCATCAGCATCAACAGTCATATCAAAATATTTGTTCCATACTTCAGAATTGATATTAACTAGTCTATTTCCTACAGAGGTGTGAAAGTGCTGATCTTGAAAGTTACCTCGCATATTTGTGTAAAACACTCTGACCAAGTCTTCACTGTACTTTGCATTACATTCCAGGAAATTGACGAACCCTTGAAAGTTCAACAGGGACAGAAGTCGAGTGAGATGCAAGCGCTCACTTGTTGCATGGTAGAAAGCATGATGTGGAACTATGGCCCTTTTGCTGAGACTTTTGTTGAAGTTTTCAACCGCAGGAGGATGAATAAGAGAAACAGCAGTAACCAGAACTGAAGCAGAGGATGAAGAGGCTCTTGATCTCTTACCGGTAGTTTTGCAGAGAGAGGAAGCCATTGATGATGAGTTTTGGAGGAGTTTGAAGATGAACTTTGAAGAGAATGATTTGGGAATAATGTTGGAGAAGAAGAATACTTAGGTCTTTAATAGGAGGAGGTGTTAGGGTTTTTGGGAAGAGAGAGAGGAGACAAGGAGACAATTTAGGTGTCTAGATGCAATTCACAAGATGAATTGTCATGTCAAAACATCATAAAACATTTAATGTAGGGGAGAGGGAAATTTGAACGTTTTTCAAAGAGGAAAATTTCTGAGTTTTCAAGCGAGCCGTCGACCATAGACCTGCATGCGTCGATGCATACTGTACAGTTTTTGAAAAAATTGAAAATTAACAGTATGCGTCGACCAATGTCCTGTTAAGGTCGACTCAAACCTTCAAAAAACTCAAAATTTTCAATTTTAAGTTATGCAGAATGTCACACTTGCCTATTTATCATGCCTATTCATCTTTTCACAATATGACATGCATTCAACACACATAGTATCAACCAGCAACAGTCATATACATATATAAGTGCCATGATTGTAGAACGATATAGCTATTTTCAAGTCATGAATGCTGAGAGAGAGAGAAGAAAAAGAAGGAGAAAGGAGCAATATCACCTCTATACCGACTCCTCTAGTTAACCACAGGTTTGCACTTGTAACAAACTCAAAACGATTGTTAGTGGTACAAAAACATAGTTGTAAATATGTTAAATTTGAACGTAGCAATTGTTAAACCCGATCAAAAATATCGAGAATACCAAGTTCTCGACGGATATGAAAGAAGGGCTCATTGGCTAGTGGCTTTGTGAAAATGTCCGCTAGTTGGTTTTTAGTATCGACGTGTTCAAAAACAACGTCACCCTTCTCTACATGGTCCCTAAGAAAATGGTGTCGAATTTCTATGTGTTTGGTACGTGAGTGTAATACCGGATTCTTGGTAAGATTTATAGCACTGGTGTTGTCACAAAATATTGGAATACGTTCTAGTTTCAAATTGAAGTCCAATAGTTGTTGTTTAAGCCATAAGACTTGCGCACAACAACTACCGGCGGCTACGTATTTCGCTTCGGCTGTTGACAGAGCAACAGACACTTGTTTCTTGCTGTGCCAACTAACCAGAGAGTTTTAAAATAGGTGACATGTACCAATGGTGCTTTTCCTATCTGATTTGCAACCGGCAAAATCAGAATCAGAGAAGCCTACCAATGAACAATCATTACCCTTAGAATACCACGGTCCATACTTCGAAGTACCAGATAGGTATCGAAGTATGCGTTTGACAGATTTTAGATGGGATTCCTTAGGACATGATTGGTATCTGGCACACATACACACGCTAAACATAATGTCGGGACGCGAAGTAGTGAGATAAAGAAGCGAACCAATCATACCTCTGTACCTTTTTACCTCAACATCTTTGCCACTTTCATCTTTACTCATATTTGCACATGTTGGCATAGGGGTGTCTATGGCTTTTGCATTTGCCATGTCAAATCTCTTGAGCAGATCCAAACAATATTTTTTTTGGCTCACGAATGTTCCTTCCTTCAGTTGCTTGATTTGTAACCCGAGAAAATATGTGAGTTCACCCATCATACTCATCTCGAATTCACCCTGCATAAGCTTAGCAAATTCTCTTACGAGATTCATGTTAGTGGATCCAAATATGATATTGTCAACATAAATTTGCACAAGAATTAAGTGTTTTCCTTGACGTTTAATGAAGAGAGTAGTATCAACCTTTCCTCTTGAGTAGCCTTGATCAAGTAAGAATTTGCTTAGTCTTTCATACCAAGCTCTAGGAGCTTGTTTGAGACCGTACAAAGCTCTTTTCAGTTTATAGACGTGATCAGGATACTCATGAGACTCAAAACCAGGAGGTTGAGCAACATAGACTTCTTCATTTATAAACCCGTAAAGGAACGCACTTTTGACATCCATTTGAAATAACTTAAACTCTTTTACACAAGCGAAAGCGAGTAGAAGACGTATAGCCTCGAGTCGGGCAACCGGCGCATAAGTTTCCTCATAGTCGATGCCTTCCTCTTGGTTATACCCTTGCACGACTAAATGCGCTTTGTTGCGAGTTATTACTCCGTTCTCGTCCAGTTTATTTCTAAACACCCATCGGGTGCCGATTACTCGATGACCTCATGGAGGGGGGACAAGGTCCCAAACCTCATTTCTAGTAAACTGATTCAGTTCCTCCTGCATTGACAAATACCAATGTTCATCGAGTAGAGCTTCCTTAAGGTTTTTAGGTTACATCTGTGACACGAAAGCGAAGTAATAACAAAAGTTACTTAGCTTAGCTCGAGTTGTTACACCCTTTGTGATGTCTCCAATAATGTTTTCATTTGGATGGTCTTTAGATGACTTCCATTTTTGAGGAAGATCGTCGTTTGAAGGCAGATGAACTTCTTATGTTGCATCACGGTGTGCATCCTTATCCTCCTCAATTTTGGCTTTGTCAGGTTGATCAATCCCCGTCTCGCCACTTTTGAGTATGTCTTCAGTGGATGTACCTGCACCATGAACAACACTATCCTTTCCGACATTTCTCGGGTAGGACTCATCAAAGGTAACATGCACAGACTCTTCTACAGCAAGTAATCGTTTATTATATATTCTATATGCTTTACTCGAGTGAGAGTATCCGAGAAATATACCTTCATCGGCTTTGGAATCAAATTTTCCCAAGTTTTCCTTTCCATTGTTTAATACAAAGCATTTACATCCAAACACGTGCAAGTGAGAAACATTAGGCTTTCGCCCTTTTAAAAGTTCGTACGGTGTTTTGTTTAGAATGGGGCGAATAAGTACCCTATTCAAAACATAGCACGCCGTACTAATGGCGTCGCCCCTAAAATATTTAGGTAAACCACTTTCGTTAATCATTGTTCTTCCCAATTCTTCTAAAATACGGTTTTTGCGCTCCACAACCCCGTTTTGTTGAGGAGTGCGTGGAGCGGAGAAGTTATGATCAATACCATGGTTACCGCAATATTCTTCAAATAAGTGATTTTCAAACTCACCTCCATGGTCGCTCCTAATGGACACTATGTTTGTATTTAACTTATTTTGGGAAAGCTTAGCAAACTTTTCAAAAGCGGCGAATGTATCACTTTTACTTACTAAGAAGATGGTCCAACAAAACCTAGAAAAGTCGTCCACTATTACGAACCCGTAATAGTTTCCTCCTAGACTTTTGATCCTAGACGGCCCAAACAAGTCCATGTGTAGAAGTTCAAGAGGTCTCGTTGTTGAAATTATCTTTTTGAATTTAAATGAGATCCTCGTTTGCTTCCCCTTTTGACAAGCATCACAAAGGTGATCCTTGGTGAATTTTATTTTGGGAAGTCCTAAGACTAGGTCTTTTGAGACTACCTTATTGAGTAAGTCA
Organism: Lathyrus sativus; assembly: GCA_963859935.3. Taxonomy (NCBI): domain Eukaryota; kingdom Viridiplantae; phylum Streptophyta; class Magnoliopsida; order Fabales; family Fabaceae; genus Lathyrus; species Lathyrus sativus. The sequence continues at coordinate 142,560,677 of OZ012740.1, read as the reverse complement.
AAATTAACATGCGCCAACCGCCTATGCCATAGCCATAAGTCTTCACTCATAGTTATGAGGCATTTGTCGCTTGTTAATGATACTTCGTTTAAGTCAAGCATATATACATTGTTTACTCTAAAACCATTAAACATATTCTTCTTATCATTTTCGTGCACAATTTTGCAACAATCTTTTGAAAAGGATACATTGTATCCTTTGTCGCACAATTGGCTAATGCTAAGAAGATTATGTTTAAGGTTTTCGACAAGCAATACGTCGGAAATTATAGTAGAGGCGGGATTACCTACACTACCTTTACCTAGTATTGCTCCGCGGTTGTTATCACCATAAGTTTCATACCCTTTCTTCTTAGCCACAAAGTCTATGAATAAGGATATGTCTCCAGACATGTGTCTTGAGCACCCACTATCGAGAACCCATCTTCTCTCGGTGGTCTCGACACATTTCACATGTCAAAGCATAATTAGCACAAGGAGGTACCCAATGGCATATTGGGTCCTAAAGGGTTAGCGACAAAATGGTTGCGTTTGGGCAACCATTGGTAGATGCCTTTAGGAACAAGAAATCTCTTAAACCGGCATTTACCAATAGAGTGGCCTTTCTTGCAACAATATAAGCAAGCAAAATCAACTTTAGAGACACTTTCACTTGCTTGATCCCTAATTACATATGCATATTTTTGGTATGGGTTAATCATACTTTTTCTAAAATCCTTTTTATCAATAGCAAATGTAACTTTAGGTTCAAGTGCCTTGTTTAATTTGGCCTTGAGGTTTCTAACCTCACCTTGCCAAATATGACAAGTACTATACCCGAAGTTGAAAGGATTTCTATCGTCTTTACAATCCGATTCATTGCCTTTCACAATGGAAGCCTTAAGGTCCTCTAATTTCTTTTCGGACTCTTTAACTTTATGCTCTAAATACGTAAATATTTTCTTATTAGAAGCAAGTTTCTTGAAGGCTTCAACTGCTTCATTATGTAAGGCATGAAATGCGGTTTGTAATTCTGAATGCGACATATTTGAGGACTTATCATATTTAGAGTGACGTACCTGTTTTTTCTTATTTTTCTGATTGGCAGAGAGGCATAGATTCACGGACTCTTCTTCATCACTAGAGCTTTCATCAGAGGAGGAAGAGTCGTTGTCACTTTCCCACGCTATGTACGCTCTCCTAGGCTTTGATGATTTCTTGTGTGACTTTGATGATTCCTTGTCCTTTCCCTTTTTGTTCATCGGACAGTCCGGTTTGTAGTGATCGGGCTTTCCACACTTGTAGCACGTCCCACTAGTCTTTTTACCTTTCGAGTCATCATCCTTGGAGTACCTCGATTATTTCCGGAAGTTTACCAAGTTCTTCTCGGAATGTTGGATGTCGTTCTTTCTCACGTAACGGTTATATTGTTTAACAAACAACCCCATATCTTCGCTTGTGTCCTCTTCTTCTTCGTCGCTCGAGGAATAATCATTTTGCTCTTTTGCTTGAGACTTCGAGGAGGAAGTCTTGAGAGCTATTGATTTCTTTTCACTCACCTTCGTTTTGTCTTTCTTTTCCATCTTTTCGCGTTGGTCTAAGCTCAAGAGTACCTGTTCATGCTCTTGTAATTTTCCAAACAATGTTGTTAAATCTAATAAGGTAAGATCATGTGCTTCTTTGATGGCGGTCACTTTAGGCTGCCATTCCCTGTTTAAACATCTTAAGATCTTATTAGTAGCAATATCATTGGAAACAGGCCTACCTAATGAATGTAAACGATTGATGAGATGAGTAAATCTCTTTTGCATGTCAGCAATGGTTTCCCCTTGCTCCATATCGGGTTCTGAATGCAGTCTTCTGAACATCCTCATCTTTTACCTTAATCTGGTGATACCCCGACCTCAAATCAATTTTACTAAACACCCGTGTTAGACTATGGCACGGATCTAGAAGGGGGGGTTGAATAGATCCCCAATTAAAATTTGAGTCGGCGCTACCAATTTAAAATTGGTTTTAAAAATGTTTTAAGTGCGGAAGCGGCCGAGGAAAAATATAGTCTAAAACGAACGGTTATTGGAAAACCGGATATACGTAAGCCTATGGATTAATGACAATTCGGAAAAATAGAATCACAACACAAACTAAACTTATCAATTATTTACTTCAGTTGTACGGATTCCTAGTTCCAATGATCCAAAATCAAACCAAAACTAGATACACAAGTAAGGTAATTTTGGTTCAAGCAATATGTCAAACACTTGGTGTGCAAAAAACACTCCAAGTGATGTTTATGTTGAGTAAGTGATTTCAATCAGCCTAGTACAATGTATTGTTGTACTTTAGAGTTAAAAACAAAGTTTTAACCTCTTACTCAATTGATATCACAATTTTGACAATAGAGCTTACACAAAAATTACTTATTTGAGCTGAAACGTGAATGCTGAAAATAGAGAAGACAAGTAATTTGGTGAGGCAGTTCCCCCGTCGTCCTCGCTCCGGGGTACGTCTGCCCTCAATTCTAAAACTAGAATTGAGATATATTGTATAGATATCACCTGTTTGAATGAACAGTTTATACAAGGATTGAGCAGCAAATATACAACAAAAATCTCAATGTGTTGAAAGTTGCCTTCACTCCTTGCCCCTTGATTCAAGCTGAATCAAGTTCTTCGATTTGTGTTGATGGACCTCCGACTCCAGCCACCTTATTGAAGAACACGTTGTTGTTCAAACCTTTGGCTCCGGCTGATCTCAACAACACCAAATCGAACCCGAGATCTTCCCTTCCAAAATCACCGAATCCGCTACTAGACTTGTGAAGACCACCTCTTCACAATCACCTTCGCTCGATTGATCGTTGATGAAGAATCTCGTCCAAAAACCCCCAAAATTCAAACCAATCTTGGAGGGTAAAACCCCAATGGTTTTATTCAAGAAAGAACCTGTCGCAATCTTCAACCCGAGCTTGATTCTCCAATCTAAGCCTCGAACCTTATCACCTTGAATCTCTCACAAATGCATTTCAAAAATGATTATGTGTAATTGAAATGTTGTGAGATGTTGAAGATGAAGATGATGAATCTTGGACACCTATTTCACTCTTTCTTGTTTTTGAACACATGAATCAAAAGAATATCAAATGTTAATAGACACAAGTGTTTAAGCAAGTATATATAGTGCCAACTAACTTCAAGACATAACAGTATTTCAAATATGAGAGGGAACTATTTTAAAACAGCTTTTCCGCGCGAACAGTCGACCATAACAGGTCTGTGCGTCGACGCATGGCCTGTGCTGTTTTGAATTTCTGGAGATTTCATCAGTGTGCGTCGACCATACAGTCGGCGTGCGCTGACCCGTTGAAATTCATCTCCTTTTGCGCCGACCCTATGGTCGACCAATGATTTTATGAGCTGACCCGCTGGAATATCAATCCTTCATGCGCTGACCCTATGGTCGACGCATGCCTTGTGCGCTGACTGATTTTGCCCTTTTTCTGATGGATACGTCGACCCTATGGTCGACCCATGTCCTGCAAGCCTGCACAATTTCATTAGTTTGAGGTTTTTCATGTCTTTAGTCATGATTGCAATTTGTCAACTCAAAGTATATTCATTTCAGAGATTTTAAGACAGGCGAAAGAAGGATATGGTGGGTGATATGTTGCATCTGGTCTAGTGGATCTGGAATTCATACTTTCCAGTCTATCCTGGTGCACTCAGTAATAGCATGTCCCAGCTCACCTAACGGTAACATCTCACTGATCCAAAGTTGCACACATTACTCTTATGACCAGGTTTCCCACACTTATAGCAAACAATACCCGCAGGAGCATCTCCCCTACTAGTCTTCTTGTCATCAGTTGCTCTATGTTTCTTTTTGCCAACTGGAGGGTCATAAGGCTTACTGCGATTCTGCTGCGACTTGCCTCTCCTCTCACTCAACAGCTTTTAATGAGCATTGCTATCTTCTTCATAAATTCTACAGCTTTCAACCAATGCATCAAAAACACGGATCTTCTGATACCCGATTTCCTTCTTGATTTCAGACTTCAATCAATTCTCAAACTTGATGCACTTAGAGAACTCAGTGGTTTCTGCGCTGTAGTGCAGATAAAACTTAGCTAACTCTTTGAATTTCGCAGCATACTCGGTAATAGATTTGTCTCCTTGCTTCAGTTCGAGAAACTCAATCTCTTTCTTACCACGTACATCTTCCGAATAATACTTCTTCAGAAATTCCCTACGGAATATAGTCCAAGTGACCTCCTCACCTGCAGCTTCCAATACCGGACGAATCTCTAGCCACTAGTCATCAGCTTCAACTGTTAGCATATGAGTCCCATAACGAACCTTCTGTGGTGGAGTACAATCCATCACACAAAAGATTCGCTCTATTTCCTTCAACCAGTCCAGTGCACCATCAGGATCGTGCCTACCCTTAAATGTAGGTGGATTCTCCCGCTGAAACGTTGCCAAACTACGAGATCCAGCATCTTCAACAAGATTCGGCTAATTTTCCATAGCATTAGCTATAGCTTGCAGAGCAGCAGCAATTGCAGCATCATTCCTTCCAGCCATTTCAACTTAAACTGCAACAACCAGCAGTCAGATTCCACAAACAACAATACTCGATTGTTAGACACGACGACTGACTCGATAACTTGGTCGGATGGAACGACCTGCTTTGATACCACTAATGTAACACCCCATTCTAACCCAACAGATAAACAAGAAAATAACAATCAGAGTGCATGAAAAATGGCTAAGTGACGATCGTGATGGAACCGTCACGACCGTGATGGTCATGACGATCGTGATGATCATGATGACCATGATGGTCATGATGACCGTGATGGAGTGGTGGCAGCCATCACACTTACAAAAACTGGGCGTCACATTTTCAGCTTAAACATACCACACACACCTACAACATCATCATTTAGTAACATACATAGCACAAAATCGGATGAACAAACAACGATAACTTGCTTAGCATCTCAATTACAAGACAACCTGTTATTTTGTAGCGGAATTTAATACACTTTCAACATTTTTAATAAACCAAAGCAAGACCAGAAAAGTCTGCAACTAAATTCCATTAAAATTCAGCAAGTAATTATCTTGCATCAATTCACAACAACAACTAGTTCTCGACCACGAAATCAGTCCTACCGATTCATCGGTCTAGTGCGTACAACCAACATTTGGCACTATTATAAGTAATCAATTTAAAGAAAAGTACTTAATAAAATTTAGCAACAAAGAAAACAATTAAAAGCAATAACATTAATCGTTCATCCCCCCAAGAGTGCAACATATCGGAGCGACCAACGACCTTAAACGAAAAGCAACACTCTATTCTGGGTTACCTGCAAATTACCACCAACGGAGGTAACATACAACGTAAAGGGTGAGATATCAAAATTATAACATAAGGCATGATAAAATTCATGTCAGGATCATATCACAGCATTGTAATTCTCGCAGTTCTCCAAATATTATCACAACGAACTACCAGGAAATTCATCATCCATATTCGCAACAATTAGCAAGAAAAATTCAGCAACTTATCATCACTTGCAAACACATAATGACGCGACACTATGCGACTCAAATATGCATATGCATGTGGTACCAATTTGGAGCAGCACTCCACAACCAATTTATTTGCCATTATAGGCCGCCAATACAGGCACAACCAACTCCAATACAGGCACAACCAAGGATGATATGTTATGGGATGCATCTACTATGGACTACAACACAACCACAACAACTACGCAACAAGGCATTAAGCCTACAACCAAATTGTCCATAACCGAAACATCGCAATTTCATACACATCATATAACCATAATTTTCATATCAAATCAAGTAAGAGCATAATAACAACATTCTCCCAATGAGTAAAGATTAGTGCGTGTCAGCACCGTTTCCAAATTTTATCACACAGAAATAATGACATAAAACACTACTTCCGGTGCCGACGAGCATTATCCCTAATATTATCTACTCGCAGAAATTAACCCCATGATTCAATTTCCGTCATGAAATTGATCATACCCATAGTTATAGAATTGAACCCCACCCTTACCTTTGGATTGAGGACAACTCTAAACTCCCGGTTCCGGTTTTGCTCTCCGGTGACTCTTCTGCAACTACCTTGAGTTCTCCCCGGCGGTTAATTCCTCTATTCTTAATTTCTCCCCAGTCACGTTCCTTTTTCCCTTTTTCCCTTCTCCTTAACCTTTCTCCATAATTTTGGTTATGAGCAGTTTATCGTGTTTTTCCTCTTTTCCCCCACAACTCCTCTAATAACTCCCCTATTTCACTTATTCCATTCACTAATATTACCAATAATAATAATAATAATAATAATAATAATAATATTATTATTACTAATTATTAAATTATCATCATTATTAATTATATTATATTATTATTAAACTCTATGTTTTATTAAATGATTTTATATACCTTAAGGACACCCACCAACGCTCTCAGACACACTCCCGTATAAAGGCACACCAACAATTCATAAATAATTTAATTTAACAATGAATGGGTGTTACATTAACAACATGAATCAATAGGCATTTAAGGCTCAAAGGATCCAAAAATGTCATATCTAAGTCAAACTAGGTCAAGATGTATGTATGAACCTCAATAGGAAAATGATTCAAAAATTATCAAATAAAATGCAAGAAGCTCATAAATATGTTGCAACCAGATGACAAAAGGTTACAATCAAAATCACTTTACAACATCACCATAGAAATTGATTCACAAGGGTGCTCCATTGTGAAGGAGGATTGTTTAGGGTCAAATGAAGTGCATCAAAAGTCAACTCAAAAGTCAACCAACAGGGGCAAAATGGTCCTAAAAAATTCTTCAACTCATCATTGGTATGAGGATTGAATTTTACTCATTGGATCAAAAGGAAATGAGAGAAATAAAATAAAAACCTAAACATGTCAAGATTTAAGTCAAATAAAACAATTCCAATGTTAAATTCCATTTTTAATTGAAAAATAATTAGAAAAAATAAAATAAAAATTTCATAAAATAAAAGACATCTCAAGGATTCTAAAACATATTTTTTTGGAATTTTATCACACTTGGAAGTATTTTAAAATGACTTAAATCTAACAGAAATAAAATAAAAAATAAAAAGAAAATAAAATGAAAAATAAATAAAAGTTGGGTGCAAATAGCAACCCAGTAACGTTGAAAATGCAATGGGCCAGCAAAGGGGGGTGAATAGCACGCCCAGCCCATCAGAAATGAAAAAGAAATAAAAAACGTGTGGATCCAATGTGGTATGGTCAACCAAGGTCCATGGTGGAAATCAATCAGGCGTGTTGGCTGAAAAAGTAATCCAATCCAAGGCTTCACATTCACACACGTGGCTCAGACCAAAGAAATAAGTGAAACGGTGCGTTTTGTTGTTGATCACGTGTGGCAAGTCAAATATGGACCATGGTGTGTCTTAATCTGGAGCGTTAAAATGAAAAGTAAGCGCATCAAGAGGTTGTGAACATATCCACGTGGCTCAAGCGAGGTTTAAAACCTTTGAGGGAAACCAGACGGCCGGAACCACTTCCGGTCGTCTTCTCCGGAGACATCTCCAACACCAGTCACGATCAAAAACCCAGGTTCTTCAAAACTCAACCAAAATGAACAAATAAATAGCCAAAATTGATCTCCAGGTTACGTGGATCATGAATCCACTAGGCATTTTCATTGATCAGCCTTAAATAAAGCAAAACGAAAAGAAATAGAAATAAGCTCAAATGAAAAAAGTTCACAAACTGCCATGAAATCAATCCAGAATCCAACTACACATCAAGAGGTTTGCAAATATATGAAAATGGCGTGATATCAATGCATAAAAAGTGAGGTATTTTGAAAGAAAAGAAACCTAAAAATAAGCTTCCACAGTGCTCAGTTTGTTAGCAAAGCTTGCAATAAATCCCCCAGAAACGTTCTATGAAGCTCAAACAATCTTTTGAAATCTTTTATTTGGATTGAAACTCAGTAAAAAGTGGAAAACGATTTTGACATTTTTCTCTTTTTCTCTCAATCTGTTCTTGCTCAATCTCTCACCAAAACCAGTTCTGAAGACTTGTAAATGAAGCTGAGATTATGTATGACGGATTCGGATGGAAAGAAAGCCCAATTCTGTGCTCCTTGGGCCCAATTGGATTTTCACTTTTTCACTTTATCGCCATTTGAATAGTGCATGAAATTCACCTTGATCAGTTGTAAAAATGGCTCATTTTGCTTGCATCTGAGGTAGGTTGATCAAAGGGTTGAGAATGGCTCCTTGATTTGGTCTTATGGCAAGGTTTGGATATGTTACTTAATCTTGAAGAAAGCTTGAAAATAGCCACCAAAATGTACTCAAATCCCAAATCTAAAGATGGCATTGTGTTTCAAATGTGTTTGGCACTTAAAAAATGCACAAGGTTGGTACAAAATGATTCCAAATGATTTTAATTTGATTTTCCTCTTTTAAAGCCTTTTTCATGGAAATTTCATTAGGGATTCTTCAATCCAAGCCAAACCTTTGATTCCTTGATGTTTGGTTGAGCAAATGACCTCATTTGGAGCAAGTTTAATGTTGGAAAGATTTCCATTTGAAGTGTGCAAAGTGGTGAAATGGACCTATAATGAAAATGACCTGTAATCCTGCTTTCCCAAAATACCCCTGCCTTGCAAGCCTCATAACATGAGTTCTACAAATCAGACGAAGGACTTCTAGTACTCCTTGGAAAGCTAAGATCATGAGGAACAACTTTCATGTTCATAAAAAGTTGAGGAGAAACATCCTTCTTGGTAAAAAAAATGGCTTGGAAGTTGGTTGACTTTTGTTGACCAAAATCACATTCATCTGAGGACCTGTAACTTGTCTGCTTCATAACTTGAGTTCTATAAATCCAATCAAGGACTTCTAATACTCAAACGAAAGCTAAGAACATGCTCTACAAGTTTCATGTTGGGGCCAAGATGAGATGAGACTTGTATCTTAAGATAGGTGGTCTTGAAGTTAGACACTAAATAGGGGATTTTACACTGAGAACCCTAATTCAGTAACTCCTCACACTTTTGCTTCTTGATGAATTGATCTTGAAATGATATCCAATGTATCTTAACATAACATTCCATGACCATAAAGACTTTGAATTGAGTCTTAATCTCATTCAATTTCACAGTTGTCTTAGGGTTGACCAGATGAAAACCCTAATTGCACTATCTTCAACTGTAGCTCCTCACACTTGGTATAAACACTTAAATGAACCCCACAATGACCCTCAAGGCCTCCAATGATCTTAAATCATAATCTCTCTCCATAACCATGGGATTTTGATCCTCAGATGACCTTCAAATGACCTCCTAGATAGGAGGTGAACCACACACATTTATCTGCCTATCCAAAGGGCTTTGACTTATCTCTGATGATGATAACCCCCCTGTTGACTTGAATACAAGATCTTGATTAGGCTTAGAACCCTTGGCAAATTCCTCTTGTTACACACACATCTCTTGATCCCCTGTAAAATGCAAAATGTTATGCAATGCAATATGCTAGAATAAATGAAATGAAACATAAACCAAGTACAGAAAAGGTTGGGCAAATTTTGGGGTACAACACCGTTTAACAAAACAGGCTTACGTTAATCCGAACAGGCATCCGCTAATTAAAGCAGACACCCGTTTAACAAAACAGGCATCCGTTAATCCGAACAGGCATCTGCTAATTAGCAAGCATCCGTTTAACAAAACAGGCATCCGTTAATCCAAATAGGCATCCGCTAATTAAAACAGGCAATGACATTAAGTTGGTAAGAAGTCCACTGGTAACATCTGTGATCCCAAGTAGGAATCCGTTAATTAAAACAGGCAACGAACCCGAAGGCCGGCTCAACATGCAGCTGGTAACATCTGCTAATCCAAGCAGGCATCTGTTAATTAAAAGAGGCTCTGCCTCGACGGGTAAAAACATCTACTAATTAAAGCAGGCTCGGCATCCGCCGGTAAAGAGAACCAAACGATTCATAATCTGAAGGAAGAAATCCACTTGGGAAGAATGAACTTGAATAAGTAAAACTCTGTTGGGGAGATAATGATAAGATGAATGTAACTATCAAAGATTCTTTATCGGGGTCTGGATTCCACATAGGCTCGTGAAATACACCAATATCTACTGGAGATACATCTGAAAATAAGAGGTAACAACCTGGCTTATGCTTCGAATGCATATGTTTGAAAATGACGTAATACTTCATACAAAATGAAAATGATACGCGTTTGGGAGGATGCTATGCACAATGCAAATGCAAAGGAACCACTCCTGCAAAATAAATGCTGAAGAGACGAAGCCAAATCCGCTGGGGATGACTCGGGTGTGCCAAGTATGATTGGACTTATGCTGGGGAAGACAAGCCCTAGATGGCCTCCTGGAAAAGAACTCTCCTGGGCAAAACTGCTCTGTTGAGAACAAATCTGCTCCGCTGGGGATCAAACTAACTCTGCTGAAGAAAACGCCTTGAGCGGCCTTCCAAAATACAACTCTTCTGGGGAACAAACTACTCGGCCGGGGAAAATGCCCTGAACGGCCTTTCAGAATATGACTCTACCGAGGAGTAGACAAAATGTTGTGGAATAACTCCACTCTTCCGGGAATTCCACTCTACTAGAGATTAAATTCGATCTGCTAGGGATAATGAATAAGATTTACTGAGAGATTATCCCAAACTCTCTCTGCTAAGGATGGAGAATAACATTCTCTGGGTCAATACCATTCTGCGGGGAAGAAACCTACTCTGGCGACTTCACTGGGGATTTGGAATAAAGATTGATTGGGAAACACCCCAAAGAAACTCGCTCTGAAGAATACTAATAACCAACTGGATTCTGCTGCGGAAAACAACTTCACCGAGGAATACTCATTGAGGGAACCAGCATCAACCTCTGCTTGGGGAAAATGAGAATAAAACTCAACAACAACAACCTCTTCTTAGGGAGATAAGATTCATCAACGCCGACCTATGCTTAGGGAATTGAGTTTTAGACTCTAGGGAAACAACACTGAACTTGTCCCACTGCCGGGGAAAACACTTCCATATCTACCTGTCAAGGGATAGGTGCACGCCACTACTTGGGAACCTCAGTTTCAACCTGCTGGGGATAAGTTCAATTTCAACCTGCTGGGGATAATTCACAATATCACCGGTGAGATACTTCTGATCTAACATCATCACCCTGGGTGGATAGAGGCATGGCAGTTTCACTGGGGATAACAGGATGTGCCAAGTATAATTGGTCTTTAGATTTTCTGTGAAGGGTCAGGTACAACTGACGTTGGGAAATGTCTTGTCTGGATACATGGTTTATGATTGAAGGGTCAGGGAATGGTATACACGACTTCCCGACATTCGTCTTGAACTTGGATGTTAACCGAACCTGCTTGAACAACTCTGAGAAGCTCTGAAGATATGGAGAGAAACAGTTCCTTTGTTTCCAATTTTTCCCCAACCTGTGGGATCTCTGTAGAAATATTCCTCACGAGGAGACTTGGAATCTCTATACCCCGATGGTTTAATATGAACTACCTCAGCATTTTGAACTTCGAAGAGGTGCTTCAAGTTAATTATCTGCTGGATAAGGAGGGCTTTCGTGCTCTTGGGGTAGCTTGCCCCAGCCTTACAATGACTTTGCCCCTGATAGGCTGATTTAGAAAAGTGCCTCTGACTTCGAGAGATTTATCAAATCTCGACCTGATTGCCCCAGATTAATGGACCTTAAGAAATAACTTCTTTGAATGGCCTTAGAGAGATTTGATGAATCTCGACCTGGTTGCCCCGGATTACTGAATCTTGGAAATAACGTCTTTGACTAGCCTTCGAGAGATTTGATGAATCTTGACCTGGTTTCCCTAGATTAACTGCATCTTAGGATGGCTGACTCCCATGATATGATCATTTGGCATGCCCTTGCTCGACGGAGCTCTTAGGCGCTTTGGATCTTATCTCGACCAAACTTCCCATTGTAGAAACTCTCCTGATGTCAAGTGCTTACTTTCAAGTAAAATAATTCGTTTTGCAAATGATAATATTAATGCAATGCATATGACAATTTTGAAATCCAAGTTTGTTTACTGGAAAAAAGATTTGTGACATTTAGTGAATGAATCACTTATCAGAATGTCAACATTAATACCAAAATGGTAAGAGAATCCTTTTAGGAGTCATTTTCGATGCAATCTTTATCGAAGTATGCTTTCGAAACAAACCTGCTTCAATTAGGTCTTTTGAAGGTTGTAACATGGTCAGGTTCACGGTTTGAAAGAAAGGAGATAAGGCTTAAAGTTCTATTTTAACCCACCCATTCTCCTTGATGTTCTCAAGTCTTATGTTCAGCTAATTTGACACAAACACTCGTCTTTCAAAGGTTAGAATGACAGGAGTGATGGTTCAGGAAAACACAAGTTCTTTGGAGTGACAGTCACTCGCTTCTCGTCTTTGGTGTCTAGAGTCACACGACTTTGTTTTTCATCATTTATTTATTTCCCTATTTTTTCTTGGACTGACTCTTTTGAGTTTCTTTTGATTTCGAAGTCCAGCGGGATACCCTAATTTTTCCTAAGCCACTTGTTTTCAAGTTATCGACTTAGCGGGCTTCTTATTTTTTTCTCTTTTCTCTTCTTTTTTGAAAAAATCATGTGACACCGGCTTATCCTACTTGTTGTAAGGATTGTGACTGCCTCACTCCTCGGCTGGTGGTGATGGATAACCACCGTAAGCTTTTTAGGTACGACCTCTACAGGTGTGATTGATTCTCGAATGGAACACTCCTTCTGCAATTCGGATGCTCAGTAAAACTAACTGACACCTACCCTGCCCCAGGTTAAAATTGAGGGTTTTTCGTTTTCAGAAAGAATTCTTACTACTAGGCTCAAAAGGGTTGACAAGGGATTATCATCCTTATATCTCTGGTGTTTAGGAATTTGAAACAGCGTTTGTACATCATCAGCATAGGTTTTATTCAAAAGCATATTGTCGCTTCCGCGAAAATAAGGTGCCGGCAAAACAGAAGAGTCGCCACCTTTCATTATTTATCCCTCAGAACGGGAAAGGAAACGATCGGAAAAACCTGACGAAAAGGTATAAGACAAGGTCATCGCAATCATTGTCTGGGTTCGGGAGTCGGTTACGCAAGGGGAAGGTATTAGCACCCCTCACGTCCATCGTACTCGATGGGATCCACGCTTGTTGTGTTTTTCTGACGGGTTTGTTTACTATCTACCTATCAAGGCCGGTCTGAAAAGAAAAGAAAATGACTCGGCGAAGCGTCGCACTTCATGCCTACGTATTCTCATCAGAGAATGAGAAATCAGAGTCAACGTAGTTCGACTAACTACGGGTTACGGGGAAGGTTGCTCGCCAATACGTCAGTATTGTGCCTACGTACTCTCAACAGATATGAGAGATCAGAGCTTACGTAGTTCGGGATAATACGGATTACGGGAATTCAGATTCATCTGTTTTATCGAGTAGGGTTAACAAATAGTTCCAGCAATTTGGTGTACGCAGCTCGACCCTTGGCGACTTAGGCGTTACCGTTTGCGGTAGAACTAGGCGTTAGCGACACTCTTTTCTTCAGAAAAGCTTTCCTTTGAATTATGGGCCCACGGGGTAAAAAGGTTTGAAGTTTGTTTTCTGTCTTTTACGGAAGAACTGTTTTTTATGGATGTTTGCAACCAATACCGCACTAGAGACTATGACCTGAGAGTGAATGCGTCGCATGTCACCCAAAGGGTGCCATACTAAACATCCAGACTATTGAAAAGAAACTCTCCAACAACCCTTTCTCAAGCAGCTTAAGGCTCGTAAAGTACGACATCAGTTAACCTTTATTACTGTATTTTGATTTGTTTTGAGATGAGAAGAGAGAACGAACAGGTTCAACTAAGGGGAGACTATCAAGTCCTAATGTTGTCATGCCAAGGATTCATCCTATGGTTGAAGTTTGAAATAGGGATCTCCTAGAAGTTATCATGCATAGGTTTCAACCTAAAGTTCTAATCATCACTTCCTTATCAAAGGAAATGAGATTCCTATGGGATCATGTCAATGATAAATAGAAACAGATAAAGCATCAACTTAAACAGTAAACAACTGTAAAATGCATGCAATGCAAGTGAGGGAGGAAACGTGTGTGGGGCATAAGCCTCCACAAGCTCGTCTCAACCTCAAGCCAAGTATGAATGATTGCAAAGATAAAGGAATGCAACAGTAGCAAGTCACATCAGCAACAGTCAAACAGAAAGAAAACAGACAGGAAAGAAAGCAGATCAACAGCTTCCACGGCCTCACAGCAAGGCACTCCTCTGACAGCAGCTCAGTCTTCAGTCTGCAACTGCTCTTCAAGGCTTCCATCTTCAATAGCAAATGTCAACTTGCTTCTTCAAGCTTTCAATGTATCAACCCACAAGTATCAACTTGTTTTCCTCAAGCTTCAGCTCTTTCTTCAACCTCAATTCCAAAGTAGACTCCACCTTCAGGCCTCAATCCTAATTGCAAGTATCAACTGGTTCTCCAAATTCAAACTTCAGCTTCTTCATCTGATCTCAACTGGATTCCCTTCACAAGTGTCAACTTGTTCTTCTTCTTCTTCAAGCTTCAGCTCCTTCTTCCTCACAAGTATCAACTTGCTCTTCCTGATCTTCAATCTTCAGTTTCAATGGAAGCCTTCAAACACAGAGAAGTGTTAACTTCTATACTTCAATCTTCTTTAAGCAAGGAACTCCATCCTCTAGTAAGGGAGAAAGATTCATCTAACAAGAACAAAGTTTGGATGATTGGTAGCAGAGTGAAGACCAAAGGTCACCACTAAGCATCCCATCATCAGAGAAAGGGACCCTCAAAGGTTCTACCAACTTGTAAAGAGCCACACATCCTACCAAAGGAGGGATGAGGCCTTTACAAGGGGACCTTGCATCATAGGGAAGAATGGAAGTGATCAACACCTTCCATGTTTATGAAAGAAGAGAATCTATCTAGAAGCTCTGCCTACAAACCCTAATCTTAACACCTGAACAAAGCTACACCAAAAGGAAGGGGAAAGCTCTACATCCAAGCTTCTTCAAGCACTCCATAGTAGCCCCAAGCTTGTCTTCAACATCATCCAAGAGCAAGAAAAGCAAGACCCTAATCTAAGGGAACTAAAGAAATCAATCTAATTGAATTAGCAAGTTAGGATCACCTAAAACCTAGTACTAAAGTTAGTCCTAACTAAAATACTAAAACCAATTGTAAAATCCTACAAAAATAACTATGGGACCCTAATTCAATCATGAACCTACCATATAAAATCCAGAGGTTGAATCATCCACCAAGTCCTAGAAATAAAACCTAGATCACAAGGTACTAAGCATAAACCCCAAAAATAGAGCACCTAAAGTTTCAACTTAAAACTACCACTTAACTTAATCACAAAAATGTGAGAAAAATCTAAGGGGAATATGCATATCTATGCTAGCTACACACAAACAATCAAGGCAAGAATCATCACCAAATGCTCAAACAAAATTCAACAAAATAAGGTATCAACCATGGCCATTTTAATATCAATTAATATTCAAAAAAATGCAAATAAAATCACAAATGCATGAATTCCTAATATTTTTAATCTACAAAAATTCTAGATTCAATCATGAATCCATGGAAAAAAGAATGGAATTAATTGAGTTAGTTTTCAATTTTTTATGAATTATTTCCTAAGTCACATGAAATGATGAAATTATAAAATGGAGAATATGGACAGAGGGTGTGATCAGAAAACAATTCCCATTAGCCTCGCTTGGGCCCTTAATCCTGGGGGTGCACATAGCACCTGGGCGTGAGGCCCATCTGAACTTCAATTCAGTCACAAAAAATAAAACCAGGAGGGGGTGTGTTGAGCAAGCAATTCATGTTGTAAATCTCGTTGGGCCTGGAAAGAGGGGTGTTGATATCAAATACAACCCAAGCCCACACGCCTGAGCTCCTCATGTTCAATTCACAAATAAATAAAAATGCACACGCGAGGACTTGAACTCGTGCACCCTTGGCATATGCAGCGAAGAAACAAACCTGGGACTTTCAACTTATCAAGACGGGGCGTTTAAGGGGAGGGGGTATGTGGCGTAACGAGGAGCGTTGGATCCAGGTCTGAGTCAAAGTCTTCTTCATGAATGAACGCTCTAGATTATGTCTTCCTCAATTCAAATTTTTGAAACCTTCCAACCTGCGCGCGCAAAGGTCACCGCCGGTGGCTTTTCCGACCACCATCAAGCAACCCTAACTCCCTCTACAGACCACCACTGGCCACGATTTTTACATGAATCTCGCCCTAAATTTCACCAGGAATCCAACTATACTAACCAATCGTGCTAAAAACGCCAGGATCAAAAAATATCCATCTCAACCGAAAATGGCATCATCCCTAAATTGTCACTAATCTTCAAATTAATGATCCAGAAAGCTTCTAGCAATGATCTACAATGATTCTAACCTATCAAAACCTAGCCAAACTACATGAATCATGCTATACAATGAGAATTACATTCCTGCAAAACTTGAATGCACAGAGCACTGAAACCTTCAAATCAACCTCCAAGAATCTCCAGATACCTTCACTAACACCAAAGGAAGCTTCTGTATGCAACAAATTGGATTGAAACTCTCTGAATCCTTGAATTTGATTTTGACTTGCAAGCTATGAACTCAAGGTGCTCTCTCACGATTTTTCTATGATCTTGGCTTGAATTCTATCCGGAATCACTCATACACTCAAGAGGAAGATGTTGAAAGCAAGAATTTGGACTGAAATGGATCAAAACCGTGTAACCGAATTTGATTTGCAAGAAGAAAATTCAGTTTGCAATCTCTCTATTCTCTCTCAATTTCCACCAACCTTGGCCTTGATCTAGTTCTAGAGCTTATATAGAACCAGTAGGAATGATCTAGAAGTTCCTAGAACCATCTATATGAGATATCCAATATCTCTTGCTTTTGAATTTTTCATCTCATGCTCATCCATGACAATTCTGCTTTGGCTTGTTGCAACCCCTCATTCTCATCCAAATTCTCCTCAAATGAGATTTTGAATGTGTTTGGATGGATTGGAACATTGGTCTTGCACTTGTGCATAGTTTGGCATATGTAACTTACATCATAAACTACTAAATGCAAACCTTTGAATTGGGCCTCAAATGAAAAAACCAAAATTTCCATTTTCTTTAAAATGTATTTTCCAATCAAAATGACCTATAAGTTTGTCTCATTTGGTCACCAAATGAATTATTTGAGTTTTTTGATCATTAAATCCTTTTAATTCTTCCTTTTTCCAAAATTTCTTGAACCAAGTCTGTCCTTGGGCAATTTCAATGCCTCCTTGATGCATGGTCAAGGTTAAAACCCCATTTTGAGCAACTTTCTAGTTGAACCAAACTTCATTTGAAGCCTCTAAGTTGGTGAAAATGGCCTATGAACACAAATGACCTATAATCACCAAATGTCCAAAATACCCTTGACTTGTCAAAGCCATAACTTGAGTTCTATAAATCCAATCATAGACTTCTAGCACTCTTTAGAAAGCTAAGAGAATAAATAACAACATTCATGTTGACTAAAAGTTCATAGGAATCATCCTTCTAGGGCCAAAGTGTCATGCAATTTGGGTAACTTTCAAGCTCCAAATTCACATTCCTCAGATGACTTGTAACTTGTCAAAGCCATAACTTGAGTTCTACAAATCCTATCAAGTACTTCTAGTACTCAAATTAAAGCTAAGCTCATGCTCTACAACAATAATGTTGGGGGTAAGATGAGATTCCAATCACATCTTGAGCTAAATTGCCTTGAAGATAGGGGTCAAACTAGGGGATTTTACATTGTCAAGCCTTAGAAACCCTAGCTTGAATCTTCTCAAACTCTTCAATCATGATGAGTTGATCTTGGAATCATCCTTATAACACCTAAATGTATCAATCCATGATCACATGGCTCTTGGATTAGGTCTCCACCTTCTTCAAATCATCAGTTGACTTAGGGTTGACCTAGTCAAACCCTAATTGCACCACTCATGGTTGAGCCTTCTTATTCTTGCACAATGACCTGTCTAGGCCTCAAAGTGATCTTCAAAACTCCTCATGAGCTCTCTCAAGACCTCCTGTCCAACTTCATGGCTTCAGAATCATCTGATGGATTCCCTCAACTCTCAAGTTAGGAGACCTACACACTTGGCTTCAATCACTCTCTCTGAGGATCTTTTAACTTCTCTGACAAGGATGTCAACCCTTGAACACTTGAATAACTTTCTCTAGCTAGCTTCATAGTCCTGTATAGCTCTTAATTGGTAATCATACCTCTTGATCTCCTGCATACATGTCAATGAAATGCAAATGATAATGCTAATGTGAATGAAATGAAACACAAGCTAGGTAAAGAAAAGTTGGGCAAATTTTGGGGTGCAACACATACCATCAGAAGTTTTACGTCTTTCAATTTTGTCATCCTCCCCCGGATTCCGCTTAAACAAGCGTTAGACATCAATAAAAGCATTGAGTGAACACGAATGGATTTAATAAAAACATGCATATTCATTTCATTATCATTATCAATCAAAAACAAACACGTTTTACAAATGAGATTTGCACTTAAATAGAAACGAAACTACAAATGCAAAGAAATTGCATGATAAAAAGATTGCCAGCTTCAGGGAACCGGGCTTTCAAATGAGGACCTTTTCTTGCTAAAGTGAACAATTAGTCACGCTTGAAATTGTTGGTCTATCACTTTAGATTTCCCCGGTTCGGTGCTGTTTCCCCAGGGCATCGTATTCCCCGGTGTCGTCGTTTCTCTTGTATGCTTACATTTATCATCCCAGCATACGCACCATACTAAATTCATGGCATTGTCTGCATTGTAGTTTGTTTCGTTTTGTCCACGGCATTGCATATCACTGCATCTAAGGGAAAAATTTTCGGTTAGCTGTATTTAAATCTCTTTCACCATGATTTCTCGAGTCTTCGTCGCTCAAATCACCCGGTGAAGTCATTTAAATAGGGGCAACTGTCATACCCCAAATTTTACCCTTAGACCCATTGATCATTTACACATCATTTAAGTCTATCTTTCCCTTTAGCTAACCATTTTGTTTAGTTTTGTTCGTCTTGCAGCTTTGTGGAAGAAAACGTGAAATCCTTTGAGCATGCCCATAAGTTACGTTGAATTCATATGGACGAGAAAGAGGAATATACCCTTATTCTAATAGGTCTTGACTTAACTGGACTCAAGTTTGGTTTTCAAAATTAACCCTCAAGACACATGTAATTTGGCCCAAAATATAAGAGGAGTTGTGGGAGTAAGGTGTGAGTTCTATGATGTAATCTAAACACAAGTTGCAATTGGGAGTAGGCAGTTACTTAGTTAAATTGTACTTATTCAAGTCGATGAATTAAAAGTCATATTTAAGAAATAGTGCAAGTCATGATTAGTTCAAATTTCAATGGCTAGATTATTCAGAACATGTTACGCTGGGCATGGAATTATTTTAGGCAAGCCACATATTAAAATCATGAAACAATTACTTATGTAGCACCTCTGGGATCCTATTTTTTGATAAGTTTATTGATAAGGTTCATATATCTTAGTAATCTTGGAATACCATGAGCCATATATGAATTTCACAATCAGACTTCAACTATCAAGATCAATTAATGCCATGACCGCGTTAAATTTTCAAAAGTACAATACAAGGCATTGTTTAGACTCAGATTACCAATCCAAGTGTAAAGACATCACTACGTTTTGTCCCATAACTCATAAGTAAGTTCCGGTTTCATGGGAATTCACGTCGTTACATTCATGTGAATCTCACAAGCATGTACAACCGCTCTCGGAAGAAAACCTGGCCTAACAAAATCTACATATCACCTACAGAATTTAGTTTGTTATCAAAGGTTCTCGGATGAGACTTCCTTTATTTCCTTAAGCATGTCTCTACACCGTCATTTCAAAGCAGGCCGAAAGAAGAAAAATGCCCTTCACCGTGCGTGACCCGCTGCTAGTCTGCTCCTATTTCGACATGTCATACAAGAGAATCCAGGGCCTGTTGAGAAAGAAAGAAAACACCGTCAAATGGCGAGGAATAAAGTCGTTAGCAGAATTTCTACATGCAAATGACAGAAGCTATCATGTTTCAAAGTTGAAGCATCACCAGTATAAAGAGGTTTTATTAAAAGTATATTGATGCAACCGAGAATATGAGCAACTATTGGTTCAAAAGTTGCCAAAGGTCTTAGTAGCCCAGTCGTCCCTGCTGCATACAATGCATATCGCCACTGTTTAGTGTATCTTGCAGCAATCACCTACATCGGAACAAACGACAAAAGATTCAATAACATATAAACAGACGACATCATGAAGCATAAGTTAATGATCAACGGCAAATCCCTAGTTGGCACATCATGTGAAGCGTAATTCAACTAATAGAAGAAGAGCCACTGCTGCTACTTACAAGAGGATTCACTTGACATGCCAGCTCGCACCGTTGTTTGTGACATGTTGAAGTTCAGCCTTGTACATCTCCAAAAGATCACAAAAAGGGGTTCAAGTCCATCTATTAATGCTCCTCAGAACTTCCTGCAAGAAAAAGGAACACAATAGAAGCTATTATGCTACAATTGAAGATAGTCATCCACATCATTCTTCCCAATAGTAAAAACAAGAACCTCAAGTCTTTAGTGCAGGGCTTTCTAGTGATAACACCTGCTTAGACTTTTAAGTTCAGCTGCAGCCAATAAACTCTTGACCTGGATGACGTTTCAATTCGAACAACTTTCTTCAAAACCAAGACAGGAACATTCACACACCTGCAAGTGGAAACCGTCGAGGAAGGATCAAGCTACCACAATGACATAGATTTGAAGCCAATAAGAAATGTAGAGGGCGTACAGTTTATTTGGTAACCTTACCACTGCCAGAAGAGGCTCACAACGCCAACACGCAACCTCGTAGACTAGAAGGCGACAACATGATTGAACCTCTGCTACTGACAGAATCATCCCCCGGTCTTGACGCACTTCGTCTGTTGCTTCAGTCATTTAACCCCACTACAGCTCCTGCATAAAATTAACCAACTTAGTTTTGTGAAATATAACAATAATGTAAGAGCATCGAGAACGTTTGCAAGTTCGAAGTTCAGATTATGCAGTTCGAAGAGATTGAGAGCATGTCTCCAATAGACAGCATCCTTAGTTGCAGTACTGCAACAAAAACAGAAGAATTAAGATAAGAAATCAAGAACAAAGTCAAATGCAATAAGTGAAGAGGTTTTGGACCTATCTAATTTCAAGTGGAAACCAAATCTCCTCCCAGCATCAGACCTCAAGAACACGTGCATTGACAACCTATCCAAAACAACAAACAGAACATAATTTTCAAATGTCATAATTCACACTAAATGCTTGCGGTGTATATCAAAAAGGGAAAGATAGAAACTCATACACACGATAAAAAAGAATCCAAATATGGAAGACTTCCACAGTTTGCAACGGTCATAAAAATCCACAATTAAGACTCACCAAATTCCCAAAGTGATTGAACAAGATCGAGGCAAAAACGAAAATATCTTCACCATCATGAAAACCAAGATCCTACATAAAAAGGAAGAAATTAGTGATCTTGAAAGGAAAATTAAAACCAGACAAATCAAATTTCTTTCCAAAAACTGTGTAAGGTATGCTTTAAACTAAATCAAGTTCCTTTCCATAACAAGTTCAAAACAGCATCATCATCAACTACAAAAACCAGACACAATCAAGCATAAAGCGGAAACTTAATCATTACAAATCATGAGGATTGTTTTTTCAAAATTGTGTCTCAAACATAATCAATAAATGGGGAAAATTGCATTCAATCCACGATTCACTTTCAAAGGCCTATAAAAGCAGGGATAAGGCATTCACAAAAGGGGGGCAGAGCAAGTTCAGAACAACAAGTTTCAAAACGATATCACAGAAATTCACGGATTCAGAGATTCGCACATCAACATACATAGATAATCATAAAGAAGAAAGTTGAGGAACGTATCTTTTATCTTCACCCCAAATCGCCACCACACGCCAGAACTGTCACCTTCGACTTCTCCTGCCTCCATCAGACCGCCGCGAAGCTTCCGCTCAACCACCCCTCGTCGCCTTGAATCGCTATTTTGGTGAGAATTTGTCGTCTATTAATGTGTTTTTTTTGTTGGTGTATTAAACAGGTTGAGGAACACAAGCGGGGAAGAAAAGGGACGAAGAAGGAAGAAGCAGAACTTGAAAGAAAGAACAGAGAGAAAGAGAGGGATTGGAAGAAAGTTTAAGAGGAAGAAGGTGGAATTGGGGGCCGCCGTTCCAGAATTAGGGTTCCACTCCCTAATTCTTCCCCTCTTTCGGCTTGTTGTTTCCGGACCGGGTTGGGTCCGGTGGGTTCATCACCATCGGCCCAACCCAAATTATTTTTTGTTTTTCTTTATTTATTTATTTTAGTTTCTTGTTAATTGTTGTATTTTGTAATATTATTATTAATAATAAAAATACTAACACTAACAATAATTAACCACTAACTTAACTAGAGATAAATAATTAATTTGAAAATATTTTTATCAATAACAAATGGAAAAAATAAAAATAAAAACAAACAAATCTTGATCTCTAAATAATAAAAAAAGTTTTTTTTAGAAATAACTGTATGGTTTCTTTTTATAATAAAAATAAAATTTTATGTTGGCAATTTAATTTAGTTCCCTTTTTCTTTTGTAAATAAAATATAACAAATATTCAGTTTAATTTAGTTTAAATCTCATTTTCATAATAAATATAAAAAATATATATATAATAATAAAAATAAAATAAAATATGTCTTTCTAATTAAAAACATTTTAAAAAGAACTAAAAAAATAAACATTTAACTAATTTTAATAATTCAAGCAATCTAGATTTTAATTTAATTTGAACTTAGAAAATTTAGAATAATTTAGTCTTACCAATTAACTTCTACTTAATCCTAAACACTTCTCAAAAAAAAATCAAAAACAACTAATCATCGATTTCCAACTTCTCAATAAAACAACGCGCCACACCATCACCCTATCCTAGCCTTAGGACCCGAGTCGCTGTACTCACGTTTAGACGTCCCGCCGTGGACATCCATCCCTCTATCCTAGCCTTAGGATTAGGAGTCGCCACACTCCATATAAGTTTCCCGCCGTGGAATACTTATCTCACACCCTTTTAATCGACTTTAACGTAGAAATAGGAGTTGACGTACTCCAAAATAAGTGCTTCCTTATGAACGCTTATTTTCCCCAGGAGCCTTGACCACAGTCAAGAAGTTCCTCATTTCCCTCTGTAAGGGGAACTACGAATATTCTGATTCCACCCCCTACCCAGGATACGTAGGCACAAGATGCGAGTCTTGGCAAGTATACTTAGGACTAACCCCTTAGGTCTTTCTCTTCACCCTTAACCCTTAGCATAGCCTAAAGTGGATAACCATAGCAATAACAAATATTTAAAACAAGAGGTTCCTGTAGAGTACTACAGAGGTTTAGGATGCTAATACCTTCCCCAAACTTAACCAACCCCCGAACTTTAGATCTCTCCCCGCGTTGTGTTTACAATGCAAAATAGGTTTTCCCCTTTCTTTAACCTTTCCTTCGGATAAATCAAAGACCGGTTGTAAATGAATTAAGATTCAAGTTAATCAATAGCTTGATATCAAAATTTCACCGTAACACTTAGCACATTTCTTATGACTTCCATAATCATGCCCATCTGAGTCTTCAATTGATGAACTTCCTCCCTGAGCATTTTTTGATCCTGACAAGCTTGCATGTCCACCATGAATTGTCTTATCTGGCTTCAGACTTCCCTCAACTCTGCTTGAATCTGCTCCATAGTCAACTTCTATCTTCTTTGAAGAGTTAAGTCTGAAATTCCGAAGAAAAACAGATCAGGATAACAAAAACCCAGCCTCGAACACTTGTTATGCAAATTAAATGCAAATGCCATGCAATGCAATATGAAATGCAACAGACACAAGATCAAGGTCACAAATCTTGCAAGACAACACGATGAGATATCTCTCACCTCGGGTGTCCAATCTACTGGTTTATAAAGAGGGCATCTCAAAGGCTTTAAACAAAGTCTCATGCATTAACCCTAAAAAAATTTCCATTAGAACGACGATTCTTAAGGCGGTAATCCCTTCAAAGGATGAACATAGAGTTATGTTTAGTAACCTTCAAAATAAGGTTCTACAAAAGATCCTCAGAGTCATAGACTCCCAGGTCGAAAATAAAGGCGCCATTACAACTACTCGTAAGACATAATCATCCGAAAGGGGTGTCATATGAGTGGTGGAATTCAAACCAACTCAACGAGTCCTAAGTCTCGCAAATCAGAAAGAAACCACCTCATAGTCTTAATGTATACAAGAAAGCTCGGGTAGAAAACTTTTATCCTTACAAACCATCCCAATAAACCCAACCGGTAAGAGGAACAAAACACAATAAATAAATAAAAGCAAATACATCAAACATGCGACAAACAAACTAGACTTGGCTTGCTAGGTGTCCCCAGCAGAGTCGCCAGCTGTCGCTACTCAAAAAATGCAACGACGAGGAGGCGAAAAGAAAGACAGAATAGTCGCCACCAAACTTTATTTATCCCATGAGGGGAAGGGAAAACATCAAGAAAACCCTAAGAAAGAAACGGATGAGATGGTCTTGCGACCAAATAACGGGTTCGGAAGCCGGTTATGCGAAGGGAAGGTATTACCACCCCTCACATCCATCGTACTCGATAGGAACCATTTGTTTGTCTACATGCAAAGATATCTGCTAAAAGTTATTGCTATAAGAATGTTCCAAGGGGTAAAGAAAATGTTAGAAACAGGGGAAAGAGAGGTAACGGGGGAAGAAAGGACTCGGTAGGACTTCACAGTCCTATGCCTATGTATTCTCAACAGATATGAGAAAGTCATAATCGATGTAGTTCGGGGAACTACGGGTAAAAATGGGGAAATTGCTCGCCAAGACATCGTCGTCTTGTGCCTACGTATCCTCATCTGGTATGAGAAATCAGAGCAGCCGTAGTTCGGCCAACTACGGAAAAAGGTGAAAAAGTGAGCTCGCCAAGACATCGTCGTCTTGTGCCTACGTATTCTCATCTGGCAAGAGAAATCAGAGCAAACGTAGTTCGGGATACGTTTAATCGGTGTTTTTGTGGATGATGTTAACGTAGCGCATTCTAGCAGTTTAGGTGTATTGTTGCTCGCTCGGTGGAGACTTAGGTGTTACATGTTTGCGGTAGAACGGACGTAACATATCCTTTTTGAAATGATTAGTTTTCGCCTATCCAGGCAAGGTGTCACATTTGATTTGTGGAATTGTTTTTAGGAGTGAAATAGGTCCTCAAATAGTAACCCCTTGCGGGTAGTACCCAATTCTTTATCTCAAAGTTTTTATTGAAAAGGTGTGGCGAATATAGTCGCGTCTTCATATTGAAAGACGAGTATCGAGACCACACACTCTACAGTGAGTATCCTAACACTCGGAGAGGAAGAAGTATATACTCAATCCTCTCTCTTTAATTCCATACAAAGAGAACTTCATTCTCTTATTAAAATGTTTTTGATCTTGAACGGTAAGTACTTTGTGACAGTGAACCCTAACGGTAATGTCAAGCACTCGGGATAGGAGAAGTCCTACGCCTAACCACTTCAGGACCATTCGAGTTTTATTGTGAAAAGAAATTGAAAATGCACTCGGTACGGGACCGAGGTTTTAGGAGAAAAAATAAAAAGATGTGGCGAATACAGTCGCGTCTTCGTATTAAAAGACGAGTATCGAGACCACACACTCTAAAGTGAGTATCCTGACACTCGGAGAGGAAGAAGTCTACACTCAATCCTCTCTCTTTATTTCAATACGAAGAGATCTTTATTCCTTTTAAAAGATGGTTTGACAGTGTTAGGGAATCGAATCGGGACACAATGTGACGCTAAACCGTCGTAGCTCGACTTATGAGGCAAGTCGAACTATAGGAGGTCGCGTAATTGATATTCGTGCTACGGACAAGATAGAGAAATGATATTGAGGATCATTCTCCGATTTAATCGTGTTGCACGGTCCAAAAGAGGTGGGATCTCGTCTTAATCAGAAACATAATGTCGATTAATAGAAGGTAGCCTATTGCGATCCTAAAGTAAAGAAAATGATCCAAATGGTCATTTTCCATAGATTTGAAATCGGGAAGGTTATAGACTTCGATAATCCGACGGTACGAATACAAGACTTCATCGATCGAGGAAAGTCAAAATAAAATTGAAAAGAAGAAGAAATAAGGAGAGAAAGAAGGTGGTCTCGGATCTATCGTTTTTCATCAATAATTTGACAGAAAAACATAGAGGTCTCTTCATCGACCCAAACGAGAAAATACGAAAGTAAATCCTCAAACAAAAATGAAAATTTTAAAATTTAACTTCTAAAAAATACTAACTATAAGAACTCTAAAGTTAGAAAAAGAACTATAAAGAAAATCTAGAAATGAAATTATATTAATAAATCTTAAAAAGCCAATTAGGAAAAAGTATATGAAAATAAAAAAAAAACATTTTAAAAACTAATATAACAACAACTTCTAAGAAAACTATATTATATAAAAATAAAAATAAAAACATAAAGAAAACCACACGGAGAAAATCAGATTGACTTCATTCTTCTTCTTCTAACGTGAACAGTCGCCGACCATTGTTCATGGCGTCTCGCTCGCGTAGCACCTCCGCGACATCCTCCATGCTGGAAACATCACGTTTTCAACTCATCATGTCCGATCCTTCACCAGCCACAAAGTTACATCCTCCGTCGCGATTCTCATCTATTCAACTCTCTCTCTTTGTTTCAACATCAGCCATGAAAAGAGTCGTCGTCGTACCGAGAACAAAGCTCAACCTCCACTAAATTTCCTGTCATCTGAAACTCTTTGATTTCTTCTGCTCAGACGTCTCAAACAAGTATGGATCTAACACAACTGCGAGGCAAAAATGGTGATGGATGGATACTTTGAGTTGTTGTAGAATCACTTTATCTTTTGATTGCTTGAATGGATTTATGCAGAATTATGAAAATGGTGTTGTGCTGCAGATGAGTTTGTGTTTTGGGTTGAAAAAGATTTGATGGATGTTTGTTTGGGGTTTAATGGTGTAATGGGTTTGACGGAGGGTTAGATGAGTGGGTTTTATTGATTTTGTTTTTTGATGTGGTTTTACGTTTGAGAAAGTGATGGTGGATTTACGGTTGT
Organism: Lathyrus sativus; assembly: GCA_963859935.3. Taxonomy (NCBI): domain Eukaryota; kingdom Viridiplantae; phylum Streptophyta; class Magnoliopsida; order Fabales; family Fabaceae; genus Lathyrus; species Lathyrus sativus. The sequence continues at coordinate 142,533,300 of OZ012740.1, read as the reverse complement.
TGTTCAGAGGAGATGAAGTGTTTGGAGGTGGAGTGAGGGTTATGATTTTCTGTGTGGATTCCGCGAATGAAGATGGAGTTGGATATGGCTTGTAGTGAAAATGGTGGAGGCGGAATAAGGTGGTTGGGTGAAGTTTGTTGTGGGTATTTCGGTTGATGGAGGTTTGAAAACGAAGAAGAGGGCGGAAATGGTGAGGGGTTAGAGATGGGTTGACGGAATGGAGGTTGAAGGATGAGTTTCGAAGGAGAGGATGGAGGTGGATAAACAGTAACACGGCGGTAGCTAGGGTTCTAGTCCCAGAATGATGAAGATGAATAGTTTATTCAAATGGCCATGAACAGTAACGGCGGCTAGGTCTTGGCTCCTTGGGGAAGACGATAAATAATAGCTTTATATTGTTGAGAAAACCACGTGGCCATGTGCATTTGATTTCTTTACTGGCCTTTTTTTGTTAATTTTCGGATTAATTAATAACTAAAGACTAATAAATTCATAAAATTTAACTCTAATAAAATTCTAACTCTAAAATCTAATTAAACTAATCTAAGTTAATTCTAATGATAACCTATTAAATCTAATTCTAGTCAATTAATCTAATTAAATCCAATTAATACAAAATAAACTAGTCCCAATTTAAACTCTAATCTCAACTAATTAATTAATCGATTCTAATCTAATTCTAACCATTAATTTAATCTAATCTAACCTCTAATCTGGTAATTAAAATTCTAAACTATAATTAATTAACTAATCTAAATTAATTCTATTCTAAACTCTAGATTAACAAACTAATTTTAATAATTCTAACTCTAATAAGATTCTAACTCTAAAACCTATTAATTAATTAAAATCTATTTTCTAAAATAAAACTTAAATTCTAGAATTCTAAAATAATAAAAAATCTATTGCTATTAAAAATAACTATTTTTCTAAAACTTAAAATCTAATTCTATATTCTAGAAAAACTATTCTAAAACTAAATGAAATAATTCTAATTCTATTAAAATTCTAAAAAATAAATTCTATATTGAATACATAAAAAGAGATAAATCACAAAAACATGAAATAAAAACGGAAAAACGGGCAAACACCTAAATGCAACCAGAATTAACACCACAGGCTGAACCAACGGAAAGAGAACAACTTTCACTTGATTTCGACATGAAACTCATCACTTGAACTGGTTTGAATCGTCAAAAACACGAGCAAAACGGCTGTAATCCCGATAATCCACTCTGGCTGACAAAATGGACAGAGTGCGAGAAATAATCGACCTAAATGATATGCAGATGAAATGCGAAACAAAAGCCAGGTAAAGTTTGGGAAAATTTTGGGGTGCAACACAACTCCTTATATGAATCCTCTTGCAAAAATTTGAAAATGAGATATGAGGATAATGATAGGGATGTTACAGAACTTGTTCAAGTGTTTGTTTGAAGGAAATACAAGCAAGACATAATTTGGAAGTTTCAAGTTTGGAAGTTTTGCTATAATAGTATTTTTGTGCAAATCTTGGTGTGTTTGTTGTGTAGAGGGGTACTCAATTTATAAGAGAGGTTGAGGAATTGAGTTCTTCAAAATTTCAACTTGAGGCTAAATCGTTTGGTTAGAAACCAACTTGTAGTTTCATGGATTTTGTGGAAAAGGTGGAGTGAAACATGGAGCATATACCTGCTTTTTGAGGTCTAGAGATTTCTTCTGATCATGAAAGGTTTTTTGATATGACTCAGCAAGCTTGGAGGCTCAAGTGGTTGGCAAAAGTAAACTTTATCAAAATAAACATAATGCTTTATGAAAAACTCCCGTAAATGGCATCAAACTTGGACAATGCTTGAATCTCTTGTGTAATACACCAAGGGCTTATGTAATACTCTGATTATGGGAAGATTTACAAGTTACATGACCTGAAAAGTGAGATTATGCAGCTTGGCATGGATTTGCAACAAACATTTGGCATGAACTTGACTTCAAATTCAACATGGAGGATCCAACTTCATCTCTTCGAATCTCCTGGCTCAAGCATGAAAAAAATAAGTTCTTTGACTATTTGGAAAGCTTGAAACATGCTCAACAACTTTCAAATTTTGAGTTTTTCTTGAATCCAAATGGATCATGGTGAAAAATATCCCTAAAGTTTGTTACTGTTATAACGTAGATTTTGCTGGAAATTTTCCAAGTGTTGGAATTCACATTTGAATGAAACAACAACTTCATGGCCTCATAACTTAAAATCTAAGCATTTTTTGGGAATTCCTCCTTAAATAAAAAGTCGTAGAATAGAATGAGCTCTCCAGTTTGGACTGAAAGTTATGGCCACGGCAAGTTGGACAAAAACCATTTTGCTTCCATAACTTAGAAAACATTCAATCTCTCCATGGTTTCCCTTTTTGCAAGTGACTTCCCATTTCTTGATTTTCTTGATTGATCATGGTCCAAACCAAATTTTATCATCATCCTTAACTTGAGGAAACCATGGTTAACCAAAATTCAAACCTTGATCTAGAGGAACAGTTGACTTTTTATCAGATGAATCTTCACTTCTTAATCTTCAATGAAGTTAATCTCTTGGGATATTTGAAAATAATATATATAATCCAAGGGTGTATTTGAATGTCTTGAATCATGCCCCAATTCTTTAGATAGTGTCTTAATCAAAAGTCAAAGATGCAGCTAACTTTGATTGAGAAATCCCTAATTCTTGGTCAGATGAAATTGAATCTTGAAGAACTTGTAATGAAGCCATATTGCACTTGATTATTTATGGAGGGAGCTCCCTTGAGTGTATGAGAGCTTGTTTGGCTGACAATCTATCCAAAATTTTGACCGATCAATCCCTTGAGCCTATTAGGGAAAATCCTAGTTCACAGATAAACAAAATAAAACAAAATTTTGATAATTGGTTAGTTATGCATGATTGATTGACCTAGAATGCTATGTGAATGATGATGAAATTTAGGGGTATAGAAAATGCTATGTGATTAACCTATAATGTCTTCAATTTTATCTTTGGATCAAAGAAAATGGTTACTTGAATTGGAAGTTATGGCTTTGACAAGTTGGACAAAAAGCATGATCTTTCATGACTTAGAAAATTTTCAAATCTTTAATGTTGTCCTTTTTACAAGTAACCTCATATTTCTTGATTTATCTTGATTAATTATAATCCAAATCATATATTATCATTATTCTTGACTTTAGGAACCCTTGTTTGACCAAAAAAGTCAAAAGTCAAACTTGACTTTGACTAGTGGTTGACTTTTCATCAAATGAACTTGAACTTTATGATTTTCAATGAAATCAAACCCTTGGGATATGTGGGACCCTATGGATGAACTCCAAAGGTGTTTTTGAGTGTCTTGAATCATGTCCCAAGGTTTGAGTTCATGTCTTGGTCAAAAGTCAAAGGTACAGTTGACTTTTCATCAGAAACCCTAGTTTGTGGACCAGATGAATTTGAATTCTTCTGTTGCTTATGAATCTAGTTCTTTTGATTAATCCAATCATATGAATGGGCTAATATGATGCATTCGAGGTTTTGAGACATGTATTGAGGTGTTGGATCATGCTTTTCTCCAAAAGTCAACTAGGGACTGAATTAGGTCAAAACCCTAATTTAGGTGCATCTGAGGACTTGAACCTTGATGAGGTTGTCATGATGCAATATTTCACTTGATTATTTATGAGGAGAGACCCTTGAGAAATGTTTGAATGGATTAGGGATTAAAATGTTGAATATGATGTCCATCCTTTGATAATTCATCTGTTTGAGCCCTTGGGGGGACCACATAACCTGTAAAGCAAACAAACACACACATCTTGTATTTGATATAGGTTACTGATGCATAAAAACACACATATGTAATGATGAATGTGGTGAACGAAGTGGGATCTTAGGGGTAAAAAATTAGGGTATGATAATGTCACATAAAGATAACGATGATCAAAGGTTGGCTTATTATTCCTAAAAAGGAGATGTTCCCTAATTTCTTCCTTTGTAGGTTCCCTGCCACTATAGCACCCAAAAGTCTTAGAAAAGATAAGGTCACTTGTCTCATTTTGAGAAACTATTTATGCCTTTATTTATTCGTGTTAACGAATGGAAGGAGTCAAGAGCGTGATGATTACCAGGTAAACTAGAGGTGAGAGTTTCCATCCTCATCCCCGTTAGAAGGGATAGAATTTCCACCTCCACTCTAAAAAAAACCTCATCTAGTCCTAGAGCTATCACTAAGAATGATCAAGTTATGAATGGGACCATTGACCTCTAGAGGTCTCTTATCTAGAATGTCATGGTTTCTGTAAATATCCAATATGCGAGAATTTCCCCCGCCATCTCCAATGGTCTAGCCATATGCATCTCTCTCTAGACCGTTCCCCAAGTGCCATCGATGGGAAATTCTGATGAAATATCCTAATGATTAGACAAACATTTATTGAAAACTCTCGATAACTTTTCATTGCCAAGCTCGAGAGACAAAAATGTAAATTTTGTGGAACCATGTTATATAGGTTATTCAAAGAAGTGATCAAAGCTAAACATGACTACAATGGTATATCTATGAAGATTTGCTTTTGGTGTTAACAACTTGATCAACTTAGATATGAAAAATTGGTTTCACTTATGGAAATGCAACCAGTGAAAAAACTTAAAGAATCAAGTCAAGCAAGCACTACTAGAAAAATCATATTTAACGTCAAACGCAAAATGTATTTAACATCGGCTACAAAGGCGAGGTAACAAAGGGCATCATGAAAAATTCACACTTTACCTCTAGGTTTTAAAATAACTGACGAGTATGTGAAATGGTCATGGGTTCAATCCCCAGGTAGACCTTTTTGGAATTCTAAAATGGAAAAAACATATGTCCCCTCAATTTTGCAATTTCACTGACGGATATACCACCTTTTCAGCTCGGTTATTTAATAAAACAGAGGGGTAAAACAATTTTGAGTTTATTAAATCTAATATGGATTGATTATTTTACTAAACCAGATATTGAATATATAACTTTAATAAATTGGTTAGGAAAATAATTATATGAAGAATTGTGTTATATTTGAAGAACAACTTACATTGATTATGATTTTGAAGCATCGTGTAACTCATCATTCTTCTCATGTTGTTTTATGGTTAAAATCTCTCCAATGTTTCAGGTTCTCTTTCAACACTTCCTTTTATACGAATTCATTCTTGAAAGCATAAAATTTGATGCTTTAAAAAATGAACAAATATGGAAGAAAGTTGAGTAAAAACTAGAAGTATAGGAGAGATTTTAACTATAAAACAGTGTGAGATGAACAATAAGTTACAGGATGCTAGAAAATCATTAATCAGTGTAAGATAAGTTTCAAATATAACTTAAGTTTGCTTATGATTATTTACAAACTCAATTTACTAGGTTATATGTTCAAAGAGGGGTTAGTGAAATAGACAATCGATATTAGATATAATAAACTTAACTAGATGGAACAAAAAAACAACAACATCAAACACAACATCAAGAACAACAATGTCAATAAAAACAATAATATCAATAACAATAAAGTCAATAAACAACCTCTAGGGTTTAGGGTCTCAACAACAAGAACAATAACATCGATAAAAACAACATCAATAACAACAACAAAAACTCTAAGGTTTCGAATCTCAACAACAACAACAACAACAATATAAAAAAAATATTAGTAGTTAACGTACCAGATCTCTGAAGAAGAAGTAAAAGAAAAGAGAACCCTAAACACATAACATCTTCATATTGAAGATGGTATCTATTTATGACTTTCGTTGTTTAAAGGTATATATATGTATTCACCTCGGTTGGTAAGGAAACTGAGGGGTAAAGTAGCATACTTTTAAATTAAAAATAAAATATAAGAATGCGCCACTTTTAATGAGATAAAAATATAAACTGAGGTTGATGGGATTTGAAGCATGTACACTGTATATGTTTATCCATCAATTTTCTAAATAACCGACAAAATATGTTGTATATTTTATTTATAAAAAAAAAGGTGCGTCCAGGTATTCAACCTCGGGTGAGGTGAAATCATCCTCATGAAATGTATTGTTTGTAGTAGTGAAGTAACATAAACGGTTAAAGATGAAAGTAGACGAATTAGTGTTTAATGAGAACTACAAACATCCTCTGATGATGGATTCAACCTGAATATACATCAAGACTCATCTCCAGTAATATTCAAGTGCTTAAATTATTCAACAAGTATTAAAGCTTCAAAGTGTGAAAGAGGGGAAGTGTGAAAGCTCACTCACTCGCGTTTGAGTGAAGTGCGTTTTATAAAAGCACACAGACATTCTCGTAAAGTAGTATAGTTGAATCCCACATGCACTAAAACATATTTAAAAGCCCTTATTTCTAAAAGTAAACAACCCAAAAAAAATTTGGCGCGTAACTAGTTGAATCATGAGCTGCCAAAAAGTTTTGAAATGTCCAATCAATTGGACCCTTTACCCAATAGATTTGGTAAGAGCAAACGTCTCTATATGTATTATTTCCAATTTTAGTATTTGTAATTAACTTTAGGCTCCCAATCGATTAGGCTTAAGAGCCAATCGATTTACACATTAAATTTTAGCCCATGGATCTTTCCTCGTTTATGCCAACCTCTAGCCTATAAATAGAAGCATCTCCCTTCACATTCTCATATCCTGAAAACATGATCTCTCTATCTCACTTCACACACACACACACATACTTTCTCTCTCTCTCTCTCTCTCTCTCTCTCTCTCTCTCTCTCTCTCTCTCTCTCTCTCTCTCTCTCTCTCTCTCTCTCTCTCTCTCTCTCTAAATATTTCTTCATTTTATCTCACTTTAATTTAGTCTTAGTGCTTCGAGAAATCATTATGTTTAAGTTAGGATTTTGTATTCTGAAAAAGGGTGTTATTGTAAAGTCACCATGGAGTGTTTTTCTCTCGGTTAAACAATTTATCCTCAAGGGAGTGTTTGTTTGGAGTCAAATATAAATCATTAAAAAAAATTTGTTTGTGGATTTATATTCTTAGTCACTGGTTCGGTTCATAAGCTCAACCCAACTTAAAAGCTTACTTTGGTTCGTGATCAGCCTGATTTAAAATCTCAACTTGGTTTGTGGTTAGCTAGTTCAAAACCCTAGTCTGGTCCGTAAGCTCATACCAGTTTAAAAGCTTACTTCGGTTCGAGATGAACATTACTTGATACTCTCAAGATCAAGCCTTGGGGAGAGGATTATGCCATTTTATTTCAATTGAACCTCTATAGTTTATGGTGTCATCTTCTTACCCTTATCTCTTAATTTTCCGCATATTTATTTCCTGTTGCTATCTTTAAGATGTTTTTATGGAAATATTTTTAAACTCTGAAAATAATAATAATAAGTTTTCAAATTATAGTTTTTATAAACCCCACAATTCACCTCCCCTCTAATGTGTGGCGTCATATATGCAACCACTTTGCCCGACCCAGTTTGAAGACTTCCTACACCTCTTAGCATAGAAAGTCAAGGGGAAACTAATTCGGGCCAGATTAAGGCCCAAAGGGAAATGTCTGTAAGACCCAATTCTTCCCACCTTATAAATTATCCCTCTCTGGAGTCAAAGCATGTATGAAACTCATTCTCCAAGATTTTACTTCACTTGGAGTATTCTTATAACTAACTTGAATGTTGGAGTGCTAACCTTGCAAGTTAGCTCCACCCACCGCATTGAAATCAAAGCTCCACTGCATTGTTCTCGTGCTGAATATATATATATATATATATATATATATATATATATATATATATATATATATATATATATATATATATATATATATATATATATATATATATATATATATATATATATATATATATATATATATATATATATATATAGCAAAAATATCGTTTTAGTCCTTTAAGTTTTTTTTGTAATGCTTTAGTCCTTTATATTAAGTAACGTTTGCGTCGTTGACTTTTTTAAAAATCTCTGTTACAGTAAATTACAAACTTATATACCGTTTGAACTGCTTTTCCACGTTGATCATGAATATGTAATTAAATTCGCATTTGATTGTGTATTTTGATCAGATCGAACGATTTTTCATTATGTAGTTGTTCACTTTTTCCCTGATTCACATGAACCGTAACTTGTTTAATAAATTTGATTGCATATTCGTGATTATCGCAACTGCGAAAAAGGGGCGGAGAAAACAAACAGAAGAGTCGCCATCGAACGTTATTTATCCCAAAGAGAGGGAAAGGAAACAATCGAATAAAACTTAAAAGAATGGGAGAAGACAAGGTCATCGCAACTAAATCTTTGGTTCGGGAGTCAGTTACGCAAGGGGAAGGTATGAGCACCCCTCACGTCTGTTGTACTCAATGGGATCCACACTTGTTGTCTAATCAAAGGGTGATTTATCTAAAAGCTACTGCTAAACGGGGGTGAAAAAGAAAAGGAGACTCGATAGGACATTGTCGCCCTATGCCTACGTATTTCCTCGTGCAATGGGAAAGTTAGAGTCAACGTAGTTCGGAAAACTAGAGGTGATGGGGGGAGGTTGCTCGCCAAGACATCGTCGTCTTGTGCCTACGTATCCTCATCTGGTATGAGAAATCAGAGCAAATGTAGTTCGGGTAAACTAGACCACTTGTTGGTTAAGTGTTTTTTATGAGTGACGTTAAGTTCCCATTCCAGCAGTTAGGGTCAATGCCTGTTTGCGGCAGAACGGAAAAATAACGTACTATTTTCTGAAAATGATTTACAGAACAATCACGAAGGGTAAAAAGGTTTGAATTTGGTTTGTTAGTTTTAGTGAAGTGAATTGAGTTAGTTTGAGACTCATGTTGCACTAAAGACTATGACATAAGAGCGAATGTGTTGCATATCACCCAAAGGGAATACACTTAACACTCTAGACAAGTGAGGAAAAACTCCCCACTCATCATTTCCCATGTACTTAAGGATCATAGCGTACAATGCTTGTCGTTCTTTATTAAGTCTCTTAAAGAAGTTTGAGATGAGACGAGAAGACACAGGGAAACACTAAAGGGAAATTGAAAGCCCTAATGTTATCATACAAAATGGTCCTAAGGTTAGGATGAAAGGGGAGTCTATCTAATATTATCATACATATGATGGACCTAGAGTTGAGGTCAAAGAGGGACTATCCTAATTGTTATCATGCAAAAGATTGAAAGTCTAATGTCTCTCCTACTCCCATCTTAAACAGAGGGACTAGGAACCTTAAGGGATCATGTGAAAAAGCACAAGTAAACACATTACTAATTAATCATAGATGAAAATAAAAGCAAAACTTAAACAATTCACAAGAGATGAAAGAGAAGAAAGAAGAATGAAAGATGAAGAAGGAGAAATAACACCAAGATAAGCAGACAAGGTGGTTCAAAGAAAAAGTGAATCAACCTAAACTCATATCTCAATCATGCAAGATGAAACCCAATTTCATGTCAAGACATCAAAGAAGAAAACACATGCCAAACCAAATCAAAAGATTGGAAAACAAAACACAGTGACAAACAAAATGCTCACACACATTCAAATGACTTAAACATCTCAAAGAAAGCAATATCAATCACAAAACAAAGTGAAGAGAGGTAAAATGAGATGAGAAACAAAGTGGGGTAGTAGCCACATCATATCATATTCAATATATGCCAATGGTCAAAGAAGAAACACAAAGAGACAACACATGCATCACATTCACAAGCAAAACAATTGTCATACAAAACAAACATGTAAGACATGGTCTTAAAGGAAAAGACATGGGATTAGGGCATGATATCAAGTGTGGTCAGAAACATGAACATGTTTATCAAATCAAACATTCATTCATGAATACACAAGAGATACATCAAAGTTGAAATCAAAGCATACTTCAAAAACAGATTCATACAACAAAGTCATTCTTAAAGAAAAGAAACAATCAACAAGAACACAAGTGGTCAAGCATCAACACATCAAGATCAGAAACAAGCTCATATAATTTTCATCATATTCAAAATCAAGTCAACAAGCAAAGTCAAGAAGAATCAAACACAAGTTGAGGTACAAAAGTCAAGCAAACACCTCACAAGTCAACTCCTAAAAGGAACAAAAGATCATGTGAAGCATATGAGATGAAGTGATCATGCAATGAACCCCTAATCATGAAAATTAAAATCTCAGACACATCATCAAAAGCATACAAGACTCATCAAACATCCATGGAATCATACACGAAGCAATCTTACAATACTAGGTCAAGATATGCACAAACACATGATCAAAACAACAAGAACTTGATGCAATATCCAAAAATAGTCACATGACCAAATAAAATCCAAATAAATTCCCAAATTCAAGCTAATTCCCTCAAGAATCAATGTGAAAAGAATCACAACATGGGTTGTATGAAAACATCATCAAATGTATCAAACAAGGCAAAGCATACAATTTATCGAGCATATGCCGAGGATCAAACAAATTCAAATGAAAAACATCCAAAGAAAGACCAGCAAGGCACCAAATCAAAACTCAAACACCCTACATATATGTGTCTAAGTATGTGCAAAAATATGGATCAAAAGTCAATTAGGAAAGGCAAGAATTAAAGGCATGTTTTGAAATAGGTCAAATAAAACACATTAAATCATTAATTCAAAATAAAATTAAAATTAAAATAAAAAATATGAAAAATTAAATAAGATGTTGACAAGTCAGAAACATATTTTTATGTATTTTAAAAATGATTAGAAACATTAAAAATAAAATGAAATTAAAAAAGGAATAAAAATAAATAAAAAGAAAAGAAGAGGGGTGTGTTAGCAATTCTAGTTTGAACTAATATTCAGTTTAGAGCATGTTGGGCCAGGAATTAATGGGGTGTGAGTAAAAAAATGTTCTAGGCCCACCCATATGGATCAGCAAACCAAACAAAAACAGAACATAAAGATGAAACACATTGTTCCACTTAACTGAGTCATCAGCCACATCAACAAATTCAACGCCACACACGCAAGTCAAAGCCACATCACTCACACATATCAGCAAACATGTCAAACCACCAGAACCCTACTCCGGTCATCTTCTCTAGCCAGCCTCGCCGGAGAAGTCTGTAAAACTCAATAAAAGTGGAAACCCTGCACATGTTTTCGAAGGATTTTTCATGGAGGGCAAGAATATGCCATTAGTTTTTCAAAAAGCCTCCTCTAACATGGTGAAAACTCAACACGAAAGTTTGATACATAAACTGAAACTTGAACAAGCAGACACACCAAGCATTCAAACATTGCCTACACAAGGTAGGTCTTCATATGCAACCAATATGAACTTATTTCTATGCCTAAAATAAGAGTTTTAGATGATGAAAAATTACCTAACGGAGCAACTCTGTTGGTCTTTCAAACTGTAGCTAAGCTTCAAAGAAAAGCTTCCAACCAACTCCTTATGCTCCACTGAGTATGAATCAGGCAAGAAATGAAAAAAATCTCTACAAAAAACAAGCAACTCGAAGAGAGAGAAAAGCTTGAAATTTTTTGAGGTTTTGAAGTTGTTCTGCAGAAAATGGCTCCTCTCCTTACGTTAGGGTTTGTTTACACCTTAGATATGAGGGTTTTAGGATGTTTTTGCATGCCCGTGATGCCTTCTTGGGTGACTTTAAAAAACTTGCCAAAAAAGAAATAGAATAGTATGCCACGGGTTTTGAGAGGCTTGTCCACTACTTCACAACACCATTCAACACAACATGAGGTGATAAAATGAAATTGGGTGGTTGGAACGAAAAGATATGGGCTTGTGATGTATTTTGGTGATTTCTTCATAAAGTATGAAAACTTGAAAAATGTTGGAAATGTGAACTCATGTTTGCTCATTTTAGGTAACAATTGGTGTTGTTATGACATGATGATGGTATGGTATCAAAAAGAACAAACACAATCCAATTTGGTGGCTTGAAATGTAAGAATGTCAAGCTAGGTCAAAAGTTCATGTTTTTATGTTTATCATGCCTTACTTGTCTCACAAATCAACAAAGGTCATGGAATTTGAGGTCATGGTGTAGGCAAGATCTTGATACACAAGTTTCATGTTGCAAGAATCTTGATTTGAAGTCTTGAAGTTCATGGATTTTGACCTTGAAGGGAATGACCTAAAACTAGGTCATCCAAAATGACCTTGACTTGAGGAGATCATAGCTTGAATTCTACACATGGGAATGATGAGTTCTTTCACTTTTTGGAAAGCTTAAAAAATGAGGAGAAATTCTTATGTTTGAAGAAAGTTGAGAAAAAGCTTGATTCCATGTGAATATTGCCTTAGAAGTGAGTTACCCTTGGATACCTATAAATCTTCTCCACTTTGTAAAACCAACTTGTGAACATCATAACATGAGATGTATAAATCCAATGGAGGGGTTCTTATACTCAAAAGAAAGCTTGAATGATAAGGAACAAGTCTCATGTTTGATGAAAAATGAGATGGAGCTTGTATCATGATGAAACTTGTCATGGAAGTTAGGTGCTAAAAGAGGGGATTTTACACTTAAAATCTTCTAAAACCCTAATTTAGCAACTTCTTGATCTATTTGATTCTTCTTGACCAAGCTTCAACACAATACTTGTGATGGTTTAAGATGACCTCTCATGATTCAAATGACCAAAATTCAAGACTTGATCCTTCTCAAACTCCTAGTTGACTTTTGTTGACCAGATGAAACCCTAACACCTTATCCACTGATTGAGGCTCTTGTGAATGATTTGTGTAGTCACATAATCCCCATAGAGGGCCCTCAAGATGTGTATTGAGCTATTGAACCATGTCTCATCCAAGGAACTAGCCACGTGTTCCTCTAGTTACCCTCAAGATATGAGGAGGTGACTAATACTTGAATTCTCACTTCCAAAAGTTATGAGATATGCTTTGATGATGATGAAGTTTATGAATTGAAATTGTACCCTTGCTTGAGCTTTGAATATGAAGCTTCTTTCTTGAGTAGTAAATAAAATACCTTGATCCCGTGTCTAGAACCAATGTTATGCACAAATGTCAATGCAAGATGCTATGAAACATAAGGCAAGATAACAAAAAGGGATGGGCAAATTTTGGGGTGCTACAGTGATCAGCGCAAAAAACCAGTTCAAATGGTATATGAGTTTGCAATTTATTGTAACAGAGATTTTTAAAAAGGTCAATGACCCAAACGTTACTTAACATAAAGGAGCGAAGCGCTACAACAACAAAAACGTAAAGGACTAACTTGATATTTTAAAATAACTTAAAGGACCTAGACAGTATTTATATATATATATATATATATATATATATATATATATATATATATATATATATATATATATATATATATATATATATATATATATATATATATATATATATATATATATATATATATATATATATATACACACACACACACACACACACACACCATAGGCTTCTTGTAATGAAATACATTTTCCTCGCATAACCGACTCCCTAACCCATTTCTCTTTCCTAAGGGGTTTATCGACATTTTTCATTTTCTTTGAAATAAATAAAATTCGATGGCGACTCTGTTGTACGTTCGAGCGAGCGATGCGCTCGAGTATTTTTCGCGCCGCAACAACATATATATATATATATATATATATATATATATATATATATATATATATATATATATATATATATATATATATATATATATATATATATATATATATATATATATATATATATATATATATATATATATATATATATATATATATATATATATATATATATATATATATATATATATATATATATATATATATATATATATATATATATATATATATATATATATATATATATATATATATATATATATATATATATATATATATATATATATATATGTATATATTAAAATTAAAAACTTGTTTTGATAAAATTGTTTTTTACCGACTCCTTAACCTGTTAAAAATATTAAAAAATAATAATTTGTTTTGATAAAAAAATTAGAAAATTGTTTTTGTTAATTTTGAGGAGAAATTTGGCTAAAATATGTTTTTGTTAATTATAAGGTTGGATGTGTGTACTAGATGGAATGTCACATATATAATGCTTGAGAGTGCTATTAGGTATCTACGTACATTCATTAGCTTGAGTTATAATGATAAAAAGTACAATATTTGTCCAAGCATTGAAGAGTGGGATAGAGTAGAGAACATTTGTAATTCCTTTGCTCCATTTTATAATATTACTAACTTAATTTCTGGATCATCTTACCCAACCTCAAACTTATACTTCATGCACGTTGGATTTATAGAGATGGAATTGAATATAAATTTGAAAAGTCAAGATGATACGATCAAAGATATGGCTAAGGGGATGAAGGAAAAGTTTGATAAGTATTGGAGTGAATATTTTGTTACTCTTGCACTTGGAAATGTTCTTGACCCAACATCAATGTTGGACTTTTTGATCTGTTGCTTTAAGAAACTTGATTCAAGTGGCTATAAAGACAAGGTAAAGAAAGTGAAGGATGTTTTGTATGATCTCTTTTGTGCATATCAAAATAATATGGTTGCAACAAGCTCATCAAGAAATACTCAATCTCACTCTTTTAGCCAACTATTGAGCAAGACATTATTTTTTTAATGGAAGTTTTAATAATAAAATTTATACTCATTATATTACTTTATTTTTCTGTTCAAGCCTAGTTTAAATAGTAATTTTGCATGTCTAGTTTTAGGAATACCATCAAGAAAAGATACAAAAGATTTCAATGATGGCAAGTCCGAACTTGAAATATACCTGGATGAAAAATATTTGGATGATAACGTAGATATTCTTCAATATGGGAAATTAAATACTGTTCGATTTCCTCAACTTGCTATAATGTCTTGTGAAGTTTTAAGTATTCCAATCACAACAGTGGCTTCTGAATCTTCTTTTAGCATTGGAGGTCATATTTTGCATAAGTATAAGAATTGCTTACTACTTAAAATTTTGCAAGTATTAATTTGTACACGTAATTGGTTGCATGATTTTAAAGATGTTCGACCTTCAGGTGAGTTTTAAATTGTAATTAATAGTCTTTGAATATTATTTTCAATTTACATTTGTTTTCAAGTTATTGAGTTATCAGTTAAGTTGTAACATTAACAAGGGCATGCATGCACCACAAGGTGGTAGTTTAGTATTCATCTACTGAATTATAAATAAAAGAACTGAATAGAGAGGCATAAGCATATAAAAACATAACTACTTTACCATTTGTTAATATAATAATTCATAGAAAATAGGCTTCAAAAGATTATCATAGTCTTACTTTCCAGCATTTGTTTTCAAGTTATTGACTTATCGTGTATTATGAATTTCAAATAGTAGAATTGGAGGAGATACAATTGTTGGAGGATTCAGCAAGTGTCCAAGAGATTTGGGCCGCAACATTTTCTACTATATAATTTATTTTGTTATATATTTTGAATTATTAGGTGACTAATTATTTGGTTATGTATGTGTGAATGTATTATATTGTCTATAAAGTTATACTATGTGACAATTGTTGGATTCATCAAGTGTTCATGGGACTTGGCCAAAAAATTGTCTACTAGATCACTTATTTTTATATTTAATTTGAATGGTTAAATAAGTAATTATTTTGTTATGTATGATTGTATTTTATTGTCTCTAAATTTAAAAATTAAAATTATAATATTAAAATATATAGGCGGGTCTGGCCCATCGGGATGCACGACCCATAAGAAACTGGGTCGGGCTCAATTTTGATAGCTCATGAAGTAATCGAGTCGGCCCACTCTAGCCCATTTATAAGTGTTGGTCCATCGGGCTGATGCAGGCTTGGTTGGGTCGGTCCACTTGACAGCTCTATATATAAGGGGCATATCTAGTGAGAATTAGTAAGTTATATTAGAATGTGAGAATAAAAAAAACTCATCAGATTTAAAAAGAAAAGATTGAGATTAAATCGTGGTTTTCACTAAATCATGTGTCCATTAAGAGGAAAGAGAAATCACAATTTAATCTTAACTTTTCCTTTTTAAATCTGATGATTCTTATTCATTCTCACGTTCTCATATAACTTACTCATTCTCACTAGATATGCCCCCATATATATGGGGCATATCTAGTGAGAATGAGTAACTTATATGAGAATGTGAGAATGAATAAGAATCAATAAATTTAAAAAGGAAAGGTTGGGATTAAAATATATTTTTAAATTTTGATTAATGATTTCTCTTTTCTCTTAATGACACATGATTATGATTTAGTGAAAACCTCAATTAAATCTCAACATTTTCTTTTTAAATTTGATGTTTCTTACTCATTCTCATATAACTTACACATTCTCACTATATATATATATATATATATATATATATATATATATATATATATATATAAATATATATATATATATATATATATATATATATATATTTTATATATATATATATATATATATATATATATATATATATATATATATATATATATATATATATATATATATATATATATATATATATATATATATATATATATATATATATATATATATATATATATATATATATATATATATATATATATATATATATATATATATATATATATATATATATATATATATATATATATATATATATATATATATATATATATATATATATATATATATATATATATATATATATATATATAAAGTCAATTTTAGTTAAATAATATTTTATGACATTAGGATACAAAATACTTTTTTTTATGACATTTATTAGTATTTTCCTTATTTAAAACCGTAGCACTATAATACACGTTACTAGTTGGTTTTGTCCTCATCCCATGTAATTAATCTCAATTCTCTTCATCTGAATTTAAAACTTGCACCCCATCCCATGTAATCTCAATTATATTTAAAACCTTGCTGATAGCTAGCACTTTGTAATAAACCAAGCGAGTAGCTAGTTTAATCTCCATGGATTCTCAAGATTTTGACTTATTAGCCCTTGTCTCCCTTTTCCTCTTCATCCCCGTGGCACTAAATATATGGTGGAATCTCAAGAGAAAAGGCTCATCTCCAAACCTACCCCCAGGACCATGGAAGCTACCTGTTATAGGACACATACACCATATAGTTACCTCTACACCACATCGAAAACTAAGTGATTTGGCCAAAATACATGGACCCTTGATGCAACTACAACTTGGAGAAATCTTTGCAGTTGTTGTTTCCTCACCAGATTATGCCAAGGAAGTACTTAAAACCCATGATATTGTATTTGCATCTAGACCTAAAATTGTAGCTGCCGAAATATTATCATATGGAAGCACAAATATTGCCTTTTCACCTTATGGAAATTATTGGAGAAAACTGAGAAAAATATGCACAATGGAGCTTCTCACCCAAAAACGTGTCAGTTCATTCCAGCCATTAAGAGAAGAAGTGCTCACAAATCTGGTCAAAAGGATTGATTCACAGCAAGGGTCACCCATCAACATCACTCAGCTTGTAGCTTCATCAACATTTGCTATTATTGGAAGGGCTGCATTTGGCAACGAATGCAAAGTCCAAGATGAGCTTGCGTCTTTGGGAAATGGAGAAGCAGTTGCAGGAGGCTTTGACATAGCTGAACTGTTTCCTTCAGCTAAATGGCTTCAACTTGTTTCTGGTTTGAGGCCAAAACTTGAGAGGTTGCATAGACAAATTGATGAGTTACTAGAAAAAGTCATCATTGAACATAAAGAAGCAAAGTCAAAAGCAAAACAAGGCCAAGGTGAAGCAGAAGAAGATCTAGTGAATGTTCTTCTAAATTTCCAGGGTGGTAATGAAATTGACCAAGATATATGCTTAACTGACGACAACATCAAAGCTATAATCCTGGTAAGGATAATAAGCCCCTTGAAGTAGGACTTAACTGAGTATTTGATACTTACCCATTATTCTCTTTGAAATAGAGCAATATTATTATTAGCCATGTTAAAGCATGATTTTTCTATAAAAATATTGCAATAGGCCACGATATCAAGGTTTTTGATGTCTGAGCAACCACAATATAATCTGAATTTAGGTCC
The DNA here is from genome assembly GCA_963859935.3 of Lathyrus sativus. Classification (NCBI taxonomy): domain Eukaryota; kingdom Viridiplantae; phylum Streptophyta; class Magnoliopsida; order Fabales; family Fabaceae; genus Lathyrus; species Lathyrus sativus. The sequence continues at coordinate 142,515,239 of OZ012740.1, read as the reverse complement.
GCGCGACCATGGTTTAGAACCTTGTGTTGATGTATTGGATGCATTAGAATATCTCTTTTAGTTGTCTCTTTTGAAATCCTTACATTTTATATTTCAGGACATCTTTGGTGCTGGAGGTGATACATCAGCCTCTACCATAGTATGGGCAATGTCGGAGTTGATAAGGGATCCAAGAGTGATGAAGAAAGCACAACATGAAGTAAGAGAAATCTGTAAAATGAGAGGAAATGTTGGTGAAAACTGCATATATGAACTCGAATATTTGAAGTCTATTGTGAAAGAGACGTTAAGACTACACCCTCCAGCTCCTCTTTTACTTCCAAGAGAATGTGGGCAAGCATGTGAGATAGATGGGTATCATATACCAATCAAAACCAAAGTGATAGTTAATGCATGGGCAATTGGAAGAGATCCTAAGTACTGGTTCGAACCAGAGAGGTTCTATCCAGAAAGATTCATCGGTAGCTCTATTGACTACAAAGGGAGTAATTTTGAGTACATTCCTTTTGGTGCTGGAAGACGAATGTGCCCGGGCATCACATTCGGTTTGATAAATGTTGAGCTAACACTTGCATTGTTGTTGTATCACTTTGATTGGAAGCTTCCCAATGGGATGAAAGGTGAGGATTTGGACATGACTGAGCAATTTGGAGTTACCATCAAAAGAAAAGATGATTTGTATATGATACCCACTGCTCCTATTCCTTCTGTGGTTTGATAAACCATACAAGCAAAAGCTATAAGTTGGTATAACCTTGAATTTGTTGTTCCATATTTACTTTTGAAATAAAGCTTTGTCCATCTTTGTTGGGTCTAGTACCCGGAAATAATATGGTCATCATGTTCCTTGCTAATACAAATTCTTACAAGGCCCATACTAAAATATAGTTATCAACTATCAAAACAATGCAACTATGCAAATCACTTGGTAAACACTTGCCTTTTCTGCGACTGTGGTCCATGTTTGAAGAATGAAAAAGTTAGTGTTACGTGAAAAGGTATCAATTTATAGCTAGTGTATATAAAAATGCAAGTATAGATTAGAGTGAAAATCAAAGTTAAAAGGTGAATGTTCCACGGTGGAAATCTGTATACTAGCCAAAATTAGTGAACCATTAAGGTGAGAAAGAAAAAGTGTGCCTTAATTGTGTGATTAAAAGAAATTTAAAATGGTGTTAGAAGGTGAAGAGAGAAGGTGGACACTAAACAGCTTAACATATTGTCTTATTCATGTGCACAACCTTCGGTCATAAAAAACACAAACTACAAATATAATATTTCGGGTCAGCGAAAGACTCAAGAAAGAAGACCCAATTGTAAAGTTCAATCTAGAATACTGACACATCAGATAGATGGACAAGTAGGACCTCATTGAAAGGTCGGACATCTGATCACGACTACTGATACATCGTCCACCTTTAAATCCAATCAAACAATTTTCCACCTTACACATTGGGTTAGACTGAAGCAAATTTAACATACGGACGATAAAATAAGGCTCTATCATGGGCACTTGAATGTGTGCACTTGAACAACACAATTGAGGAGATAATTAAGATGGGGAGATTAACCTTTAATACCCAAGAGGACGGTTGAAAATATGATCATGGACGAAAAAAAAGAATATAAGAGGCGAGATGTGACACTAAGAAAGAAGTGATCCCCTCGCCGAGAGAAGGTATCCCATAAAAAGACAATTAAAGTTGTGACTGAGACTAAAGAAAAAAAGAACAACATTGAAGAAGGATAAGAAAATTGAAGATGAAATTGTCAATAAATATCATCCATTACGAGAGTTCTTCCTTGACCAAATAATCTCTCTAAAGGGACAATCAAAAGAAGGATTATTGAGTTGGTGACAATTAGTAATCAAGGATGAATGGTCTCTAAGGGGATACTAAAAAGACTCATTTTTAGATTTAGGGATAGCGAGAAGGTTCTCTAATTTATTTTAATATTTTAATTAAATATTAGGATATTTGATTTTGCTTGTGGTATAACTTATTTTGATTAATGGTGTTATTTTTTTTGATTTGGATGTTATAAGGGTATTTTGATAATTTAGTAAATTACTAAAATAGTTGAGTTTGACTGCATGTGTTTTAAAAATTAGAATTATTGATAATAATTAGTTAGTTTTTAGATATTTAGTAATAATAGAAATAATTAGATTTTTAGGAATTAATTATAATATTTTAATTAAATATTTATTTAATAAAAATATTTATTTAATTGGGATGTGTTAAAATAATTATTTAAAAATAACATGTGCAGTAATATTTTATTTAACATTTTATTTGATATGGACTAATTATTTAATTGGGATTATTTTATTAATAATAAAAAAGGAAACGTATATTAACGTTAGAATTTTTAACATTAACATTTGAAAGTGTGGGAGTAACTTGGGGTTGAAATATTAAAATAAGATTTAATAATAACAATAATAATAGTAAGTATCTAACGATAATTTTTTTTTACGTAATTTTAGAATATTATTGTGAGTTAAGTTGGGATATATAGTAATCAGGATTGTCTCAACTCTTAGGCGAGTAAAACCCTCGCTTTAGGCCCCAATTTTTCTTATTTACGTAGTATATTTATAGAACCAAAAATTACATATAAATATGACATCAATCATACATTGTGGTTTTTAAATTCTAAGAAAAAAATTCATTTTTGTGTCAAAAAAAGTTTACCGATGATTATTAATTAAAATAAATAATTAATTATGTTAATTACATTGCTCAATTATCATTCTCGATTTTTACACCCTATACGTTGCAATTTTTAAGCTTTAGCCTTTAAAATTTTTATTCCATCTTTATTAACATTATTATTCACTTCACACTTTTATACGTTAGTGCACACATTGTCTTTCTCTCTTCCTCTTTTATGGTGTGATTGGTTTAGAGAACAAATTGAAAAGAAAAAAAGACGTGAGAAAGGGTATTAGAAGAGAGGAAAAGATGATAAATGTACTAGATTTGACGTATTGTTTCTTATAAAAGAAAGAGAAGAAAAATAGAAGAGAGAGAAGTGTGTTTAACTTTTAAAAAGACAAAAATATTATTAAATTAAATATAAATATTTTATTATAAATGCATTTTTTTAAATATTAATATATATTCATGCAATTTATTAATATATGATTTTAAAACAAAGTAAAATGTAATAATATTTTTTATTAAAACATAAAATATAAAAATTTGTTTTTATTTCACATGTTAGAATTTAACATTTATTTAAAAAAAAAACTTATCAAATCATCATATAAAAGAATACATTTAAACTTTAATTTTAAAATAATATAATTTTTATAAACATGATTATTTTAAAATAAAAATTAATTATTTTTCACAAATATTAAATTAAACAAAAAATTTCAATCAAAATTAATGGAGTATTACAAATAAAGGTGAATTATTCAAAGGGAGAAAATGAGAGAGTCTTCATTCATTCTTCTTTCTTCGCATGGCAAGAGAGAAAGAAAAATGTTTTTCTTTCTCTCTTTTGTCTATTTTTCTTTAAATCAAGCCGAGGAAATACTCTCTCTCTCTCTCTCTCTCTCTCTCTCTCTCTCTCTCTCCAAACTCATTTATATTAATCTCACCCTTACTCCTAGTTTCATAATTTTGATATAGCTGTATAGATAATTAAAATTCTTAACCATTTCAACTCAAATTTGTTGCTAAGATTTAATCCTTGTTGTGTTGATGTTGTTAGGATTGTTAGATTTTGGTTTCTCTTTTCTTTCTGATTTTTTTCAAATCAAGTGAGTTATGATTTAAAGAAATATGGCGCAATGATATGGTTGAGATCGTCTTGAAAAGATGCATAAAATAAAACCATTATGAACTTCAATGGTTATCGTTGGATGGATCCACGATTTTTTGCAAATTCCTTTGATTTTGAAATGGCTAGAGGTTGAAGATGATGACCTGACATCATCTGACCGTCCATGCCTTACAATTGTTTTAATTTGGTGCCTCTGACTTTTATTAAATTTGTGTGGTTGAGTTGACTTAGGTCTATCATAGACGCACACTTTTGGATCATTGGATCAGCCACGTCATTTAATGAACTCAGATCCAAAGCATCTAGTTTTTTCTGTTTTATTTTCTTTTTCTAATTTTTTTTAAATTCATTTTATTTTCAGAAATTCATAGAAAATTCATTTTTAATCAGAAAAATACCAAATTAATTTCTAAAATTTCCTTTTATTTTTCTCTTTCTGATTTTTATTTTTGTGCATTTTTATTTTTCCATTTGCTATTTTTCTTGAATTTTAATTTGTTTGAGCCAATTTTATTTAGTTTAAAATTGTTTTTAGGCATTTTAAAATTATGAGAAAAGTATTATATGATCCTATAATGGTTTTGAACCTAAGGTGATTTTTTTGGATTTTTATTTCTGGTTTTTCTATTTTCCATGTATTTTTTATTTATTTGATTAATTTTAATTGGTTTAAAATTATTTTTGAGCCATTTAAAATTATGAGGAAATTAGTACATGATCCTATGATGGTTTCTGACCTATGGTGATATTCTTGGATTTTTATTTGTGGTCTAACTATTTTCCATCCTTTTTTAGGTTTTATTTGCCTTTTTATTTTGTTTTTAATTGATTTTAATTTACAAAATTGAGGTGATGTGGTTTTTATTCATGTTTGAGTATTTTTTTTGTCCCTCTTCATGACATTTGAGTGTTTGATGTTTGTTTGATAGTTTTTCCTCTTGTATGTTTGATTTGATGTTTGAATTCTTCTTGAGGCATGTTTGGTTTCCACTTGTGTGACTTCATTTGTATGATCTTGTGTGTGCATGTTTAAATGTAATTTGTTTGATCATGTGAATGTTGTGATCTCTTCTTGCTCATGTCATGTTCTTATGGTTTGCCCTTATGGGATGTTTTGTTTACATGCTTGTATGATTTGGTGTTGTCTTGTATATGGATGGGATGCATGATTGTTTTCTTGTGTGCTCTTATTTTAATCATTGATATGACTTGAGTATGACATGGTGTGCTTGTTGCCCTACCTTGCTTCTTATGCCATTTTGCTTCATCTCATCTTGCTTTGTGTTGGTGAATGTTTGATGTTTGTTGATGATGATGTTTGTTTTGCTTGAGATTGAAATGAATGTGCTTGTGGTTTGTTAATGACTTCTTGTTTGTCCATGTTTTATTCTTCTTTCTTCTTCATCTTTCTTTTCTTTTTGGAACTTGTTTAAGTTTCAGACTTGTTTTCATTTGTGATTGATTTGATTAGTGTTTACTTGTGCTTGCTCACATGATCCCTTAGGATTCCTAGTCCCTCTGTTTAAGATGGGAGGAGGATAGACATTAGGCTTTCAATCCTTTACATGATAACATTTAGGATAGTCCCTTCTTTACTTCAACTCTAGGTCCATCATTTGTATGATAACATTAGGTAGACTTCCTTTTTATCCTAACCTTAGGACCATTTTGTATGACAACATTAGGGTTTTCAGTTTCCCTTTAGTGTTTTCTTTGTGTCTTCTCTTCTCATCTCAAATAATTTTAAGACACTTAATAAATAATGATGAACATTGCATGCCACGAGCCTTAAGTATATGGGAAATGATGAGTAGGGGGTTTCTCCTCACTTGTCTAGAGTGTTTAATGTGTGCCATTTGGGTGATATACGATGCATTCGCTCTTATGTCATAGTTTTTAGTGCTACGTGAATCTCAAACAAATTCAATTCACTTTCGTTCTACCGCAAACAGGCGTCGACCCTAACTGCTGGAATGTGAATACTTAACCAACCAGTGGTCTAGTTACCTGAACTACGTTTGCTTTGATTTCTCATACCAGATAAGGATACGTAGGCACAAGACGATGATGTCTTGGTGAGCAACCTTCCCCCATCACCCGTAGTTTTCTGAACTACGTTGACTCTGACTTTCCCATTGCACGAGGGAATACGTAGGCATAGGGCGACGATGTCCTATCGAGTCTCTTTTTTCTTTTCCCTTCTCCGTTTAGTAGTAGCTTTTAGATAACTCACCCCTTTTGATAGATAACAAGAAGATCCCGTTGAGTACAACGGACGTGAGGGGTGCTCATACCTTCCCCTTGCGTAACCGACTCCCGAACCCAAGATTTGGTTTCGATGACCTTGTCTTTTCCCGTTCTTTTAGGTTTTCTTCGGTCGTTTCCTTTCCCTCTTTTTGGGATAAATAACGTTCGGTGGCGACTCTTTTGTTTGTTTTCGCCGGCTCTTTTCGCAGTTGCGACAGCTGACAACTCTGTTGGGGACAATTCGAGTTCCCTATGCGATTCAATCCTAGCGTTTGTCTGTGTTGTATCTTTGAGGTGTTTACTTTTGTGCAGTTATTTACTTATATGTACATTATTTGTTGTATAGTATTACATCTGCATCTTTATTGTTATGCTGATGTTGTTGTGTTGTTAGGTGGGTTGTTCCATGAGAGATAAGCCCAATACCCAGGCTTGAGTGCACACATAGGATTAGTGTGGATAGTAGTATGGACTTACATGGCATTTAGTCACGCAAAAGTTCGCGCGAAATTCACGTCCAAACGAGGTTTTATTTGGAGACATTTTATCCTGCGCACTCAGGGCAGTTGATGGGGTGTTGAATTAGAAAACTAACGACTCTGGAGACCGTTCATTGGGAATTCAGTTGAGACCTCCTTGATTGACCATGATGCCATTGTTACTCGACCTGAGTGTCCATGATACTGATGACCTTCATAGGATGTCGTACCTTTCAAGACTAGAACCTACATGTGAGAGTGAAGGGTTTTACAGGAAACTTTAACCTTCAACCAACCCGGTTTTCTTGTTTTCTCATCAGTACGGACTTATAATCTTGGATGTTGTGGTATTCTATGGTTTTTTGGTTTTTTGGTTTTCTTATCGGAGCAGAACTCTGGTCTAATTCAGTAACAAACACAACATCTTTTGACGCATTGATCCTTTTCTGCATTTGCATACTCATTATCATCTTTGCATTGCATGTGTATGTGTTTCAGGTTTTCATTTCTCCTTAGATTCTAGTCCTGGTTTTCTTTGAAGATGGAAGTAGAGAGGAAGAAGACTATTTTGTACAAGTTTCCTCTACTGGATCTTGGAACTTTATTTGGTCTCATTGTTATGGCTGATCTGGGAACTCTTGAGGTGTTTAGAAGTGTCTATAGGAGAATTCTGAGCCTTGTCCGTAAAGTCACAAGTTATGAGCAAAGAGACATCCTTACTTTGCTGCAATTCTATGATCCTCCACTGTGTTGTTTTACCTTCCCGGATTATGTTCTAGTTCCTACATTGGAGGAGTTTGCTTTTATCCTAGGGATCCCAGTCCAGGATAAAGTATCGTTCTTTCATTCAGAAGAGGAGCCTGATTTGGAGAAGCTTGCAGCCGCTCTTTATTTGAGCGCATATGAGTTGGTAGGAAGTGTGGTTACTAGGAATGAAATCTCTGGCTTTACTTTGTTTTTCTTGGTGGATAAAGCCCAGAAGTACGCCAAAGAGGCTTGTTGGATGGTTTTTAGCGCTATCTTGGCTATGTGCATCTATGGTATTGTAATGTTCCCAAACATACCTGACTTGGTGGATATGGACGCTTTCAGTATCTTCGCATCTAGAAATCCTGTACCCACTCTCCTAGGAGATTTGTATCACTTAATACATTACAAGAATGAAAGGAAAAGATGGAAGGATGTTTCTTGATGTACCTCCACTATTCCATAAATGTTTTATTGATCATCTTCCTCGCACATGAGCTTTCTTTGACTTGAGGAATACACATGAGGGGTCTCAGAGGCTTATGGGTTTAACTGCTAATGACATTACTTGGTTTAACCAAGATTTGCATGGTGTGGAGATTGTTTCTAGCTGTGGTAGTTTTCCCAATATACCTTTAATAGGGAGAAAATGAGGAGTTAATTATAACCCTTCTCTCGTTGTTAGACAATTTGGGTATGCACTGAGAGGACCTCCAAAAGATGAAGAAGTACAAGAATCTATGTACTTTACCGTTGTAGCTAGTCCTGATGTTCTGGCCAAGGTAGTTGAAGCATGGGGAAAGGTTTATAGGAAGGGAAAGATTTCTTTAGGAAAGTGTGATTGCAAAGTCTATGACCTTTACTTAGAGTGGATTCATAGGAGGGTTGAGAAAATTTTGTTGTCGTTTCCTGTTGAAAAACACTTATATCCTCTGATGATTGAAGAGCCTATGATAGTTGATATTCAGAGATATGATAAGCTTCGGATAGAGCAAGAAGATTTGCGTAAGGAAAATGAAGAGCTGAAAAGAGAGATCAGTCAATTGAAACGTGACAAGAATGAAGATGTTTACCTAGCTAGAGTAAAGACAGAAATATTGGCTAAGGTGGAAAAGGAGTTGGTTGAAGAGATTCGGGTACGAGGACGAGTGGGCCAAGATTTGAAACGTATGGATACCATCCTAACGCATAAGAAGAAAGAACTAGTTAGAGCTTATTTAGAAATATCTAAGTTCAAGGATCAGTGGAACGCTACATTGACTGCCAACAAAGGAAGAGAGAATGAACTTCGTAGACATATTGACCATTTGAAGACACAACTCAAAGTCAAAGGAAAGGAAATTTCAGTAGAATCATCCCGTTGGTATGCAAGTGATCAGAGGCTACAGGAAACCTTGTCAGCGTTTGAGAAGCTCAAGGTGAGAACAAAATTGAAGAGACCAAGACTTGAAAATGCCTTTGGAGAAGATGTTTGAGAGGACTATGTTCAGGGATTGAGAGATGTCATCTGCAGGAGGGATCTCCTTATCCAGGAGTTGGTTGCAAGACCTAAGCATCCAGATAAAAAGGAGCTGTTAGAGGAAGCTCAGACTTGGTACAAGGCCTACAGTAGTTAAAGGGTGTCTGATGATGTCTCTTATCTTTTCTCCTTTCTTGTATCTTGACCGTCACCAGATTTGTTGGATAAGGTCATGGGCTTGTACAATTGTATTCCCTATTGATGATGTGTATACATTGACTTTTATTCTCATTTTATTTATGAGATGGTTTTCTGGTTCTTCCTTTTATCTATATTGTTTTGTTTTTATCTATGAAACTAGAATCGATGGGGAGATCTTCTCAGAACATATACACATGTTTTCATTTTGCATTATCATTTTAATTTGCATAGCAGGTGTTCTTGGAGCTCCTAATCTTATGTCTCTTCCTGGTTTTCTTCAACAGTTAACATGATTGCAGATTCAGTTTTCCACAGATATCCTACGAGAGAAAATCAACGGAGAATTATGGATCAAGTGTAGCATGACTTACAGAAGGTCAAAGACAGAATGACACAATTTATGGAGATGAAGCAAAGTGTGGCCAATGGGCAAGAGCAACTGAGAACTTTGGTTCATCCGCTAATAGCACGGGTCAATGGTAATGGTATTCTGCATGGAGGGACAATTGTTATTCCCCCTCCAGTTGATGGCAATATTCCTCATGGCAACGGTGTTTCGACAATTATTAACCCTTCAGATAGAGGTAATCAGGGTGGAGTTCATGGCATTGGGACTAGCGTATATGTTGTTCAGAGAGTTGGTGGTTCCCAATGGGAAGAATACAACCAAGATGATGTGTTCTCAATGAGAGACTTGGATGTGGGGCTACCCACAAAAGCTAATAAGAGATTTAAATTGATTGAAGAAAAGATGAAAGCCTTCGAGAACCAAAACTCTTTGGGACTCGATATGTCTGATCTGGGACTGGTGCCAAGGGTTAGGATTCCTCCAAAGTTTAAAGTACTAGATTTTGATAAGTACAAAGGGACAACTTGTCCCAGAGTACATCTCAGAGCTTATTTCAGGAAAATGTCTACATATTCAGATGACGAGAAGTGATTTATACATTTCTTTCAGGATAGTCTGTCAGGTCCTTCTTTGGAGTGGTATATGGGTCTAGAAAGGACATATATAAAAAGTTGGAGAGAATTTGGAGAAGCGTTTATGCGTCACTATCAGTACAACAGTGACTTGGCACCAAATAGGGTGCAATTGCAAAATATGTCACAGAGAAACAACGAGGGGTTCAAAGAGTACGCCCAGAGGTGGCGAGAGTTAGCAGCTAGAGTGAAACCTCCAATGGTGGAGCATGAGCTAATTGACATGTTGATGGAGAATTTTCCAGGAACATATTATGAAAAATCAATTGGATGTATGTCAGAGAGCTTTTCAAATTTGGCGATGGCAGGAGAGAGGGTAGAGAACAGTATAAAGATAGGAAAGATACCAAGTGGAGCAGGATCTTCATCATGAGGGATGAAGAAGCCATACAACGGAAACACAAATAACGGAAAGGGAGATGCGAATGCAATCTCATCCTATAGAGGTAAAGGCCGGACACAACATCAGCACCAACAACAAGTTGCTAGTATAGCTATTTCGGTTATGCCGCAGTAACAAACTAATGCACCTCATCGTTACTAGGACAAGGGAAGGATGGCCAACAAGAAATTTGAGACACCCTATATGCCTTATTCTCAGCTTTTGCAGCATTTATTACAGTTACAGCTTATCCAGTAGAGAACTTTGGCACCACTCACTAGTGCGCCTCCGCCATGTTATGATGCAAACGCTAGGTGTGAGTTCCACTCTAGAGCTCCAGGCTACAATATTGACAATTTCAAAGCGTTTAAGCATAAGGTTCAAGATTTACTAGACTCAAAAGCAATCAATTTCACCAATGAAACCCCCAACGTAAATCAGAATCCAATACCAAACCATGGGGTGGCCAGGGCCAATGCTATTATTGAAGGAGAAAGGCCGAACTTGATAACTGATGTTGCAGAATTGAAGACCCCTTTGAGCTTCATAAAAGATAAATTGTTAAAGGGAGGTGTATATCCGGGGTGTTCAGAAGATTGTTTAGAATGTGTTGTGCAGCCAGAGGGTCGCAGTTCTTTAAGAAGTCATATTCAGAGTTTGATTAATAAAGGCAGTTTATAGTTTGACATTGTCATAGGAGAAGAGTTGATTGATGAGGGTAATAATGAATAGGATGAAGTCACAATGATTTCAATTTCATATCGGACAATCAATATCTCAGTGCCACCAAGGCCAGCTCCGGTTATTATTACCACTCCAGGACCAGTATCTTATGAAAGCACCAAGGTCATTCCCTTGAATTATGAGGCAGAGGTGTTTTGCAATGGATAAAAACAGGAGTTGATGGGGTCACCATATGGAGGTATTTCAGTTGAAAACATCATCGGAACAGGAGGAGTTACCAGGAGTCGCAGGATTTTCTCTCCGCCAAGAATTAGTGTTAATAAAGGTAAAGGAAATGATGTGGTAGAAGAAGACGTTCAACAACAAGTTAATAAATATTCTTTTATAAAGGATACTGAAGAGTTCATGAGGCTTATCTGTAAAAGAGATTACACGATTGTAGATCATTTGCACCAGACGCCATCAAAGGTTTCTATTTTATCGCTGTTATTGTGCTCGGAGGCACACCGGAATGCGCTATTGTAAATTCTGAATTCGCCATTTGTGCCGCAAGAGATTTCGGTGAACTAGCTAGAAGGAGTGGTAGCTCATGCGAATGTTGGTAATGGTCTAGGTTTTACAAACTTGGATTTGACTCCTGCCAAGAGGAACCATAATCATGCTCTACATATATCTATGGAGTGTAGATGGTCTCTGTTGTCTCATGTCTTGGTAGACACAGGGTCATCCCTTAATGTACTACCAAAGAAAGCTTTGATGAAACTGAATACTCAAGGGCTGATATGTACGCCAAGTGATTTAGTTGTGAGAGCTTTTGACGGATCTAAGAGATCAGTGTTTGGTGAGATCACTATGCCCATACAGGCGAGGCTAGAAAATTTTGATGTAATGTTTTATATCATGGATATCCAGCTAGCTTACAGTTGTTTGCTCGAAGGACCTTGGATACACTCTGCTAGGGCAGTTACTTCAATGTTGCATCAGAAATTTAAATATATGATGGAGGGGAAAGTGGTTATTGTCTGTGGAGAGGAAGACATCATATTGAGTCAAATATCATCTTTTAAGTATGTAGAAGTGGATGGAGAAATCCATGAGACACTTTGCCAAGATTTCGAAACTGTGCAAATTCAGGAGAAGCCACCTATAAAAGCCAAAGGCCCAGAGGTCTCGATGTCGTCATTTAAGGAAGCCCGTGATATAGTGAAATTTGGGTCTTCCCAGAAATGGGGCCAGGTACTTGATGTTCCCGCTAAGCACGACAAGTTCAGTTTGGGGTATAGTCCCTCTTTTCTTCAAAGGATCCTCCAAAGTACAAAGGACCTGTTCGATTTACCAGCGGTGGGGTTATATACGACAGGGTAAATGTTGTTGGCAAGGACGAAGGAGACAACGACTGTGATATGGATGCTTGGATTCGTCCATGTGTCCCTGGGCAGAAGCTTTACAACTGGAACATGGAGGAAATCATCCACATCACATCAAAAGAGTAATTTCTACTTTTGTTTTTGTTTATGATTAGTCCTACCTTCTGCCCAAGGCGTAGTGACTTATCTTGTAGGGCCCTATTTTAACATTTTAAAGTTATCATGAATAAAAGGCATCCCTTTTTCATTCAAATGTTTTGATCCCTGTTTTTTCTTCTTTTTTTTACATTAAAATATAAAAATGGCAATGTGTTTTGTGTTTGCTTGCATATCATAATCAGCATTAAACATCAATCATGCATGTTTCACATCTCAGATACCATCGATCCTGATTTGGCTATGGCTCGCTATGATTTCGATAATCCCATTTATCAAGCTGAAGAAGAGGCTGATGAAGATTATGATCTACCTGAGGAACTGGCCAGGCTTCTAAAGCAAGAGGAAAGGGTTATTATGCCTCATTAGGAAAATATTGAAGTCATCAATCTGGGTACTGAAGATGAGAAAAAAGAAGTCAGAATAGGGGCTGTATTAGAAGGTGATGTCAAGAGAAGACTAGTTGAAATGCTCCGTGAGTATAAAGATGTCTTCTCTTGGCCTTATCAAGATACGCCAGGGTTTATAAGTGGTGCATCATCTACCTCTTAGAGAAGAATGTCCGCCCATGAAGCAGAAGTTGAGAAGGACCAGACCTGATATGGCAATCAAGATCAAAGAGGAAGTCCAAAAGCAGTTGGATACTGGTTTTCTTGCTGTTACTAATTACCTTCTGTGGGTCGCTAATATTGTTCCTGTACCCAAGAAGGATGGAATGGTCAGGATGTGTGTTGATTATCGGGACTTGAATAGAGCAAGCCTGAAAGACAATTTCCCGCTCCCCCACATTGATGTGTTGGTTGATAACACTGCTCAGTATTCTGTGTTTTCCTTCATGGATGGCTTCTCTGGGTATAACCAAATCAAAATGGCCCCAGAGGACATGGAGAAAACTACTTTTATCACACCGTGGGGGACCTTTTGCTATAGATTTATGCCTTTTGAATTGAAAAATGCAGGGGAATCTTATCAGCGGGCGATGGTGACTCTCTTTCATGATATGTATCATCATGAGGTCGAAATATATGTTGATGATATGATTTCGAAGTCACAAACGAAGAAAGAACATCTGGCCAATCTTATGAAACTGTTTGAAAGGTTAAGGAAGTTCAAGCTAAGGTTGAATCCTAACAGATGCACCTTCGAGGTGAGATCGGGAAAGCTGCTGGGTTTTGTTGCACCCTAAAATTTGCCCAACATTTCTTTACCTAGCTTATGTTTCATTTCATTCACATTAGCATTATCATTTGCATTTCATTGACATGTATGCAGGAGATCAAGAGGTATGATTACCAATTGAGAGCTATACAAGACTATGAAGCTAGCTAAGAAGGTTATTCAAGTGTTCAAGGGTTGATATCCTTGTCAGAGAAGTTAAAGGATTCTCAGAGTGAGTGGTTGAAACCAAGGTTATGTGCCTCCCAACTTGAGAGTTGTGGGAAGTCATCAGATGATTCTGAAGCCATGGAGTTAGACTTGAGGTCTTGAGATAGCTCATGAGAAGTTTTGAAGGTCACTTTGAGGCCTAGACAGGTCATGCTGCAAGATTAAGAAGCCTTAGCCAGGAGTGGTGCAATTAGGGTTTGACTGGGTCAACTCTAAGTCAACTGATGATTTGAACAAGGTTGAGACCTAATCCAAGAGCCATGTGATCATGGATTGATACATTGAGGTGTTCTAAGGATGATTCCAAGGTCAACTCATCATGATTGAAGAGCTTGAGAAGTTGCAAGCTAGGGTTTCTAAGGCTTGACAGTGTAAAATCCCCTAGTTTGACCCCTATCTTCAAGGCAATTTAGCTGAAGATGTGATTGTCATCTCATCTTTCCCCCAACATGAATGTTGTAGAGCTTGGTCTTAGCTTTAATATGAGTGCTAGAAGTCCTTGACAGGATTTGTAGAACTCAAGTTATGACTTTGACAAGTTACAGGTCATCTAGGGTATGTGAGTTTGGGAGCTTGAAAGTTGTCCAACTTGTATGAAACTTTTGGCCTAGAAGTATGATTCCTATGAACTTTTGGTCAACATGAATGTTGTTCCTTATCCTCTTATCTTTATAGAGAGTACTAGAAGTCCTTGATAGGATTTGTAGAACTCAAGTTATGGCTTTGACAAGTCAAGGGCATTTTGGTCATTTGGAGATTATAGGTCATTTCAACCATAAGGCCATAACTCCTATTTCCAAGCTTCAAATGGGAAAATGTTCAACATCAAACTTATTCAAAATGATGTTTTAAGGCTAGTCAAGAGATCATGAGATGTTAGAAATGCTTGTAGCTCAAAGTCACCAAAATGGCCTAAAATAAGGGTGAATTTCAAATGAACCAAAGATGGAAATTGGTATTCTTGACCTACATGTCCAAACCAAGGCATGTAATATATCATTTTGACTCTAAAACACATTTTAAGAACATTTGTTTAGCCACATTTTTGAATTGAAGTTTAATTTGTGGACTTGCTTTGAAAAGTAGTTACTTACATCTTAAGTAACCATTGCCAAACCTAAATTCAAGGCATGATCAAGGTCCCTTGCAAGCCAAACACTTCCAAAATGTCATGAGGGGAGAAATTGGAAGGAATTGAGAGGGATTTCAAGCTGTTAGCAGAATGGAGCATACCATGGCATGAAAGTGAACTTCTCATGACATGAGAGATTGAACTTCTCATTAGAAGGATCTAGAGGTTTCTAGATCATCCACACATGTTCTATATATTGAGTAGGGGTGATCCAAGGCCAAGGTTGGTGATGATTGAGAGAGAAAACTGAGCTTGCACTTTGAACTTTCTCATTGCAAATCCAAATCGGTTACAAGGTTAGAGGCCATTTCAATCCCAGAAATTGATCTCAATAGCTTG
This sequence comes from Lathyrus sativus, assembly GCA_963859935.3. Taxonomy (NCBI): domain Eukaryota; kingdom Viridiplantae; phylum Streptophyta; class Magnoliopsida; order Fabales; family Fabaceae; genus Lathyrus; species Lathyrus sativus. The sequence continues at coordinate 142,499,881 of OZ012740.1, read as the reverse complement.
CTCTGAGGTTGGTGATCAATTCCAGATCAAATTCAAGGCACTGTGGTGGAAGAATCGTGAAGTAGCCATTGGAGAGTGAAGCTTGCAACTCAGAATCCGATTTGATAATTCAAGAAGATTCAACTCTTTTCTTTGCATACAGAAGATTGATTGTGATTCAATGAAGGATTCTGCAAGTTCTTGAAGGCTGATTTGAAGATTCAACCCTTCTGTTTGCTCAAGTTTACCAGGTATGCAACTCTTGTGCTATAGCTTAAATTAGGTAGAATTAAGATGAATTGTTATGGTAGATGCATAGTAGAATGGTGTAGGAAGATTTCTGGATCATCAATTTGGAGATTAGTGACCAGTTAGGGTTCATGGAATTTTCGGTTGAGATTGTTATTCTTGGATTCTTGAACTGTTAGCATGATTAAATGGCATAGGAAGATTCCTTGTGAAAATTGGGGTAAGATTCATGTCGGGACCTCTTGGAATGGAGGCCTGTGGAGAGAGTTAGGGTTGGGGACAATGACCGGAGCACCACCGGCAACGGCCATGGCTGCACGCGTGTTTCAGGATTTCAAATAAGGAAGATGACTTTAGAGCCATTGGATGGGGCTGAGACCTTTGACCAGATGAAGATATAACGGCCACACATGCTTCAAATTTTGTGAAGAGTCTGAACTTTAATGAAACGCATCGTTTCATTTAGTTGCTGATTTTGGGCTTAGGCTGTTACTTGTTACCTGCACCCCCCTTATGGCCCAATTGCTTGAATGAACGGATTTTCATTGTTATCTGCACCACGCGCTTGGTTATTTTATTTTGATTTTCTTTATTTTTTTAATTTTATTCATGGTTCTTGATAAAATCATAAAAAATGGAAAAATAATTCAATTAACCCCATTCTTTTTGCATTGGATTCATGATTGAATCTAGTATTTTTTAGATAAACAATATTTTTATTTCATGCATTTCCTGATTTTATGGGAATTTTCACATTTTAATTGATATTAAAATAGTCATGCTTGATGCTTGATGTTGTGGAATTTTGTGTGATCATGCGATGATGATTTTGATCTTGAGTTTTTGAATGTGGCTAGCATAGATATGCATGATCCCCATAGATTTTTCTCACATTTTTGTGATGAATATAAGTGGTAGTTTAGGTTGAAACCTTAGAAGCTCCATTTTTAGGGTTTATGGTTGATACATTTGGATTTAGGACTTAATTTTAGGACTTAATAGATGATTTAGTCCCTGGTTTTTGTATGAGGCATTCTTAATTGAATTAGGATCCCTTAGGAATTTTTGTAGAAATTTATAATATAGTTTACTATTTTTGATTGATTTTAGTTTAGGTGCTAACTTTGGATGACTCTAATGCACTAATTCCACTAGATTAACTTCTTTAGTTCCCTTAGATTAGGGTTTTGTTTTGCTTGCTCTTGGATGACGATGAAGACAAGTTGAAGATGCATTGGATTGCTTGAAGAGGCTTGGATGTGAAGATCTTCCCTTCTTGTGGTGTAGTTTTGATTAGATTAAGATTAGGGTTTGTAGGCAGAGCTTCTAGATAGTTCTCTTCCTTCAAAAACATGGATGATTGATCACTTCCATTCTTCCCTGTGATGAAAGGTCCCTTTGTAAAGGCCTCATACCTCCTTTGGTAGGATGTGTGGCTCTTTGAAAATTGGTAGAACCTTTGAGGGTCCCTTTCTCTGATGACAGGATGCTCAGTGGTGACCTTTGGTCTTCACTCTGCAACCAATCATCCCAACTTTGCTCTTGATAGATGAATCTTTCTCCCTTGCTAGAGGATGAAGTTCCTTGCTTGAAGAAGATTGAAGGATGGAGTTGATACTTCTTTGTGTTTGAGGATTACTCTGAGAAGCTGAAGCTTGCAGATGAAGAGGACTAAGTTGATACTGGTAAAGAAGAGAGAGTTGAAGACCAAGTTGATACTTGTGAAGAGGATCCAATTGAGATTGAGTGAAGAGCTAAGGCTTGAGGAATGAAGAACAAGTTGATACTTATGTTTAGTGTGTTAGAAGTCTGGAGAAGCAAGTTGATGCTTGCTATTGAAGATGATAGCCTTGAAGGGTGGGTGAAGTCTGATGACTGAGTTGCTGTCAGAGAGTTGCTTTGCTGTTTAGTTGTAGAAGCTGTTGATCTATTTTCTTTACTGTATTGGTGTGACTTGTTTGATTTGCTTGATGCATTAGAATAAGTCCATATCTAGATTGATTTAAGCTAGGAGCATGATTGCACTAGAGGTTGAGTTGCTCCCTCTGCTTGTATTTTTACTGTGTGGCTTTGCTTGCAGGTATTCGGTAGAGCCCTGCTCCCTTGCCTATGTGGTTTGTGTTGCTTGATAGCATTTCATTTCCTCTGTATGATTGCAGTTATTATTGTATTTTTGCTTGATATCATATTTTTATTTCTCCTGTATGAATGCAGTTATTCATATCTGGCTTGAGGTTGAGATGAGCTTGTGGAGGCTGATGCCCCACACACATTTCCTCCCTCACTTGCATTGCATGCATTTTATAGTCGTTTACTGTTTACTGTTTAAGCTGATGCTTTATCTGTTTCCGTTTATCATTGACATGATCCCCTAGGAATCTCACTTCCTTTGATAAGGAAGTGATGATAGAACCTTAGGTTGAAACCTATGTATGATAACTTCTAGGAGTTCCCTGTTTCAAACCTCAACCATAGGATGAATCCTTGGCATGACAACATTAGGACTTGACAGTCTCCCCGTAGTTGAACCTGTTCGTTCTCTCTTCTCATCTCAAAACAAATTAAAATACAGTAATAAAGGTTAACTGACGTCGTACGTTACGAGCCTTAAGCTATCTGAGAAAGGATTGTTGGAGAGTTTCTTTTCAACAGTCTGGATGTTTAGTATGGCGCCCTTTGGGTGACGTGCGACACATTCACTCTCAGGTCATAGTCTCTAGTGCGATATTAGTTGCGAACATCTATAAAAAACAGTTCTTTCGTAAAAGACAGAAAACAAAATTCAAACCTTTTTGCCCCGTGGGCCCATAATTCAAAGGAAAGCTTTTCTGAAGAAAAGAGTGTCGTTAACTCCCATTTCTACCGCAAACGGTAACGCTTAAGTCTCCAAGGGTCGAGCTGCGTATACCAAACTGCTGGAACTGTTTGTTAACCCTACTCGATAAAACAGATGAATCTGAATTCCCGTAATCCGTATTATCCCGAACTATGTAAGCTCTGATCTCTCATACCTGTTGAGAGTATGTAGGCACAATACTGACGTATTGGCGAGCCACCTTCCCCGTAACCCGTAGTTAGCCGAACTACGTTGACTCTGATTTCTCATTCTCTGATGAGAATACGTAGGCATAAAGTGTGACGCTTTGCCGAGTCATTTTTATTTTCTTTTTAAGCCAGCCTTGATAGGTAGATAGATAAACCAACCCGTCCAGTAAACACACCAAGCGTGGATCCCATCGAGTACGATGGACGTGAGGGGTGCTAACACCTTCCCCTCGCGTAACCGACTCCCGAACCCAGACAATGGTTGCGATGACCTTGTCTTATACCTTTTCGTCAGGTTTTTCCGATCGTTTCCTTTCCCGTTCTGAGGGATAAATAACGAAAGGTGGCGACTCTTTTGTTTTGTCGGCACCTTATTTTCACAGTAGCGACAGCTGGCGACTCTGCTGGGGACTTGATAGTTTCCTGGGATCCAACGTCCCGTATGCGAGTCAGTTTGGGGATCCAACGTCCCCCGCAAGAGTCAATCCTAGCGCTTGTATGGTTACTTGTTGGGTCGTGTTTATTTATCGCATTTTATTTCCCGCACTTTATTTTCAGTATGATATGATTATCTGTGCTGTTGTGGGAGGGGCATTCTGATGAGTGAGAAGCCAGACCCAGGCTTGAGTGAACCTAGCATTAGTTGTGGAAATTAGTGGGCGCGTGCTTGCTTGGCAGGCACTAGTATCTCATGAAATCCACGCTCAGACGAGGTTCTCCCGATTGACTTCTTTTTCAACCCTTTGGGTTGAGGGGGTTGTTGGTTTGGAGGATTGTCGACTCTGGGGACCGATCATTTGGGATTCAGCCGAGTAAGGCCACTTCATGAGCTGGTGATGCCACACCTTCTGGGTATCGTATCACCCCTCTTGAATGTCTGTGACGCTGATGACCGCATAGGATGCTGAACTTGTGTCAGTTTAGGTCCATACCTGTGAGCGGGGTTGGGTTTGTTGCAGGAAACCTTAACCTTCAGACTTCCTGGTTTTCTTGATAGTGAATCAGTTTTGTTGGTATCAGAGGTTCTCATCATCAGATGTATTTGTTCTTGACAGAGCAGGTTTATGGTCCTGTATCAGAGGTCCTTATTATCAGATGTCTGTTCTTGACAGAGCAGATTTATGGTCCTGTATCAGAGGTCCTTATTATCAGATATGTGTGTTCTTGACAGAGCAGATTTGTGGTCCGATGCCAGGGTTTTCTTCTTATCAGATATAGTGGTTGTTCTTGATAGAGCAGGATTATGGTTTTGTTGATACAGAATCTCCACAGCGCAGTTGCCTTGATCTCCTGCTGCATGATTGCATTTTGCATTGCTTTGCATACCCATTTGCATTTCATTAGCGTGTGTCTGTGTTGCAGGTACCGTTTCCCCCGATTCAGGATTTCTGGAATTCTATTGTGCTATCATGGGTTCTCTGAGGAAGACCGTGGCTTACAAACTCCCCACTCCTGACGTTGTTCAACTAACTGGTCTGATTGCTTTAGCAGATGATTCTGTGAAAGATGAATTCAGAAAGTCTTACGGTAAATTGCTCAGTTTGGTTCGTAAACCCTCTGTGTTTGAGTTGAATGGGTTGCACGCTCTGCTGCAGTTCTACGATCCTCTGTTGAGATGTTTTACTTTCCAGGATTTTGTTCTCGCACCCACGCTAGAGGAGTATGTTGATTTGTTAGGTGTGCCTATCAAGAGTCAGATGCCCTTTGTCCATATGGATGCTGAGCCTAATCTGGCTAGTCTAGCTCTGTCACTTCATCTGGATGCCTCCGAGTTGATCTTGTCTAGTTGGAACAGGGTTCCCGATTTCTCCTTGCAGTTCTTAGTGGGAAAGGCTCAGCAGTGCGCCAAAGACGGATGTTGGGTCATGTTCAACGCCATCCTCGCTCTGTGCATATAAGGCATCATTCTGTTCCCCAATATGCCCGACTTTGTGGACTTCGACGCCTTCCACATCTTTGCTTCAGGGAATCCAGTCCCTACCTTGATAGGAGATGTCTACCATTCCATCCACTACAAAAACGAGAACAGAAGGGGTAAGAATTTCTCATGCTGTGTGCCCTTGCTTTTATAGATGGCTTGATAGTCATCTACCCAAGAGGGGTCCCTTTGCTTCGTCTGCAGCCACATCTAAGTGGTCTGAGCGTTTGATGAGTCTATCAGCGGAGGATATTTACTGATTTGACAGAGATAGGTTGGGCACTGAGATTATCTTCAGCTGCAGCGGGTTTCCGAACATGCCTTTGATAGGCAGGAAGGGCTGTATAAACTATAACCCGTCTCTGCTGGTTCGACAGTTTGCTTATGCTTTGAGAGCTCCGCCGAAGGATGAAGAGGTGCAGGAATCTTTGTACCTCACTGGTCTTCTAGAGGGGGATATGTTATCTAAGCTTCAGCGCGCTTGGAATGGTATCAGTAAGAGGGGAAAACCATTGCTGGGGAAAAGTAATAGTCAAGCCTACGCTCCATATTGTCGCTACTGCGGAAATCGGCGCCGGCTGAACAGAAGAGTCGCCACCGTGCGTTATTTATCCCACAGGAGGGAAAGGGAACGCTCGAAGTAAACCTACCGCAAAGACGGGAAAGGAATGGTCATCGCAAACAAATCCTGGATTCGGGAGTCGGTTACGCAAGGGGAAGGTATTAGCACCCCTCACGTCCGTCGTACTCGACGGGATCCACGCTTGCTTTCTGGTACGGATTGTTATTCTATCTACTCTACAGGTCAGGGGTTAAAAGAAAATAAAATGACTCGGTAAAGTATCGCACTTTATGCCTACGTATTCCCGTCTGAAACGAGAAATCAGAGTCAACGTGGTTCGCCTACCTACGGGAAAGGAGGAGAAGGTTGCTCGCTAGGATATCGCATCCTATGCCTACGTACTTTCATACAGCATGAAAGATCAGAGCAAACGTAGTTCGGGCCACGTACGACACAAGTCTGTTTTGATTGTTTTTATTCCTTCTGAAAAAGGGTTTTTCTGATTACTAGTCCCAGCGGACAAAATTGACGTTTTGATGAGTTCACATTCTTTTACGGAAGAAGTGTCTTTTATTGTGTTTGAAATCTTATTGTGTTTTTCTATTTGTTTTGAGAAAGAAGAGATAGAACTCTAACCTACGGTTGAAAAGGGAATCAAACTAACCTAATGTTATCATGCATGGGTTAAGACCTAATGTCTATCATGCTCCTCTCTTGCGCAGAGAGAAACAGAGACCCTAAGGGAATAGACGGAAACAGAAACAATAGCATATATACAATAAAGCAGTAAAATGCATGGATGCAACAATACAAGCGAGGCAAGGGAGTCCCACTCAACCTCGAACCTAGAAAACAATGGGCAAAAGTGAACAGGATTCACTTTCAACCTAACAGGTTAAACAGCAAACAATACAGTCCGGGAAATTCAAACAATACATTAAGAATTATAAACAACAAAAATAAACAGCAAACAACAGTCTTCATCAGCATCTGTCTTCAAGTCACCTCCAAACATCTACAGGCTTCAAGCAAGCATCAATCTTTATCCTCACCGCCTTCAAGCAAAATCTCTATCATCAGTCTGCAATGGCTTTTCTTCAAGTCTCAATCTCCCAGCTGAGGAACCAATCACAGGAATGAACTGGGGTGTTAAGCAATTAGTTGACCACCAAAGGTGGCAAACAGACTACTAACAACACATAGAATATTTCTCTCAAGAGTTCTATCTCTTAGACACTATCACCAAGCCTTCCAAAGAAAGGGGGTGAATGTCTTAGAGAGACTCTGCATCATAGAGAGGGATGGAGGTAAACAAGACCTTCCATGTTTGTGAATCAAGTTTTCTACTCTAGAGCTCTGCCTAGCTCCTAGATCCTCTAACCCTCAATAGCTGCCAGCAAGGGATACTCCTCATCAACTCTGGAAGTTGGTCTTCAGTCTCTTTGATCTCCAATGGACTTCATCAGCACAGTCTTCAGCTCAAACCCCAAGCCCCAAGCAAGCCCAATACCCCACACACAGTCAAATAGTAACCCTAGAGAGGGCACACCACACAATCAAACAAATGCAAGCAATATACTAATAGTAATAGTAGAATAGGGGAAACCTAGTAATTTCTAAGGGATCTATTATCTACCCATAATCCCTATAGTCCCATACCCCAAAAATTCAATCTACAACTCCTAAAAGAAATGATCTATTACACCTATGTCACACCTAAACCCTAGTTTTGATCACACTGATGGTTACCTAATCAAAGTACTCAATTTTTAATCCTAAAATCATGAATTAAATTTTATATACAAGCTAAGGTTCTAAGTTAATCACCCTAAAAAGAATGGATCACAAATGTAAAAGCATCTAATTAAACTAAAATCAACAATATCATGTATCAAACTAAACCACTTAAAAAAGCTATTTAAAAGAAAAATGCACAAAAACTATTAAAACAAAATAAAATGCCATTTTTAATATTTTCTATTTTTCTTAACAGAATTATAAACCTAATGCAAAAACAACCAATTAAAAATAAGCATTTTTCATTTTATTATGATTTTTTTAAGAAATAAAATGAATTGATGAAATAAAAATGAATTAAATGAGATGAGGGGTGCAAGGAGTATTTATTTTCAGTTAAAACAAGAGGATGGGCCCAGACTGGGGGGCGCGCATAGCAAAGCGCGTCTGGGCCCAGTTGATCAGAAAAAACAAAAAGAAATAAAAAAGGGGAAAACGGTGCATAAAGTAAAAATAACAGTTCAGTTGGTTTTGGGCCTTCATTGAGGGGGTGGGATTAGCAACGGTTACTTGAGCCCATCAGAAGGAATAAATGAAACGCAGCGTATTGCTGCGTAAGATCTCCCTCCAAATTCGTTTAAATGTGAGCCATCGGATTGGGATCCAAGTCAAAGTCAAGCACCTGATCGTGTGGTTCTCCTTCATCTTCTTCCTCTAGAAACCCTAGATTCAGAAAATCTCTCCCCCATGCGCGCATCTTCATCACTTCTGTTCTCCCTCGATTCTCAACGAAACTCCATCATTCCAAAACCAAAAATGCTCTATTCTCTTCCCTCTACACAACCATGGCATTAGTTTCTCCTCAAACTTACTCCAGCATCAAACCCGATAGGTAGAAGCTATAGGTTCCATCATTATGCACTGATATCAACCATGAGGATTACTTCTAATTCTTACCCTAACACGATCTACACACTTTGCTGATCATTCTCATATATCTAACCAGTATTATCAAGCCCTAACCTAGGAGTTCTAAGCCCTAACAGATTTGGTGCACCAATGGCAACCTCCATGAATTGTCTCCAAATTCATCAGAAATGATCATCTAACCAATCCTAACCATTCTAACCTAATAACTCTCTAACATGCTAACTAAATCAACCAATTCAAAGGGAAACACCAACCTGGTTTGATGATGAAAACAGAGGTAGAACTCCTTAGATCTGAAGCTTGCAATGCTTGGGAATTGATCAATAAGCTTGCTTCTTGGTTCTGTATGCAGTATATCTTGCTCAAACCTCTTGGAACTTGCAATCACAATCTTCTTGCACCTTGGATGATGAAGTTGGTAGCACACGATTTCCTCTTCAATTCATCCAGATATTGATAGAAACTTGATCTCCAATGGATTTAGATGATGATAGGATCAAGAATTTTGGAAATTGATGAAGGTTTGATAGAGTTTGAAGTGGTTTTGCAAAAATGGAAGAATGAGATGAAACTATGTGTTATGAACAAAATGAATCACCAACCCTTGAATGAAGCCTCTCAATTCAATATATAGATGAAATTAGAAAGCTCTAGAACTTTGTAGAAACTTCTTGTGCACACTTCCCTTGGATTTTGATTATGTTACTTCTTTTGTAAGCCACCTAGCATAACTTCCAAATTTTGAACCAAACTCAAAAATACACTTTTGCCAATGTTCTTAAAACATTTTTTCCAATCAAAATGACCTATAATTTCATCCCATTTGGCCAAGTTATGAAAAATCTCAATTTTAGGTCACTTTTATTCATTAAATTCCCTTTTAAATGACCAATTTTGAAACCTTGAGCTATGAGCTTTTACAAACTTTCATGATTACTTTTCTAGACTCAAAATGTCATTTGGAGCAAGTTTGATGTTGTAAAGTTTTTCATTTGAAGCTTCCTTGTATGAGTTTTGGGCATAGGCTTGAAATGACCTGTAATTCTCAGATGACCAAAATACCCTTTGCTTGCCAAGACCATAAGTAGAGTTCCACAAATCAGATGAAGGCATACCATACCTTTATAGAAATCTAAGACAATGAGGAACAACTCTTATGTTGACCATAAATTCATTTGAAATATCCTTGAGGGGTAAAAGTTGCTTGGAAGACAAGTAACTTTCACAGACAAAATTTCAGACACCTCAGATGACCTGTAACTTGCAAGGACCATAACTTGAGTTCTATAAATCTCCTTTATGTCTTCCACCACTCAAATTAAAGGTCTTGAGATCCTATACAAGTTTTATGCTGGCCAAGGATCCATTTGAAGCTTGCATTTTGACTTATCTTGCTTGGAAGTTTGACCTAAACTAGGGGATTTTACACAGAAACCCTAATTTAGAAACTCCTCTTCTCCTTGATTTCTCTTGATTTCTTCTTGGCACAACACCACATCCTTCTATACATGTCAAATGATGAACCCCACATCTCTCAAATAGACCTTAATGCCTTTCAATCAATCATTTGACCTAGGGTTGACCCAGATGAAACCCTAGTTGACTGTCTTCAACTGCAATTCTTGTGATCACATCAATGACTTGTCTCCCTTGAAAAATGACTCTCTAAGTCTTCCATGATGTCTCTATACTCTCCATGTCCTCCATTCACAGCCCACAACTTCTTTGATGGTCTTCACATACCCTCAGATAGGAGATAGATCCACTGCTTGATCCACTGACCTCTTAGATTTCAATTTCTTTCTGATGACTTGACTAGGATTAAATTTGAATGAGAATATCTTGATAGGCTCATAGAGATGAGAATAGTACCTGGTCCCTTGTTGGATAACTTGCTATGCTATGCTATGCAGATGATTAGACTATGTACATGACTCTATATGCAAATGCTAATGCAATTGAAACATAAACCAAGAGGAGAAGGTTGAGCAAATTTTAGGGTGCAACAGCTGCCCCTATTCAAGCGACTTGGACCCGATTGGGTGAAGAGCGAACGACCTTCAAAGATTCGAGGTACGAGACGGTTGAATACTAAGAACCCGGAAATTTGCCAACCGCAGAAATAAACTGCACTACTACTTGGGGAACAACATTCATCAATTGAATCTAACTGTTACAGCAACCAACTGATCCATTAACGACGTGCTGGGGATTATTTTTATCAGCCTGAAAAAGATTCTATCATCGAAGAAATCTCAACTAAACTTGTCCACGTTAGGACTCCACCTGCCGTCAACCCGAAAAAATCTCGGCGGCTTCGCTGGGGATAACTCGTCTGCATTTCGTCAGCACATAGGAATGAATTGTCCACATCTTGTCAGGAATAAATCGTCCATGTTAGGAATAAACTCTTCCCACGTTAGGAATAATTCTCTTCTGGATCTATCCACGTCATGACTAAACTTTCCACGCAAGGAATACATCGTCCACGTAAGGAATCCATCTTTCCACGTAAGGAATCACATCTTTCCACGTAAGGAATCCATCTTTCCACGTAAGGAATCCATCTTTCCACGTAAGGAATCCATCTTTCCACGTAAGGAATCACATCTTTCCACGTAAGGAATAAACTTCTTTCCACGTAAGGAATCACATCTTTCCACGTAAGGAATAAACTTCTTTCCCCGTAAGGAATCACATCTTTCCACGTAAGGAATAAACTTCTTTCCACGTAAGGAATCACATCTTTCCACGTAAGGAATACCTTTTTCCACGTAAGGAATCCATCTTTCCACGTAAGGAATACATCTTTCCACGTAAGGAATCACCTCTTTCCACGTAAGGAATCACATCTTTCCACGTAAGGAATCCATCTTTCCACGTAAGGAATCCATCTTTCCACGTAAGGAATACATCTTTCCACGTAAGGAATACATCTTTCCACGTAAGGAATAAATTTTTCCACGTAAGGAATAAAATTTTCCACGTAAGGAATACATCTCATCTTGATTTGTCCACGTCAGGACTCCCATCTTCGACCCGCTGAGGAAATAAAACTCGTCCACGTCAGGACTCGCGCCTTGCCAACACGAAGAGAGATACACTTGTCCGCGTCAGGACTCGCGCATCTTATCATCACGAAGAACTACAAAATTTGTCCGCGTCAGGACACACATTTCATCATTACGAGGGAAGATATCTGCTGGTAATAACACGTCACGACACCAACACGAAGAGTAATCAATTTTGTCCACGTCAGGACTTCACATTCAATCAATACGAAGAAATCAAATCTGTCCACGTTAGGACTAGCACCTCTCATCATCCTGGGGAAATAAATCTGTCCACGTTAGGACACCCACTTCTCTAGCACGAAGAAAATCCTTCAATATAGGAATAGATTGTCCACGCCAGGACCCATTTCTCCATTGGTCCCAACCCACAAACTTCTTAGCACTGACGTGACAGCGACTTTGGGGCGGACTCTACTGGGGATATTTGGAAACCAAACTACCGGACGCCTGTTCTGATAACCGGCGGCAGCCTCTGAAATTCTGATTCATGAAACCCTTTGATGCTGACGTAACAACAACTTTGAAGAAAGATAATCCGCTGGTCGGACTAGAGACACTTCAACAAGCAACCCTGGCGGGGAAAACAAATAACTCTGCTCGGGGACAAAGAGAACTTATCATGATAACTCTGTGGGGAATAATGCCACAATAGACATTATCGTTATACGTCTCACGCCGAGATCTTGAATTTTTTTTTGTAATTCATTTGAGCAAGAGCTCTTTCCACCTGCAAGAGAAACAAGACTTGAAACAAACGGTTAGCCAACCTGGTTCATGTTTCAAAATGCATATGCTTGACAATGATACCATGCTCCATACGACATGGAAATGCTACGCGCCTTTATTTGGTGGATGCAAGTATGACACTATATGCTAATGCAAATGCAGACTCGCACTGCTGGGATACAAAAACTGCTTCAGCAAAATAAATGCTGAAGATAATGCCAACTCCGCTGGGGAATAACCGGGCGTCACAGAATTATTCCAGCAAAATAAATGCTGGACGAGTGAAGCCAACTTCGCTGAGGAATTGGGAACTTAACCAAGCACCTCGTTGAAGTAACACCCTGCTGGGGAATATAACTCTGCTGGGGAATAGCGGATGTGCCCAGTATGATTGGACTTCTGCTGGGGATTGAACGGGTATCACGCGGTATTCTGACAAAATAAATGCCAGGGCGAAAACAACTCTGCCGGGGAGAGTCTCAATCTTCGAGTTCCACTGAGAGGAAAGCAAACACTTGCTGAAAAGAGAACTCCACTGGGGATGACACGATTCTCTTGGGGAAAATCAACTGACTCCGCTGGGGGAGAGTAAATGACCCTACTGGAAAGGGTAAATTGCCTAAGTGCAACTCACGAGTTGGAAATGTTAATCTTCTGAGGCTAAATCACTCTGCTTGGGATGGGGGAATCCTTCTGGGGGACACCACACTGTCTGAATACAGCCTACACTCTTGTAATCGTCAATTCTGCTGAGGACAAACGACTTTGCTGAAGAATATCCTTTGGATAAGCTACGGCTAGCTGGAAAATTTGATCCTTCTTTAGTGAGAAATAGTGTTATCTTGGAAGCGCGACCTGCGTGGGGATCGAGTCTTTCGTTACGAGCTTCTGGTCCGTACTGTAATCTTTTGATCGTTCACTTCATACGGCTACGTGTTGCACCCTAAAATTTGACCAACCGATTCTCCTATCTGACTCGTGGTTTAAATTCATATTCGCAAATCAGACGCATGATATTTGTGCACAGACAGAGGATATCAGGGTTACAGCTTGGTTTTCGTCCATCAGATATGGCAGATCCAGTCTAGATCATCAGGGTTTTATTTTCGGGAAATTGTGCGCTCCTCAGTGATTTTCAGCTTGCACAGTGATTTTGGGGATATTCTGATGCCCGGGGTTCTCTGTTCGATTCGATCTGGTCTCGTGCGCTCTTTCATAGGGGTCATTTGCATTTGTCTGCATTTTTAGGGTTTAATAGCCTTTTGCGGATTTTTAATAGGCTTTATAGATTTTTCTGGAATTTAAATAGGGTTTTTGTATTTTTTTAATAGTTTTTAGAATTTTATATAGATTTTAAATATAGTTTTAATTGTTTTTTTTAATCATTTTTAGAATATGTTAGATTTTAAATATAGTTTTAATTGTTTTTAGATAATATAGAAAATAATATAGTTTTTCTTTTATTAATAATAGATTTTAATAGATATTAAATAATGGTAGACATTTGTAGAATTTTAATAGAAATTAGTAGAAATTTAGAGTCAATTAGATCTTAATCATTTTTAGATTTAATATTAGAGATTAAATAGAGTTAATTAGATTTTTAATCACTTTTTAGAGTTTAATTAGGTTAATTGAATTCATTTAGATTTAATTAGGATTTAAATCTTTGTTTAGAATTTAATTGAGTTTGTTAGATTTTTATTAGGATAGTTAATTGTCTTTTAGATTTGATTAGTTAGGTTAATTAGTTAATTAGTCTAATAAGGATTTAATTAGAGATAATCAGATTTTAACTAATGTTTTCTTTTTCAGTTTTTTGAGTTTTTTTTATGATTTTGTTTGGGCCCAAAGTCCATTTCCGCAGAAGCCCAAGTCATCCAGAAAAACTCCAGCAAAAGTCCAAGTAATCTCCAGCATTTTCCAGCCATTTCTGGAAGTTTCCAGAACGTGCCAGATGTCCTCAGCCAGTATATAAAGCTCGCTCGCCACGTGTTAGAGGGAGGTTGGCCCCACGCGTTTCACATTCATCACGACACCACACACTCAGAAACCCTCTCCTCACGCCACGTCTCACGTCCAGCTGGTCCCCACTCCCTCTCTCTCTGTGCATGCAAGCCACGCGTGGCACCTGCAAGCCTCCACAGAGACACCTGTCATCACCACACGCGACGCCGGAGAAGCCACCGGCCGGCATGCAAACTCCGTCCGGCCGCCCTTAACACCACCGTCCTCGCCGGAAACTACAACAAAACCCAGAATTTCTCCTTTCTTCATTTTCCTCCTCCGATCTCCTCCGTCCAGCTTCATCATCACCTCGCCGGAAACATCAAGTTTCGCCTGAAACTTCATACGAATCTCCAGGAACCTTCATCCAATATTCCAGAACATCATCAATATTCATCGTTCATCTGGAAATTCAAGAACGCTACCAGACCTTCATCATTCTCCATCAGTAAATCCAGAAATCCTTCAAACCTCCATCGTTCTTCAAGGAGTTTTCTAGAAATCCTTCAAACCTCCATCGTTCTTCAAGGAGTTTCCCAGAAAAGCCTCAGAACTTCATCGTTCTTCAATCTCTCCCCAGAACCTTCATCAACCAGAGCAAGCTTATTCACCAAGCCGTACGGTTCGCCCAGAAATCTCCAGAACGTCTTCAAAGTTTCAATAAGCCTCAAGATCCTCCTCTTTCTCGTAGCGATCTTCAAGTGATTCTTCAAGATTCTCCAGGATTTCTTCAAGTCCTTCAACGAGCTTCAAGAATTCACGACGTCGTTCACACCTCAAGCCAGGTAAATCGTCCTTCCATTCTGGATTCGTTGTTGATTATTGAATGTAGGTTTTCGCTGGGATTTCAGGTAGCCTTTAGTTTGAGCTTAGATTTTGTGTGGAGGAATCTTGTCTGAGAGTGAGGTGTGTTGCGTGAGAAGTGTTAGATTTTGGTTCGATTAGGTGCGTGAGGTTGAGAGAGTTCAGAATGGGTGAGGAAGACGAAGGTTGAAGACGGCTAGGGTTTAGGGTTGAGTGAACAGTGATCTGAGTATTGAAAGGGGGATTGATTTTGTGGTTTAGGTTAGGGTTAGGGTTTAGGCCAAGCCCAAACACGTCTTTACTGAAACAACCCCCCGTTTACTCGTTTACCCCCTCCCTCGTGTGAGAAGGCAATTGGAATTAGTCTGGGCCTAGGGCCCTTATCACTATCCACACCCCCCTGGGCGTAAGCCCAATGAGAACCAACTGGAAAACATACTGATGGCACCCCCAGGCATTTTTCTCTGTTTTTATTATTGTTGTTTGATTTCTGGTAGTACTGGGCCCTGCGCCCATGTGCTGTGTACACCCCCCAGGATCAGGGCCCAATGCATTAACAACTGAAATCACTTGCTGTTTGCCCCCCCTTTTCTTTTATTCAAATTTGTTAGTTTTTTTAATTTCTTTTATTTTCATATCATTGAAAAAATTCATAACAAAATAAAAACAGTTGATTTTTTTAATTCTTCTTTTTTCTACCACTTTATCATAATGTCTAGAAAATTGTATAAAAATAAAAATGCCATTTTATTTTTGTTTACTATTTTTTGTATATTTTCCATTTAATTGACTTTTTTAATATTCTTTAGTGCATACATATTGTTAGAAAATTCATAAAAAATGGTAGGCTTAATCAAATAATTCCGTTCTTTTTTCTGTAGACTCGTAATTCAATGTAGAATTTTATAGTGCAAAAACATTAGCTTAATCATGCATTCTCATTTTAATTGCATTTTTTTGTATTGTCTTGATATTGAATAATTGGTTTGTGGATATGTCTGTTTTGTTGATCTTGTTTCTTTCATCTGGTAATGAATTTTGTTCTGATTTTTTAGTATGTTGTCATAGAGCCATGTAGGCTTCCCATAGATTTTCGTTAGCTTTTTGTAGGATGTTCTGATATTGTTTTAGTCTGAGCTTGAGGATAGGAGAAGTCTTGATGACTTCTGACTTTGAAGTTCAACTGTGGTTGAACTTCAGAGGTAGTTTCTTGTGGTTTGATGACCTGTGGGTTCTTCTTGAAGATGGGAGCTGGTTGAAGTCCTGTCGGAGCTTGCAAGGATGCAGTGGATTGAAGCTTAGTCTAGGAGCGTGTTATCTGTTTGTGAGGTTCGAGATCCTGAAGTTTGAAGGGAGTTTATGGTACTTTCCTGAGGAAGGCACTATGAATGACTTTCATTCTTTCTTCTCACCTCTTTCGTAAGTATCCAATGATGTCGGAGCCAACTTGTGAGTTTAATTTCTCCTGAGGAGGAATGTAAACTGATCACAGTTGTTGAGCCACGTAGGATACGATTCCTAAGTGTCAGCCTCCTAGTACTTTCCTGAGGAAGGTCCTATGGGTCTATTCACTTAGTTCCATTAGTTTATCTAGGATTTCTCAAGTATCCAGTGATGTCGGAGCCAACTTGTGAGTTTAATTTCTCCTGAGGAGGAATGTAAACTGATCACAGTTGTTGAGCCACGTAGGATACGATTCCTAAGTGTCAGCCTCCTAGTACTTTCCTGAGGAAGGTCCTATGGGTCTGTTCACTTAGTTCCCTTAGGGCATATAGGCTTTCTTAAATATCCAGTGATGCCGGAGCCTTCATTAGTTTCTCCTGAGGAGGAATGTAAACTGATCACAGTTGTCGAGCCGCATAGGATATGACTCCTGAGTAGTAACCTCCTGGTACTTTCCTGAGGAAGGCACTATGAGTTTGTCTGCTTAGCTCCCTTTCTTTGGTAAGCTTGTTCTGAAGCTTGGAGACTGGGATTGATTCCTCTTGCTTAGGGTTTTGATTAGAGTTTTTGCTTAGATCTTTGCTTAAGGTGTTGCATAGAGTTTTGTTTAGAGATAGATTAGGAGCTTGTTTCAGGTTTGTCAGGGGCCTTGCCCAGGAGTAGTTTCTTGTTTTGTAGATAGAGGCTTGTCAGGTTAGCTAGCCTTCTCTTTGTATTGTTTGACTTGTGTGATGTTATGTTGCATTAGACTTAGGTGTTCATCTAGAAAGTTCTAAGTTAGGTGCATCTTAGAAGTAGACTTTGTGTGCATGAGAAGTTGAGGTGGTCCTCCTTCTGCTTGCTTGTTATTGAGTGGCTTTGCTTGTTGGTATTTGGTAGAGCTGAGCTCCCTTGCCTTTGTGGTTTGCGGCCTTTGCGCCTTGTTTGTTTAGTTGCTGCATTCATGCATATTTTCAGTATTCCTTTACTTTGTAGTTAATTCTTGTTTGTCGTTTAGTCCTGTGGCCATGATCCCTTAGGAGCTCTGACTTCTCCGCTGCGGAGTCGTTATGATAGACATTAGGATAGTCAACCAGGCATGATAGCAGTAGGTAGATTCCCCTTTCTCAGCTATAGTTTTAGGGTTTCCCTTTCCTTTCCGTAGGAGCTTTTTGAGTAGCTTGATCCGTAGTTAGCCGAACTACAGCTGCTCTGATTCTTCGTACCAGACGAGGATATGTAGGCATAGGATGCGATGTCCTAGCGAGCACATTAACATCTAACCTTTGTTCTCTCGCGGCTGTGCGATCGAGACTTTCCCGCTGACGACTAATTGTTATCCCTTTCCATTGCACGAGTGCATTTGAGACCAGATCGTAGTTGTAGGTTCCCGAACCTTAGAGACCAGTTTGTTTTCTCACTGCTGTGTGAGAGCCCCCCTGCTTACCCGTAGGTAGTCGAACTACGTTTGCTCTGATCTTTCATACCAGATGAAAGTACGTAGGCACAGGACGCGATGTCCTGGCGAGCAACCTTTTCCCCGTTTAGACGTAGGTAGTCGAACTACGTTGACTCTGACTTTCCCATTGCACGAGGGAATACGTAGGCCCAGAACACCGTATGTTCTGTCGAGTCCTGTCCTTTTATTTTCTTTTCATACCAACCATTAGTGTAGATAGATACACACCCTTTTCCTTATAAACACCAAGCGTGGATCCCATCGAGTACGATGGACGTGAGGGGTGCTAATACCTTCCCCTTGCGTAACCGACTCCCGAATCCAGGTTTTGGTTGCGATGACCATACCTTCTCCCGTCTTTGCGAGGTTTACTTCGAGCGTTTTCTTTCCCGCTCTGAGGGACAGATAACGCACGGTGGCGACTCTCCTGTCAAGCCGGCGCCGATTTTCGCAGTAGCGACACCACCATCACCATCCCTCGCCAAACGATAACCATTTCTGCACCCAGGCCGCCTACAATTACCATCACGAAGGCTGGGTCGATACCTTTTGAAAGCACCAATGTTGTCCCATGGCATTATGGGGCAGACGTCTACTGTAACGGACAGAAGTTGGAACTAGAACCATCTGGCCAGTTTGTGGATAACCTAGTGGGAATTGGCAGAATCACGCGAAGCGGACGGGTATTTGCTCCACCTGAGATTGTGGCGGAAAAAGCAGACAAAGCCGAGAAAACTGATAAGGGAAAGAGTAAAGTCGTTGTAGAAACCCCTCGTAGGGTAGAGAAGGACTTACTTGTAAAGGACACTGAAGAGTTCATGAGATTGATCAAGAAGAGTGACTACAAGATCGTGGATCATCTCCATCAAACACCCTCGAAAATTTCCATCCTGAATTTGTTGCTGTGTTCGGAGTCACATCGCAACATGCTGTTAAAGGTTTTGAATGCCACGTATGTACCGCAAGAAATCTCGGTCAACCAGTTGGAAGGGGTAGTAGCCTACGTGAATGCTAGAAACGGGTTAGGGTTCACTGACCTGGAGCTGACGCCGAAGGGAAGAAACCACAACAGCGCCCTGCACATCTCGATAGAGTGTAGGGGAACAGTTATGTCCCACGTGTTGGTGGACACAGGGTCATCGCTCAATGTTCTTTCGAAGAAGGCATTGATGAAGCTAGATACTCGAGGATTGATCTGCACACCCAGTGATCTGGTTGTGAAAGCGTTCGATGGAACCAAGTGTCATGTCTTTGGAGAGGTAACTCTGCCGATCCAAGTTGGGCCTGAAACTTTCGACGCAGTCTTCTACATCATGGACATCATGCCATCCTACAGCTGTCTCTTAGGCCGGCCATGGATCCATTCTGCTGGTGTCGTGACCTCCATGCTGCACCAGAAACTCAAGTATGCTGTAGGGGGCAGCATCGTAACTGTATGTGGCGAGGAAGACATAATGGTGAGCCATTTGTCGTCCTTCAAATATGTTGAGATGGATGGGGAAATCCACGAAACCCTATGTCAGGCATTCGAAGCTGTTAAGGTCAAGGACGTGGCTCCAGTAATGACTGAAAAACCAGAGATGACTCTCTCTTCCTTCAAGGAATCCCGGGCCGTTGTTCAAGCCGGATCTACTCCAGGCTGGGGGCAAGTTCTAGAGATACCTAACAAACAGGACAAGTTTGGGTTAGGATAGTCTCCTTCGGCTGAAGCCTCCTCTTCTCATAGTGTGTCGCGAGGTAAAGGGCCGATCCAGTTTACAAGCGGCGGGGTGATATTTGAAAATGTCAACGCAGTGTCTGAAGACGGCGAAGACATCGATTGCGACCTAGACTCTTGGATCCAGCCAAGAAAACCAGGCCAGAGCCTCACCAACTGGTCCATCAGGGATACCATCCAAGTAACAGACAAAGAGTAATGATTTACTTTCTCCAATTGTGGTACAACCCTATGTCCTACCCGGGGCATAGTGGTTTTATTGCCAGGGCCTTGTTTGATTATGTACATGCATTTTATCAATAAATCAAAAGGCGTTTTTCTTCGCATTCAAATGTTGTGATCTCTGTTATTCCTGTTTTATATTTGTTTTGAAAGACAATAAAATGGCAATAGGGTTTGTGCTAACCTGCATATCCTTCTCTTAAGCTTAATCCTTGTTATTGCAGGATCCACATCGTAGATGACATCGACTCTGGACCTTCTACGACTCACTTCGACTTCGATTGCCCGATCTATCAAGCCGAAGAAGAGATTGATGAAGACAAAGACCTTCCCAAAGAGTTGGCCCGCTTGTTGAAACAAGAAGAGAAAGTTATTCTGCCTCACGAAGAAGAGATTGAGATTGTGAATCTGGGTTCCAAAGAACTGGTCAGGAACGTCAGGATAGGGGCTGCATTGCAGAGTGATGTCAAGCAGAGATTGGTTGAGATGCTTCGAGAGTATAGTGACATCTTTGCTTGGTCATACGAAGATATGCCCGGACTGGACACTGACATCGTGGTCCATCACTTGCCGCTGCGAGAAGATTGTCCTCCCGTTAAGCAGAAGCTTAGTAGGACGCGGCCAGATATGGCCGTTAAGATCAAAGAAGAAGTGCAGAAACAACTTGATGCTGGCTTTTTAGCGGTCACCACTTACCCTCCTTGGGTCGCCAACATAGTGCCTGTACCGAAGAAGGACGGTAAGGTGCAAATATGCGTCGATTAACGGGATTTGAATAGGGCGAGCCCTAAGGATGATTTCCCGCTCCCTCATATTGATGTGTTGGTCGACAATACAACTCAGTTCTCCGTATTTTCATTCATGGATGGCTTCTCCGGCTACAATCAGATCAAGATGGCGTCGGAGGACATGGAGAAAACTACGTTTATTACACCTTGGGGAACGTTTTGCTACAAGGTAATGCCTTTCGGTCTGAAGAACGCAGGGGCCACTTACCAACGAGCAATGGTTACTTTGTTTCATGACATAATTCATCATGAGATCAAAGTCTATGTCAATGACATGATTGCAAAGTCCCAAACGGAGGAGGGACATCTGGTCAATTTGCTGAAGCTTTTTGAGAGGCTTAGGAAGTTCAGGTTGAGGCTGAATCCTAACAAGTGTACTTTCGGAGTACGGTTGGGAAAACTACTGGGGTTTATTGTGAGTGAAAGAGGCATCGAGGTTGATCCTGCGAAGATAAAAGCAATTCAAGAAATGCCAGGTTTATTTCGAAGCTTGTGGTTTCCTGGGCAGAATAAACTACATTGCAAGGTTTATTTCTCAGCTCACAGCCACGTGTGAACCGATGTCCAAACTGCTAAAGAAAGATCAGGCGATTATCTGGAACGAGGATTTCCATAAGGCATTTGATAATATAAAACAGTATCTACAGGAACCTCCGATCTTGATACCCCCAGTGGCTGGACGACCCTTAATCATGTACTTGACTGTTCTTGAGAATAGTATGGGGTGTGTTCTCGGTCAGCACGACGAGACGGGCAGAAAGGAGAATGCCATTTATTATTTAAGTAAAAAGTTCGCAGATTGTGAATCTCGTTACTCGATGCTGGAGAAAACGTGTTGTGCACTAGCCTGGGATGCCAAACGTTTACGACAGTACATGCTCAATCACACAACCATGCTAATTTCGAAGATGGATTCGATCAAGTATGTCTTCGAGAAACAAGCACTTTCAGGCAGGATTGCCATATGGCAAATGGTGTTGACAGAATATGACATTCAGTACGTTTCCCAAAAGGCCATCAAGGGAAGCGTATTGTCTGAATACCTTGCCGAACAGTCGATCGAGGATTATCAGCCGATGAAATTTGAATTCCCTGATGAGGATATCATGTTTCTCAAGGCGAAAGATTGCGATGAACCGTTGCCTGCCGAGGGGCCAGATAGGAAGTCCCAGTGGAAATTGATATTTGACGGGGCGGTTAATTCTTACGGAAGTGGCATTGGGGCAATAATCACGACTCCCCATGGATCCCACATCCCGTTTACTGCGAGACTGACGTTTCCGGTCACCAATAATGAAACAGAGTACGAAGCATGCATCATGGGTCTAGAGGAAGCAATTGATTTGAGAATCAAGAACCTGGATGTATATGGTGACTCGGCACTTGTGATCAACCAGATTAAAGGGGAGTGGGAGACTCGTCAATCGAATTTGGTGCCGTACATGAATTATGCCAGAAGGCTACTTCCGTTCTTTGATCGAGTAGAACTCCGTCATGTGCCCAGAGCTAAAAATCAGATGGCTGATGCCTTGGCCATGTTCGCTTCGATGTATAAGGTCAATTTTTGGAATGAAGCTCCAAGAATTGTCCTTTCTCGTCTTGATAGACCTGCATTCGTCTTTGCGATCGAGGAAGCCTCCGATGGAAAACCATGGTTCCATGATATCCAGACCTTCCTTATGACTAAGGAGTATCCTGCGGGACCGTCAACCCAGGATAAGAAGACTCTGAGGAGGCTGTCTGGAAACTTTTATCTCAATCCTGATGGAGTTTTGTATAAAAGAAACCACGATCTCGTGCTACTCAAATGTGTAGATGAGAAAGAAGCGAGTATGCTCATGGAAGAAGTCCATGAAGGCACATTTGGTACGCACGCCGGCGGGCATGCTATGACAAGAAAGATCCTGAGAGCAGGATACTACTGGCTGACGATGGAATCAGATTATTTTAAATTCGCAAAGAAATGTCATAAATGCCAGATTTATGCGGATAAGATTCATGTACCGCCGTGCCGGTTGAATGTCATGTCCTCCCCGTGGCCGTTCTCCATGTGGGGCATTGACATGATAGGCAAGATCGAGCCCACTGCATCTAACGATCATCGCTTCATTCTAGTAGCCATCGACTACTTCACCAAGTGGGTGGAGGCAGCCTCGTATGCTAATGTGACCAAGCAGGTGGTGGCTAAATTCATAAAGAGGGACATCATTTGTCGTTACGGAATTTCCGAGCGGATCATTACTGATAATGGTTCGAATCTGAATAACAAGATGATGAAGGAGTTGTGCCAGAGTTTCAAGATTGAACACCACAACTCATCTCCTTACCGGCCGAAGATGAATGGCGCCGTTGAAGCGGCCAATAAGAACATTAAGAAGATTGTACAGATGATGGTTGTGACCTATAAAGACTGGCACGAGATGTTGCCATTTGCACTACACGGTTATCGTACGACGGTACGTATATCAACTGGGGCAATTCCTTTCTCACTGGTGTACGGTATGGAAGCTGTCCTACCGTTAGAAGTTGAGATTCCTTCTTTATGAGTTTTGGTTGACGTGAAACTCGATGAGACAGAATGGATTAAGAACCGACTAAACCAACTTAGCCTGATGGACGAGAAAAGATTAGCATCGATTGCATATGGTCGTCTGTATCAAAGCCTAATGAAGAAAGTTTATGATAAGAAGGTGCGTCCTAGAAGCTTTCAGACGGGTGATCTCATCCTGAAGAAGATTCTTCCTCCACACTCCGATCACCGGAGCAAGTGGACTCCCAATTACGAAGGTCCGTACGTCGTCAGCAAGGTCTTTTCGGGAGGAGCCTTGTTGTTATCCACGAT
The DNA here is from genome assembly GCA_963859935.3 of Lathyrus sativus. Lineage (NCBI taxonomy): Eukaryota > Viridiplantae > Streptophyta > Magnoliopsida > Fabales > Fabaceae > Lathyrus > Lathyrus sativus. The sequence continues at coordinate 142,476,400 of OZ012740.1, read as the reverse complement.
GGATGGCGAAGATTTTGCATCCCCGGTGAACGCGGACGCAGTTAAAAAATACTTTGCTTAAAGAATGACTCGCTGGAAAGAAAAAGAATATCCAGGCAAAAATAGGGCATCCCGGCGAACCATAAAAAAGAAAAAGGGTTCGGGCAAAAATTAGGGATATAAAAGAAAAGAATGTACACCCGCTAATTCGAAAACCTGGAAGGGCGACTTTGGCAAAAAAGGGTATCCCGGTGAATCGAAAACCCGAAAGGGCGATTCAGGAAAAAGTTAGGGATTTGAAAAAGAAAATGACTGCGTTCCGCGTGTGGACTTTCATTCTTTTGATCGTTCACTTCATACGGCTACGAACCCTGAAACACCACAAACAAGCCAAGACGAGTCTATACAACCAAATCTATTCAGGTTAGCGTTAGTGACACTATTTTCAGTTAATTCAAAGTTTTAGCAATTATTGGCAAGGGCCAGCGACGTTATATACTTGCTAGTTTCATTAAACATAGGCGTTTATCATGTATAAAATAGTAAAGAACCAGCATCAAATACTGAATGACATATTTTATTGATAGAGCCCCTAAATGGGCAGAGTTTTGTACACGGGATGTAACTCCTGAAAAGAGGAAGCTACGTACAACAAATATACAAGTATGCACAAGAAGCATAAATATAATGACAAATCAAATGCGTACACATGTCGGCAACGGGATGCAGACGAACATCATGAACTGATCCTCCTATGACTCGCCCGACTCTGATGCTTTCCCGGTATCCACACTTCCGAAGAGATTGTATCTGATAATCGACCCCTCAGGTATATTCTCCCGCACCAATGCTCAATGTAGTATCAAATTCGGACCGCAGTCATTTGCTTTTCAAATCCCTAACTTTTGCGTGAACCGCCCTTTACGGGTTTTCAGTTCACCGGGATACCCTTTTTTGCCGAAGCCGCCCAGTGTAGGTTTTCAACTTCGCGGGTGTACATTTTTTCAATTTTATCCCTAACTTTTGCCCAAACCTTTCATTCTGTTTTTTGGTTCGCCAGGATGCCCCATTTTTGCCTGGACTCTCTTTTTCTGTCTAGCGGGTCAATTTCAAGCAAAGTATTTTTTAACTGCGTCCGAATTCACAGGCGACGTAAAGTCTTCACCGTCCATGGTGGACAACAATAAAGCCCCTCCTGAAAAGACTTTTCTGACAACGTATGGCCCTTCGTAGTTAGGGGTCCACTTGCCCCTGTGATCTGCCTGTGGCGGGAGAATCCTCTTCAGCACAAGGTCGCCCGTCTGAAAGCTCCGAGGATGTATCTTCTTATCATATGCTTTCTTCATTCGGCTCTGGTACAAACGACCGTATGCTAGAGAAGCTAGCCTCTTCTCATCCATTAAGCTTAGCTGGTTCAACCTATTTTTCACCCATTCTGCCTCGTCAAGTTAAATATCTCGTAGTACTCTTAGAGAAGGAATCTCAACTTCCAGTGGTAGTACTGCTTCCATTCCGTATACCAGCGAGAATGGGGTTGCTCCGGTTGATGTGCGTACCGTCGTACGATAACCGTGCAATGCGAAAGGTAGCATCTCATGCCAATCCTTATAGGTCACCACCATCTTCTGAACGATCTTCTTTATATTCTTATTGGCCGCTTCAACAGCGCCATTCATCTTGGGTCGGTAAGGAGAGGAGTTGTGATGCTCGATCTTGAAATTCTGACAGAGCTCCTTCATCATTTTGTTATTCAGGTTTGAACCGTTGTCAGTGATTATCCGCTCGGGGACTCCATATCTGCAAATGATATCTCTCTTGATGAACCTGGCTACCACCTGCTTGGTTACATTTGCATAAGACGCCGCTTCCACCCACTTGGTGAAATAATCAATTGCCACCAGAATGAACCGGTGCCCATTAGAAGCCGTCGGCTCGATCTTTCCAATCATATCGATTCCCCACATCGAGAATGTCCATGGCGACGACATCACATTCAGAGGACTCGGAGGCACATGGATCTTATCTGCATATATTTGGCACTTGTGGCACTTCCTCGCAAACTTGAAACAGTCAGTTTCCATAGTTAGCCAAAAATAACCTGCCCTCAGCAGCTTCCTTGTCATAGCATGCCCATCAGCATGCGTACCAAACGTACCTTCATGTATTTCCTCCATGAGCAGCTTTGCCTCTTTTTCGTCTACGCAACGCAACAGCACCAAGTCGTGATTTCTTCTGTATAAGACACCATCCGGATTCAAATAGAAATTACCCGCCAACCTCCTGAGAGTCTTCTGATCTTGAATGGATGCCCCAGCCGGATACTCTTTATTCTTCAGGAAATTAAGGATGTCGAAATACCACGGTTTGTCGTCAGAAGCTTCGTCAATAGCAAACATGAAGGCAGGTCTGTCAAGCCGAGAGATAACAATTCTGGGAGCCTCATTCCAGAAGTTGACCTTGTACATGGAAGACAAAGTGGCCAAGGTGTCAGCCATCTGATTCTCCGCTCGCGGTACATGATGCAATTCAACCTTGTCAAAGAAAGGAAACAATCTCCTCGCATAGTTCATGTACGGTATCAAATTGGACTGACGTGTCTCCCATTCCCCTTTAATCTGATTCACCACCAGAGCTGAGTCTCCGTATACGTCTAGATTTTTGATTCGCAAATCAATGGCTTCTTCAAGCCCCATAATACAAGCTTCGTATTCGGCTTCATTATTGGTAACTGGAAAGGTCAATCGAGCGGTAAACGGGATGTGCGACCCGTGTGGAGTAGTGATGATTGCCCCTATTTCGCTACCGTAGGCATTTACAGCTTCGTCAAAGATCAACTTCCATTTGGAACCCAGCTCCGGTCCTTCGTCTGGCAACGACTCTTCGCAATCTTTCATCTTTAGGTACATGATATCCTCGTCAGGAAAATCAAACCTCATCGATTGGTAATCTTCAATAGGCTGCTCTGCCATGTACTCAGACAGTACACTCCCCTTTATAGCCTTCTGCGAGACATACTGGATGTCATATTCAGTCAAAACCATCTGCCAACGGGCAATTCTCCCTGATAACGCCTGCTTTTCGAATACATATTTGATAGGATCCATCTTCGAGATGAGCATGGTTGTATGATTCAACATGTATTGCCTCAAACGCTTGGCGGCCCAGGCTAGCGCGCAACAAGTTTTTTCAAGCATTGAATATCGAGATTCACATTCAGTAAATTTCTTACTCAAGTAATAGATCGCATGCTCTTTTCTTCCTGTCTCGTCGTGTTGACCGAGAACACAACCCATACTTCCCTCAAGAACTGTCAAATACATAATCAAGGCTCTCCCTGCCACTGGGGGTATCAAAATAGGAGGCTCCTGCAAATACTGCTTTATTTTATCGAACGCCTTTTGACAATTTTCATTCCACGTTACAGCTTGGTCTTTTTTCAACAGCTTGAATAATGGTTCACACGTAGCCGTTAGGTGAGATATGAACCGGGCGATGTAGTTCAACCTCCCTAAAAACCCGCGCACCTCTTTTTTTGTTCTAGGCGTCGGCATCTCTTGTATTGCTTTTATTTTTGCAGGGTCGACCTCTATTCCTTTTTCGCTCACGATAAACCCCAGCAGTTTACCCGATCTCACCCCAAAGGTGCACTTGTTAGGGTTCAGTCTCAGCCTGAACTTCCTAAGCCTTTTGAATAACTTCAGCAGATTCACCAAATGCTCTTCCTCCGTCTGGGATTTGGCAATCATATCATCGACATAAACTTCGATCTTCGTATGCATCATATCATGGAAAAGGGTCGTCATTGCACGCTGATACGTTGCCCCAGCATTCTTCAACCCGAAGGGCATCACTTTATAACAAAATGTTCCCCAAGGCGTTATGAAAGTAGTCTTCTCCATGTCCTCTGGCGCCATTTTAATCTGATTATAGCCCGAGAAGCCATCCATGAAGGAGAATACAGAGAATTGAGCAGTGTTGTCAACTAGCACATCGATGTGAGGAAGCGGAAAATCATCTTTCGGGCTCGCTTTGTTCAAATCACGGTAATCTACGCACATTCTCACTTTACCGTCTTTCTTTGGCACTGGTACAATGTTAGCGACCCATGAGGGATATTTTGTCACAGCCAGGAAACCAACATCCCACTGTTTTGAACCTCCTCCTTAATTTTCACTGCCATATCGGGTCTAGTTCTGCGAAGCTTCTGCTTGACCGGCGGGCATTCTTCTTTCAACGGCAGACGGTGCACAACCATATCTGTATCAAGCCCCGACATGTCTTCATACGACCAAGCGAACACATCACTATACTCTCTGAGCATTTCAACCAGTCTTCGCTTGATGTCGCTCTGCAGCGCGGCTCCTATACGGATGTTCTTTTCAACCCCTTCCGACCCCAGGTTAATAATTTTGATGACCTCCTCATGAGGCAGAATGACTCGTTTTTCTTGCTTCACCAACCAAGACAATTCTTCGGGCACGTCACCATCTTCAACAATCTCTTCTTCGGCCTGAAGTACCGGGTGCTCAAAGTCGAGACGAGTCATAGGTGGTTCAATGATGTCATCTGAAAATGTTATCCTGCAAAAGGAATGGTTAAATGCTTCAAAATGCGTATAAAGCGAATAACCATGTTGCCATTTTATTGTAAAATACAAAACAAGAAAAACAGAGATCGCAATATTTGCACATGAAAAAACGCCTTTTATTTAATGATTAAACACGCAATGTTCATAACAGCACCGCCCTAAGCAAAATCATGATGCCCCAGGCAAGACATCAGATTGTTCAACAATTAAAAAAACAAAGCATTACTGTTTAAGAATCACAGGAACAATCTCCTGAATAGACCAATTGCACAATCCTTGCCCTGGCACGCTTGGCTGAATCCAGGCGTCCATGTCGCAATCACTGTCTCCTTCGTCAGACTCTGAAGCGGCGTTGATGGTCTCGTGACATACTCCACTGGCGGTGATAGTTATTGGTCCTCTGAAACGAGGTGCCCCCACAGCAGGTGTTGATGACGACGGTTGATATCCCAGCCCAAATCGGTCCATCTTCACGGGAATATCCAGCACTTTGCCCCAGCCCTTTGTCTCACCAGTCTCTACTAGAGCTTGAGCTTATTTGTATGACGAGACGGCTACCTCTGACACTTTACTCGGCCCGGGACCTTTGTCTTTGATGCGCAACCCTTCAAATGCCTGACAGGGTGTTTCATGAATCTCGCCGTCGACCTCCACATATTTGAATGATGACAGATGGCTGACCAGTATATCTTCTTCTCCACATACAGTGACCATGCTGTCCCCCACCATGTATTTCAACTTTTGATGCAAGGTAGACGTGACTGCCCCAGCCCCATGGATCCAGGGTCGTCCGAGAAGGCAGCTGTATGCTGGCTGGATGTCCATAATATAAAATTCAGTCGCGAAAACCTCCGGCCCCACCTGTAGAGGTAATGTTATGGATCCAAAAACTGTTCTTCGCGTGCCATCAAATGCCCTGACCACCAAGTCACTGGGCGTACACAGGATTCCTCTGACATCCAGTTTCATCATCGCTTTCTTGGGCAGCACGTTTAAGGATGATCCGGTGTCTACCAGCACATGAGACATGACTGATCCTCTACACTCCACAGATACGTGCAACGCCATATTATGCTCTCTCCCCTTCGGGGTCAAGTCAAAGTCTGTAAAGCCCAAGCTATGGCCTGCGTTTACATGCGCCAACACCCCTTCCAGCTGATTCACGGAAACATCTTGGGGGTACGAAAGAAGTATCCAGAACTTTCAGCAATGCATTTCCGTGAGCTTCAGAGCACAACAGCAACGACAGTATAGATATCTTTGACGGCGTCTGTTGCAGATGCTCAACAATCTTATAATCACTTTTACGAATCAAGCGCATGAACTCTTCCACATCCTTCGATGCCGTTTCTTTTCCGTTTGCTTGCACAGGGACAGTTTCATTCATCTTTCCTTTCCCCTTTGCCAGTCGTTCAGCCTCTACCTCAGGTGATATGAAGATCCTCCCGCTTCTTGTCATACCTCCGGTACCAACAACGTTGTCTATAGTCTCAGCTGGCTGCTTATTAACATCAATCTTTACCCCATCATAATACACTTCCAACCCATTGGACCATGGGACTGCCTTAGTGCTCTCGTACGGGATTGGTCCGACCTTGGTGATGGTGATCGGCGGTCGCTTGGCCGGTGCCGTTATAGTGATCGTTTTTCGAGGAATCGTTACAGTAGCCACATCACTTTGCTTGTCTGCTAATACCCCTGCAGGCTCTTCAATTGCTGCTCGGTCAAATTGCAGTGTGCCGCCATCTATTAAAGCCTGAATACCCTTTTTTAAGTCATCACAACCCCCAGCTAGGGTCCAGCACTCTAAACAATACTCGTCACATCCAGGATACACACCCCCTTGCAATAGTCTGCTCTTTATCTCGCACAACGGTGTCTTTAAGTCGTCGACATTCATAATCAAATTCAAACCCTCCTCGGTTAAAATGGCGTTTGCCCCATGATTGGGCATGGGCTTTTGCACTATGTTCGGACCCGCTGTTCCAAAATTGATAGCCTTACTATCCAATAGATCCTGCACTACATGTTTGAACGCATGGCAACCCTCTACATCGTGGCCAGGAGCCCCAGAGTGGAATTCAAAGTGCCTGCTTGCATCGTAACCATACGGAGGAGTGCCTGTTATTGGCGCCAGAGTTCTCTTCTCTACCAAGTTCAAACCCAATAACGTCTGTAGCAAATCTGCATACGTTGAAGGAGGCTTTTCAAACACCCTCCTTGGTTTGCCCCCCTGGAATCTGCGCTGGGCAGGCTGTGCCCCCTGTTGTGGCTGATGTTGCTGTTGTTGTTGTTGAAATGGTTGTTGCTGAAACGGAATAGTAACGCTTGCCACCTGCTGCGGCTGATTGTACTGGTTTCGACCTCTGCCCCGGCCTCGGCCTCGGCCCCCAAACACTGCGCTTGCATCGCCCTGACGGCGCCCACCAAAAGCCCTTCTATTATTGCCAGCCGAAGTGGATTCCTCAGCTTGGAATCTTCCCTATTTAATGTTGCTTTCAATCTTTTCTCCCATCAGGATTAAGTCTGAGAAACTGCCCAAAGAAGTGTGAAACAACTTGTCATAAAACATACCAGTGAATGTTCCTATGAACATGTCATTCATTTCCTTGTCCTCTAGAGGAGGATGGACTCTAGCAGCCATGTCGCGCCATCTCTGCGCATACTCTTTGAAGCTCTCACCCTTCTTCTGGGATAACCCCTGCAATTGGACCCGGTTGGGTGCCAAGTCGCTGTTATACTTATAGTGAGCTACAAATGCTTCATCCAGCTGCTTCCATGTCTTTATATGAGTTGGCTCCAATCCCATATACCACTCGAGGGAAGGACCAGACAAGCTATCTTGAAAGAAATGCATTAGCATCCTCTCATCGTTAGAATACGCCGACATCCTTCTGTAATATGACCGCACGTGCACCTTTGGACAGGTGTCCCCTTTATACTTGTCGAATGTGGAAGCTTTGAATTTGATTGGCACCCTCAGGCCAGGCACCAGACCCATTGTTGACATATCTAAGCCGACATCACTTTGATTCACGACCCCCCTCATCTGCTCCTCGAGCATCCTGATCCTCTGAGAGTCATCCATAGGCCCTTCGAGACCTCCACCGGAGAAAGCATCCTCCTGCTGGTCTTCTTGCCAATTACCATTCCCAGCTCCATATCCATCGTATCCGTTGTTACGGCCAGTTCTGGTCTGATTCATTATCGGGCCTCGCCCCCTGTTGCCGTACCCCGGAGCGACCCCAACAGGTCCAAAAGCCATTAACCCAGCGCCATTTCCATTTCCGAATCCGCCATAACCCTGATTAGTCATACCAAATCCGTCCTGCCCGAAGCCTTGAGTATTTAAACCGTATTTCCCAGCATTATCGAATCCCTGGTCATTGAAACCAAATCCATTATTACCGAAGCCATTGCCTCCCATATTATCACCCAGGTTAACATCTCCAAGCCCAACATTGTTAACGATAGTCTCGTTCCCCATTCCAACGTTACCGTTCCCCGCAACAGCGCCGTTGTTGACATTACCAGCAGGTATGTTGACTACATGTGGAGCCACTGGTGTGGGAGTACCATCCCCGTGAATGGTGTCGACTCGCACAGACTGATGATCCTCATTTCCGTGCCCAGCATTCCTGACCAATAGAGGCTGCACCAAAGCTTGCAAATTCTCCTGCCCTTTCGCAATGGTCTCCATTGTCTGCATGAAGAGCGCCAGCCTCTCACGCATGTCTTGCATCTCATTCTGCATTTGACCCATAATTCTTCGGCAGTTGGTACGAGTGGAGTATCGGTGCGGGCGCTGATCTTCAATCCTGAAAAGACCTGATACAGTGCAAGGAATGAGATACCATGCAATAATCACCTGTAATGCGATATGAATATGAATGCAATGCAATATGTGTCTGTGTATTAGGGAACATCATTCCCCGATTCTAGTGTGAATGTGCCAGTGTAGTGACAGTGCTAGCAACACGAAGATCGGAGCCGAATCATAGAAAACACCTCATATATTGCAGAGAAATCCATTAAGCCAAGAATACAATATCACTGAGTGTACAATAAGAAGGCATGACCTCAACCAACAACCCTGGTGATGGTCAGCGCTATGCAAATAAAGCATCAATACACGAAATGGTCAAATACACTCATAAGCCTGGTACTCTTCTAGTAACTTCTTAGTCTCAGGATGACTTGGTCGGGTAAGCAGACCCTCAACAAGTTGATTCCTTCGCTTGAGAACACGTCGTACGCCACCAGCGGTTTCCTCCCATGCCCCTTCTCCGAAGCGATGCTCTAGTTTCCGCTTCTGAGACCCAGCTTCGTTCCTGCCTTCGATGGCCTTGTTTAATGCATTCTGGAGACTATACCTGGTCATCACCTCTTCTTCGTACTTCTTAATGCTAGCCTTCAACTGTTCTTCGAGTTCAGAAATTTGCTGCTTCAATTTGTCTTCCCTCTTTTTGTTGTTGGTTAGCGTAGCATTCCACGTCTTGTTACAAGAAGAGATTTCCCGGTGAGCGGCATCGAGTGCTTTCTTTTTGGATTCCAACATGTCATGAGAGCTTCTGAACTCTTTACCCAGACGTTCACGCTTCTTTCTCTCTTCAGTCAACTCAGCATCTAGCCTGTTTACTACTTCGATCTGCTGTTGGAAAGCACGCACAACCCTGTTCTTCTCACTACGTATCTGAGCCAGCTCCCTTTCTAACTCTTCATTGATCTTCATCAAGGCTTCTTTTTCTTTTACAACTCGCTCGTAGGCCTCCCTAGTAACAGTAGTTGGTTCTTCCACCGGAATATGAACAGGGACTGGTGCAGCGGGAAATGGCATCAGCAACTGTCTTGCTCTCTCTTGGATCCAAACTTTGTAGGGTGCATAAGCCTGACAATCATTCTTCCCCAACAGTGGCTTCCCTCTTCTGTTAATACGCATCCATGCGTGCTGAAGATTGGCTAGTAACTCCCCATTCAAATCACCGGTGAAGTACAGAGATTCCTGTACTTCTTCCTCCTGAGGTGGGTTCTTCAATGCGTATCTGAACTGGCGAACGAACAGAGACGGGTTGTAATTGATACACCCTTTCTTCCTATCAAAGGAACATTAGGATATCCAGAACAACTGAAAATAAGCTCATACCCCAACAAGTCTCGGTCAAACCACTCAATGTCTTCAGAAGATAGCCTCATCAGGCGCTCTGGCCAGTCAGCTGTAGTTGCACTATCCACAAAGGGTCCATTCAGGGGAAGATGGCTCTTAAACCACATGTACAGCAAAGGCACACAACAAGAAACGTTCTTGCCTCTCCTATTCTCATTTTTGTAGTGCATCGAATGGTAGAAGTCCCCGATCAATGTGGGTACCGGGTTGCTAGCAGCAAACAAATGAAATGCATCCATGTCCACGAAGTTCGGGAAATTGGGAAACAACACTATCCCATAAATGCATAGAGCCAAAACAGCGTTAAAGACCACCCAACATCCATTCTTGGCGTATTCTTGAGCCTTACCAACCAGAAACTGGAGAGAGAAACCTGGGACCCCTCGCCAAGAAGTCATCAACAGCTCAGAAGCATTCATGTGCAAGGCCTTAGCTAAATCCTCCAACTTGGGCTCAGCGGCAGAGTGAATAAAGGGAACCTTATTCTGTACTGGCAGCTCAGTAAACTCTACATACTCCTCCATGGTAGGCCACAAAATAAAGTCAGCAAATGTGAAACACCTCAAAGCAGGGTCATAGAATTGCATCAGCGTGTACATCCAATTCAATTCATCCTCAGTTGATTTGCGAACCAATCTCAACAGCCGTCCGTAACTCTGCCTAAAGCTTCTACGGACATCCTCATTAGCAAGAGAAATCAGACCCAGGAGGGGAGTAATATCAGGGATAGGTAACTTGTAGGCAACTGTCATCCTCAAACCATCCATGATCAATACTCAGAAGTCCGGACACTAGAACCAGGGAATATGCAAATGCACCTGCAGCACAGACACACGTTAATGGGATGCAATGATAATGATTATGCAAACAATGCAATGCAAGTACATGCAACAGGGACCAAATGCCATAGCTGAGAAGCCTGAGCCATATCAACAAGTCTCAGATAGACCCTCCAGAATTCCTCAAACCCTGGTCTCAGATAGACCCAATACAAAGCTCTAACACTGGTCTCTGGTAGACCCCATAACATAACTCCAACTAGTCTCTGATAGACCTCCACCATAACTCTGGCTGGTCTCTGATAGACCCCTCAACTGTCCATAAAGGCCCAGGATCTCAGATCAAGAAATAACCGGTATCTGAAGGTCTAGTTACCTGCATAACCCCAGAACCCTCTCACAGGTAGGTGTCCTAGTAACTGACAAAGGTATGGCATCCTATGCGGTCGTCGGCGTCACAGACTTTCAGGGTTGATGATATGATTCCCAGAAGGAGTGGCATCATCAAATCCTGAAGAGGCCTCACTTAGCCAACTTCCAAATGATCGGTTCCCAGAGTCGACAATCCAACTAACCAGCAACCCGAGGCACCCAAAGGGCAGGACATGAGGCCAACCAGCAGAACCTCGTCTGAGTGTGGATTTCGTGGGACACTAGGACATGCAAAGCACATGCGCGCCCACTAATTTCCACTCTAATTCTAGGTGCACTCAAGCCCAGGTCCGACTTATCTCTCAATCATGGAACACCCGTCACACCCCAATACAACAATAATAACAATAATATAATGCTGGAAGTAACTGACAGAAATATAAATCCATACAAAATCCTCGACGGGAAAACAAGCGCTAGGATTGACTCGCTTAAGGGATGTTGGATCCCAAATGCATAAGGAACTATCGCAGTCCTTAGCAGCCAGGGGACGTTGGATCCCCAGCAGAGTCGCCAGCTGTCGCTACTGCGAAAATCGGCGCCGGCTGAACAGAAGAGTCGCCACCGTGCGTTATTTATCCCACAGGAGGGAAAGGGAACGCTCGAAGTAAACCTACCGCAAAGACGGGAAAGGAATGGTCATCGCAACCAAATCCTGGATTCGGGAGTCGGTTACGTAAGGGGAAGGTATTAGCACCCCTCACGTCCGTCGTACTCGACGGGATCCACGCTTGCTTTCTGGTACGGATTGTTATTCTATCTACTCTACAGGTCAGGGGTTAAAAGAAAATAAAATGACTCGGCAAAGTATCGCACTTTATGCCTACGTATTCCCGTCTGAAACGAGAAATCAGAGTCACCGTAGTTCGCCTACCTACGGGAAAGGAGGGGAAGGTTGCTCGCTAGGATATCGCATCTTATGCCTACGTACTTTCATACAGCATGAAAGATCAGAGCAAACGTAGTTCGGGCCACGTACGACACAAGTCTGTTTTGATTGTTTTTATTCCTTCTGAAAAAGGGTTTTTCTGATTACTGGTCCCAGCGGACAAAATTGACGTTTTGATGAGTTCACATTCTTTTACGGAAGAAGTGTCTTTTATTGTGTTTGAAATCTTATTGTGTTTTTCTGTTTGTTTTGAGAAAGAAGAGATAGAACTCTAACCTACGGTTGAAAAGGGAATCAAACTAACCTAATGTTATCATGCATGGGTTAAGACCTAATGTCTATCATGCTCCTCTCTTGCGCAGAGAGAAACAGAGACCCTAAGGGAATAGACGGAAACAGAAACAATAGCATATATACAATAAAGCAGTAAAATGCATGGATGCAACAATACAAGCGAGGCAAGGGAGTCCCACTCAACCTCGAACCTAGAAAACAATGGGCAAAAGTGAACAGGATTCACTTTCAACCTAACAGGTTAAACAGCAAACAATACAGTCCGGGAAATTCAAACAATACATCAAGAATTATAAACAGCAAAAATAAACAGCAAACAACAGTCTTCATCAGCATCTGTCTTCAAGTCACCTCCAAACATCTACAGGCTTCAAGCAAGCATCAATCTTTATCCTCACCGCCTTCAAGCAAAATCTCTATCATCAGTCTGCAATGGCTTTTCTTCAAGTCTCAATCTCCCAGCTGAGGAACCAATCACAGGAATGAACTGGGGTGTTAAGCAATTAGTTGACCACCAAAGGTTGCAAACAGACTGCTAACAACACATAGAATATTTCTCTCAAGAGTTCTATCTCTTAGACACTATCACCAAGCCTTCCAAAGAAAGGGGGTGAATGTCTTAGAGAGACTCTGCATCATAGAGAGGGATGGAGGTAAACAAAACCTTCCATGTTTTTGAATCAAGTTTTCTACTCTAGAGCTCTGCCTAGCTCCTAGATCCTCTAACCCTCAATAGCTGCCAGCAAGGGATACTCCTCATCAACTCTGGAAGTTGGTCTTCAGTCTCTTTGATCTCCAATGGACTTCATCAGCACAGTCTTCAGCTCAAACCCCAAGCCCCAAGCAAGCCCAATACCCCACACACAGTCAAATAGTAACCCTAGAGAGGGCACACCACACAATCAAACAAATGCAAGCAATATACTAATAGTAATAGTAGAATAGGGGAAACCTAGTAATTTCTAAGGGATCTATTATCTACCCATAATCCCTATAGTCCCATACCCCAAAAATTCAATCTACAACTCCTAAAAAAAATGATCTATTACACCTATGTCACAGCTAAACCCTAGTTTTGATCACACTGATGGTTACCTAATCAAAGTACTCAATTTTTAATCCTAAAATCATGAATTAAATTTTATATACAAGCTAAGGTTCTAAGTTAATCACCCTAAAAAGAATGGATCACAAATGTAAAAGCATCTAATTAAACTAAAATCAACAATATCATGTATCAAACTAAACCACTTAAAAAAGCTATTTAAAAGAAAAATGCACAAAAAATATTAAAAAAAAAATAAAATGCCATTTTTAATATTTTCTATTTTTCTTAACAGAATTATAAATCTAATGCAAAAACAACCAATTAAAAATAAGCATTTTTCATTTTGTTATGATTTTTTTAAGAAATAAAATGAATTGATGAAATAAAAATGAATTAAATGAGATGAGGGGTGCAAGGAGTATTTATTTTCAGTTAAAACAAGAGGATGGGCCCAGACTGGGGGGCGCGCATAGCAAAGCGCGTCTGGGCCCAGTTGATCAGAAAAAACAAAAAGAAATAAAAAAGGGGAAAACGGTGCATAAAGTAAAAATAACAGTTCATTTGGTTTTGGGCCTTCATTGAGGGGGTGGGATTAGCAACGGTTACTTGAGCCCATCAGAAGGAATAAATGAAACGCAGCGTATTGCTGCGTAAGATCTCCCTCCAAATTCGTTTAAATGTGAGCCATCGGATTGGGATCCAAGTCAAAGTCAAGCACCTGATCGTGTGGTTCTCCTTCATCTTCTTCCTCTAGAAACCCTAGATTCAGAAAATCTCTCCCCCATGCGCGCATCTTCATCACTTCTGTTCTCCCTCGATTCTCAACGAAACTCCATCATTCCAAAACCAAAAATGCTCTATTCTCTTCCCTCTACACAACCATGGCATTAGTTTCTCCTCAAACTTACTCCAACATCAAACCCGATAGGTAGAAGCTATAGGTTCCATCATTATGCACTGATATCAACCATGAGGATTCCTTCTAATTCTTACCCTAACATGATCTACACACTTTGCTGATCATTCTCATATATCTAACCAGTATTATCAAGCCCTAACCTAGGAGTTCTAAGCCCTAACAGATTTGGTGCACCAATGGCAACCTCCATGAATTGTCTCCAAATTCATCAGAAATGATCATCTAACCAATCCTAACCATTCTAACCTAATAACTCTCTAACATGCTAACTAAATCAACCAATTCGAAGGGAAACACCAACCTGGTTTGATGATGAAAATAGAGGTAGAACTCCTTAGATCTGAAGCTTGCAATGCTTGGGAATTGATCAATAAGCTTGCTTCTTGGTTCTGTATGCAGTATATCTTGCTCAAACCTCTTGGAACTTGCAATCACAATCTTCTTGCACCTTGGATGATGAAGTTGGTAGCACACGATTTCCTCTTCAATTCAGCCAGATATTGATAGAAACTTGATCTCCAATGGATTTAGATGATGATAGGATCAAGAATTTTGGAAATTGATGAAGGTTTGATAGAGTTTGAAGTGGTTTTGCAAAAATGGAAGAATGAGATGAAACTATGTGTTATGAACAAAATGAATCACCAACCCTTGAATGAAGCCTCTCAATTCAATATATAGATGAAATTAGAAAGCTCTAGAACTTTGTAGAAACTTCTTGTGCACACTTCCCTTGGATTTTGATTATGTTACTTCTTTTGTAAGCCACCTAGCATAACTTCCAAATTTTGAACCAAACTCAAAAATACACTTTTGCCAATGTTCTTAAAACATTTTTTCCAATCAAAATGACCTATAATTTCATCCCATTTGGCCAAGTTATGAAAAATCTCAATTTTAGGTCACTTTTATTCATTAAATTCCCTTTTAAATGACCAATTTTGAAACCTTGAGCTATGAGCTTTTACAAACTTTCATGATTACTTTTATAGACTCAAAATGTCATTTGGAGCAAGTTTTATGTTGTGAAGTTTTTCATTTGAAGCTTCCTTGTATGAGTTTTGGGCATAGGCTTGAAATGACCTATAATTCTCAGATGACCAAAATACCCTTTGCTTGCCAAGACCATAAGTAGAGTTACACAAATCAGATGAAGGCATACCATACCTTTATAGAAATCTAAGACAATGAGTAACAACTCTTATGTTTACCAGAAATTCATTTGAAATATCCTTGAGGGGTAAAAGTTTCTTGGAAGACAAGTAACTTTCACAGACAAAATTTCAGACACCTCAGATGACCTGTAACTTGCAAGGACCATAACTTGAGTTCTATAAATCTCCTAGATGTCTTCCACCACTCAAATTAAAGGTCTTGAGATCCTCTACAAGTTTCATGTTGGCCAAGGATCCATTTGAAGCTTTCATTTTGACTTATCTTGCTTGGAAGTTTGACCTAAACTAGGGGATTTTACACAGAAACCCTAATTTAGAAACTCCTCTTCTCCTTGATTTCTCTTGATTTCTTCTTGGAACAACACCACATCCTTCTCTACATGTCAAATGATGAACCCCACATCTCTCAAATAGACCTTAATGCCTTTCAATCAATCATTTGACCTAGGGTTGACCCAGATGAAACCCTAGTTGACTGTCTTCAACTGCAATTCTTGTGATCACATCAATGACTTGTCTCCCTTGAAAAATGACTCTCTAAGTCTTCCATGATGTCTCTATACTCTCCATGACCTCCATTCACAGCCCACAACTTCTTTGATGGTCTTCACATACCCTCAGATAGGAGATAGATCCACTGCTTGATCCACTGACCTCTTAGATTTCAATTTCTTTCTGATGACTTGACTAGGATTAAATTTGAATGAGAATCTATTGATAGGCTCATAGAGATGAGAATAGTACCTGGTCCCTTGTTGGATAACTTGCTATGCTATGCTATGCAGATGATTAGACTATGTACATGACTCTATATGCAAATGCTAATGCAATTGAAACATAAACCAAGAGGAGAAGGTTGAGCAAATTTTAGGGTGCAACACATATGTGACGTGGATCAGAGCCAGAGCAGATGCTATAGGGATGCCGTTTCCTCCTGCCAAGCCAGAAAGCCCTCCAGTGATCGAAGAGCCTGCCACCGTGCCTATTCAGCAGCATAATCAGGTGCTAGCTGAGAGAGATGAGCTGAAAAAGGCAAATGAAGAACTGGAGAAAGAATTGGCGCAACTCAGAAGCGAGAGAAGCGAGGTCGTTCATTCCTTCAAGAGGCAGACCGAGCTGGTGAACCAGTTAGGGACAAATTTGACTAAGCAGATGGCTGAGCGTGAGCGTTTGGGTCGAGACTTCAAAGCTGTCAATGACGTACTGGCTACCAAGAAGCAACACTTGGGTGAAGCGTACCGGAGGATATCCAAGTTTAATCAGCACTGGAAGGCCACCCTAGCCAACGGGAAAGAACGGGAGGATAAGCTGAAGCAACAGATCTCCAAGTTGAAAGACCAGGTGAAAGCCAGTGAGAAGAGGTTTGATGAAGAAACCGCTCGCAGATATGCCGCCGAAGGCCAGCTCAACAGAGCTCTCGCTAACCTGAAGGAGCGCAAACTGACGTTTTGATCCAAGAAGCGGAAGCTAGAAGATTGTTTCGGCGAAGGAGCATGGGAAGATTCGGTTAAAGGTCTTCAATACACCATTATGCAAAGAGAGTTACTCGTCAAAGGGTTGCTCACTCGGCCTGATCATCCAGAAACGAAGGGGTTGTTAGAAGAGTTTCGCGCCTGTGGCCGTGCTAGACTATTTGTATTCCTTTTGTTTTGATCATTGTTGTATGCTGACCATCACCAGGCTTGTTGGTCGAGGTCATGCTATTGATTCCGCTTGTACTCAGTGACGTTGTGTACTGCCTTGATGGGCTTTCTATATATATGAGATGTTATTTCCATGACTGGACTCGGACTTCTTATTATCAGCACTGGCACTCAGGCACTAGGATCGGGGGATACCTCCCTAACGCACAGACACACGTTTGCATTTGCATGACGAGCACTTTGTTGTTTTTCTAACCCTCTTGTGTATACAGGTTGTTTCAGGTTGTTCCAGGATTGGTCAGAGACCTATCCACCGCTATCCGACCAGAGAAAATCAAACCAGAATTATGGAGCAAGTGCAAACTGATGTTCAAGAACTCCGGGAATGAATGGACCACTTCATGGAGCTCATGCAAGCGGTCGCCAATGGCCAGGATCAGCTCAGAACCTTGGTTCAGCCTCTGATTTCAAGGGTTGACATCAATGGCGTACTCCATGGTGGGACTGTGCCAACCCCTCCACCAGTTGAAACTCCTCAGAATGGCGTCCCCGTGACCGGGGGGAACGACAATGCCAACGATAATGTGATAGCTAACATGGGACTCAATGGTAATACGACGGGCGTCGGTAATGGGAATTTTGAAGCTAACGTCAATGTTGGGCTGGGCAACGACAACACAGGTGTTGGAAATCTGTTCGGACCTCATCCATGGTTAGAAGACCGGCAAGACGATGTGTTCTCTCAGAGAGGTGCTGAAGGGGAGATGACTGCTGAAGCACGGCTTAGGTTCAAGGCACTCGAGGACAAGATGAGGAATATCGAGAACCAGAACACCATGGGTGTTGACATGTCCAAGTTGGGACTGATTGCTGATTTCAAGGTGCCTCCCAAGTTCAAGGTACCTGACTTTGAAAAGTACAAGGGCACCACTTGCCCTCGCGTCCACCTGAGATCATATTACCAGAAAATGTCAGCTCATTCGGAGGACGAGAAGTTGCTGATGCACTTCTTTCAGGACAGTCTGTCCGGGCCCTCCCTCGAATGGTACATGAGCCTGGAACCTACCAGTGTGCGCACGTGGAAGGAACTTGCTGAAGCATTTGTGCACCATTACCAATATAACAGTGACTTGGCTCCGAACCGAGTCCAACTGCAGAATCTGTCGCAAAGGAACAACGAAGGGTTCAAGGAATACGCCCAGCGGTGGCGTGAATTGGCAGCCAGGGTTCAGCCGCCGATGGTTGAACGTGAGCTTATGGAAATGTTCATAGCCACCCTCCCAGGGGTTTATTATGAGAAATTAGTCAGCAGTATGTCTGGAACCTTCTCAGATCTCATTATCACGGGTGAGCACATTGAAAATGGGATCAAACTGGGGAAAATTCAAGGTGATTCATCCTCAGCTGGAGGAGGCGGAAAGAAACCTTACGGTGGCAAAAGGAGGGAAGGAGAGACGAGCGCCGTGTCCAACGCTCGAAGGAAGGGTAAAGGCCCTCACCAACAGGTGGCCAGCATAACTATCCCGACAGTTCAACAGCCACAGCAGCAGCAGCCGCAGCAGCAACAGCAACCGAATCAACAAGGGTACAGAAAGTATCAGAACAGGGCACCTTTGTCCAGTCGTCAGCTCGAGACTCCACCCATGTCTTACGCTCAACTATTGCAGACTTAGATTCAACTACAGTTGATCTAGAAGAGAACCCTAGCTCCCTTGACAGGGGCACCTCCGCCAGGTTATGATGCGAATGCGACTTGTGAATTTCACTTAGGGGCACCAGGCCACACGATAGAAAATTGCAAAGCCTTCAAGCACAAGGTGCAGGACATGGTGGACGCTAAGATCATCAACTTCTCAGATAATGTGTCAAACGTCACGAAGAACCCTATGCCGAATCATACGGGAGGTTTGGTAAACGCCATTATTGAAGACGAGAGCTTGGATTTGTTGACTAACGTCAGAAATCTGAAGACACCGCTTAGATTCGTTAAAGCTAAGCTGATGAAAAGGGGTTTCTTTCCAGGTTGTGGAGAGCTGTGTATGGGCTGTGCGACAAGTCCTGATGGATGCGAACAGTTGACAGAGGGGATTCAGAGTCTGATGACTGAGGGAATCTTACAGTTTAGCCGAAGGGCCGAGAACGGATCGGGAGAGGTAATGCTGAAGCAAGATGATGAGGTTGCCACCATCACCATCCCTCGCCAGACGATAACTATTGCTGCACCCAGGCCGCCTACGATTACCATCACCAAAGCTAGGCCGATACCGTTCGAAAGCACTAATGCTATCCCATGGCATTATGGGGCAGAGGTCTACTGCAACAGACAAAAGTTGGAACTAGAACCGTTTGGGTCGTCTGTGGAGAACCTAGTGGGCGTTAGCGGAATCACTCGCAGCGGAAGAGTATTTGCACCACCTGAGGTTGTGGCGGACAAAGCGGACAAAGCTGATGCAACTGATAAAGGGAAGAGTAAAGTCGTTGAAGAAATCCCCCGTGGGGTAGAAAAAGACTTACTTGTTAAAGACGCCGAGGAGTTTATGAGGTTGATTAAAAAGAGTGACTAGAAGATCGTGGATCACCTTCATCAAACACCCTCGAAAATTTCCATCCTGAATCTATTGCTGTGTTCTGAGGCACACCGCAACGCACTGCTGAAGGTGTTGAACACCGCGTACGTACCGCAGGAAATATCGATAAACCAGTTAGAAGGGGTCGTAGCCCACGTGAATGCCGGAAATGGGTTAGGGTTTACTGACCTGGAGCTGACGCCGAAGGGGAGGAACCACAATAGCGCCCTGCACATCTCGATAGAGTGTAGGGGAACGATTATGTCCCACGTGTTGGTGGACACGGGGTCGTCGCTCAATGTTCTTCCGAAGAAAGCATTGATGAAGTTAGATACTCGCGGATTGATTTGCACACCCAGTGATCTAGTTGTGAAAGCGTTCGATGGAACCAAACGCCATGTTTTCGGGGAGGTGACGTTGCCAATCCAAGTCGGGCCGGAAACATTCGACGCAGTCTTCTACATTATGGATATCATGCCTGCCTACAGCTGTCTCTTGGGCCGGCCATGTATCCATTCCGCGGGTGCCGTAACCTTCACGTTGCACCAGAAGCTCAAGTATGCTGTCGGAGGCAGCATCGTGACTGTTTGTGGCGAGGAAGACATAATGGTGAGCCATTTGTCATCCTTCAAGTATGTTGAGATGGATGGAGAAATCCACGAAACCCTATGTCAAGCGTTCGAAGCTGTTAAAGTCAAGAGCGTAGCTCCTGCAGTCACTGAAAAGCCAGAGATGACTCTCTCTTCCTTCAAGGAAGCTCGGGCCGTTGTTCAAGCCGGATCTACCCCAGGATGGGGGCAAATTTTGGAGATACCTAACAAGCAAGACAAGTTCGGGTTAGGGTATTCTCCCGCGGCTGAAGCCTCTTCTAGCAGTACGTCGCGAGGTAAAGGGCCGATCCAGTTTACCAGTGGCGGGGTGATATTTGAAAGTGTCAACGCAGTGTCTGAAGACAGAGGAGATAGCGACTGCGATCTGGACTCTTGGATCCAGCCAAGCAAGCCAGGCGAGAGCCTCAACAACTGGTCCGTCAGGGATATCATCCAAGCGGCAGGCGAAGAGTAATGATTTACTTTTTCCAATCATTGTACAACCCTATGTCCTACCCGGGGCATAGTGGTTTTATTGTCACGGCCTCGTTTGATTATGTACATGCATTTTATCAATAAATTAAAAGGCGTTTTTCTTCGTATTCAAATGTTGTGATCTCTGTTATTCCTGTTTTATATTTGTTTTGAAAAACAATAAAATGGCAATGGGGTTTGTGCTAACTTGCATATCCTTGTTTTAAGCTTAACCCTTGTTATTGCAGGATCCACATAGCAGATGACATCGACTCTGGACCTTCTACGACTCACTTCGACTTCGATTGCCCAATGTATCAAACCGAAGAAGAGATTGATGAAGACGAAGACCTTCCCGAAGAGTTGGCCCGCTTGTTGAAACAAGAAGAGAAAGTTATTCTGCCTCACGAAGAAGAGATCGAGATCGTGAATCTGGGTTCTGAAGAACTAGTCAGGAATGTCAGGATAGGGGCTGCATTGCAGAGTGGTGTCAAGCAGAGATTGGTCGAGATGCTGGGAGAGTATAATGACATCTTTGCTTGGTCATACAAAGATATGCCCGTACTTGATACTGACATCGTGGTCCATCACTTGCCGCTGCGAGAAGATTGTCCTCCCGTTAAGCAGAAGCTTAGGAGGACACGACCAGATATGGCCGTTAAGATCAAAGAAGAAGTGCAAAAGCAGCTTGATGCTGGCTTCTTAGCGGTCACCACTTACCCTCCGTGGGTCGCCAACATAGTGCCTGTACCGAAGAAGGATGGTAAGGTACGAATGTGCGTCGATTATCAGGATTTGAATAGGGCGAGCCCTTAAGATGATTTCCCGCTCCCTCATATTGATGTGTTGGTTGACAATACAACTCAGTTCTCCGTATTTTCGTTCATGGATGGCTTCTCCGGTTACAATCAGATCAAGATGGCGCCGGAGGACATGGAGAAAACTATGTTTATTACACCTTGGGGAATGTTTTGCTACAAGGTAATGCCTTTCGGTCTGAAGAATGCAGGGGCCACTTACCAACGAGCAATGGTTACTTTGTTTCATGACATGATTCATCATGAGATTGAAGTCTATGTTGATGACATGATTGCGAAGTCCCAAACGGAGGAGGGATATCTGGTCAATTTGCTGAAGCTTTTTGAGAGGCTTAGGAAGTTCAGGTTGAGGCTGAATCCTAACAAGTGTACTTTCGGAGTACGGTCCGGAAAGCTACTGGGGTTTATCGTGAGTGCAAGAGGCATTGAGGTCGATCCTGCGAAAATAAAAGCAATACAAGAAATGCCAGCGCCAAAAACAGAAAAAGAAGTTCGTGGTTTCCTTGGCAGGATTAACTACATTGCAAGGTTTATCTCTCAACTCACGGCCACGTGTGAACCGATGTTCAAACTGTTAAAGAAAGATCAGGCAATTATCTGGAACGAGGATTTCCAGAAGGCATTTGATAAGATAAAACAGTATCTGCAGGAACCTCCGATCTTGATACCCCCAGTGGCCGGAAGACCCTTAATCATGTACTTGACAGTTCTTGAGAATAGTATGGGGTGTGTTCTCGGTCAACACGACGAGACGGGCAGAAAGAAGCATGCCATTTACTACTTGAGTAAAAAGTTCACTGACTGTGAATCTCGTTACTCGATGCTGGAGAAAACGTGTTGTGCATTAGCCTGGGCTGCCAAACGTTTACGACAGTACATGCTCAACCACACTACCATGCTAATTTCGAAGATGGATCCGATCAAGTACGTCTTCGAGAAGCAAGCGCTTTCAGGCAGGATTTCCAGATGGCAAATGGTGTTGACGGAATATGACATTCAATACGTTTCCCAAAAGGCCATCAAGGGGAGCGTATTGTCTGAATACCTCGCCGAACAGACGATCGAGGATTATCAGCCGATGAAATTTGAGTTCCCTGATGAGGATATCATGTTTCTCAAAGTGAAAGACTGTGATGAACCGTTGCCCGACAAGGGTCCAGATAGGAAATCCCAATGGAAATTGATATTTGACGGGGCGGTTAATTCTTACGGAAGTGGCATTGGGGAAATCATCACGACTCCCCACGGATCCCATATCCCGTTCACTGCGAGACTGACGTTTCCAGTCACCAATAACAAAGCAGAATACGAAGCATGCATCATGGGTCTAGAAGAAGCAATTGATTTGAGAATCAAGAACCTAGATGTATATGGTGACTCAGCGCTTGTGATCAACCAGATTAAAGGGGAGTGGGAGACTCGTCAATCGAATTTGGTGTCGTACATGAACTATTCCAGAAGGCTGCTTCCGTTCTTTGATCGAGTGGAACTCCATCATGTGCCCAGGGCCGAAAACCAAATGGCTGATGCCTTAGCCACGTTGGTTTCGATGTATAAAGTCAAATTTTGGAATGAAGCTCCAAGGATTGTCCTTTCTCGTCTTGATAGACCTGCATTCGTCTTTGCAATCGAGGAAGCCTCCGACGGCAAGCCATGGTTCCATGACATCCAGACCTTCCTTATGACTAAGGAGTATCCCACGGGAGCGTCAACCCAGGATAAGAAGACTCTAAGGAGGCTGTCTGGAAATTTTTATCTCAATCCTGATGGAGTTTTGTACAAAAGAAACCATGATCTCGTGCTACTCAGATGTGTAGATGAGAAAGAAGTGAGCATGCTCATGGAAGAAGTCCATGAAGGCACATTTGGTACGCACAACGGCGGGCACGCTATGAAAAGAAAGATCCTGAGAGCATGGTATTACTGGCTGACGATGGAGTCGGATTGCTTTAAATTCGCGAAGAGATGTCATAAATGCCAGATTTATGCTGATAAGATTCATGTGCTGTCGTGCCCATTAAATGTCATGTCCTCCCCGTCACCGTTCTCCATGTGGGGAATCGACATGATAGGCAAGATCGAGCCCACTGCATCTAATGGTCATCGCTTCATTCTAGTAGCTATCGACTACTTCACCAAGTGGGTGGAGGCAGCCTCGTACGCTAATGTGACCAAGCAGGTGGTGGCTAAATTCATAAAGAGGGACATCATCTGTCGTTACAGAATTCCCGAACGGATCATTACTGATAATGGTTCGAATCTGAATAACAAGATGATGAAGGAGCTGTGCCAGAGTTTCAAGATTGAACACCACAACTCATCTCCTTATCGGCCGAAGATGAATGGCGCCGTTGAAGCGGCCAATAAGAACATCAAGAAGATTGTACAGAAGATGGTTGTGACCTACAAGGATTGGCACGAGATGCTGCCGTTCGCACTACACGGTTATCGTACCACGATACATACATCAACCGGGGCAACTCCTTTCTCCTTAGTGTACGGTATGGAAGTCGTCCTACCGTTAGAAGTGGAGATTCCTTCTTTGCGAGTTTTGGTTGACGTAAAACTCGATGAGGCAGAATGGATTAAGAACCGACTAAACCAACTCAGCCTGATGGACGAGAAGAGGCTAGCATCGATTGCATATGATCGTCTGTACCACAGCCGAATGAAGAAAGCTTATGATAAGAAGGTGCGTCCTAGAAGCTTTCAGACGGGTGATCTCGTCCTGAAGAAGATTCTTCCTCCACACTCCGATCACCGGGGCAAGTGGACTCCTAATTACGAAGGTCTGTACGTCGTCAGCAAGGTCTTCTCGAGAGGAGCCTTGTTGTTATCCACGATGGATGGCGAAGATTTTGCATCCCCGGTGAACGCGGACGCAGTTAAAAAATACTTTGCTTAAAAACGACCCGCTGGAAAGAAAAAGAATATCCAGGCAAAAATGGGGCGTCCCGGCGAACCATAAAAAAGGGAAAAAGTTTCGGGAAAAAATTAGGGATATAAAGAAAAGAATGTACACCCGCAAAGTCGAAAACCTGGAAGGGCGACTTTGGCAAAAAAGGGTATCCCGGTGAATCGAAAACCCGGAAGGGCGATTCAGGCAAAAGTTAGGGATTTGAAAAAGCAAATGACTGCGTTCCGCGTATGGACTTTCATTGTTTAGTGGTTTGGAAGACCTGAGGGTCGTTTATCTGAATCAATCTCTTCTGAGGCTGAAGCGTCGGAGAAGTATCGAAGTCGAGTGGGTCATAGAGGGATCAACTCATGGTGTTCGTCTACGCCTCATTGCCGACATGTGTATATACTGATGTATATTTATGTTTTATTTTTGCGCGGCTTCCTCATTCCAGGGGCTTGCATCTGTTGTAAAACATTTTTACCCATTCAGGGGTTCGTTATCAATAAAATGTATACTATTTAGCAATTCTGTTTGTCTGTTTAGCATTTATCTGTTTTGTTTGCGAAAAAGAACGCCGATGTTTTTGATAAAATGCGCATACATAAACTTACTGGCCTAGGCCACTGATTGTTGAAACAATGAATTACTTAAATATTGTCACAAGATGATAACCTTGATAGGCCCCTTTGAGAAGGGTATCTTGTCTGTTTGTTTGTATTGTTACAGGTGTAGTAGGCAATACGCCGTATGCGTCCCCAAGCCGAATGATCCCTTCTTCTCCAGCAAGTTCAGCAGCACCTCCCCGCGGAGGCTGAACATGAGATCGTAAGCATTGATATGTTTCCCTAAGCAAGAGAAGATTCTCTCCCCAATCAGATGCATCCTGAAGGAATGTCATCTCCCCGGCTGAGTCATATACTGAAGTGTACAACACCCGATAGTACAGACTGAAGTGTCTGGCAGAATTGAGATTCCCCACAGAGTCGTACTCTTCCCTGGCAAGCAGGATGATTCCTTCTTCCCCAGCCGAGTATGCAGATCCCCAAGAGAGCCGAGTCCTTGGAAGCCGTTCAAGCCACGATTGGTTTTTCCCAATAGAGTGTTGAATAGCTGATGCTGTACCTCCCCACCGGAGTCGTTATCTCCAGGAAAGTTTTAGCCGCGAAGGCCGTGCAGTTTATTTCTACGATTGACATCGTTTCCCTCAGCAGTTTGTGGTTCGTACACCTAGTCGAGCAGGTTCAAGCTCTCGTAGAGCTTTATTCCCCTGCAGCAGTCAACTGAAGTTCGTCTCCCCAGGTGGAGTCCAATTGATATTGGCGTGACTTCTTCTCCTTGGCAGGATGAGTCCTTCCTCTACCAGAGTGGTCCTTTCTCCTTGACCGGAGGATTCTCCCTTCGGTATTTATTTTGCTAATGGGGCCGTAGCATTCTGCATGATTGCATAGCATTTACCCTAAACGCGTAGCATGTCCATATTGTGGAGCATGGCGCCATTATCAATCATACGCATATGAAACATGAGTTAGGTTGTTACCATTCTTGTTTTGCAGGTGTTCCCCGACAGGGTGTTTGCCCAGGATGGTTCCTGAAATCTCAGAAGAGTGGCGTGGCCCAAGATGGTTCTTGAATTCCCCAGCAAAGTCGTTTGCCCATGATGATTCCTAAAATCTCCCGCAGAGTTATTTGTTTAAGATGATTCTTAAGATCCCCAGTGAAGTCGCCAGAGAGGGTTGCTCAAGTTGATGCTCGAATTCCCCGGCGGAGTGTTTGCTCAGGATGATTCCTGAAATCTCCAGCAGAGTTATTGGTTCAGGATGATTCTTGAAGTCCCCAACGGAATTATTTGTCCAAGATGAGTCTTGAAGTCCTCAGCAGAGTTGATTCACCCAGAATGATTTCTGAAGCCCCGAAGCAGAGTTACTTGATGGTTCTCCAGAAGTCCCCAGCGGAGATGCGTCATCCCCAGCAGGTTTCTGAACAGCGAAGTTGAAACTTCCCTTGAAGACTTGATGATTGAAGTCTAACCGTATTAACGAAGTAGTTCTCTCAGCTGATGCGGAGTGCCTGATGGCAGAAGTTTGGATATCCCCAATTGGTTCATGATTGACTGAGAATTCTATTCCCGACTTAGTGATGAAGTCCGACTGATGCCCGAAAATCTCTTTAAATGCCCGATGGGATGATTAACTTGATTGTTGACCTGATGAGTCCCGAGGAATCCTGATGCCTGACGGCATGATCGACCATGTATCACCGGTTACCGTGTGACCAATTCCCCCAGCAGAGTTGCCGTGCAACTGGCATGCTTAGTATTGAAGATGTTCCTACCAATCCAAGTATTGTATACCCGTGCGGTTGGCAGATCTCTAGTTACCGTGTAACCGGTGACCCCTTGATGATTCGAGGATGCAATGATATCAGATAAATCAGAGAATCATCTTGACGAAGATTCAGATCAGTATTTCTCCAGCTAGTTGCCGTGCAGCTAATATTTCAGTTTCCGAAGATCTGTTCCCATCAGAGTATCGTGTACTTATGCAGTTGGCAAATTTCCGGGTTTATTGGTATTCAACCGTCTCGTACCTTGATTGTTTGAAAGTTGTTCTCTTCTCACCCATTCAGGTCCAAGCCGCTTGAATAGGGGCAGCTGTTGAACCCCAAAATTTGCCCAACATTTCTTTACCTAGCTTATGTTTCATTTCATTCCCATTAGCATTATCATTTGCATTTCATTGACATGTATGCAGGAGATCAAGAGGTATGATTACCAATTGAGAGCTATACAATACTATGAAGCTAGCTAAGAAGGTTATTCAAGTGTTCAAGGGTTGATATCCTTGTCAGAGAAGTTAAAGGATTCTCAGAGTGAGTGGTTGAAACCAAGGTTGTGTGCCTCCCAACTTGAGAGTTGTGGGAAGTCATCAGATGATTCTGAAGCCATGGAGTTAGACTTGAGGTCTTGAGAGATCTCATGAGAAGTGTTGAAGGTCACTTTGAGGCCTAGGCAGGTCATGGTGCAAGATTAAGAAGCCTCAGCCAGGAGTGGTGCAATTAGGGTTTGACTGGGTCAACTCGAAGTCAACTGATGATTTGAACAAGGTTGAGACCTAATCCAAGAGCCATGTGATCATGGATTGATACATTGAGGTGTTCTAAGGATGATTCCAAGGTCAAATCATCATTATTGAAGAGCTTGAGAAGTTTCAAGCTAGGGTTTCTAAGGCTTGACAGTGTAAAAGCCCCTAGTTTGACCCCTATCTTCAAGGAAATTTAGCTCAAGATGTGATTGTCATCTCATCTTGCCCCCAACATGAATGTTGTAGAGCTTGGTCTTAGCTTTAATTTGAGTGCTAGAAGTCCTTGATAGGATTTGTAGAACTCAAGTTATGACTTTGACAAGTTACAGGTCATCTGGGGTATGTGAGTTTGGGAGCTTGAAAGTTGTCCAACTTGTATGAAACTTTTGCCCTAGAAGGATGATTCCTATGAACTTTTGGTCAACATGAATATTGTTCCTTATCCTCTTATCTTTCTAGAGAGTATATAAGTCCTTGATAGGATTTTTAGAACTCAAGTTATGGCTTTGACAAGTCAAGGGCATTTTGGTCATTTGGAGATTATAGGTCATTTCAACCATAAGGCCATAACTCCTATTTTCAAGCTTCAAATGAGAAAATGTTCAACATAAAACTTGTTCAAAATGATGTTTTAAGGCTATTCAAGAGGTCATGAGATGTTGGAAATGCTTGTAGCTCAAAGTCACCAAAATGGCCTAAAATAAGGGTGAATTTCAAATGAACCAAAGATGGAAATTGGTATTCTTGACCTACATGTCCAAACCAAGGCATGTAATATATCATTTTGACTCTAAAACACATTTTAAGAACATTGGTTTAGCCACATTTTTGAATTGAAGTTTAATTTGTGGACTTGCTTTGAAAAGTAGTTACTTACATCTTAAGTAACCATTGCCAAACCTAAATTCAAGGCATGATCAAGGTCCCTTGCAAGCCAAACACTTCCAAAATGTCATGAGGGGAGAAATTGGAAGGAATTGAGAGGGATTTCAAGCTGTTAGCAGAATGGAGCATACCATGGCATGAAAGTGAACTTCTCATGACATGAGATATTGAACTTCTCATTAGAAGGATCTAGAGGTTTCTAGATCATCCACACATGTTCTATATATTGAGTAGGGGTGATCCAAGGCCAAGGTTGGTGATGATTGAGAGAGAAAACTGAGCTTGCACTTTGAACTTTCTCATTGCAAATCCAAATCGGTTACAAGGTTAAAGGTCATTTCAATCCAAGAAATTGATCTCAATAGCTTGCTCTGAGGTTGGTGATCAATTCCTGATCAAATTCAAGGCACTGTGGTGGAAGAATCGTGAAGTAGCCATTGGAGAGTGAAGCTTGCAACTCAGAATCAGATTTGATAATTCAAGAAGATTTAACTCTTTCCTTTGCATACAGAAGATTGATTGTGATTCAGTGAAGGATTCTGCAAGTTCTTGAAGGCTGATTTGAAGATTCAACCCTTCTGTTTGCTCAAGTTTACCAGGTATGCAACTCTTGTGCTATGGCTTAAATTAGGTAGAATTAAGATGAATTGTTATGGTAGATGCATAGTAGAATGGTGTAGGAAGATTTCTGGATCATCAATTTGGAGATTAGTGACCAATTAGGGTTCATGGAATTTTCGGTTGAGATTGTTATTCTTGGATTCTTGAACTGTTAGCATGATTAAATGGCATAGGAAGATTCCTTGTGAAAATTGGGGTAAGATTCATGTCGGGACCTCTTGGAATGGAGGCCTGTGGAGAGAGTTAGGGTTGGGGACGATGACCGGAGCACCACCGGCGACGGCCATGGCTGCGCGCGTGTTTCAGGATTTCAAATGAGGAAGATGACTTTAGAGCCATTGGATGGGGCTGAGACCTTTGACCAGATGAAGATCTAACGGCCACGCATGCTTCAAATTTTGTGAAGAGTCTGAACTTTAATGAAACACATCGTTTCATTTAGTTGCTGATTTTGGGCTTAGGCTGTTAATTGTTACCTGCACCCCCCTTATGGCCCAATTGCTTGAATGAACGGATTTTCATTGCTATCTGCACCACGCGCTTGGTTATTTTATTTAGATTTTCTTTATTTTTTTTCATTTTATTCATGGTTCTTGATAAAATCATAAAAAATGGAAAAATAATTCAATTGACCCCATTCTTTTTGCATTGGATTCATGATTGAATCTAGTATTTTTTAGATAAAAAATATTTTTATTTCATGCATTTTATGATTTTATGGGAATTTTCACATTTTAATTGATATTAAAATAGTCATGCTTGATGCTTGATGTTGTGGAATTTTGTGTGATCATGTGATGATGATTTTGATCTTGATTTTTTGTATGTGGCTAGCATAGATATGCATGATCCCCATAGATTTTTCTCACATTTTTGTGATGAATATAAGTGGTAGTTTAGGTTGAAACCTTAGAAGCTCCATTTTTAGGGTTTATGGTTGATACCTTTGGATTTAGGACTTAATTTTAGGACTTAATAGATGATTTAGTCCCTGGTTTTTGTATGAGGCATTCTTAATTGAATTAGGATCCCTTAGGAAGTTTTTTAGAAATTTATAATATAGTTTACTATTTTTGATTGATTTTAGTTTAGGTGCTAACTTTGGATGACTCTAATGCACTAATTCCACTAGATTAACTTCTTTAGTTCCCTTAGATTAGGGTTTTGTTTTGCTTGCTCTTGGATGATGATGAAGACAAGTTGAAGATGCATTGGATTGCTTGAAGAGGCTTGGATGTGAAGATCTTCCCTTCTTGTGGTGTAGTTTTGATTAGATTAAGATTAGGGTTTGTAGGCAGAGCTTCTAGATAGTTCTCTTCCTTCATAAACATGGATGATGTTGATCACTTCCATTCTTCCCTATGATGAAAGGTCCCTTTGTAAAGGCCTCGTCCCTCCTTTGGTAGGATGTGTGGATCTTTGAAAATTGGTAGAACCTTTGAGGGTCCCTTTCTCTGATGACAGGATGCTCAGTGGTGACCTTTGGTCTTCACTCTGCTACCAATCATCCCAACTTTGCTCTTGATAGATGAATCTTTCTCCCTTGCTAGAGGATGGAGTTCCTTGCTTGAAGAAGATTGAAAGATGGAGTTGATACTTCTTTGTGTTTGAGGATTACTCTGAGAAGCTGAAGCTTGCAGATGAAGAGGACTAAGTTGATACTGGTAAAGAAGAGAGAGCTGAAGACCAAGTTGATACTTGTGAAGAGGATCCAATTGAGATTGAGTGAAGAGCTGAGGCTTGAGGAATGAAGAACAAGTTGATACTTATGTTTAGTGTGTTAGAAGCCTGGAGAAGCAAGTTGATGCTTGCTATTGAAGATGATAACCTTGAAGGGTGGGTGAAGTCTGATGACTGAGTTGCTGTCAGATAGTTGCTGTCAGAGAGTTGCTTTGCTGTTTAGTTGTAGAAGCTGTTGATCTGTTTTCTTTACTGTATTGGTGTGACTTGTTTGATTTGCTTGATGCATTAGAATAAGTCCATATCTAGATTGATTTAAGCTAGGAGCATGATTGCACTAGAGGTTGAGTTGCTCCCTCTGCTTGTATTTTTACTGTGTGGCTTTGCTTGCGGGTATTCGGTAGAGCCCTGCTCCCTTGCCTATGTGGTTTGTGTTGCTTGATAGAATTTAATTTCCTCTGTATGATTGCAGTTATTATTGTATTTTTGCTTGATAGCATATTGTCGCTACTGCGAAAATCGGCGCCGGCTGAACAGAAGAGTCGCCACCGTGCGTTATTTATCCCACGGGAGGGAAAGGAAACGCTCAGAGTAAACCTCGCACAACACGGGAAAAGTATGGTCGTCGCAACCAAAACCTGGATTCGGGAGTCGGTTACGCAAGGGGAAGGTATTAGCACCCCTCACGTCCGTCGTACTCGACGGGATCCACGCTTGTTTTCGGGTATGGATTGTTATTCTATCTACTCTACAGGTCAGGGGTTGAAAAGAAAATAAAATGACTCGGCAAAGTATCGCACTTTATGCCTACGTATTCCCGTCTGGAACGAGAAATCAGAGTCAACGTAGTTCGCCTACCTACGGGAAAGGAGGGGAAGGTTGCTCGCTAGGATATCGCATCCTATGCCTACGTACTCCCACACAGCATGGAAGATCAGAGCAAACGTAGTTCGGGCCACGTACGACACAAGTCTGTCTTGGTTGATTTTATTCCTTCTGAAAAAGGTTTTTTTCTGATTAACAGTCCAAGCGGACAAAAATGACGTTTTGATGAGTTCACATTCTTTTACGGAAGAGGTGTCTTTTATTGTGTTTGAGATCTTTATTGTGTTTTTATGTTAGTTTTGAGAAAGAAGAGACAGAACCCTAACCTACGGTTGCGAAGGGAAACAAACTAACCTAATGTTATCATGCATGGGTTAAGACCTAATGTCTATCATGCTCCTCTCTTGCACAGAGAGAAACAGAGATCCTAAGGGAATAGACGGAAACAGAAATGATATCAAATATATACAGTAAAGCGGTAAAATGCATGGATGCAACAATACAAGCGAGGCAAGGGAGTCCCACTCAACCTCGAACCTAGAAAACAATAGGCAAAAGTGAACAGGCTTCACCTTCAACCCAACAGGGTAAACAGCAAACAATACAGTCAGGAAAACCAATCAATACATCAAGAAATGAAATACAGCAGAAATAAACAGCCATAGCAGCTCTGCATCAACACCTATCTCCAAGTCATCTCCAATCAGCAACAAGCTTCAGCAAGCATCAATCTCCATCTCCACAGCCTTCCAGCAAGGTCTTGATCATCAGTCTTCCATCTGCAATGGCTTTTCTCCAAGTCTCAGGCTCCAGGAGGAATATCAATCAACAAGATGAAGTGAATGAATGTCAGACAGTTAATTACCTACCAAGGGTGGTTCATCAAATGTTAACATTATACAGACAGTTTTCCCTCAAAAGTTCTATCTCTCAAATATATTCACTGATCCTTCCAAAGGAAGGAGGTGGATATTTGAAAGAGACTTTGAATCATAGGGAAAGGATGGATGCAGACAAAGCATTCCATGTTTGAGAAACAAGCTTTCTAATCTAGAGCTCTGCCTAGCTCCTAAACCCTAGTCTCCTCAACAGCTGCTAGCAGGAATCTCCTCTTCAACTCTGGAAGTTGGTCTTCAGTCTCTGGATCTCCAATGGCTTCATCATCATCAGTCTTCAGCTCCCCAAATCCCCAGACAATTCCCAATACCCCCACACAGACAAACAATAATCCCCAGAGGGCACACCACACCAATCAAGCAAATACAGACAGTAATACACTAATAGCAGTAGGGGAATCCTAGTGATTTCTAAGGGATCTAATAACTACCCATAGTCCCTATAGTCCCATAGCTAAGATATTCAATCTCTAAGTCCTAAGGGAAATGAATTAATTCTCCTAAGTTGTCACTTAAACCCTAATTCTGTTCATGTTGTTCACACCTACACTAATCACCTAAAATTAACTTCTAAAAATGGGAACTAAATTGTATGTACAAGCTAACAATGTCTATTAATCAACCTAAAAAGAATGGATGAAAAATATTAAAGCAACTAGTAGAACAAAATTATCAAAATCATGTATGAAATGAAACACCTACAATATGCATTTATTTGGAAAATATGGGAAAAATATCAAATAAAAAATAAAATGCAATTTTTATTTTTTATAATTTTCTAGACAGAATTATTGACCTATAGAAAAAACAAGAATAAAAAAATATTAATTTTCATTTTTATATGATTTTTTGAAAATGCATGAGAATGAAAAGAAATTAAAAATTAAAATATAAAGAAATAGAAGGAGGGGGTGAGAATAGCCAACGCGCTCAGTTGTTTTTCCAGGTGGGCCATGAAGTGGGAGGTGCGGATAGAAGGATCACTAGGCCCATGAAGCAATCAGAAACAAACAAAAATAAAAAAACTCAAAACGGTGCAGATAGCAATATTCTCAGTTAAAATCATTGGGCCTGCGCTTGGGAGGGTGTTAAAAGCAAGGGAATTTTGAGCCCACTCAGAAACTTAAGTGAAACGCATCGTTTCACTCCTGAGTCTTCCCTCTGTTTTCTTTTTAAATCAGAGCCATTGGATTAGATCCCCAGTCAAGGTCAAATACCCCATCGTGTGGTTCAGACATCGTCTTCAACCTTGAGCAACCCTAGGGTTTCAGAAAACCCTAACCATGCACGAATCTTACACTCCTCTGTTCTCCTTCGTCCCTCCATGAAATCACACAATTCAAAGAGCAAAGATGCTCTATCAACTCTCCTCTACACAACCATACCATTATCTCTTTCTGAAACTCACTCAAGAAGCAAACCCGATAGGGGTAACAGATAGAATCCACCATGAACACCTGTCATCAACCATACCAAACCTTGCCAATCTTTACCCTAGCATAATCTACATCTTTCACTGATCATTCTAAGCAACTAATCTAAGATTATCTCGCATTATTCTTGATGTTACAAGCTCTAACAGAATTAGTGCACTCTGGTCAAACTCCATGAAACTTGTCAAAACTTACCAAAATCACTCACCTAACTATGCCTAACCATTCTATGCTAACAAATTTCTATAATCCTAACTAAACTAAGCAATTCGAACAGAACTCTAACCTGATGCAAATGGTGAAAACAGCTATGCAACTCCTTGGATATGATGCTTGCAGTGATTGGGGATTGATCAGTGACCTTGATGATGAATTCTGTATGCAATATCTTTTGTGCAAACTCCTTGAATCTTGTACTTGAAACCTTCTTGCAACTTGGATGGAGAAGATGGATAGCACAATTCTTGATCAATTCAACCAATTCTTTGATAAGATTCTGATCTAGGAAAGGTATTGATGATGATCCAAGCAAGAAATGTGGAAATTGATGGAGATTTGAGAGGGTTTGAGAAGCTTTTGCAAAATGAAGAAAGTGAGTGAAACTTGTGATTTTGAGAGAATGAGATCACCAACCATGGCATGAACCATCTCATATCAATATATACATGATGTTAGAAACTCCTAGAAGCATGGAGAAGCTTCCCTTGCACAATTTCCCTTGGATTTGGTTTATGTATCTTCCATTACAAGTAACCATGGATAACTCCCAAAATGTGAACTAAGATCAAAATTCTACTTTAGCCAATGTCCTTAAAATGATCTTTCCATTCAAAATGACCTATAATTTTGCTTCATTTGGCCAAAATATGAAAAATCTCATTTTTAAGTCCATTTTTATTCATTAAATCCAACAATTTTGAAACCTTGTGCTATGAATCTTTACAATCTCTCATGGTCACTTTTCTAGACTAAAAATGTCATTTGGAACAAGTTTGATGTTGTAAAGTTTTCCATTTGAAGCTTCCTTGTATGAGTTTTGGGCATAGGTTGAAATGACCTGTAATTCTCAAATGACCAAAATACCCTTTGCTTGCCAAGACCATAAGTAGAGTTCCACAAATCATATGAAGGCATACTATACCATTATAGAAAGCTAAGACAATGAGGAACAACTCTTATGTTGAACATAAATTCATTTGAAATCTCCTTGAGGGGTAAAAATTGCTTGGAAGTCAAGTCATTTTCACAGACAAAATTTCAGATACCTCAGATGACCTGTAACTTGCAAGGACCATAACTTGAGTTCTATAAATCTACTTGATGTATTCCACCACTCAAATTAAAGGTCTTGGGATCCTCTACAAGTTCCATTTTGGCCAAGGATCCATTTGAAGCTTGCATTTTGACTTATCTTGCTTGGAAATTTGACCTAAACTAGGGGATTTTACACAGAAACCCTAATTTAGAAACTCCTCTTCTCCTTGATTTCTCTTGATTTCTTCTTAGCATAACAACATATCCTTATTCTCCATGTCAAATGATGAACCCCACATCTCCTCAATAGCCCTCAATGCCTTTCCAACAATCCTTTGACCTAGGGTTGACCCAGGGTTGACCCAGATGAAACCCTAGTTGACTGTCTTCCTCCACAACTCTTGTGACCACACCAATAAATCATTTCCTTCTCCAAATGACTTTCTAAATCCTCCAAGATGTCCAGATACTCTCCATGCTCAACCCATATCTCACAATTTCTTTGTTGATCCTCAGACACCCTCAGTTAGGAGATATACTCAATGCTTGACCTACTGACTTGATAGTTTCCCAATTCTTTCTGATGGCTTGAATGAGATTGAATTTGAATAATAACCTCTTGATAGGCTCATAGAGACGAAAATAGTACTTGGTCCCTGGTTGAATGACTTGTTATGCTATGCTATGCAGATGATTAGACTATGTACATGACTCTATATGCAAATGCTAATGCAATTGAAACATAAACCAAATGAATAAGGTTGAGCAAATTTTAGGGTGCAACAGCTGCCCCTATTCAAGCGACTTGGACCCGATTGGGTGAAGAGCCCGGAGCCTTCAGACATTCGCGGTACGAGACGGTTGAATACTAGGAACCCAGAAATTTGCCAATCGCAGAAATAAACTGCACCACTGCTTGGGGAATGACACTCATCAGCTGAATCTGACTGTTATGGCAACCCACTGATCTCGTGCGACTGTGCTGGGGATTCTTTTCATCATCCTGAAAAAGATCTTATCATCGCAGAGATAGAACACTGTCCACGTCAGGACGCCTGCTTCGTCAATTTGGAAAAACTTCAACAACTTCGCTGGGGATGGCTCGTCTGCCTTCTTGTCAGAAATAAATCGTCCACGTTAGGAATAAACTCTTCCATGTTAGGAATAACACCATCCACGTAAGGACTCACCCTTCCATGTAAGGAATAACCGTTCCACGTTAGGAATAACCGTTCCACGTTAGGAATAACACCGTCCACGTTAGGAATAACCGTTCCACGTTAGGAATACCCGTTCCACGTTAGGAATAACATCGTCCACGTTAGGAATACCATCGTCCACGTTAGGACTCACCCTTCCACGTTAGGAATGAACTTCTTCTCCGTCAAACTCTTCCACGTAAGGAATACGTCTTCTTTTGAACCTGTCCACGTCAGGACTAAACCCCCTTCCACGTCAGGAACACACTCTTTCTTTCCACGTTAGGAATGCAAGCCTCTTTCCACGTAAGGAATACTATCTTTCCACGTAAGGAATCACATTTCAATTTGAATCTGTCCACGTAAGGACCCCAATCTTTCCACGTAAGGAATATAATCTCCATCTGTCCATGTTAGGACTCCACCTTGATATGTCCACGTAAGGACTCAACCTTTCCACATAAGGAATCAATCTTTCCACGTCAGGAATGCTATCTTTCCACGTAAGGAATAAATCTGATATGTCCACGTAAGGACTCAATCTTTCCACGTAAGGAATCAACTTGTCCACGTTAGGACTACATTTCGTCTTGAGTTGTCCATGTAAGGACTCACCTCTTGACTCGCTGAGGGAATATAATTTATCCACGTTAGGACCCATATCTCAACCTGCTGGAGAAATAAACTTGTCCACGTCAGGACTTGCGCGTCTTCGACTTGCTGGGGAAATACAATCCACGTCAGAACACCCCCTCTGCCAACAACACGAAGAAGGATAAATTTGTCCACGTCAGGACTCTAGCATCTTGTCATCACAAAGAACTACAAACTTGTCCACGTCAGTACGCACATTTCACCATCACGCATAGAGCTATCCGCTGGGAATAAATTGTCCATGTCAGGACACCAGCACGAAGAGTAACCAACTTTTGTCCACGTCAGGACTCCACACTCAACCAATACCGAGAACTTGAATCTGTCCACGTTAGGACTAACACATACCATCAAACTGGAAGAAATGTCCACGTCAGGACTCCACATTCCAACAATTCTGAAAAATCGAACCTGTCCACGTTAGGACTAGCACCTCCTATCAGCCCAGGGAAATAAAACTGTCCACGTTAGGACCCCCCTTCTCTAGCACCAAGAAAACTCATTGATAGAATTGTCCACGTCAGGACTCATTCCTCCATTGATCCCAACCCACACATTTCTTAGCACTGACGTGACAGCGACCTCGGAGCTGACTCTACTGGGGATATCTGAAAACCAAACTACCGGACGCCTGCTCTGATAACTGACGGCAACCTCTGAAATTCTGGTTCATGAAACCTTTTAATGCTGACGTAACAACAACCTTGAAGGAAACAATCCGCTGGTCGGACTAGAGAAACTTCAACAAGAACCCTGGCGGGGAAATAAGTAACTCTGCTTAGGGACCAAGAGAAACTTATCATGCTGACTCTGTGGGGAGTAGTGCCAAAGCTGCCACTTCGTCGAATGTCTCACGTCGAGATCCTGCATGTTTTATTGATCCACCTGAGCAAGGGCTCTCTCTACCTGCAAGAGAAACAATACTTGAAACAAAAGGTCAGCCAACCTAGTTTATGTTTCAAAATGCATGCGTTTGACAATGATGCAATGCTCCATTCGACATGGAAATGCTACGCGTGTTTATTTGGTGGATGCAAGTATGACACTATATGCCGATGCAAATGCAGGCTCGAACTGCTGGGTATAGAAACTGCTTCAGCAAAAATAAATGCTGAAGATAATGCCGACTCCGCTGGTAAAATTGGGAACTCGAACCAAACACCTCACTGAAGTAACACCCTGCTGGGAATATAACTCTGCGGGAGAATGGCAGATGCGCCTGGTATGATCGAACTTCTGCTAGAAAGTGAACGGATATCACACGGTGTTCTGACAAAATAAATGCCAATGCGCCACACCAACTCTGCCGGGGAGAGTCTCAACCTTCGAATTCCACTGGGAGGAATGAAAACACTTGCAAAAAGAATTCCGCTGGGGATGGGATGATTCTCTTGGGGAAAATTAACTGACTCCACTGGGGAAGAGAGTAAATGACCCTGCGGGGAAAGGTAAACTGCCTGAATACAGCTCACAAATTTTGATCTTCTGCGACTAAACCAACTCGGCTTGAGATACACTGTCTGAATACAGCCTTACGATCTTGGAATCATCAATTCTGCTGAGGATAGATAACTTTGCCGGAGAATAACTTTCTGGATAGGCTACGACTAGCTGGGGAGTTCGATCCTTCTTTAGGAAGAACGTGCATGATCCGCGTGAGGGTCGAGTCTTTCATTATTGCAATCTTTTGATCATCTTCCTCGTACGGCTATGAAACCTGCAACAACACAAACAAGACAAGACAAGCCTATGCAACCAAATCGATTCAGGTTAGTGACGTTATTTTCAGTTAATTCAAAGCTTTAGCAATTGTTGGCAAGGGCCAGTGACGTTATGCGCATGCTAGTTTCAATAAACTTAGGCGTTTTATCATGCACAAAACGGTAAAGAACCAGCATCAAATACTGAATAACATATTTTATTGATTGGGCCCCTGAATGGGCGGAGTTTTTGTACACGGGATGTAACTCCTGAAAAGAGGAAGCTACGCAAAGCAGATATACAAGTATGCACAGGAAGCATAAATATTTTGACAAATTAAATTTTATACACATGTCGGCAACGGGATGCAGACGAACACCACGAACTGATCCTCCTATGACTCATCCGACTCAAGTGATTTCCCGGTATTCACACTTCCGAAGAGGTTGTATCTGATAATCGACCCCTCAGGTATTCTCCCGCACTGATGCTCACCGCAATATCAAATTCGGATCGCAGTCATTTGCTTTTCAAATCCCTAACTTTTGCGTGAACCGCCCTTTACGGGTTTTCAGTTCACCGGGATACCCTTTTTTGCCGAAGCCGCCCAGTGTAGGTTTTCAACTTCGCGGGTGTACATTTTTCAATTTTATCCCTAACTTTTGCCCGAACCTTTCATTCTGTTTTTGGTTCGCCAGGATGCCCCATTTTTGCCTGGACTCTCTTTTTTCTGTCCAGCGGGTCTATTTTAAGCAAAGTATTTTTTAACTGCGTCCGAATTCACAGGTGACGTAAAGTCTTCACCGTCCATGGTGGACAACAACAACGCTCCTCCCGAAAAGACTTTCCTGACAACGTATGGCCCTTCGTAGTTGGGGGTCCACTTGCCCCTGTGATCTGCTTGCGGCGGGAGAATCCTTTTCAGCACCAGGTCGCCCGTCTGAAAGCTTCGCGGATGTATCTTCTTATCATATGCTTTCTTCATTCGGCTCTGGTACAAACGACCATATGCTAGAGAAGCTAGCCTCTTCTCATCCATCAAACTCAGTTGATTCAACCTGTCTTTCAC
This sequence comes from Lathyrus sativus, assembly GCA_963859935.3. Taxonomy (NCBI): domain Eukaryota; kingdom Viridiplantae; phylum Streptophyta; class Magnoliopsida; order Fabales; family Fabaceae; genus Lathyrus; species Lathyrus sativus. The sequence continues at coordinate 142,436,842 of OZ012740.1, read as the reverse complement.
CCATTCTGCCTCGTCGAGCTGAACGTCTCGCAATACCCTCAGAGAAGGGATCTCAACCTCCAGTGGTAATACCGCTTCCATTCCGTATACTAACGAGAACGGGGTTGCCCCGGTTGATGTGCGTACCGTCGTACGATAACCGTGCAAAGCAAAAGGTAGCATCTCGTGCCAATCCTTATAGGTCACCACCATCTTCTGAATGATCTTCTTGATATTCTTATTGGCCGCTTCGACAGCGCCATTCATCTTGGGTCGGTAAGGGGAGGAGTTGTGGTGTTCGATCTTGAAATTTTGACAGAGCTCCTTCATCATTTTGTTGTTCAGGTTTGAACCGTTGTCCGTGATTATCCGCTCGGGAATCCCATATCGGCAAATGATATCTCTCTTGATGAATCTGGCCACCACTTGCTTAGTTACATTTGCGTAAGACGCCGTTTCTACCCACTTGGTGAAGTAATCGATTGCCACTAGGATGAACCGATGCCCGTTAGAAGCTGTCGGCTCGACCTTTCCAATCATATCGATTCCCCACATCGAGAATGGCCATGGCGATGACATCACATTCAGAGGACTTGGAGGCACATGGATCTTATCAGCATAGATTTGGCACTTATGGCACTTCCTCGCAAACTTGAAACAGTCAGTTTCCATAGTCAGCCAGAAATAACCTGCCCGCAGCAACTTTCTCGTCATAGCATGCCCACCAGCATGCGTACCAAAGGTACCTTCGTGTATTTCCTCCATGAGCAGCTTTGCCTCTTTCTCATCTACACAACGCAGCAGCACCAAGTCGTGGTTCCTTCTGTATAAGACACCGTCCGGATTCAGATAGAAATTACCCGCCAGTCTCCTGAGAGTCTTCTGATCTTGACTGGATGCCCCAGCCGGATACTCTTTATTCTTCAGGAAATTAAGGATATCAAAATACCACGGTTTGTCGTCAGATGCTTCATCAATAGCAAATACGTAAGCTGGTCTATCAAGCCGAGAGATAATGATTCAGGGAGCCTCATTCCAGAAATTGACTTTGTACATGGAAGACAAAGTGGCCAGGGCGTCAGCCATTTGATTCTCTGCCCGTGGTACGTGATGCAATTCAACTTTGTCAAAGAACGGCGACAATCTCCTTGCATAGTTCATGTAATGTACCAAGTTGGGCTGACGTGTCTCCCATTCCCCTTTGATCTGATTCACCACCAGAGCTGAGTCTCCGTATACGTCCAGATTTTTGATTCGCAGATCAATGGCTTCTTCAAGCCCCATTATACAAGCTTCGTATTCGGCCTCATTGTTGGTAACGACAAAAGTCAATCGGGCAGTAAACGGGATATGCGACCCGTGTGGCGTAGTAATGATTGCCCATATTCCGCTACCGTAAGCATTCACAGCTCCGTCAAATATCATCTTCCACTTGGAACCCAACTCTGGCCCCTCGTCTGGCAACGGCTCTTCGCAATCTTTCATCTTTAGGTACATGATATCCTCGTCAGGAAAATCAAACCTCATCGATTGGTAATCCTCAATAGGCTGCTCCGCCAGATACTCAGACAACACACTCCCCTTTATAGCCTTTTGCGAGACGTATTGGATGTCATATTCAGTCAAGACCATCTGCCAACGGGCAATCCTCCCTGACAACGCCTGCTTTTCGAATACATATTTGATAGGATCCATCTTCGAGATGAGCATGGTTGTATGATTCAGCATGTATTGCCTCAAACGCTTGGCGGCCCAGGCTAGCGCGCAACAAGTTTTCTCAAGCATTGAATATCGAGATTCACAATCTGTAAATTTCTTACTCAAGTAGTAGATCGCATGCTCTTTTCTTCCTGTCTCGTCGTGTTGACCGAGAACGCAACCCATGCTTCCCTCAAGAACCGTCAAATACATGATCATGGGTCTCCCTGCCACTTGGGGTATCAAAATAGGAGGCTCCTGCAAATACTGCTTTATTTTATCGAACGCCTTTTGACAATTTTCGTTCCACGTTACAGCTTGATCTTTCTTTAACAGCTTAAATAATGGTTCACACGTGGCCGTTAGGTGAGATATGAACCGGGCGATGTAGTTCAACCTCCCTAAAAACCCGCGCACCTCTTTCTCTGTTTTAGGCGTCGGCATTTCTTGTATCGCTTTTATTTTAGCAGGATCGACCTCTATTCCTCTTTCGCTTACGATAAACCCCAGCAGTTTACCCGATCTCACCCCGAAGGTGCATTTGTTAGGGTTCAGTCTCAGCCTGAACTTCCTAAGCCTTTTAAATAACTTCAACAGATTCACCAGATGCTCTTCCTCCATCTGGGATTTGGCAATCATATCGTCAACATAAACTTCAATCTCTTTATGCATCATATCATGAAAAAGAGTCGTCATCGCACGCTGATATGTTGCCCCAACATTTTTCAAGCCAAAGGGCATCACTTTGTAGCAAAATGTTCCCCAAGGCGTTATGAAAGTAGTCTTCTCCATATCCTCTGGCGCCATTTTAATCTGATTATAGCCTGAAAAGCCATCCATGAAGGAGAATACGGAGTATTGAGCGGTATTATCAACTAGCACGTCAATATGAGGAAGCGGAAAATCGTCTTTTGGGCTTGCTTTATTCAAATCTCTATAATCCACGCACATTCGAACCTTGCCATCTTTCTTTGGCACTGGTACGATGTTAGCAACCCATGAGGGATATTTTGTCACAGCCAGGAAACCAACGTCCCACTGTTTTTGAACTTCCTCTTTGATCTTCACCGCCATGTCTGGTCGAGTTCTGCGAAGCTTTTGTTTGACTGGCGGGCATTCTTCTTTCAGTGGCAGACGGTGCACAACCATATCTGTATCGAGCCCTGGCATATCTTCGTACGACCAAGCGAATACATCACTATACTCTCGGAGCATTTCAACCAGTCTTCGCTTGATATCGCTCTGCAGCGCGGCTCCGATAAGAATATTCTTCTCAACCCCTTCCGACCCCAAGTTGATAATTTCGATGACCTCGTCGTGAGGCAGAATGGCTCTCTCCTCTTGCTTCACCAACCAAGACAGTTCTTCAGGAACGTCACTATCTTCGACAACCTCTTCTTCGGCCTGAAATACCGGATGCTCAAAGTCGGGACGAGTCATAGGTGGTTCAAGGATGTCATCTGGAAATGTTATCCTGCAAAAGGAATGGTTAAGTGCTTCAAAATGCGTATAAAGCGAATAACCACGTTGCCATTTTGTTGAAAAATACAAAACAAGAAAGACAGAGATTACGGTATTTGCATAGGAAAAAACGCCATTTATTTAATGATTAACACGCAATGTTCATAACAACACAGCCCTAAGCAAATCCTGATGCCCCGGGCAAGACATCAGATTATTCAACAATTAATAAAGCAAAGCATTACTGTTTAAGAGTCACAGGAACAAGCTCCTGAATAGACCAGTTGCACAGTCCTTGTCCTGGCGTGCTTGGCTGAATCCAGGTATCCATATCACAGTCGCTGTCTCCTTCGTCAGACTCCGAAGCAGCGTTGATGGTTTCATGACATACTCCACTGGCAGAGATGGTTATTGGCCCTCTAAAACGGGGTGCTCCCACAACAGGTGTTGACGACGACGGTTGGTATCCCAGCCCGAACCGGTCCATCTTCACAGGAATATCCAGCACTTTGCCCCAGCCCTTTGCTTCTCCTGCCTCCACTAGAGCTTGAGCTTCTTTATACGACGAGACGGCTATCTCTGACACTTTGCTCGGCCCGGGACCTTTGTCCTTGATACGTAACCCTTCAAATGCCTGGCAGGGCGTTTCGTGGATCTCTCCGTCGACCTCCACATATTTAAACGAGGACAGATGGCTGACCAGGATGTCTTCTTCTCCGCATATGTTGACTACGCTGTCTCCGACCATATATTTCAACTTCTGATGCAGGGTAGACGTGACTACCCCAGCCCCATGAATCCAGGGTCGTCCGAGCAGGCAGCTATACGCAGTCTGTATATCCATGATATAGAATTTAGTGGCGAACACCTCCGGCCCTACCTGCAGAGGCAACGTGATCGATCCAAAGACTGTTCTTCGCGTGCCATCAAAGGCTCTAACTACCAAGTCATTGGGCGTGCACAGGATTCCTCTGACATCTAGCTTCATCATCGCTTTCTTAGGAATCACATTCAGAGACGATCCGGTGTCGACCAATACATGCGACATTACTGATCCTCTACACTCGACAGATATGTGCAGCGCCATATTGTGATCTCTCCCTTTTGGGGTCAAATCGAAGTCGGTAAAGCCTAAGCTGTGGCCTGCATTCACATGTGCCAACACTCCTTCCAGCTGATTTACAGAGACGTCTTGGGGTACGAAGGAAGTATCCAGGACTTTCAACAAAGCATTTCTGTGAGCTTCCGAACACAAGAGCAATGACAAGATGGATATTTTGGACGACGTCTGTTGCAGATGCTCCACAATCTTATAATCACTTTTTCGAATCAAGCGCATGAACTCTTCTACATCTTTTGATGCCGCTTCTTTATCGCTTGCTTGCACTGGGACATTCTCAACCATCTTCCCTTTTCCTTTTGCTAGTCTTTCGGCCTCCACTTCAGGCGATATAAAGATCCTACCACTCCTTGTCATACCTCCTGAACCAACAACGTTCTCGACAGTCTCGGCTGGCTGCTTATTAACATCAACTTTTATCCCGTCACAATACACTTCCAACCCATATGACCATGGGACTGCTTTCGTGTTCTCGTACTGGGTCGGTCCGGCCTTAGTTATGGTGATCGGCGGCCGCTGGACTGGTGCTGCAATAGTGATTGTCTTTCGAGGAATCGTTACAGTGGCCACATCACTCTGATCATCTGCTACCGCCCCTGCAGGCTCTTCAGTCGCTGCTCGGTCAAACTGCAATGTACCTCCATCAATTAAAGCCTGAATGCCTTTCTTCAAATCATCACACCCCCCAGCTAGGGTCCAGCATTCTAAGTAATACTCGTCACATCTTGGAAAAACACCCCCTTGCAGCAATCTGCTTTTTATCTCGCTCAGCGGCGTCTTTAAATCATCGACATTCATAATCAGATTCAACCCTTCCTCAGTCAGAATGGCGTTCGCCCCATGATTAGGCATGGGTTTCTGCACTATATTCGGACCTGCCGTTCCGAAATTGATAGTCTTATTGTCCAAAAGATCCTGTACAACATGCTTAAAAGCATGGCAACCCTCTATATTGTGGCCCGGAGCCCCAGAATGAAACTCACAGTGCCTGCTTGCATCATAACCATACGGAGGAGTTCCCGTTATAGGTGCCAGAGTTCTCTTCTCTACCAGGTTTAGACCCAACAGCGTCTGCAACAAATCTGCATAGGTTGAGGGAGGCTTCTCAAACGCTCTTCTTGGTTTACCACCCTGGAATCTTCGCTGAGCCTGCTGCGCACCCTGCTGTGGCTGCTGCTGCTGTTGCTGTTGTTGCTGCATTGGCTGCTGCTGAAACGGTTGCTGTGGTTGAAGTGGTTGTTGCTGATATGGGATAGTAACACTCGCCACCTACTGCGGCTGATGATATTGGTTTCGTCCCCTGCCTCGGCCTCGGCCTCGGCCTCCAAACACTGCGCTTGCCTTGCCCTGACGACGCCCACCAAAAGCCTTCCTATTACTGCCAGATGCAGTTGATTCCTCAGCCTGGAATTTTCCTTGTTTAATGTTACATTCAATCTTTTCTCCCATCAGAATCAGATCTGAGAAACTGGCCAGAGATGTATGAAACAACATGTCATGAAACAAGCCTGTGAATGTGCCGACGAACATGTCATTCATTTCCTTGTCTTCTAAAGGAGGGCGGACCCTGGCAGCCATATCGCGCCACCTTTGCGCGTACTCTTTAAAACTCTCCCCCTTCTTCTGAGACAGCCCTGCCAATTGGACCCGATTGGGCGCCAAGTCGCTGTTATACTTGTAGTGAGATACAAATGCCTATGCTAATTGCTTCCATGTCTTGATATTGGTTGGCTCCAACCCCATGTACCACTCTAAGGAAGGACCCGACAGACTATCTTGAAAGAAATGCATTAGCATTCTCTCGTCAGTTGAGTATGCAGACATCTTTCTGTAATAAGCCTGCACGTGCACTTTCGGACATGTGTCCCCTTTATACTTATCAAACGTAGGAGCTTTGAATTTGATTGGCACCCTCAAGCCAGGTACCAGACCCATTGTCGCCATGTCCAAGCCCACAACACTTTGGTTCAGGACCCCCCTCATCTGCTCTTCCAGCATTCTGATCTTCTGGGAGTCATCCATCGGCCCTTCGAAACCTCCGCCGGAGAAAGCGTCCTCCTGCTGATCTTCTTGCCACATACCATTCCCAGCTCCATACCCATCATATCCATTATTACGGGCAGCCCTGATCTGATTCATCACTGGGCCTCGCCCTCTGTTACCGTATCCCTGGACACCTCCAGCAGGCCCAAAAGCCATTAACCCAGCGCTGTTTCCATTTCCGAAACCTCCGTAACCCTGATTGGCCACACCATAACCATCTTGCCCAAAGCCTTGAGCATTGAAACCATATTTCCTAGCATTATCGAATTCCTGATCGTTGAACCCGAATCCAGTATTGCCAAAGCCGTTGCCTCCCATATTATCACCCAAGTTGACATCACCAAGCCCAACGTTATGGACAGCAATCTCGTTCCCAACTCCAACGTTACCGTTCCCAGCAGCGGTAGCATTGTTGACATTAGCAGCAGGTATATTGACTACAGGTGGAGCCACTGGCGTGGGAGTGCCATCTCCATGAACAGTATCGACCCGCACAGACTGATGATCCTCTTTATCGTGACCAGCATTACGGGCCAACAGAGGTTGGACCATGGCTTGCAAATTCTCCTGACCTTTTGCAATAGCTTCCATGGTCTGCATAAAGAGAGCTAGCTTCTCGCGCACATCTTGCATCTCGTTCTGCATTTGATCCATGATTCTTCGACAGTTGGAGCGAGTGGAATAGCGGTGCGGGTGCTGATCTGCAATCTTGAAAAGTACCTGATACAGAGCAGGAAATAAGACATCCTCCAAAGATTACCTGTAATGCAATATGAATATGAATGCAATGCAATGTGTGTCTGTGCATTAGGGAAATTCGTTCCCCGATTCTAGTGTGAAGGTGCCTGTGCAGCGACAATACTAACAATATAAAGATCGGAGCTGAATCACAGAAAGCCTCATATATTGCTGAGAAACCAATAAGCCCAGAATACAATGTCACTGAGAGTACAACAAGAAGGCATGACCTCAACCAACAATCCTGGTGATGGTCAGCACTATGCAAATAAAGCATACAAGTTACTACATGAAAACATCAAACACCCCCATAGGTCTGGTACTCTTCTAGCAACTTCTTGGTCTCCGGATGACTTGGTCGAGCAAGCAGCCCTTCAACAAGTTGGTTTCTTTTCTTAAGAACACGCCGCACGTCTTCAGCAGTTTCTTCCCATGCCCCCTCTCCGAAGCGATCCTCTAGTTTACGCTTCTGAGACACAACTTCATCTCTGCCTTTGATGGCCTTGTTTAGTGCATTCTGGAGACTATACCTGGTCATCACTTCTTCTTCACACTTCTTGATGCTGGACTTCAACTGCTCTTCGAGGTCGGAGATTTGCTGCTTCAACTTATCCTCCCTCTTCTTATTGTTGGTGAGCGTGGCATTCCAGGTCTTATTGCAAGAAGAGATCTCTCGGTGAGCGATGTCAAGCGCTTTCTTCTTGGATTCAAGCATGTCATGGGAGCTTCTGAACTTTTGCCCCAGACGTTCGCGCTTCTTCCTCTCCTCAGTCAACTCAGCCCCTAATCTGTTCATTAGCTCAATCTGCTATTGGAAAGCATACACGGCCTTGTTTTTCTCACTGCGTATCTGGGCTAGCTCTTGCTCTAACCCTTCGTTGATCTTCATCAAGGCTTCTTTTTCTTTCACAACTTGCTCGTAGGCTTCCCGAGAAACAGTAGTCAGCTCTGCTACCGGAATAGGAACAGGGACTGGTGTATCTGGAAATGGCATCCGCAACTGACTTGCTCTCTCCTGGATCCAAACCCTGTAAGGTGCATAGGCCTGACAGTCATTCTTTCCTAACAACGGCTTCCCTCTTCGGTTAATACGCGTCCAGGCATGCTGCAACGTGGCTAACAACTCCCCCTTCAAATCTCCGGTGAAGTACAGAGATTCCTGTACTTCTTCCTCCTTTGGCGGGTTCTTCAGCGCATATCCGAACTGACGGACCAACAGAGATGGGTTGTAGTTGATACACCCTTTCCTTCCTATCAGCGGGACATTGGGATACCCCGAACAACTGAATATAAGCTCGGATCCCAGCAGATCTCTATCAAACCATTCAACGTCTTCGGAAGATAGCTTCATCAGGCGCTCTGACCAGCTAGCGGTGGTTGCACTCTCTACAAAAGTGTAAGGAGTGGTAGAAGTCTCCGATCAACGTTGGCACTGGATTGCCGACAACAAATAGATGGAAAGCGTCCAAGTCTACGAAATTGGGCAAGTTAGGGAATAGCACAATCCCATAAATGCATAGAGCCAAAATAGCATTGAAAACCACCCAACATCCGTTCTTGGCATACTCCTGAGCTTTGCCAACCAGGAAATCAAGAGAAAAACCTGAAACCCCAAGCCAAGAAGTCACTAACAGTTCTGCAGCGTCCATATGCAAAGCTTTGGCTAAGTCCTCCAACTTGGGATCAGCAGCAAAGTGAATAAAGGGAACCTTGTTCTGCACGGGTAGCTCAGTAAACTCCACATACTCCTCAATGGTAGGCCCTAGAATGAAGTCACCAAATGTAAAACATCTCAATGTGGGGTCATAGAACTGCATCAAGGTGTACAGCCCGTTCATCTCATCAGCAGTGGGCTTGCAGACTAATCTCAGTAATCTCCCATGATTCATTCTGAAGCTTCTCCTAACCTCCTCATCAGCAAGAGATATCAGACCAAGCAAAGAAGTAATATCAGGTGAAGGCAGCTTATACGCAACTGTTTTCTTCAAACCAGCCATAATCAATACTCAGAAGTCTGGGCACTAGAATCGGAGGATATGCAAATGCACCTGCAGCACAGACACACGTTAATGGGATGCAATGATAATGGGTATGCAACCAATGCAATGCAAGTAACATGCAACAGGGACCAACTGCCATAGCTGAATAGCCTGAACCATATCAAGAGGTCTCAAACAGACTCTATAGAAGTCCTCAAACCCTGGTCTCAGATAGACCTAAAACATAGCTCCAACAATGGTCTCTGACAGACCTCAAAACTCTCCAACTAGTCTTTGACAGACCTCAAAACACATCTCCAAATGGTCTCTAACAGACCTCATAACTCTCCATAAATACCCAGGATCTCTGATCAAGGAACAAACCGGTAGTCTGGAGGTCTAGTTACCTGCATAACCCCAAACCCTCTCACAGGTGGATGTCCTAGTAACTGAAAAAGGTATGGCATCCTATGCGGTCGTCGGCGTCATAGACTTTCAGGGTTGATGATACGATTCCCAGAAGGAGTGGCATCATCAAATCCTGAAGAGGCCTCACTTAGCCAACTTCCAAATGATCGGTTCCCGGAGTCGACAATTCAGCTGACCAACAACCCCTTTGACCCAAAGGGTAGAAAAAGAAGCCAACCAGAAGAACCTCGTCCGAGTGTAGATTTCATGAGACACTAATGCAAGCAAAGCCGGCACGCGCCCACTACTTTCTACTCTAATTCTAGGTGCACTCAAGCCCAGGTCCGGCTTATCTCTCAATCATAGAACCACCCATCACAACCCCATCACATCAATAATAATCAATATATATAATGCTGAAAGATAAAGGTCAGGAATATAAATCAATACAAAATCCTCGACGGGAAAACAAGCGCTAGGATTGACTCTCTTAAGGGACGTTGGATCCCAAATGCATAAGAACTATCACAGTCCTTAGCAGCCAGGGGACGTTGGATCCCCAGCAGAGTCGCCAGCTGTCGCTACTGCGAAAATCGGCGCCGGCTGAACAGAAGAGTCGCCACCGTGCGTTATTTATCCCACGGGAGGGAAAGGAAACGCTCAGAGTAAACCTCGCACAACACGGGAAAGGTATGGTCGTCGCAACCAAAACCTGGATTCGGGAGTCGGTTACGCAAGGGGAAGGTATTAGCACCCCTCACGTCCGTCGTACTCGACGGGATCCACGCTTGTTTTCGGGTATGGATTGTTATTCTATCTACTCTACAGGTCAGGGGTTGAAAAGAAAATAAAATGACTCGGCAAAGTATCGCACTTTATGCCTACGTATTCCCGTCTGGAACGAGAAATCAGAGTCAACGTAGTTCGCCTACCTACGGGAAAGGAGGGGAAGTTTGCTCGCTAGGATATCACATCCTATGCCTACGTACTCCCACACAGCATGGAAGATCAGAGCAAACGTAGTTCGGGCCACGTACGACACAAGTCTGTCTTGGTTGATTTTATTCCTTCTGAAAAAGGTTTTTTTCTGATTAACAGTCTAAGCGGACAAAAATGACGTTTTGATGAGTTCACATTCTTTTACGGAAGAGGTGTCTTTTATTGTGTTTGAGATCTTTATTGTGTTTTTCTGTTAGTTTTGAGAAAGAAGAGACAGAACCCTAACCTACGGTTGCGAAGGGAAACAAACTAACCTAATGTTATCATGCATGGGTTAAGACCTAATGTCTATCATGCTCCTCTCTTGCACAGAGAGAAACAGAGATCCTAAGGGAATAGACGGAAACAGAAACGATATCAAATATATACAGTAAAGCGGTAAAATGCATGGATGCAACAATACAAGCGAGGCAAGGGAGTCCCACTCAACCTCGAACCTAGAAAACAATAGGCAAAAGTGAACAGGCTTCACCTTCAACCCAACAGGGTAAACAGCAAACAATACAGTCAGGAAAACCAATCAATACATCAAGAAATGAAATACAGCAGAAATAAACAGCCACAGCAGCTCTGCATCAACACCTATCTCCAAGTCATCTCCAATCAGCAACAAGCTTCAGCAAGCATCAATCTCCATCTCCACAGCCTTCCAGCAAGGTCTTGATCATCAGTCTTCCATCTGCAATGGCTTTTCTCCAAGTCTCAGGCTCCAGGAGGAATATCAGTCAACAAGATGAAGTGAATGAATGTCAGACAGTTAATTACCTACCAAGGGTGGTTCATCAAATGTTAACATTATACAGACAGTTTTCCCTCAAAAGTTCTATCTCTCAAATATATTCACTGATCCTTCCAAAGGAAGGAGGTGGATATTTGAAAGAGACTTTGAATCATAGGGAAAGGATGGATGCAGACAAAGCATTCCATGTTTGAGAAACAAGCTTTCTAATCTAGAGCTCTGCCTAGCTCCTAAACCCTAGTCTCCTCAACAGCTGCTAGCAGGAACCTCCTCTTCAACTCTGGAAGTTGGTCTTCAGTCTCTGGATCTCCAATGGCTTCATCATCATCAGTCTTCAGCTCCCCAAATCCCCAGACAATTCCCAATACCCCCACACAGACAAACAATAATCCCCAGAGGGCACACCACACCAATCAAGCAAATATAGACAGTAATACACTAATAGCAGTAGGGGAATCCTAGTGATTTCTAAGGGATCTAATAACTACCCATAGTCCATATAGTCCCATAGCTAAGATATTCAATCTTTAAGTCCTAAGGGAAATGAATTAATTCTCCTAAGTTGTCACTTAAACCCTAATTTTGTTCATGTTGTACACTAATCACCTAAAATTAACTTCTAAAAATGGGAACTAAATTGTATGTACAAGCTAACAATGTCTATTAATCAACCTAAAAAGAATGGATGAAAAATATTAAAGCAACTAGTAGAACAAAATTATCAAAATCATGTATGAAATGAAACACCTACAATATGCATTTATTTGGAAAATATGGGAAAAATATCAAATAAAAAATAAAATGCAATTTTTATTTTTTATAATTTTCTAGACAGAATTATTGACCTATAGAAAAAACAAGAATAAAAAAATATTAATTTTCATTTTTATATGATTTTTTGAAAATGCATGAGAATGAAAAGAAATTAAAAATTAAAATATAAAGAAATAGAAGGAGGGGGTGAGAATAGCCAACGCGCTCAGTTGTTTTTCCAGGTGGGCCATGAAGTGGGAGGTGCGGATAGAAGGATCACTAGGCCCATGAAGCAATCAGAAACTAACAAAAATAAAAAAACTCAAAACGGTGCAGATAGCAATATTCTCAGTTAAAATCATTGGGCCTGCGCTTGGGAGGGTGTTAAAAGCAAGGGAATTTTGAGCCCACTCAGAAACTTAAGTGAAACGCATCGTTTCACTCCTAAGTCTTCCCTCAGTTTTCTTTTTAAATCAGAGCCATTGGATTAGATCCCCAGTCAAGGTCAAATACCCCATCGTGTGGTTCAGACATCGTCTTCAACCTTGAGCAACCCTAGGGTTTCAGAAAACCCTAACCATGCACGAATCTTACACTCCTCTGTTCTCCTTCGTCCCTCCATGAAATCACACAATTCAAAGAGCAAAGATGCTCTATCAACTCTCCTCTACACAACCATACCATTATCTCTTTCTGAAACTCACTCAAGAAGCAAACCCGATAGGGGTAACAGATAGAATCCACCATGAACACCTGTCATCAACCATACCAAACCTTGCCAATCTTTACCCTAGCATAATCTACATCTTTCACTGATCATTCTAAGAAACTAATCTAAGATTATCTCGCATTATTCTTGATGTTACAAGCTCTAACAGAATTAGTGCACTCTGGTCAAACTCCATGAAACTTGTCCAAACTTACCAAAATCACTCACCTAACTATGCCTAACGATTCTATGCTAACAAATTTCTATAATCCTAACTAAACTAAGCAATTCGAACAGAACTCTAACCTGATGCAAATGGTGAAAACAGCTATGCAACTCCTTGGATATGATGCTTGCAGTGATTGGGGATTGATCAGTGACCTTGATGATGAATTCTGTATGCAATATCTTTTGTGCAAACTCCTTGAATCTTGTACTTGAAACCTTCTTGAAACTTGGATGGAGAAGATGGATAGCACAATTCTTGATCAATTCAACCAATTCTTTGATAGGATTCTGATCTAGGAAAGGTATTGATGATGATCCAAGCAAGAAATGTGGAAATTGATGGAGATTTGAGAGGGTTTGAGAAGCTTTTGCAAAATGAAGAAAGTGAGTGAAACTTGTGATTTTGAGAGAATGAGATCACCAACCATGGCATGAACCATCTCATATCAATATATACATGATGTTAGAAACTCCTAGAAGCTTGGAGAAGCTTCCCTTGCACAATTTCCCTTGGATTTGGTTTATGTATCTTCCATTACAAGTAACCATGGATAACTCCCAAAATGTGAACTAAGCTCAAAATTCTACTTTAGCCAATGTCCTTAAAATGATCTTTCCATTCAAAATGACCTATAATTTTGCTTCATTTGGCCAAAATATGAAAAATCTCATTTTTAAGTCCATTTTTATTCATTAAATCCAACAATTTTGAAACCTTGTGCTATGAATCTTTCCAATCTCTCATGGTCACTTTTCTAGACTCAAAATGTCATTTGGAACAAGTTTTATGTTGTAAAGTTTTCCTTTTGAAGCTTCCTTGTATGAGTTTTGGGCATAGGTTGAAATGACCTGTAATTCTCAAATGACCAAAATACCCTTTGCTTGCCAAGACCATAAGTAGAGTTACACAAATCATATGAAGGCATACTATACCATTCTAGAAATCTAAGACAATGAGGAACAACTCTTATGTTGACCAGAAATTCATTTGAAATCTCCTTGAGGGGTAAAAATTGCTTGGAAGTCAAGTCATTTTCACAGACAAAATTTCAGATACCTCAGATGACCTGTAACTTGCAAGGACCATAACTTGAGTTCTATAAATCTCCTTGATGTCTTCCACCACTCAAATTAAAGGTCTTGAGATCCTATACAAGTTCCATGTTGGCCAAGGATCCATTTGAAGCTTTCATTTTGACTTATCTTGCTTGGAAATTTGACCTAAACTAGGGGATTTTACACAGAAACCCTAATTTAGAAACTCCTCTTCTCCTTGATTTCTCTTGATTTATTCTTAGCATAACAACATATCCTTATTCTCCATGTCAAATGATGAACCCCACATCTCCTCAATAGCCCTCAATGCCTTTCCAACAATCCTTTGACCTAGGGTTGACCCAGGGTTGACCCAGATGAAACCCTAGTTGACTGTCTTCCTCCACAACTCTTGTGACCACACCAATAAATCATTTCCTTCTCCAAATGACTTTCTAAATCCTCCAAGATGTCCAGATACTCTCCATGCTCTGCCCATAGCTCACAATTTCTTTGTTGATCCTCAGACACCCTCAGTTAGGAGATATACTCAATGCTTGACCTACTGACTTGATAGCTTCCCAATTCTTTCTGATGGCTTGAATGAGATTGAATTTGAATAGTAACCTCTTGATAGGCTCATAGAGATGAGAATAGTACTTGGTCCCTGGTTGAATGACTTGTTATGCTATGCTATGCAGATGATTAGACTATGTACATGACTCTATATGCAAATGCTAATGCAATTGAAACATAAACCAAATGAATAAGGTTGAGCAAATTTTAGGGTGCAACACATATTTTTATTTCTCTTGTATGATTGCAGTTATTCATATCTGGCTTGAGGTTGAGATGAGCTTGTGGAGGCTGATGCCCCACACACATTTCCTCCCTCACTTGCATTGCATGCATTTTACAGTCGTTTACTGTTTACTGTTTAAGCCGATGCTTTATCTGTTTCCGTTTATCATTGACATGATCCCCTAGGAATCTCACTTCCTTTGATAAGGAAGTGATGATAGAACCTTAGGTTGAAACCTATGCATGATAACTTCTAGAAGTTCCCTGTTTCAAACCTCAACCATAGGATGAATCCTTGGCATGACAACATTAGGACTTGACAGTCTCCCCGTAGTTGAACCTGTTCGTTCTCTCTTCTCATCTCAAAACAAATTAAAATACAGTAATAAAGGTTAACTGACGTCGTACGTTACGAGCCTTAAGCTATCTGAGAAAGGATTGTTGGAGAGTTTCTTTTCAACAGTCTGGATGTTTAGGATGGCGCCCTTTGGGTGACGTGCGACGCATTCACTCTCAGGTCATAGTCTCTAGTGCGATATTAGTTGCGAACATCCATAAAAAACAGTTCTTTCGTAAAAGACAGAAAACAAACTTCAAACGTTTTTGCCCCGTGGGCCCATAATTCAAAGGAAAGCTTTTCTGAAGAAAAGAGTGTCGTTAACTCCCATTTCTACCGCAAACGATAACGCTTAAGTCTCCAAGGGTCGAGCTGCGTATACCAAACTGCTGGAACTGTTTGTTAACCCTACTCGATAAAACAGATGAATATGAATTCCCGTAATCCGTATTATCCCGAACTACGTAAGCTCTGATCTCTCATACCTGTTGAGAGTACGTAGGCACAATACTGACGTATTGGCGAGCCACCTTCCCCGTAACCCGTAGTTAGCCGAACTACGTTGACTCTGATTTCTCATTCTCTGATGAGAATACGTAGGCATAAAGTGCGACGCTTTGCCGAGTCACTTTTCTTTTCTTTTTAAGCCAGCCTTGATAGGTAGGTAGATAAACCAACCCGTCCAGTAAACACACCAAGCGTGGATCCCATCGAGTACGATGGACGTGAGGGGTGCTAACACCTTCCCCTCGCGTAACCGACTCCCGAACCCAGACAATGGTTGCGATGACCTTGTCTTATAGCTTTTCGTCAGGTTTTTCCGATCGTTTCCTTTCCCGTTCTGAGGGATAAATAATGAAAGGTGGAGACTCTTCTGTTTTGCCGGCACCTTATTTTCGCAGTAGCGACAGGTTTCATTGTCAATGAAGGGGTATTGAGGTGGATCCTGCCAAAATAAAAGCTATACAAGAAATGCCTGAGCCGAGAACAGAAAAAGAGGTTCATAGTTTTCTTGGGAGATTGAACTATATTGTAAGGTTCATTTCTCACCTCATAACCACTTTTGAGCCAATATTTAAATTGCTGAGAAAAGATTAGATAGTTGTCTGGAATGAAAATTGTCAAAAGGCTTTTAAAAAGTAAAAGAGTATTTGTAGGAGCCTCCCATATTAATTCCTCTAGTTGCTGGGAGACCTTTGATTATGTGCTTAATGGTTCTAGAGAATTCGATGGGTTGTGTGCTCGATCAACACGACGAGACGGGTAGGAAAGATCATGTCATTTACTACCCGAGTAAAAAATTCACTGATTGTGAGTCAAGGTACTCAATGCTAGAGAAAACATGTTGTGCGCTTGCTTGGGTAGCCAAACGCTTAAGGAAATACATGTTAAACCACACAACTATGTTGATTTCAAAGATGGATCCAATTAAATACGTGTTTGAAAAGCAAGCGCTTTCTGGAAGAATTGTTAGATGGAAGATGGTGTTGACAGAATACGACATTCAGTATGTTTCCCAAAAGGCCATTAAAGGGAGTATTTTGTCAGAATACCTTGTCGAACAACCATTTGAGGATTTTCAACCAATGAGGTTTGAGTTCCCTGATGAGGATATAATGTTTTTGAAGACGAAGAATTGTGACGATCCTTTACCTAACGAGGGCCCCGAGAT
Source organism: Lathyrus sativus (assembly GCA_963859935.3). Taxonomy (NCBI): domain Eukaryota; kingdom Viridiplantae; phylum Streptophyta; class Magnoliopsida; order Fabales; family Fabaceae; genus Lathyrus; species Lathyrus sativus. The sequence goes on along the minus strand of OZ012740.1, from coordinate 142,420,143 downwards.
TGGGTCTCAGTGGAAGCTGATATTTGATGGCGCTGTTAACTATACGGCTGTGGAATTGGGGCAATTATTATAACTCCTCATGGTTCCCACATACCATTCACTTCCCGGTTGATGTTTTCTTATGAGAACAACGAAGCTCAATATGATGCATGCATCATGGGTCTAGAAGAAGCTATTGACTTGAGAATCAAGAATCTAGATGTGTATGGTGATTCAACCTTAGTCATCAATCAAATCAAAGGAGAGTGAGAGACTCGTCAAGCTAACCTGGTTCCCTATAAGAACTACACAAGAAAATTGTTGCCATTCTTTGATAGAGTTGAGTTTCATCATGTACCGAGGGCTGAAAATTAGATGGTGGATGCTTTGGCAACATTATCATCAATGTATAAAGTGAATTTCTGGAATGAAGCTCCAACAATCACTATCATGTGCCTTGACAGGCCGACCTTCGTATTTGCAATTGAGAAAGCGTCAGATGGAAAGCCCTGGTATTTTAACATCAGACATTTCTTCATGACTCAAGAGTATCCTCTTGGGGCATCAAGTAAAGACAAGAAGACTCCAAGGAGGATGTCGAACAATTTATACTTGAACAAGAATGATGTGTTGTATAAAAGAAACTTCGACATGGTCTTGCTGCATTGTGTGGATGGGCATGAAGCAAGCTTGTTGATGGAAGAGGTCCACGAAGGTTCTTTTGGTACTCATGCTGGTGGGCATGCAATATCTAGAAAATTATCGAGAGCAGGGTATTACTGGATGACCATGGAGTCTGAAGGTTTTAAATATGCCAGGAAATGCCATAAATGCTAGATTTATGTTGATAAAATGCATGTGCTACCGAGCCCTCTAAATGTATTGACATTTCCTTGGCCCTTTGCTATGTGGGACATTGATATGATTGGGAAAATTGAGCCGAATGCCTCCAATGAACATCTTTTTATCTTTGTAGCAATTGATTATTTCACCAAGTGGGTAGAGGCAACTTCCTTTAGCAATGTCACCAAGAAAGTGGTTGCTCATTTTATAAAGAAGGACATCATCTGTCGCTACAGAATACCAGAACGAATCATTACTGACAATGGTTCAAATTTAAATACTGAGATGATGAAAGAGTTGTGCCAGAGTTTCAAAATTAAACACCACAATTCCTCTTCATATCGTCCAAAGATGAATGGCGTTGTTGAGACAACAAATAAGAATATCAAGAGGATCGTGCAGAAGATGGTGGTGACTTATAAATATTGACATGGAATGTTGCCCTTTGCTTTACATGGTTATCGTACTTTGGTGCGTACTTCGACTGGGGCAACACCATTCTCACTAGTATATGGTACAGAAGTTGTCCTACCATTAGAGGTCGAGATTCCTTCTTTAAGGGTATTGTCTGATGTGAAGCTTGATGAAGTAGAATGGGTGAAGGCTAGTTTGAATCAACTTAGTTTGATTGATGAGAAGAGATTGGCAGCTATCCTCCCTCCACAAACAGATCACAGGGGTAAATGGACTCCTAATTATGAAGGTCCATACGTAGTAAGAAATGTTTTCTCTGGTGGAGCCTTGTTACTATCAACCATGGACGGTGAAGATTTTACGTCCCCTGTGAATGCAGAAGCAATCAAAAAATACTTTGCTTAAAATAGACTCGCTGGATATAAAAAGAAAGTCCAGGCAAAAAGGGGCATCCCGGCGAACAAAAAAATAAAAAAATTTAGAGTAAAATTAGGGATAAAAGAAAAAAAAGAATAACCCGCAAAGTTGAAAACCTGAAAAGGCGACTTTGGCAAAAATGGGTATCCTAGTGGATTGAAAACCCGCAAGGGCGACCTAGGAAAAAGTTAGGGATTTAAAGGTAAATGACTATGGTCTGCGTTTAATCTATGAATGAATTTTGACTCATGGAATTCCCGAAGGGTAAAAATCAATCCAATCATTCTTTTCAGAAAGCAGAATATTGGAGATATATCAAAACATACGGGTCATAGCTGAATCAACACATGATGGTGGTCTGTTACCACATTGTCGACATTTGTATATTTTTTGTTGTTCTTTTTGCACAATCACCTGTTTTTTAGGAATTTCATCTGTTGTAACTTGCCTCTTTACAGGCCTTTTTCAATAAATAAAGTATTTATTCACTCAAAGAGCTGTCCATTTCCTGTTTTTACTTTTACTGTTTTGTTTGCAAAAGGGGGCGTTTGATATTTTTGTTAAAATTTACATGTGAAAACATTGGGGCATTACAAGTCATATTGAAAACAGTAAATTTACTTGAATGATGTCATGGGTGGTAACCAAAATAGCCATGGCATACAAGTTTTTGTTGTTTTGTAGGAGAACATGATCTTTTTCCCCCCAGTAGAGTTTATATCCCCAGTAAGTTTTCAGGAGTTAATTACATCAGTCAGGATGTAACACGGAGCCAGGCGTTCGCATCAAAAATTTATGTTCTCCCCACAGAGTTTGGTTGTCAGATTGGGTTGGCAATTATACCTCCAGATTGGGTGAAAGGTTATCTCTACAAGTAGAGGTTGGCGTTGATTTCCTCGATGGGTGTTTCATGGGTGTTTGATTTCCTCAGTAAGGTCTAATAATCATTGGCATTCTTCAAAATTATATTTTGGGAACCATTCCTAGCAGATGATATTCTCTTCCCAATAGAGCGGATATATCCCCAGAAGAGTTTTATTCAGGAAGGTCATTTAGGGCATGTTCCTTAGCAGAAAGCCATTCAGGGTGTTTTCTCCTCAGCAGAGTTGGTTTGTTGGTTTTCTTTCCAGTGCTCTTTCCGGTAGGGTTCCTTTTGCATATCATTTGCATTTGCATCCTCCTAAACGCGTAGTATTTCCATTTTGTATGGAGCATTACGCCATTTTCAAACATATGCATCTGAAGCATAAGCCAAGTTTTGATATCGCTATTGTCAAACATCTCTCCGGCAGATAATGGCATGACTTAAGATTTCGTTATCTTTACCCCAGTAACAGGTCATTGGTGGGTGTTTTCATCTTATTCCTCGGTAGAGTTTGTTTGTTTAAACATTTCTTTCCCCAACGGAATACTATTTTCAGGTCGTAAGTCGGTTGATTCTACTTCCTGCCTATCCCAGATGTTATTCCAACTTTTGGTTGGTAATCCTCAGCTTAGTCATTTCTTGGATGTTATCCCAACTTTTGGTTGATAGTCAGTTGTTTCTTGGACATTATTACAAATTTTGGTTGGTAGTCTTCTTTTATTCCCCACAGAGTCATTATCCCAACTTTTGATTGGTAAGCTTCATTTTTGGGTAGGTTCGCCTCCGGTCAGCGTCCCGGTGATTCCAACTTTTGGTTGGTAGCCATCTGATTATTGGTTAAAGATCCCAACTTTTGATTGCTGGTATATTATTTTCTTGGATGTGATCCCAAATTTTGGTTGGTATTCTTCAATTGAAATCTTTTTCGAACTCGTTATCCCAACTTTTGGTTGGTAGTCTTCCTTTCGGTGTGTTCTCCCTCAGTCGGTGTTCTGACGATCCTAACTCTTGGTTATCTTTGCAAGGAAAGATCAAATTATGCTTGGAAGGTCATCAAACGTTTGATGACATTATAGGTCATTTTGAGTTTTTAAAGGATTTTCTAGTCAACTTCAAAAGGTCATAACTTGGTCATTTTTCATCAGTTGGAGCCCATTCTTTTTCTAAAAGGAACTTGAAGATGTCCTCTACATCTTTTATTGGAGGTGGAAGTGCTAAAAACCTATGGAAAGTCTTGGTTTTTGTCAAAACATTATAGGTCACTTTTAGTCCCTAAAAAGACTAAGTATTTTGCAATTTTGAACCTTTTCGTGGAGGCTACTTTGAAGGATTACATCTCTCAACTCAGATTGCCAAATTAATACTTTCTTTTCACATTGCAAAGTTGGCATCATCCTCTATTCAGTGCAAGAAGTAGCATTTCAAAAAGCCTCTTAGATTGTGAGCACCATGGTTGTAAAGATTGAATTTTAAAACTGAGAATCCACTTCAAGTCAGAATTAGAATTGTTTGAATTGGCCTCTAATCATCAAATTAGGCCATGAATTCAATCTAAACATGATTAACAAACTTGCCTGGGTTGATTAGAACCTTGAGACGCAAGTTTTGAGTGAGTTTTGGCAGTTTTCAAGTCACACTTTCCTCATGTTGTAGGTGTGCATGATTTTGGTGAAATTGACATCATGCACCCTCCCTCTTTATTCAGAAAGCTTCCCCTATAAATAAGGGACTCATTCCACTCATTTTCATAAGCTTTGAAGCTAGAATCACCCTGTTGAGATCCCATTTGAACTCTTAAGCTTGAACTTCAAATTTTCATTTTCACACCCTAAAAACTCAAATTCTCCATTCAGTTAGCTTCACCAACATTCAGTGAAGCTAACCATCTCAAGAACTTGAAGGATTGTGGCCTAAATCAAGCTAGGGGACTCCATTTTCAAGGCTCTGAAGTTGAACTTCAACAGGTATAATTCATAACCATTTCAACTCAAATTTGTTACTAAGATGTAGTCCTTGTTGTGCTGATGCTGTTAGGATTGTTAGATTTTGGTTTTGGTTGAGTTTTGATGTTCAATTTTCAAATCTGTGTTTGCTTTTCTTTCTGGTTTTTTTTCAAATCGAGTGAGCTATGGTTTAAAGAAATATGGTGCAATGATATGGTTGAGATCGTCTTGAAAAGACACATCAAATGAAACCACTATGAGCTCCAACGGTTATGGTTTGATAGATCCACGATTTTCTGCAAATTCCTTTGATTTTGAAACGGCTGGAGGTTGAAGATGATGAGCTGGCATCATCAGACCGTCCATGCCTTACAGTTGTTTTAATCTGGTGCCTCTAACTTTTATTAGATTTGTGTGGTTGAGTTGACTTAGGTCTACCATAGGTGCGCGCTTTTGGATCATTAGATCAGCCATGTCATTTAATGAACTCAGATCCAATGCAACTTGTTTTTTCTGTTTTATTTTCTTTTTCTAATTTATTTTTAAATTCATTTTATTTTCAGAAGTTCATAGAAAATTTATTTTTAATCAAAAAATACCAAATTAATTTCTAAAATTTCCTTTTATTTTTCTCTTTCTGATTTTTATTTTTTTGCATTTTTATTTTTCCATTTGCTATTTTCTTGCATTTTTATTTGTTTGAGCCAATTTTATTTAGTTTAAAATTGTTTTTAGGCATTTTAAAATTATGAGAAAAGTATTATATGATCCTATGATGGTTTTGAACCTAAGGTGATTTTCTTGGATTTTTATTTCTGGTTTTTCTATTTTCCATGTATTTTTTATTTATTTGGTTAATTTTAATTGGTTTAAAATTATTTTTGAGCCATTTAAAATTATGAGGAAATTAGTACATGATCCTATGATGGTTTCTGACCTATGGTGATGTTCTTGGATTTTTGTTTATGGTCTAACTATTTTCCATCCTTTTTTAGGTTTTATTTTCCTTTTTATTTTGTTTTTAATTGATTTTAATTTGGAAAATTGAGGTGGTGTGGTTTTTATTCATGTTTTAGTACTTTTTTGTCCCTCTTCATGACATTTGAGCGTTTGATGTTTATTTTATAGTTGTTCCTTTTGTATGTTTGATTTGATGTTTGAATTCTTCTTGAGGCATGTTTGGTTTCTACTTGTGTGACTTCATTTGTATGATCTTGTTTGTGCATGTTTGAATGTAACTTGTTTGATCATGTGAGTGTTGTGATCTCTTCTTGCTCATGTCATGCTCTCATGGTTTGTACTTTTGGGATGCTTTGGTTACATGCTTGTATGATTTAGTGTTGTCTTGTATATGGATGGGATGCATGATTGTTTTCTTGTGTGCTCTTGTTTTGATCATTGATATGACTTGAGTATGATATGGTGTGCTTGCTGCCCTACCTTGTTTCTTATGCCATTTGCATTCATCTCATCTTGATTTGTGTTGGTGAATGTTTCATGTTTGTTGATGATGATGTTTGTTTTGCTTGAGATTGAAATGAATGTGCTTGTGGTTTGTTAATGACTTCTTGTGTGTCCATGTTTCATTCTTATTTCTTCTTCATCTTTTTTCTCTTTTTGGAACTTGTTTAAGTTTCATTCTTGTTTTCATTTGTGATTGATTTGATTGGTGTTTACTTGTGCTTGCTCACATCATCCCTCAGGGTTCCTAGTCCCTCTGTTTAAGATGGGAGTAGGAGAGACATTAGGCTTTCAATCCTTTGCATAATAACATTTAGGGTAGTCCCTTATTTACCTCAACACTAGGTCCATCATTTGTATGATAACATTATGTAGACTTCCTTTTTATCCTAACTTTAGGACCATTTTGTATGACAATATTAGGGTCTTCAGTTTCCCTTTAGTGTTTTCTTTGTGTCTTCTCTTCTCATCTCAAATAATTTTAAGACACTTAACAAAGAATGATGAACGTTGTGCGCCATAAGCCTTAAGTATATGTGAAATGATGAGTGAGGGGTTTTTCTTGACTTGTCTAGAGTGTTTAGTGTATGCCCTTTGGGAGATATGCGACACATTCACTCTTATGTGTTAGTCTTTAGTGCAACGTGAATCTCAAACAAATTCAATTCACTTTATTAAAACTCTTAAACCAAATTCAAACCTTTTTATCCTTCGGGATTGTTTCAAACTCATTTTCAGTAAAGAGTACGTTATTTTTCTGTTCTACGCAAACAGGCATCGATCCTAACTGCTGGAGTGAGAAGTTAATGTCACTCATAAAAACACTTAACCAACCAACGGTCTAGTTACCCGAACTACGTTTTCTCTGATTTTTCATATCAGATGAGGTTACGTAGGCACAAGACGATGATGTCTTGGCGAGAAACCTTTCCCCATCACCCGTAGTTTTCAGAACTATGTTTACTTTGACTTTCCCATTGCACGAGGGAGTACATAGGCATAGGGCGGCGATATCCTATTGAGCCTTTTTTTTTCTTTTCTCTTCCCCGTTTAGCAATATCTTTTAGATAACTCACCCCTTTTGATAGACAACAAATGTGGATCCCGTTGAGTACAATGGACGTGAGGGGTGCTCAGACCTTCCCCTTGCGAAACCGACTCCCAAACCCAAGATTTGGTTGCGATGACCTTGTATTTTCCCATTCTTTTAGGTTTTCTTTGATCGTTTCCTTTCCGTCTCTTTGGGATAAATAACATTCAGTGGTGACTCTTCTGTATGTTTCCGCCGACCCTTTTCGCAGTTGCGATAGATAGTACCTACAACAACTTCCATCTTCCTTGTGGGATGGTGACACCCACCTTGTTCGACGTAGCTTCCATCACAGGCCTTAAACCCATTGGAGTATGTTATGATCCCAACATGTTAGCTGATGAATCCATAAGTTTTGACACAAACAAAGCAACTTTCACCACTTACATAGCCCACTACCACGATAAAGAAACCTAAGAAGTTTCTGATCAGGAACACGTTCCTTTCTTGGCACTCTGGCTTTCCCGCTGTGTTTTTTTGATCAAGGTCTCTTCAAGTGGTGAAGATATAACTAACCATGGCTAATCAATTACATGTTAGGTATGACATTTGTTTAAGAGAATTTATTTTAGCCAATCTTTATGAATCCCTTGGAGAAGGGGTTACAACATTGAAGACAATTAAGACAAAAGGAAACTTGTTCCTTTCTGAATGCCACATTCGAAGTGTCTCTTTCTGCTCGTAATCCTATCAACAAAGAGTCCATTAAAGTGAAGAACAGGAGGTTTAAAGGTATGAGGCTCGCTTTGTTAACTCCCAGCAATGAAGGATTAAACCTTCAGTACACCTTCAACAACTATGTAATGATGTTTACAAAATGTTACAACTTCTCTTCTAGCATGGCCCCTTTTGCAAATAGGAAGGTAGGTCCTAAGTGGTTCACCAGGAGATTTCTTCGTCAGTCGAAGGAACAAGAAGAAAAATCTCTTGATATTTGGGAATCATTTCTTACTCCATGACTACTGGCCACAAGACTCAACCCCTCAAAACTTCGGTTCACTCTTGTTAGTTACCAACCCAACCTCATTGCTAGGCAGTTTGGCCTTATTCAAATCAAACCAAAACGAATCTTCCCTAAAAAGGATTCCTTAATCCATTAAAATATGTTTCACAATGAAGCAGAGTGTAACAAATTGCTGGCGAAATACACTGACCTTATAGAATTTCTTTCTATGGCTTTCAAACCATGTTTCCTTTGCACTAACGAGTTTAAAACTTGGTGGAAAGAGTATTATACTACATAAATTTTTGATGTAGCTGCCTTCAACCTCCATCTAAATCGTGCATTTTCCCTTGTGCAAGAAAAGTGAAGAAAGGTACTTCGACACACATCAAAGAAATCCAAGCATTCCAGGAATACTTTGAAACTACTTACATGCCAGATGATCTTAGTCGAACCATTAGCGAAGCAGCGGTCACATTAGAAGAAAAGTTTAAAAAGAAACTAGAGAATTTAAAGTTACCTTCGTACATTAGACCTGATCAAAGGTATAAGCTAGCTTTCAATTTATATCCTCCAAAATTCCCTCGACTACCCAATGATGATTTTGGTGTGGCTTTTAGCCCTCCATTTCCATATTGGTTCGTCTATAGGGATTTTGTGAAAATGCTTCGACAGGAATCACAAAATGTGTTAAGCAAGTGGTTCTGACTAAGTATATTCTGGACAATTTCAAAGGCCACCTTCATATTGGCATAGAACAAGTTCATGTGGAGTATCTAATATATGAATGTGTGGAATGATAGGTTTTTCGACACCACTTCTCCTATCCATTTTCTTTATTGATGTTTATACTTGACTTATGCTAATTGCATTGATTTCCTTTACAGCTATAAAAGTTACAGCCAAGAAACCTGCTGTCATTGAGAATGATGTCGTCGAAGAAGAAGACAAAGACAATGACAAGAAAAAAACAAAAAAGGTAAACTCTGATTATTTCCTCGTTATGCATTACTTTCTCATTCTAACATCAGAGATATGTTACTTTTACAAGGAAGTCGAAGACCTCCTCTAACACCAAAAAAGAGAAAGCTAAAAGAACCTGAGGTTCAGATAATTAACTCAAATGATGGGGATCTTTCTCCAGATCAATCTAAACAACCCAAGAAAAAGAAGAAACAGACAAAAATTATTGATGCCAGTTTTCGACCTCAACCAAAAACAGCTAAAGCTCTTGTGCAAAACCTTCCACCTCAAAAGTGATCGAGACTGATGCCACCCCCAATACTAAAAAACCAATCACCAAGAAAAACTCAGATCAAGTGGAAAGTGACAACTCTACTCCTGGGGCTGAGGGCCCTAAGGTACACAAATTTCTTCTTTGTCCTTGGATTTTATTATTGTCTTCGACTAACTTGCGTCTAACTTTTCTTTTTGATCTCTTCTTCTTAGGATGCCAAAGATAACAAAGGGCAACCCTTTGTTCAACAAATCCTCCCTACGACCCGTAGTGATCCTATGTACCATCCAATAAGTACTCCCTCTCAACAATGAACTTCTCCTAAGGATTCCGCCGAACCCATAGACGAAGTAAGTCAAAAGAAATCATCGCCCAAGGTTATAACTGAGCTTTCACAAACTAACGACTCTGATTATGAGAAGAGTCCCCCAAAAGAAAATGTTAAAGTTGATGCCAGAGGTGACACATAAATGCCATATGCAGAAAATATTATCGAAGACAAATCTGGAGATGACTCCTCAATCAACACACAATAGGTTACTGGCGGTGAAGGAGACGAAGAGGAGAACAAAGAGCGCTCCATGTTCTACTATGAAGAGGAGAAGGATAATAAAGATGACAACGAGAAAAGTGAAGAGCAACAAGATAATCAGCCAAAGATTGATCCAAAGCCTGATGCTTCGACTGAAATAACTACTAACAGCCTTTCTCATGACAAGATAGAGTCACTAAAGGTGTAAAGACCCTTTGAATATCTGAAAGCTATGATTAGCTCTAGATACAGTTAGACAAAAAAAAGCACTAGAACTTCGACTGCGTCGGGTGATTAGTCTGCTAACAAGCCTGAGGATGATTTACTCTCCCGAATTAAAGAGAAAGCCTTTGATGTTGACTTGTTTCAAATTTTAAAAAATGACACTTCTGCATGTTTTGGGATCAAGAAACTTAAAACAAGTCAATGTCTTGGAGGCTTCCTAAGAAATTACAGATGCTATAGTGGAATTGGGCTCACTAATTGACCTTGTTGTCGTTAATTTCAATCGCCTAAAAGATATCTTGAATAAGATACAGAACAAACCATAAACCCAACTGGCTGAATGGGATGCAACCACTAAGTCTACTGCCAAAGTTGTAGAATTGCAAAAGGGTTCTAAACAAAATAAGAAGGAGATTGAAACCTGTGACAAGAATGTCGAAGAATGGGAACAACAGATCAAAGAGCTGCAAACCAAGATTTCTTAGGCCAAGAAACGCAAAGTCGAACTTCTGAAGTTTGATAATGACAAAGTGGCCAAAGAACTTGAGGTTGGTGCACACCATGTCGAGAGAGTTTAAAAGCTTGGGAAGGAGATTGAGGAACTTTTGAACAACAAGACTGTCTACGAACAAAGCTTGACGCTTCAGAGGTCAAAGTATCAAAAGATGTTCCCTTCCTTTTTAATCTGTTTGTAACTAATGAACTCATTTCTTTATTGTATTAATGTTGAGCCCTACGTGGCATTTTATGTAATGACTGAGCCATTTTGGAAACTTTATTTGATTCCCGTTTTGGCTTCAACTATCTTTTGCGTGAATTATTCCTTGCCTATCTTTACTTCTTGAAGTACAGGCTTATATTTCTTCAAATATTTACCATTTACTTTCAAGATTCTTCTATTCTCATTTAGTTCTTCGACTTCATATGCACCATTAGAAAAAACTTTAATAATTTGAAATGGGCCCTCCCAGTTAGGAGACCACTTACCGGAAGTTCTAACTTTTTTATCCATAGGCAAGATTACTTTCCAAACTAAGTCTCTAGTCGAAAATGACTTAACTTTCACCTTTTTATTATATGACTTTTCTACTCTTTTCTTTTGCCTTTTCAATAACTCTAAGGAATCCAGTCTTTCTTCATCTAAATCAACTAATTCGTCCAACATCATGTTCTAATAGGACTCAGATGGGATCTCATGTTGTCTCTGAATTCTAGTTTACTGTAAGTAGATTTCGACTAGTAACACTGCATCATAACCATATGTTATTCGAAGGGGTGTAGTGTTTGTAGCATCTTTAAGGGAGGTTCGATAAGCCCACAAGACTTGGTCCAATGTCTTGTGCCAATTTATTGGCTTCTTCCCCACATGTTTCTTAATCAACCCAATCACTACCTTATTTGTCGCTTCAACCTGACCATTAACCTGAGCATAATAAGGCGTGGAGGTCAAAAGTTTGAATCCCATTTCTTTAGCAAATTCTTGCACCTTTTGACTAGTAAAAACTGACCCTTGATATGTTATAATAGTTTTTGGGTTTCCAAACCTATAAATAATAGTTTTTAGATGAATTTGATCACTGCATCTTGATCCACATTTACCAATGGTATAGCCTCAATCCACTTAGTGAAATAGTTTATTCCCACTAGAATGTATTTCTGACTCTTGGATGATGCTGGTCAAATTTCCCCCACTAAGTCTAAAGCCCACCCTCTGAAGGGCCAAGGCTTTACTATGGAATGTAGTTGGCTTGCAGGAACATGTTGAATGCCTGCATGCATTTCGCATTCTTTACATCCTTTGGCGAATTCAATACAGTCTTTGAGCATGGAAGACTAATACATGCCTTGTCAAAATAATAACCATTTCATCTTATGGCCTACTTGGTGTGATCCACATGCCCCACTATGGACATTAGACTGAGACAAGTATGCCTCAGATTCACTAAGGTATTTGAGTAAGACACCCTCTGGGGTCTTTTTAAACAATTTGTTCCCCATTAGAACATAACTCAAGACATGATATTTAACCTTCTGTTCGATAGAAGTTGTTGGGTTTTGCAAGTAGTCCATTATTGGCTTCCTCTAATCTTCATCTGCCAAACTATTTATTGCCAATATTTTAAAGCTCTCTTTGTCAGCATATCCTATCTTCATTGTTTCTAAGTCCGTTGGGGATAGTTTAGTTGATGCAACCCTTCCTCCGACTTTGATTGCGTCTTGTAACTTTTCTTTAAAAATTTTGTACCCTGAAGCAATCTGGGCCAAATCATTAGCCTTTTGATTCTCAAGTCAAGGTATGTGTCAAATACTTACCACTTCAAACCTTCATAACAAACTATTGGCTATCACAAAGTACATGATAAGATTTTCCTTAACACATTTATATTCTTTTGTAATTTGCTTTATGACTAACTCTGAGTCACCCATTATTTCGACTCAAGTTTCCCCTAACTCCAACAAGATTTCAAGTCCAACTATTAAAGCTTCATACTCGACTTTGTTATTTGAACAAAGGCCTTTGACCTTGTACTTGAATTTTGTTGGAATTTTGTTAGGAGAAATAATTAAAACTCTCACTCCCACTCCCGCTCCATCCTTATGACTAGAATCGTCGAAGTACAACTGCCAAGGTTCAAGTTCCACATAGTCTTAGGAGCTTTCGACTATGGAGTGGTCGACTATAAAGTATTCCACTACTTGTCCTTTAACATCCTTTAATGGCATATAAGTTAAAGAATATTAAATTAAGGCTAATGCCCATTTGCCAATTCGAATATGCAAAATAGGTTTAGAAAACATATATTTAATAACGTCAAAATGAGATGAAACATAAACTTCAACGAGTGTTATATAATGCTTTAAATTTGTACAAGATAAGTATAGACAAAGACACAATTTTTTGACTATACTATATCTAATTTCCGCATCATTAAAGACTCTACTAAGGTAATAAATGGCCCTTTCGACACCATCTTCATCCTATTGAGCTAACATGCTCCCTAAAGTCTTATCTGACGCAGCTATGTGCAATCTCATACTCCTATTTCTACAAGAAGGTGTCATACTTAGATGGTGAGCAAGGTAGTCTTTAATCCTATCGAAAGCTTCTTGATGTGCTTGCCCTTATTCAAAACCTTCTTTCTTGAGTAGAAGTAGAAGTGAGAAGGCTTGTGTCTTGCCACTTAGGTTGGAAATGAACCTCCTCAGGAAATTGATCTTCCCTAAAAATGAATGTAACTCCTTCTTTATCGAAGGCACTTTCGCCTCCATGATGGCCTTGGTCTTGTTCTGATTAATCTCTAATCCTTTTTTATGGACCAAGACACCTAGGAAATCCCATGCCTACACACAAAAATCACATTTGAGAGGATTCATCTTGAGACCATGCTTCCTCATTCTTTCAAAAGATTGTCGAAGATGGTCTATATGACTTCTTCCTGAAACTGGCATGACTACAATATCATCAATATAAATCTACATAAAATTCTCAATGAAATCATGAAATATCAAATCCATTGCTCTTTGATAAGGTGCCCCATCATTTTTTAGGCCAAAGGGCATTACTACCGATTCGAAAGTGCCTAAGGCTCCAGGGCATTAAAAGGCTATTTTTGATACATCCTCTTCAACAATGAAAATTTGATTATATCCAGAATAAACATACTTAGATACTTATGGCTTGTAGCAGAGTCGACTAGCATTTTCGCCAAAAACCTTGGATACTCATCTTTTGGGGTTGCAGCATTTAAGTCTCTAAAATCTATGCAAACCCTTAAAGTTTCATTCTTCCTAATAATTGGAACAACATTAGCAATCCATTCTACATATCTGGTCGTATGGATGAACTCGCATCTCATAAGTCTTTCGACCTCCTATTTGATCTTTGAGAGAACTTCAGGTGCAAAACGCCTTGGAGTTTGATTTATGGGCTTCTTCCCAGGCTTTATTAGCAACTTCAGTTCGACCAGATCTCTACTCAAACCAGGCATTTCATCGTAATCCCACACGAAGCAGTCTCTGAACTCCTTCGGCAGTTAAATTAATTCGACTCTGAGCTTTGGGTCAACGTTGGTACTGATGTAGGTTGAGCTTTTTGTTGTCCTTTCTCCCAGGTCGATTTCTTCCAAAGGATCTTGTGCCAGCATTTTGATATTATTTACTAGTGAATCCTTCTCAAAGCCCAAAGGCTTATCATCATTGATGGCATCTAGCCTTTGGTTTTCCACTTCGACTTAATCTTTATCGGGTGGCTCCAGATCGAAATCCTTCCCTGGACCTTCAAAGTGCTTTTCTTCATTTTTGGCTTTGACATTCATGTATTTTACTTCAGCCTATAAGGCCGCTTTTAATCTATTTTCAGCTATATAAGCCAAAAGCTTTCTCAGTGCTTGTGATTCAGTCATAGTCATTTAATTCACTACCCCAACCCGTAGGTTGGATTCCATTTGTTCCAAAGACGAAGTTTTCTTCTCCTATCACCTCCTTGTCCCACTGAAATTTATGGGTCGGATGCAGGTACAACAAACAGAAGGCATTTTTTGTGGGGGCCAAGTCGAACCCCGCTAGGTCACAAGGAACTATATGGGCTAAATTCCTATCAAAATATCGTCTGTTGACTTGGTTGACTTTCATCATGAAGTAGCTCTGGTCCGTCTCGATTTTTTCGAAAATCCCGTCACTTCTCCAAATGGAGATTCGTTGGTGAAGCGAGGAGGGGATTGTGCATACTCCATGTATCCACTGTCTTTAAAGAAGCAGATTATAATTTTCTTTCGAAGCAATTACCATGAACATTGTTGGCCTAGTTATTGTGCCAACGGTCATATCCACTTGTATGACTCTCATAGTGGTGCCCCACCTTCCCTTCATAATTCAAAAGAACCATATTGTGAGGCTTTATGTCGAACTCACTCTTCCCAATTCTCTTCAACATATAGTGCGACATCAAGTTAATTATCGCTCCTCCATCGACCAGGATCTTATTGATGCAAACATTCTCTATATTGCCTCTGATAAATAAAGGTTTGAGATGATTTTTCACATTTGCCTCGGACCTTTCGAAAAAGGCATTTTTCTCTTCGACGCATCTGTTATTTAATATGTAATAACACACAGGCCTGTGATAGGCCACCTTCATTTCGACTTCGTCTTCTGAGTCTTCCAAATCCATAATCCTGTCATACTCTCTAGGTAAGACAAAAACTACATTCCAGACAATGTCTAACGACGGCTCTGACCCTGAGTCGAAGTTATCTGTGAGCATATCGTCTTTCACAACAACTTTATCCGATCTCTCTGCCGCGTCTTTTTCTTTATCAGCGAATAACCTCCTCTCAACAGACTTTTTATCATCGTTTCTATATTTCCCGATAGGCATATTGCTATTAGATTTTGCTTTCTATCTCTTCACTGCCTCACTTTCAGCTTTGCGGCTTCTCTGTTATCGTCTCTACTAGGATTTCGACATGGGATTTTTACCTTTGTAACTCTCTAAGCATCGTACTGATTTTTTAAAGGCTTGAAACTCTCTTCGATAAGCTATTGACAAAGCTCGTTTGACTTCAAAGCTCTGCCTTTTTTCTAGCCTTGTTTCCTCTCTTCAACCGGTTTTACCCACTTGTGCCTAAGGGTGTTTTCTGTGGGCTTTAATGTAGAAGGCTTGTTTCCATGAAGCCTTTGTTCATTTCGATCATGTCTCTTAGGTTCTCCTCTCCTGTCGAAGGCACCGTGGTTCCTAGAATCCCTCCAGTTATTCTTGGCCTTTGCTCGTCAAACTCCCTGAATATTCTCCACAGCCTTCCTGTCGAAGACCGCGCTGCACCTAGGGCACAACATTACTTTATGTAGCACCCCAAAATTTGCCCAACCTCTTCTTCTATCTTGGCTTATGTTTCATATCATCTTGCATTATGATTTGTGCATAACATAGGTTCTAGACAGGGGATCAAGATGTTATATTTTCTATTCAAAGGAGAAGCTTCATGTTCAAAGTTAAAGCAAGGGTACAATTTCAAGGCACCAAGTCATTATTGTCATCAGAGTTGGTCTCAAGATTGCTTGAGGAGAGAGAGTAGGTGTTTGGTTATCTCCTCCAATCTTGAAAGGGATTAGAGGCACATGTGGCTATATCCTTGGATGATACATGGTTCAAAAGCTCAATGTACACCTTGAGGGTCCTCTACGGGGGTCACATGATTACACAAATCATTTGCAAGAACCTCAGTCAATGGATAAGGTGTTAGGGTTTCATCTGGTCAACAAAAGTCAACTGTGGATTTGAAAGAGCTCAAGGCTTGATTCTTGATCATTGAAACCATGAGAAGTTATCCTAAGTAATATCAAATGTTATCTTGAAGCTAGGTCAAGGAGATTTAAGAGTTCAAGAAGTTGCTAAATTAGGGTTTCAAATGATTCTCAGTGTAAAATTCCCTCTTTTGACATACAACTTCAATGACAATTCTCACTATGATGCAAGTCCCATCTCATCTTTCATAAAATATGAGACTTGTTCCTCATCTTTCAAGATTTATTTTGAGTAAAATAACTCATCCATTGGATTCATACATCTCAAGTTATGACGTTCACAAGTTGGTGTCACAAAATGAAGAGAATTTAGAGACACTCAAGGGTGACTCACTTCCAAGACTTTTTTCACATGGAATCAAGATTTTCCTCATCCTTCAATAAACATGAGAGTTGTTCCTTTTTGTGTAAGCTTTCCAAAGAGTGCTAAAACTTATCATTCCCATATGTGGAGCTCTAGTTATGGTCATCCTAAGTCAAGGTCATTTTTGGAAACTTCATTTTAGATCATTCACTTCAAGGACCAAATTCATGAACTTCAAGGCTTCAAATCCAAATTCTTGCCACATGAAACTTGTTTGACAAGACTTTAGCTCCATCATGACTTCAAAACCCATGGCCCTTGATGATTTATGAGACCATTAAACCATGATGAGCATGAAAACATGAACTTTTGGACCTAATGTGAGTTTCTTACATTTCAAGTCACCAAATGAGTTTCTTTTTGATCTTTTTGTACCATTCTAATATTATCACATAACCATACCATCTCTTACCCAAAATGAGAAAACATGAGCTCATATTTTCAAGGCATTTTCAAATTTCACACCATATGAGGCAACCATTCAAAATACATGGCATATTCATTTCCAATCCTCAAAACCACACCTATTCATTTTCTCACCTCCAGCCGACCAGAAGAAGTGAGTGGAATGAGTAGAAAATCCCAAAACCCGTGTGTACCATCACTTTTGGCATTTTTGGCAAATTCATGAAATCATAATAATCAGCCATCACGGGCCTATCAAAACAACACCAAGGCTTCATATTTAAGCCATTAAAAACCCTAACATGGAGTGTGAGTTTCATTCAAAAATTCCTCAAGATTTCCTCTATTCAAATCACACTTTTCTTTGGCATTTCCTTCCATTTCTGGCTCAATTTATAATCACTGAAGCATAAGGAAGATATTGGTGATCTTGCTTTGAATTTATAATCAATTTCATTGTGATAGAGGAACATTTATGAAAAACCATTAGCATATTTGGAATCTACGTGAAATTTCCTTTAAAATGATGCCCAGAGTTTTTATTTTTATCACATTTTTCAGACACCACTGGTGAAGCTCACCGGAGAAGACGACCGGAGCTAGGGCTCCGGCGTCTGAGGTCAATGCTGAGGTGGCTTTGAGTTGGCTTGTTGACTTGCATGCGTGGAGGGTTGAATCTGACATATTTGCCACAATGTTTAATGAAACAGTGTGTTTCATGTGAACTGAGGTTTTTGTTGGTTTGGGCTTTGAATCATTTGCTATCCACACACCCCTTTTTCGGGCCCATACGCGTTTGAACATGAATTCAGTTCAACCAAGAATTGCTACTACACCTCCTTTTCATTTCTTTTATCTTTTTATTTTATTTCTTTTCTATTTTCATTTTAATTTTATTTTTAATAGTTTTAATCATCCTAAAAATCAACAAAAATATGTTTATGATATTTCAATGTCTTGAGATATTTTCCATTATTTTTATTTTATTTTTAAATTATTCTTATTATTTTTAATCATTTTAATTTTTGAAGTGGTTTTATGGTTTGTTCATTTGTTTTAGACTTGATCTTTGACCCTATTTGAACACCCCCTTTGACCAATTTTCCTCTCACATTTAGGTGTTTGATTGAGGTTTATTTGAGGGCTGGTTTGGTGTCTTGATGATCATTTCTTAGTTGTTTTTCATTGGATTTTTTTGGCCCTCGATGTATGCTCGATAAGTTGAGTACCTTGTCTTGTTTGACATAATTGGTGATGCCTTGATGCAATTCTTGCCATGATATTTTGCACAATGATTTTGGATAGACTCAACTTGAGTTCAATATTTTATTGGGATTTTATCTGAACTCGTTTCTATTTTTGGTTGATGCCTCAAAACTTTATTGATTTAATTATGTGTGTGTGCATTGTTTTGACCTAGTTTTGGGATATGAACTTGTGTGATCCCTTGAGGACTTCTTGAGTCTTGTTAGCTCTTGTTAACATGTTTGAGGTTCTGACTTGCTTGATTGGATGTCCATTGGATATGTGTTTCATCTCACATGCCTTGTATGATCTTGTTTTCCACTTATGTTTGAATTGTGAGATGTTTGCTTGGACTTTGGTCCTCCTATTTGAGTGTGGTCCTTCTTGAATTTGTTTGATAACTTGGGTTTGAATTTGATGCACATCATTTGACTTTTCTTATGATCTTGTTGATTGTATGCTTGGTCTTGTTTGTTTTTGTGGCATATGTCTTACTTTGAGAATGACTTAAGTGCATGGACTTATTATGAGTTGTTTGAGTGCTTTCTTTGTGTGATCATGAGTGGATGTATGATTTAGATGATCATGATGTGGTTGCTGCCCCACGCTATTTCTATCCTCATTTCCTTGAATTTGTTTCAATGATTGACATCATTCTTCTTGAGTTGGTTTGTGGCATTTGGTTTTGTGTGTTTGCCTTGCTTGCCTGTGTGTTCTAACTCCCATCTTTGTGACTTGTGTGTGTTATTGTTGTGTCTCATGTTTGCATATTCATTGTTGTTTGTGTTTATGTTTCTCTCATTTCTGTTCATCTTGCATGACTTGTCTAAGTCTTTTTCTTTTTACTTTCATTTGTGATTGATTAGTGGTGTGTTTATTTGTGTTTATCAACATGATCCCTTAGGATTCCTAGTCCCTCTGTCTAAGATGGGAGTACGAGAGACATTAGGCTTTCAATCCTTTGTAGATAACGTTAGGTAGTACCCTTTCATCCCAACTTTAGGACCACTTTGCATGACAACATTAGGGTTCTCAGTTCCCTTTAGAGTCCTTGGGTCTTCTCTTCTCATCTCAAACTTCTCTAACACACTTAATAAAGAATGACAAGTGTTGTGCACTACGAGCCTTAAGTACATGAGAAATGATAAGTGGGGAGGTCTCTCTTCACTTGTCTAGAGTGTTTAGTGTATGCCCTTTGGGCGATATGCGACGCATTCGCTCTTGTGTCATAGTCTTTAGTGCAACATGAGTCTCAAATCAATTCAATTCACTTCTTCTAAAACTCACAAACAAAACTCAAACCTTTTCATCCTTCAGGATTGTTTCAAACTTCATTTTCAGAAAGAGTACGTTACTTTTCCGTTCTACCGCAAACAAGCATCGTTCCTAACTGTTGGAATGGAGATTTAACGTCGCTCGTAAAAAACACATAACCAACCAGTGGTCTAGTTTCCCAAACTACGTTTGCTTTGATTTCTCATACCAGATGAGGATACGTAGGCACAAGACGATGATGTCTTGACGAGCAACCTTCCCCCATCACCCGTAGTTTTCCGAACTATGTTGACTCTAACATTCCCATTGCATGAGGGAATACGTAGGCATAGGGCGGCAATGTCCTATCGAGTCTGTTCTTTCCTTTCATCCCCGTTTAGTAGTAGCTTTTAGATAGTTTTTCACCCTTAGATTAGACAACAAGCATGGATCCCGTTGAGTATAACAGATGTGAGGGGTGCTCATACCTTCCCCTTGCGCAACCGACTCCCGAACCCAAGATTTGGTTGCGATGACCTTGTCTTTTTGTTCTTCAGGTTTTCTTCGATCGTTTCTTTTCCCTCTTTTTAGGATAAATAACGTCGGTGGCGACTCTTCTGTCTGTTTCCGCCGGCCCTTTTTCGCATTTGCGACAACTGGCGACTCTGCTGGGGACCCTGTTTCCCTATGCGAGCCAATCCTAGTGCTTGTTTGCTTTTTTATTTGTGGGTGTGCATATTTGTGTGTATGTATGTTGTATATTGTTGCATTTGCATTTTATTTTCCGCACTTTACCATTATTATCATACTGTTGTTGTGTTGTTGGGTGGGGTGTTCCGTTGAGAGATAAGCCCAATACCCAGGCTTGAGTATGCACCTAGAATTAGTGTGGAGAGTAGTGCGGGTTTGCATGTTTGGCATGCAATAACCCTCATGAAATTCGCGTTCAGACGAGATTTCCTTTGAAGACATCCTGTCATGTACGTCTCAGACAGTTGAAAGGATGTTGGATTTGAAAATTAACGACTCTAGAACCATTCATTGGGAAGTCAGTTGAGGCCTCCTCGTTTGACCATGGTGCCAAACCAGAAATAGTGAACGTATCATTGTTTCTCGACTTGAGAGTCTGTAATATTGACGACCTGCATAGGATGTCGTACCTTGTCAGAGATTAGGTCCTACCTATGAGTGGGAGGGTTATGCATGAAACTTGACCTTCAACCAACCCGGTTTTCTGGTTTTCTCGTCAGTGCGGACTTTTAATATTTGATACTGTGGGTTTCCATTACTTCATTGCTTTGGTGCTCTGGTATTCTGGTATTTTCTCGCGGAAGCAGAGTTCTGGTTCAACTCAATCAGCAGCACAACAGTCTTGATCCATTGATTGCATATGCAATTTCATCTGCATTTTAACATTTGCATGTATTTATGATTTTAGGTTCCCATTTTCCCTTTGATTCTAGTGATCTGATCTGCTGTCAACATGGAGTCTGGATTGAAAAGGACTATCACCTACAAGTTCCCGATGTTGGAGTTAGGACCTTTATTTGGTCTCATTTCTGTGGTTGATGATGGTGTTATTGAAGACTTCAAAAAGGTCTATGGGAAGATTTTGAGTTTTGTCCATAAAACCTCAAGATATGAACTAGTAGCCATCCACACTTTTCTGCAGTTCTATGATCCTCAGTTACGCTGTTTCATTTTCCCTGGTTATGTTTTAGTTCCCACTTTGGAGGAGTTTGCTTTTCTGGTGGGAGTTCCAGTGTTAGAGAAGATGTCTTTCTTTCATTCTGAGGAGGAACTTGACCTGACAAAGTTTTCCAATGCTCTTCATTTGAACAAATCTGAGTTAGATGGTAATGTGGTTTGGAGAAATGGGGTTTCTGGTTTTCCATTGACTTTCTTGGTGGGCAAGGCTCAACATTTTGCTAAGGAGGATTGTTGGGCGATTTTCAATGTTATTCTAGCCTTATGCATTTATGGCACAATTCTGTTTCCTAACGTACCGGACTTTGTTGATATGGATGCTTTTCATATTTTCGCTACCAGGAACCCTGTACCTACTCTTCTGGGAGACGTGTACCATTCAATACATTACAAGAATGAGAAGAGAAGAGGAAAGAATGTTTCTTGTTGTGCGCCACTCCTTCATAAATGGTTTATAGAGCATCTTCCTCGAGTTGGAGCTTTTGTTGATACGTCAGATACATTAAATTGGTCAGAAAGGCTCATGGGTTTGACATCTGAGAATATTGTCTGGTTTAATTGAGATCTGCTCGGCATGGAGATCATCTCTAGCTGTGGAAACTTTCGTAATGTTCCTCTGATAGGAAGGAAAGGTGGTATCAATTACAACCCTTCTCTTGCTATTAGGCAGTTTGGTTACGCTTTGAAAGGACCCCCGAAGGAGGAGGAAATGCAAGAATCTATGTATTTCACAGGAGCAGCTGACTGTGATACTTTAGCTAGGTTAAAGAAGGCTCGGGGAAGAGTCCATCAGAGAGGAAAACTTTCTTTGGGTAAGGGCGACTGCAAAGCTTATGGAACTTATGTGGATTGGATCCAGGAAAGGGTGGAGAGGATGTTGTTACCATTTCCTGTCAGAGAACCTTTGTATCCTTTGGTTATTAATGAATCGACGACAATTGACATTCAAAGATATAATAAAGTATGGGCTGAAAAAGAAGAATTACGCAAGGAGAATGAAGAGCTAAAGAAGGAAGTTAGTCAGTTAAAGAGAAAAAAGAATGAAGCAGTCTACTTGGCCAAGATGAAGACAGAAGCCTTGGACAAGTTAGGAAAGGATTTGACTGAAGAGATTCGTGTACGAGAACGAGTTGGTCAAGATTTGAAGAGCACTGGTAATGTTCTTACAAACAAGAAGAAAGATCTAGATAAAGCATGCTTGGAGATATCTAAGTTCAATGTTCAGTGGAACGCTGCACTAACCACCAACAAAGGAAGAGAGGATGAGCTTCATAAGCAGATTGACAGACTGAAGACACAACTCAGGATCAAGGATGACAAAGCTTCACTAGAATCGTCTTATTGGTATGAAAGTGATCGTAAGTTACGAGAAGCCCTGTTAGTGCTGGAGTAATTCAAGATAAGGGCAGAATTGAAGAAACCAAGACTTGAAGATGCCTTCGGAGAAGATGCTTGGGAGGATTATGCTCAAGGTTTGAAGGATGTTATCAGCAAAAGAGATTTGCTCATACAGGCGTTGGTTGCAAAGCCGGAACATCCAAATACAAAGAAGCTATTGAAGGAGTTTCATACTCATTACAGTGGATGAAGAGAGTTATCCGATGCAGTTTAATTTCATTTTTCTTCTCTATTATCTTGTATCGAGACCATCACCAGGCTTGTTGGATGGGTTCGTATGATCATTTACTGTTGTATCTTTGGATGATATTTTGTATACGCTGACTTCCGTCCTGATTTTATTTATGAGAAAAGACTTGTGATTCTACCTGTTGCTCTCCTATTTGCTATTTGTTCTTAGAACTAGAATCAAGGGGAAAAGATCTTCCTGAATCATATATACATTCTTGCATTTTTTCATTATCATTGTCATTTTGCATAGCAGGTGTTCTTGGGACCGTTAATCTTATCCCTGTGTGATTTTCTTCCAGCAGTTTACAGGATAGCAGACCCGACATTTCACAGGTACTCTACGAGGGGAAATCAGCAAAGAATCATATATCAAGTATATCAAGAGTTACAGGAATTCAGACACCGGATGACACAGTTTATGGACATGATGTAGGGGGTAGTCAATGGTCAGGAACAACTGAGAACTCTAGTCCAACCACTGATAGCCAGGGTGGATGGTAGTGGTGTCTTACATGGAGGAACTACTGCTATTCCTCCCCTAGCTGATGGTAGCATTCCATAGGCCAATATAATCCCTACTGTTGTTAATCCTCCGGGTGGAGGTCACTAAGCAGGAGTTCATATGACTGGTGTAGGAGGTGGTGTGGGTGCTGCACATGGGCCTGCAGGCCCTCACTAGGAAGAGGACAACCAAGATGATGTATATTCAATGAGAGACTTGGATATGGGTCCTTCTGCAGAGGCTGACAAAAGGTTCAAGATAATTGAGGAGAAGATGAAGAGCCTCGAGAACCAAAACTCTTTGGGACTCAACATGTCTAATCTGGGATTAAACCAGGGGTTAAGATCCCCCCCAAAGTCAAAGTGCCAGATTTTGACAAGTACAAAGGGACAACCTGTCCTAGAGTACATCTCATGCCTTATTACCGGAAGATGTCAGCCTATTCAAATGATGAGAAATTGTTAATGCACTTCTTTCAGGACATCTTGGCATGTCCTTCTCTAGAATGGTATATGGGTCTGGAAGGGACACATATCAGGAGTTGGAGGGATTTAGGGGAAGCTTTTGTTCGTCATTATCAATACAATAGTGATCTGGCACCAAATAGAGTACATTTACAGAACTTATCGCAGAGAAATACTGAAGGATTTAAGGAATACGCCCAGAGGTGGCGGGAACTGGCAGCTAGAGTTCAACCCCCGATGGTGGAACGAGAATTAATTGATATGTTCGTGGAAACCTGCCAGGAATATATTATGAAAAGCTAATTGGGAGTATGTCTGGGAGTTTCTCAGACTTGATCATAATAGGGGAAAGAGTGGAAAATGGAATAAAACTAGGGAAAATACAGAGTGGTGAAGGGTCTACATCAGGAGGAGTGAGGAAGACATATCGGAATTCAAAGAGGAGGGAAGGAGACACGAATTCCATATCAGCCTACAGAAACAGAGACCGAGCACAACATCAACAACATTAACAACCTCATCGTCATCAACAAATTGCTAGTATAGCCATTCCGGCTGTACCTCAACAACCTACCATTGCACCTCGTCGTTATCTAGAAAGAGGAAGTATGGCCAACAGGCAATTCAACACGCCTCCCATGCCTTACTCTCAATTGCTGCAACATCTACTACAGTTACAGCTTTGTGACGTTGAAGGTATAGGTTCTCTTAGGAAACGTATCATTCTTCTCTAAATCGACTGGATTCTTTCCATTCGACGGTGTCAAGTCTTTACAGAAGTAAGGTGGGTATTTCTTCAATTTAGCAAGGTCAATTTCACTCTCGTCGAAAAAGGGATCAATACTAGTTTCTTGTTTGTACTCGTCGAATTTGACGTAGGCTACCCTTTCCTTTCTATTCTTGTTTTCCCTAGCCTTCTCAACCTTCAGTCATTCTACTTATCAAACTCTGTCAGCCAACTGGGCTATATCTCTCAGGTATTCTGTATCCAACTTCTTCCTAATTGAGTAGTCAAGGCCACCAGTGACCATTTCGACCAACGCATGCTCAGGCACTTGCGTAAAACACCTTGCCTTAAGAAATCAAAACTTATTCAAATAATCGTCTATTGGCTCTGAGAATTTCCTCTTAATGCTGGCTAATTCTTTCAGACTTATCTTTGATTGTCCCATATAGAATTTTTCATGGAGCAATCTCTCCAATTTAGTCTAATTGTGGATTGAATTTGTTGGCAGTGTGGTAAACCAACTAAAGGCGTTTTTGGTAAGTGAACTTGGGAAATATTTTACTCTTAGGTTTTCATTATTAGCAATTTCGTCTGCCTCTATCAGGTATCTTGCAACATGTTCGACTGTAAACTGACTAGTATCCCCAGAGAACATAGTAAATTTAGGGACTTTCCATCTAGGGGGTAGATCTGACTATAAAATGTATTCAAATAATGGTGAAGCATAGTTTGGCCTGTGAAGGCCAATATTCACCCCATTCCTAGCCATAACTCTTTCGACCATGGTTGCTAGATTATTATCTGCTGCCATATCATCATGTCGAACTTGATTTATGACTTCATTAGCGTCCTGGTTTCTATTCACCATTACTACTCTTGGCTTTATTAGGAGTGGTTGTTCAATTATAGGAGGTTCGACCCTAGGTGGTTCGACTCCTTCCCCCTGGTTTATTACATTCTCGTGAGGTGCATTTTGTTGAACTTGGTTGATTGTGGGGTCTTCTTCTAAGACTAACCCTAGATTTTCTCTTATTCATTCCCTTTGGGGTTGTCGAGGGGGTTAAGGGACACCAAAGAAATTAACAATGCACGTCATTTGCGCTGCCAATTATTGGTTCGTTTGAGTATTACTTTGGATTAAGGGATTAAATATGACACCCATCTGTTGGGCAAGCATTTGGACCATCTCATGATTACTTTCGTCCATCTATTGACTTATCACTGCTGTGAAATTATTAGTGATATTAGGCATCTGGGTAGGAAATCTTGTCCCTAAGGGCTAGCTAATTCGACCCATATTATTGACACCTGAACTAGATACTTGCAATGGCGAAGTTACATTCACCACTGGTTCTAAGAACATTGATGACGTATTTGTCGCGGTGAAATTTTGATGTCAAGTTATTGATTAACTTGAATCTTAATTCATTTGCAACTGGTCTTTAATTTGTCCAAAGGAAGGGAAAAAGATCGAATTACCCACAATGCAATGCAAATGCAAAGGTCAGAGAGTTATAGGTCCGGGGGTTGGTTAAACATAGGGAAGGTGCTAGCATCCTAAGTTTCTGTAGTACTCTATAGGAACCTCTTGTTTTAATGTTTGTTTATTGCTAAGGGTTATCTGCTTAAGGTCAAAGACCTAATGGTTTAATTCTAAGTATACTCGCCAAGATGTCGCATCTTGTACCTACATATCCTGACGGGAATGGAATCAGAGTATTTGTAGTTCCCCTAAAGGGTTTGAGGAGTTCTTTGACTATGGTAAAAGTTCCTAAGGGATAAAGGTAGTTGATTGATTAGTTTTAGGAGAAAAGAAGAGTCGTCATTTTAAGGGAGATTACTCAACTAGGCCACCATGAATTGTAGGAATGTATTGATGTGGGGCATAAGTTTTATCTCGCTTAAGATGATTAACATCTTATTCTCTAGTGGTTTGAATAGTTTGAATATTGTGTTGAATGAATTGTTTTTGTCTAAGTTGTAAAGATAAAATACAAAGGTCCTCCTATGGGTAGGATCTATCTTAAAAGATCGACTTGAATAAGATCAAGGATCAAGGGGAAGATGATGCAAATGATATGCATACGCGCAAGTTTTACGTTACGCGCAGGTTCTTCCTTTGGACGTTATACGAATGCGATAAAGTAAATAACGATAAAATAAAAAAGCAATAAATAGAAACGTAAGATAAATGCATACACACGCATGAAAGCGCTAAGTGCGTGAAGGTGAGTGCGAGCGTGCGATGTTGATTTTAAGCGAAGTTGATTATTTTTAAGAAAGGTTGATTTTAAGAAAAAGAGTTGAATTATTTGATTTAAGAAAATGTTGAATGATATTGATTTGAATTATTTAAATAAAAGAGTTGGATTAAATTGGTTTTGATTAATTAATAAAAACTTGTGATTTGGTTTTAAGAAAAACATATTAATTTGATTTATTAGCAAAAGATTTTGATGATAGTTATTTTGAAGTAATGGTTTATTAAAAGGTTTTTAATTATTATAAAAAAGGGTGAAATTAATTTATTAAGAAAAAGTTAATCAGGTTATTTTAAATTAACAAGTGATCAAAAAAGAGATTTGATTTGATCTGTTGGATATCACGGTGCATGGAGTGTGTGTGTGGTGTGATATATATATTATAATAATACAGAAAATAAGAACAGAAAGATAAAGCAATAAAGCAACGGCTGAGGCTACAACTCTTATCCTCCTTTTTCCTTCTTCTACTACTTCTTCTCCTCCCATTCTTCATCTCCTTCTCTCATCAACCTGCACAACATCAAGCAGATCAAATACGCTAAAAGAATTTGACAAAGAATTTTACCCAAAAGGAACCGATGGAGGCTTGAGAGTGGCGGCGACGGGTGATGATAGCTTTGGTGCTCCGGCAGCGAGATCTTTAATTTTCCTTGGGGGTGGAAGGTTTTTCCCGTGGAAATTGTGGCAGAGTTTCCACTTGTGCAAGATTTCTCGTGTGTTGTTGGTGATCTTCTTGTGTGTTGATCTTAGAAATCCCACATGCTTTTATAGAGGAATGGATGGGCCTCCAATGAATATGGCCTTAAAAACTTTCCTTTTTGAATGATTCTTGTCGAGAGCATGTTTGCTGAGATTGGGAAATCACTTCAATTCTTTCCTATTTGGTCTGATCTTGTCAAGAGCATGTTGACTCCTATTTTGGGAAGTTTTGAATTTCTGCTGTTTGAGTTGGATCTGGCGTTGTGGACGCTGCTTCTGGAAAAATGCTTCTGGAGCTGCTTCTGAAGAAATGCTTCTGGAGCTGCTTCTGAAGAAATGCTTCTGGAGCTGCTTCTGAAGAAATGCTTCTAGAGCTGCTTCTGAAAAAAATGCTTCTGAAAAAAAATGCTTCTGGAGCTGCTTCTAAAGAAATGCTTCTGGAGCTGCTTATGAAGGCTTGCCTCTGGAGCTGCTTCTGAAGGCTTACCTCTAGAGCTGCTTCTGATGAAGAATGACTCTGATGAAGCGGGACTCTAAAGAAACTCTGATGAAGCGTGACTCTGAAGAAACTCTGATGAAGCGTGACTCTGAAGAGACTGATGAAGCGTGACTCTGATGACTCTGATGAAGAGTGATTTTGTCACACCCCAAATTTTGACTCCTTAGATCTTCATTATCATTTTAAGAGCATGTTCACATGTTTATCTAACCTTAACCCTTTTCAAGTGGTCTTTGTCAAGTTACAGGAGGATCAGGGTTTTGTACAGCCGAAATCGAGGTTTCGAGGGTTGACCGGTCAATGTTTTGGATTGGTTTTCTTTGAAATTGGGTCTCCACATCATCAAGAGTATTCCATTGGATCAAGCACGAATCCAATTTGAGGTTGTTACCCAAGAATCAAAAACAGTGAAATCCAGGATACCCGATTAGGGTTTTTCAAGCAGGAAAAGTCAATTGTGGTTGACTTTTGATTTAAAAGGTTTCATAATGATGGGATTGTGGTACATAATGTTCATATGGCTTGGTAAAGTCCATTCAAGAAGTTTCAAAGCCTCAAAAGGTCCAGAGCATCAACAGTCGACTCGGTAGCCACAGATCAATCGTTCGGTTGACCGAAAAGTCAACTCTTCAACAACAAAGAATCTGACCTCAAGATGTGAATAAAAAATGTTCCTAATGATATATTGCATCTACCCGTAAAATTTCATGGCAATTGGATCAAGGGTTGAGGAGTAATCGCAAAAGTCAGGAATTAGGGTTTCGAAAGGGGCAAGATCATAACTCCTTAACCACACATCCAAATGAAGTGGTTCAAAGCTCATTGGAAAGCTCTTGTCAAATCCTACAAAAGTCCCTACGTGGTCCATGATCAGAAAATGCATAGATTTGGAGTTATGATCAAATTCATTTCAAGGGAAAATTCACCTTTTAGCTTGTTTTTTAGCAACTTTGAGAGGCTTTTTGGCCAAGTTCCTTTGAGAATTTGAAACTCATGAAAACATGAATGTTTTAGAGCTATTTGAGGGCTTTTTAAAAAGTACTAGAACATCTCAATGGTATTTGTGAGCTGAGAGTTATGGATTTGGCAAGTTGGTGTTTTCACACTTGAGTCCCACATTGTCAAAGTTTCAAAAAATCATTCCTTTGATCAATTGGACCAATCTCAGCCCTTGGATGTCATTGTTTCTGATATCTAGAGGCTTTGTAGTGTAGAAATGTGAAGAAAATGCAGAAGAGTTGGATTTGCCAAGTTTGCAAGTTGCCTTGCAAGTTGCAAATGCAACTTGCATTAAAAAATCATAAAACAAGCAAGAGGTGGAAAGTGAAATCTGAACCAGCCATAAACCTATGCCCTCTAGCCTGAATTTAGCCACTCTAAGTTCATCATTTTTCTTGACTTTAAGCTTACCTATCAGCCAAGAAAGCCCTTTTTGAAAGGTTGGATCCAAAAGTGCAAAACCTTTCCTTCTTAGGAAGGAAACCTCAAATCTGCCCAATACCCTTGCTTTGCCTATAAATAGAGGCACTCTCCACCTCATTTGATACATAAGAACTCTTCTAAAAACCAGAGAAAGTTCAAGCATCCACTCTTTCACTCTTTGCTCCCATTTTCACAAAATCACAAAAACCACCAAAACACCTCAAAATCTGCCTAGGTAGAACAGCTGCAAAAACCATTTCCCTACACTCAACTCACCAAAGATCATCCACATAATCCATAAATATGGTATAGAAGGTGTCCAAGCCCTTAGACCATTCAAAAACCTCACCATTCACAAAGTCAACTTTCATACCAAGATACTTTGACCATAATGCATGAAATCTGCCAAATCATGTTCTAGCCTTGTTCTTGATGTTCTAATCATTCAAACACCTCACATATATCATACCTCAATTGTCCATAGCATTGAGGAGCATTGGTAGAGTTTATTTCTCAAGTTGTCTTAAAGTTTGCATTTTGCTTCAAGGAGAAGAAAGTTCGAAAGCAATGAGGCATTTGAAGTTTCTCTGGGTTTCTTGGTGTTCTAATCTACTCAACATAGTCTACAAAAGGTATGTAGACAGTTCAACTCCTACTTTATGTCATAATCTCATGTTTGGATTTTTGAGCTTGTTGTGTTGAAAATGTGTCATGAACATGTCACATGTCAAAATCTTGTCATGACTGAAATGCATTTGTTTGTTGAATTGGATCACATTTAAAATCATGATTATGGTGGCTATGTATGATTGGTTTGAGCTGTTTTCATTTGGTTTGATTGTTCATTCTCAAGATGCCTTTATCTTGCATATTATTGCCATGAACATATCAGTTTTGGTTACAGGCCAGAAGTTGTTTAAGGTTAAGTTCAAAATCATCCATTTATGTATTTGTGACATGTGTGTATGAACTGCATAATCTGTTCCACATGGTTTGATCCTTCACCTTGAAAATTCATTTTTCCAACAAATAAGCATCACCATATCAGTTTTGATTCCTTTGATTATTGATCAAATTTTGAAATACAAGCACTTCATATAGATAGTATATAGTTTGTTTGAAGTGTTAGCCTGATCAAAAGGAGTATAAAACCTGTTTTGAACTTTTTCCATGAATACCTCAAATTGCCAAGCTGCAGCATGAACCCCACCTTGCTCCACAATCTGTTTTGAACTCAATGTTATGTGTGAAATCTTTTGTCAACACATTTATGACTTGTGTGTATGATTGGTTTGGTTTAAACATGCCTAGAAACTGATTTGAATATTTTCATGTATGCACAAAGCACAAAACTACAGCTTGTATGCAATTTTTCATAACAGTCTGTTTTGAACTTTTCCTTTGCTTGATCTTCACTTGTTAACATGTTTTCAAGTTGTATGTGTGATTTACTTGGTTCATATGTGCACCAAACCTGAACTGAACCTCATCCTGCATTTTATTCAAATCAACTTGCAACTTGACAGTCCATTTTCATGACAGCTTGCTTTGAACTCAATCTAGTTGTTTAGAATCATTCATTAACATGTTTTCAAGTTGTATGTGTGATTTACTTGGTTCATATGTGCATCAAAACAGAACTGCACTTCAGCCTGCATCATGATGCATTTCATTCATGTCAAAATTGCAACTTGCATAGCATTCTTCACCACAGCTTGATTTTAACTACAGTTTGTGCTTACACTCACTCAATAACATCTTTGTAATGTGTGTGTGTATGTTTGTTTTGATTTAAAACTGTTATGAATAGGATCTTCACATCATCATGCATTTCACAACACAATTTTGCAACTTGACAACCATTTTTCATCACAGTATGATTTGAACTCTCTTTTGTGTTTTGAATCATTCATTATCATATACATGGTCTGTGAGTAATATTGGTTTGAATTGACAGTAGTTAGAACAGGTTTTGAGATTCAAAATGCATTCCAAACATCATCATGGCATGTACCATCGCGTTTTGAAATGGGGACCTAATCTTGAAAAACTAATGCCACCGTCTTATCCCTCATGAAATTCCACTCAATTTAGACTAAAATTTTGCATGAATCCATTAAGAATTGATCAAGTTATGAGTGAAAATGCAAATGCTGATTTTGTTCATGTTTTGTGTCCAGCCTGCCTAGAATTTACCCCCTATATGTTTAATGGGGTGGCTTCATCAATGGATGCACAGCCACCCCAGTGGTAACCAACTTGTCACCAAAAGCGCCTTTGACCATGTGAACCTGGGTTCGACCCCTGAGGAGGGCAACCCTTTTGTGGTTTTTCACCATTATTTTACCAAACTTCCAAAAATCACATCTCACTCATTTTTTATCATTTTGCATCCATTCTTTTTGCATTGTGTTTTTTTTTATGTCTACTTTCATGCCATATTTTAAAATTCCATGTTTGCCCAATTTTTCATCCCTTTTGACCACTTGCAAATTAAGTACGTTTCGTGATCGTTATCGCGTATGCTGATGAATTTCTTTCCTGTTATACTTGTGTATGTTTTAATATTTGTTTACACTCATATCCTTAAATGTTAGTCAACATATTAGGATTGTGTCTTTGGGTTGTTGCCATTGTTTATTTTGCTTCCTCTGAGGAATTTACTTGAGCTTGATCTGTCGTCATGTTTCTTGCTTGATCATTTGCTTTGATTGTCATCAATGCCTATTTTGTGTTTACTTTTAACATGATCATTTATTGGTTGTCACTGTTGCACCCCAAAATTTGACCAACAAATTATTGTATTTGCCTTATGTTTCGACTCATTTTACATTCTGCACTTACATACCGCATCCATTGCATTTTTGCAGTCAGATTGATTTTATCGAGATTACAGCCTCTCCTGACGCTTCAGGCATTTCAGGCCAGTTCGAATAAGTTGTTTTGAGAATTTGTGCTCGTCCCGGTGTTTTCAGCTCTCGCTGTTGTTTTTTGAGGATATTTCAGTATCCGATTTTTACTGCTTATTTCGCTATAGTCGCGCATTTGTGTTCTAATCAATTTAATCGGCTTCATTGCATTTTTAGTTTTTTCCCTTTATTTTCTGGAATTTTGTAAATATATTTTTATAGATTTTAATAGATTTTAATAGATTTAATTGATTTTTCTAGATATTAAATAGGAATTTTTAAATAGTTTTAAATAGATTTTTGTTTCTAGATATTAAGTAGATTTTTAAATGTTCTTTTAATAGGATAATTCTTTTTCTATTTTTTAATAGGGTTAATTAGAGTTTAATTTCTTTTTAGAATTAATAGAGATTAATTAGATTTTAATCATTTTTTAATTAGGATTAATTAGGAAAATTGATTAATGTTTTTTTAATTACTTAGAATTAATTTCGTTTTTCATTTTAATTGAGTTTTAATTAGGTAATCATTAGGTGCAATCATTAGTCTTAAGTGAGTTAATCAGATCATTAAATCAGAGTTAATCCCAATTCGGTGGGCCATGTGGCTGATTTCTAGAGGCCCAAATCCAATTCGCCACTTGTCATGATATAAGAGCATCCACGTGTGCCTTCTCTCTCTGGCCACCTCACTTCAGCACTCACCACATCACCAGCCACTTGTCTCTCTCTCTCTCTCTCTCTCTCTCTCTCTCTCTCTCTCCGCATGCACGCCATGTGGCCCCACGTGTCTCTCACTGGCTTCACCACCGCCGGAGCCATGCAACCGCCGCCGGAGCCACCCTAACCGTCGCCGGAAACTGCGTTTTCCACCGGTAACCGTCACTGGAACTCATCATTTTTTCCAGAAATCTCAGATCTTCCTCATCTTCATCCCAGATTCATCGTTCTTCCTGATTCGCTAAACGTTCATCGTGTTCACATCCATAACCGTTTTGTTTTTAGATCTGAATCTGTGTTCATCATGAGTTTTCCAGAAATCCTTCCAATTTCATACGAACTTCATCAGGATTTTCGTCCAGATTCATCACCTTCGTCATTTTTTCCGTAGAATATTCAATGAACATTCAACAACTTCATCCGTTCTTCATGTTTTTTTCCAGATCTTCAAGAACGTCATAATGTTCTTAGCAAGGTTACCAGATCTGCATCAAGCCTCCATCGATTCCCAGAAAATCCATGAGGTGTTCATCCTTGTTCGTCATTCATCAAGAACATGTATCAATCTTCGCCAGAAATCATTCACGATCTCCATGGATCTTCATGTCAAAACCTTCAACCATCATCAATGCTAACTTCAAAATTCTGCCAGATCTTCCGTCAATACCTTCAGATCTTCCGATTCAAGAACCTTCAATAACTTCGTAACTGTTTCCAGAATATTCATCCTTGTTCATGCAATGTTCATTGTGGCATTCAAGATCTTCGTCGTTCAAGACGTTCTCCAGATCTTCATCAGAAGCACCAACAGGCGGTCGATCTTCCAAGAACCTTCAAGGAAATGTCGGATTTAGGATGATTTAGGATCTCCGGATCTTCCAAGATCTTCATCAGAAGCACGAATCTTTTCACAATCTCCGGATTTAGGATGATTTCTCCATGTTACGGTTCTTGGCAAATTCACGGTGGTTTGGGAAAGAACAGAGGTTGAAACGAAAAGGAAAACATGGAGGTTGAGACTGTTTGAGATTGAGAGGGAGCGGAGATGGAGAAAAGAACGGCGGCGTAGCTGAGGTTAGGGGAGAGCAGTTAGGGTTTCAGACCAAGGTTTGGGGAGAAGTGAGGGCAGAGAGGAGAGGTCGTGGGTTGGGGGATTGGGCCTCAGGCCCAACGAATTTTTGGATCATACTCCCATGTTTCCTATTCACACCCCCGTCCCCGTTTTTTTTGTTGCTGATGAAGTCTTGATGGGCTGGGCCCAGAGCGTTTCTGAACTACACCCTCCAGTCTACCTGGCGCACCCCCCCATGGCTTTTGTTTTTGTTTTTTATTTCTTTCTGAATTTTGTATTGTGGGCTTAGGGCCCAATGGTTTTTTTTTACTGCATTACACCCAGTTTGCAGTCTGTACCCCCCTCCCCTTTGGATTTTCAATTTCTTTTGTATTGGAGGTGTGATTGTAATAATCATAGTTTTATTTTTTCTATTTTTTTAGGGATTATACTTTAGAATATTAGGCATATTTTTTAATATAGTTTTAATATAGAATTTTATTCTAGTTTTCTTTATAGAATATTATAGATTTAATATAGAATTTCTATTCTATTTTCTTTAGGATACCATAGATGTAGATAGAATTTTTTGTTTGCTATTTTCATATGCATTTCCTTTTAATTTCTTTAGAATATTTTTCTAGTAGAATTTAATTGTTAATTTTAGGAGTAGACTTTTATTTCTATTTGTTAGTGGATTTTTCTCCTTTTTTCTCTCCTATTTTTCGTTTCTTATCTGATTTTATCTGATTTTATTTTTGGCTGGCCGTGTGACACGATTCAATTGGAGAATGATTGCCGATATCATTTCTCTATCTTGTCTTTGACACGGACATCAATACGCTACCTCTTAGAGTTCGATTTCTCGTATAAGTCGAAGCATGACGGTCTAAGCGTCACAGTGGTCCTGATTCGAGCGTCCTCATCAAGGATCCAGAGAAGAGAAGATTGTCATGGAGTTTGCGCGCATGTCAGGAGCCAACGGAGCCGCTTCGTTCAACCTCATCTTTCTTATTCAAGTCTTCAGGAAACCGTCGAGTGTTGTGAGCTGTGTCGTTAGATACATGGGAAATGACAGTTGAGGAGTTTCTTCTCAATCCTCTAGGATGTCTAGTATGATACCCTTTGGGTGACATGCGACGCATTCACTCCTACGTATTAGGTTCGTGCGTGTGTGCCCCGAGTTCCTTCCCGTTTAGGCATAAGCCTGCTTCCTCTTTGTTCTCACCCCGCGCAATCGAAACTCCTTTTTCTCTCGCGTTCAGGTAATTGAGACCCCTTCTCTTGCCCCTGTGCAATTGAGACTCGTTTCCCGTCGAACTACGTTTGCTCTAATCTCTCGTATCAGACGAGAGTACGTAGGCATAGGATGTGATATCCTAGCGAGCTACCCTTTTTTTTCCTTTCCCCGTTTTGCTGTAGTTGGTTGAACTACAGCTGCTCTGATTTCTCGTACCAGATAAGAATATGTAGGCATAGGATGCGATATCCTAGCAAGCACACTAACAATTAACCTCTATGTTCTCTCGCTGCCGTGCGATCAAGACTTTCCTGCTGACGACTGATGTTTCCTTTCTCTTGCCCGAGCGCAATTGAGACCAGACTGTAGTTCTAGAACCCGTAGGTTCCCGTACCTTTGAAACCCGACATACTACGCCAGTTCTACCGCAAACAGGTAATGCCTAAGTCTTTGTCGAGCGAGCAACATACACCTAACTGCTAGAATGCGTACGCTAGTATCGTCAATCCCTTCTCTCACCCCTGTGTGATCGAGAACACCCTGTCTAGCCGTAGTTAGCCCGAACTACGTAAGCTCTGATCTTTCACGCCGTGTGGAAGTACGTAGGCACGAGATGCAATATCTCGGCGAGCCCATTTTCCCCGTAGTTTCCCGAACTACGATGACTCTGACTTTCCCATTGCACAAGGGAATACGTAGGCATAGAGTGCAATGCTCTATCGAGTCAATTTCTTTCCGTTTAGACTTAGCAGCTGTAGATAGATTGTTTTTTCACCCGTAGACAAACCAGCAAGCGTGGATCCCATCGAGTACGATGGACGTGAAGGGTGTTAATACCTTTCCCTTGCGTAACCGACTCCCGAACCCAGACAATGGTTGCGATGACCTTGTCTTATACCCTTTCATCAGGTTTTTCCCGATCGTTTCCTTTCCCGTTCTGGGATAAATAATGCATGGTGGCGACTCTTCTGTCATAGCCGACGCTGATTTTCGCAGTAGCGACAATCACCATGCCTTTATCTTCATCATATTTAGTACTTTGATTAAGTGTTTTCTTTCCCCAAGCGATGAAGCTTGTTAGCTCTCATCCTAGTTGCCTCCCCTCTCTCCTTCCAAAGGAAAAGTCTTTCCATTGACCCTCGTGTCATGGATAGCTCATTTACCCCTTTCTTGACTTTGTTAAGTCACTTTAACCTTAACTTAGAAGCCATTAGACTTTGCTTTAAGTCTAAGGAGCCCACCTGTACTAGGAGTGTTCTTCAACTAGAACCCTAGGATAGAGTTTGTCAACTCTATGTAAGAATCATTGTCATGATTTCTTACTTTCCCCTTGAGTGTTACAATCTAGATTAGGGAGTTTTGTCAAACTCCACACAAACATTGTCATGTTTGTCTCCCCCTTGAACCTTGATCATCATCAAGTGTTCTTTATCCCTTGTGAAGGGAACTACGATTGCTCTGATTCCATTCCCGTCAGGATACGTAGGCACGAGATGCGATGTCTTCGCGAGCAAACTTGTACATACCTTTACTTTAGATTTTTACCTTAGCACTTTACCCTTAGCAAGCAAACTTTAGCAAACGCAAATATTGACAAGAGGTTCCTGTAGAGTACTACAGATGCTTAGGATGCTAACACCTTCCCTAGGTATAACCAACCCCCGAACCTTTAGATCTCTCTTTGCTCAGCTTTAGGCCTTGCCTTTTGCTTTGCATTTTTATAGGTTTTTCTTTCTTTAAACCTTTCCTTTTTGGATAAATTAAAGTTCGGTTGTAAATAAATTAAGATTCAAGTTAATCAATAGCTTGGTATCCAGATTACACCGCAACAGAAATGGCGACTTCACTGGGGACCTATTGAACTTAAGGGTTTATCCTATTTTGTTTGTTTATGTGCCATATTTGTGAATATTTGCTTTACATGTATATTTGTGTATATTTGTTTGATTATTGGATCTTGGGACCTTTTGAGTGGTGAGAAGGTCCTATACCCGGACTTGAGTGCAATTATGATAGAATGATGGTATATTCAAGAAGGCTTATAGGGAGTTGATTCCCGGCCAAGCTAACTTGAGAAGCCACCGCTCAGTGTAGGCCCTCTTGAGAGTTTAGTATTGTTGATCGAGTATTCGTGAAAACAATGCTACTTTCAACGAAGAAGCCCATGACACTGTGGACTTTTAGATTACATTCTACCCCACTTTGGCCTTACTAGGACGTAGTGCGATGGCTATAAGGAAGTATTTCCGAAATCGTTGATACGCGATACTACACTTAGACGAGACTCTCTTGAGAATATTATCGATTACCAAGTAATTTGGGAAATTGATATTATCCGAAAGATGGGTTGATGACTATGAGAACAATTTAGAACCCTGCTCTACAGGTTTGAAATCCCTAGTACACACTTTTTGGGGATGGGTAGACCTTGGATTCACGCTCGTCCTTTAAACCTAGGCTTGTGTTTTTGTGCATATGTGTGATCTTTGCATTTGCCTGTGTTTGTGCATTTTTGCATTCATAAACATCATATCATAAAGTTTCATGGAACTCAGACTTTTGTTTGTAAACATCAAGGTTGTTATGAACAGTAAAAGAAAGAAACTTTGAAGTACACTTACAAGAGTTTTAACTTGGATGACCTAAAGAGGTTGGGTACCTTGGTAACAGACCCAGAGGGATTCAAAAATATATGGGAAACTGTTGTTATTGTTGAAGATAAAGGTGGATAATGGACTCCTTTCCATGCTTCTCCAGTTCTATGATCCAGTCTATCATCGTTTCACTTTTCCGACTATCAACTAATACCCACTAAAGGAAAACTCTTATTTGGTTGGATTGCTCATTCTTGACGAATCTCCTTTTCCAATCATGGGGAAAGACCACATGGAGAAAGATATTGTTAAGGCTACACGTTTGGGAGTCGCTTTGAGCAAAGCACAATAAACAGAGAAGCATGGGAGCACAAGCATCAAGTGGTTGTCGAAAAAATGCATAATTTTAGAAACAACTACGGTTGAAGAATAAAGAAGTTCTCTCTTGTAAGAAGAGAAAAGTATCAGATGATTTATCTTCACTTAGTCCTCAGTTGACTCCGTAGAAGCTAATTGTGGAGAAGCTTATCCTCGAGAAAGCCCAGATGGAAAAGGAGATTGAGAAGCTCAACTCGAAGTTGTCCAGAGAACCTCTTTAGGACTTTTGTTAGCTTTTATTTAGCTCTCTGTTTAAGACTCTTGTAAGAAGTGCTGACATGTTGCAATTCAAATTGATGGTTAATGAACGAAATTTTTGGTATATCTTGATGTTTGTAAATATTTTGAGTTCCAAGAAGCTTTTTGCATTGCATGAGTATGTCGTCACATTTGCATCTGCGTTTGCATTTCTCATCCTTGAGTCTCATCTATCCTTTGTCCATAACCCAGTTGACTTCTCGAAGCCAACATTGGATTTGAAGTAGACTTTGAAGGATCATGAATTTAGAAGAGCAGAACCAGTGTGTGACCAGAGCAGATTTTGAATTATTGAAAAGACAGTTGGATCAGATTATGGAAGCTATGACAACCTTGGGAAAGAGAGATGACCAGGTCCAGAGGACTTCTGTGAATAATGTTTCTCAAAATCAGCCTGTGCAGACCCCTGTGGGGAACCAGTTTATACAAGAACATACCATTGTTCGAGATGGGAATTTCCTCTTCTCTTGATGATACAGACTATCAGACTTTTGCATTCCCGGTTCCAGATTCTCAAGAGGCAATCCCTGTGACGGAGTCCAAGGACCCACGATACGTTGAGATTATGGACAAGTGTCGTGCGTTGGAAAAGAAACTTGATATCATTAAGGGTCGTGACTCTGCCGATTTGAATGCTTTGA
Organism: Lathyrus sativus; assembly: GCA_963859935.3. Taxonomy (NCBI): domain Eukaryota; kingdom Viridiplantae; phylum Streptophyta; class Magnoliopsida; order Fabales; family Fabaceae; genus Lathyrus; species Lathyrus sativus. The sequence continues at coordinate 142,380,920 of OZ012740.1, read as the reverse complement.
ATATGTGTTTGGTACCCGACCTTGTGATTCTGCCTAAGTTCAAGACGCCAAAGTTTGAAAAGTACAAAGGAGATAGATGTCCGAAGCAGCATTTGGTGATGTATTGCAGAAGAATGACTTCACACATCCGCAATGACAAGCTCATGATCCACTGTTTCCAAGACAGTTTGAGTGGGGCATCACTTTATTGGTATATGCAGCTAGAGAGTAACAACATTCGATCATGGTCAGATCTAGCTAGTGCCTTTGTGAAGCATTACAACTACAATCTTGACTGGGCTCCCAATCGTTTGCATTTTCTAAATTTGTCTCAAGAAGACAATGAATCCTTCAGAAGGTATGCTCAAACATGGAGAGAAATAGTTGCCCGTGTTCAACCACCACTCTTGGATAAGGAATTAGTTGATTGGTTCGTGGATACTTTGCAAGGTCCATACCGAGAGAAGTTGTTTAGCATTGTGACTTCTAACTTCTCAGACTTGGTAATAGCTGGAGAGCGCATCGAGAGCGGTCTCAAGAGTGGAAAAATACGAGACATTTCGAACACCTCATCTAATGAGAGTGAGTCAGTTGTCAATTCTCAGGAAGAATTGGAAGAGGAAAGTCAGTCTGTTCAGGAATCTCTAATATCTCAATCTCAGCACTCAACTGTTCAGAGTTAACAATCTTTTGGATCTCCTCGCCAAACACCATCATTTCACCGAAGGAAATATTTTCCTCCAAATCAAATACTTCCTCAGTATAAATAGTCATATCGCCATTAGCCGCGTCAGCACACCAGGCAAAGACCAAGGAAGCCAAAGAGACATTTCACTCCATTGCCAATGGCATATAATCAGATTTTTCCAGATTTGATCAAAAGTGGATTGATTGTGCCCAAGGAAATAGATCCAGTGATCCCTCCATACCAGCCAGGCTTTGACGCCAACGCCCGATGTGACTACCATGCTGGGGCACAGGGGCATTCAACTGAGGATTGTAAGGTGCTCAGGAGCCAGGTTCAGAATTTGCTGGACTCCGAGATGATCTCATTCACTCCTCAAGGCGTTCAGATCAACAATCCTTCATTGGTCCAAGAGGGTTCACCAGTCTATGTTATGGAAGAAATCATTGAGATTGGATGTGAAGATGCTTCTCTGATTGATCTGGACAATCAACCCTGAAGATAGTTATCTCAGTTGGAAAATTAAGGAAAGAAAGTTCAATTCCCCGAAGCTGACAAGTTTTGGCTATTTCAGCATTTTTTGTTGTATTTTCCTTACATTTTGATTTTAAGTTTTGCTTGTAAACTGTTGTTCATTTTTAATTGGCAATGTTTAATGGAGTGTTTGTGCATCTTTTGATTAAGTCCATTCGTTGCACTCTTTCTTTTTCCTTTCATTGTTATGAAATACAAAAATGCAAAAATTTCTTTTCTTTACTAAACTGTTGTTTAAAGCAAAGATTGGGGAGGATGATGAGAACTATATCCATAATTGTTGTTGATATGCTTTCAATTTAACTTTGCCGATGATGTAAGGCATTGTTTCAATCCCTAAACACCGGAGAAATAAGGAAGATAATCCCTCGTTAACCACTTCGAGCATAGAAGTAGGAGTTTTCTTTCTTTACAAAAACAGAAACCTTAATCTCGAACCTGGGGGCGGGTAGTTCTTAGTTAAATCGAAGATATGTGCATACAAGACGCGTTTCACAAAAAAAAAGTGATGCATTCAGGTTTTCCTTCGCACACAACAAACAAGTGTCGAAGTTCAAAAGATGATGATGGTCCATTGTAGCCATTAAACTAGGTAGTCACCTCCTTTCTCAAAAATGAAAAAGAAGAAGAAGAAAAAAAAAAGAAAATTGAAAAGCCCGCTAAGTCAAAACCAGTGAAGGAGACTTAGGCAAAAATGGGGCATCCCGCTGACTGTATATCCAAAAGAAACAGTTCAGGCAAAAGTAAGGGATAATAAAAGAGGAAATTCTTAAAGCTTCACTTTCAAAAATCCTCAAATAGAAAAAGCTATCAAATACTGTAAGGGAGTTGTGACTACCTTAGATTTGTGAATAATCACTAACTATCATCAGTTCAATTCTTAAAGCCTATGGGAACCTGAATCTATAGTTTGAGTTAACCGAGCATAGGATTGAAGTTCATCATGGAGAATGGGTGGGACAAATAACTTTGAGCCTTTATCCTTTGTTTCATGAGCCGTGAGCCAAACCATGTTACAACCCTTAAAAGACCTAATTGAGGTAAGGTTGTTTTGAAAGCATATTACAGCAAGGTTGGATAACCTGACTCCTAAATGATCTTTGATGTTTGTGTGTGTTCATCACTTTATCCATCATCCGTAAAATGATTGGATCGCTTTCACTTTAATCGTTTGATCACTCCGCCGCATGTGTTTCATCAAAATGTTTTCAAAAGATTGCATGAATTTTACATTGAAAATAGCCAATTTTTTGAACAATATTGTTTGCCAGACAATCCAATGTTAAAGGAATCCCAACAAACGCTGTCAGCTAGGGAATTTGATTTGATAAAGAAGGCCCAGCCTGGGGTAACCAAGTTGAAAGATTGGTTAATCATTCGTCACAATGTTCAGCTAATCAGATTCGACCAAGTCGAGATTAGATTAATCTCTCAAAGACAGTTAAACTGGGGCAGTTACGTCGAGGTTCGGGAGTCTTTCCAAGAGTTTGAAGATATTGAGGCATCTTGTATGTCAATTCTTCTGTAAAATCCTCTTGATGATTTTTTCTTGCAGACCTTGTGTTCTGGGGCATATCGTTTGAGGTCTTATAAACAAATTATTTCTTAGCTCCTTTCAAGGCCAGCCACTCCAGATTCGCCATCAGAAGCGATCAAGTTAAGATTAGACAGTTAAACTGGGGCAGTTACGTCGAGATTCGTGAATCTCTCCAAGAGTTTGAAGATATTGAGGCATCTTGTATGTCAATTCTTCTATAAAATCCTCTTGATGATTCCGTCTTGTAAATCATGTATTCTGGGGCAGAGAAGTTTGGAGATCATTAGTTACAAGGGTCGTTAGTTGTGATGATCATTATGCAAGATAGAGTACAAAGCTATTTGGTTCTTGTGGCGTCTTTTGTCAGGTCTCCAATAAGTTGTTACTTCAGTTGATCTTGGAATTTCTTTTGGTGTTTTTTCCTTCGACAAAGAATTCGATCTCATGATGGAAATCCGAGTGAAGTCATGATGTTGTGGATTACTCTCTCCTAGAGAAGGTTGTAACTTTAATGTGGAACTGTTGATCTTTATGGTCATCCCCAGTGATAGTCCATCTGGTAAAGTTGGCTGGGTATCCGTGTCAAGATGTTTATTTCATCTCCTGTTTTGTTTTGTTTGTTTTGTCAGCATAACCATAAGCATAGCATTTCAACATTTTTATAGCATCGGTGCATTTTTGCTCTCTCTGGTTATTACCTGTTCCTGTTTCACTTTGGTGTTTTTCACCAAGTGTTTGGTTTTGTCTCTTCTCTCCATTAGAGTTGTCAGCTCTTAGGCATAAATTGCCCGCCAATTCTAATTTCCCCATAGAGCTTGATCCTCGTGGATGATGGTTGGTTTAGTTATCTTTCCCACGTTCGGATAAGATAAGTTCTTATTTGAGTTCAATCCTCAATGGTTGGAGTCTTGTTTGACCGTTTCTTTCTAGCTCGTTGTCGCTACTGCAAAAATCGGCGCCGGCTGACAGAAGAGTCGCCACCGTGCGTTATTTATCCCTCAGAGCGGGAAAGGAAACGCTCGAAGTAAACCTCGCAAAAAACGGGGAAAAGGTATGGTCATCGCAACCATAGCCTGGGTTCGGGAGTCGGTTACGCAAGGGGAAGGTATTAGCACCCCTCACGTCCGTCGTACTCGACGGGATCCACGCTTGCTTGGGTTGTCTACTGGATGCAAAACAATCTATCTATGGCTGCTAAATCTAAACGGAAGGGAATTGACTCGATAGAGCGTCGCACTCTATGCCTACGTATTCTCAAGAGAGAAAGTCAGAGTCAACGTAGTTCGGGACTACGGGGAAAATTGGCTCGCCAAGACCTCGCGTCTTGTGCCTACGTACTTCCACTGCATGGAAGATCAGAGCTTTACGTAGTTCAGACTAACTACGGCTAAACAAACATTCTCACACAGCAGTGAGAAAAACAACTGGTTTCACAGGGTCGGGAACCTATGGGAAAAACTATGGCTGAGTCTCAAATGCACTTGGGCAAGAGAGAAAAAGGGTTACAATTAATCGTCAGCGGGAAAGTCTCGATCGCACAGCCGCGAGAGAACAAAAGTTAGTCATTAGTGTGCTCGCTAGGATATCGCATCCTATGCCTACATATCTTCGTCTGGTACGAAGAATCAGAGCAGCTGTAGTTCGGCTACTACGGGACCACAGCTCAAATCTCGTTTTATTAATCTTTGAAAAATGATTACAATGGGTGCATACTGCAAATAAACTCCTAGGAAACTCTATCCTATTCTATCCTAAAAAGTCGAATGAAAAATAGCCCCCTAACAAATGGGCTTCTAAGCTATCCTAAAAGTCGTAAAATAAAGTCTATGAAAATATACTCTAAAAGAAAATGCTTAAAAAAAATATTAAACCGACATTTTAATATTTTTTCCTTTTTCTTCTTTTCTTTTCCCTTTTTCTCATATTTTTCTTTTTCTTTCAATATCTTTTTCTCTATTTTTTCACATATTTTCCAATATGTTTTTCTCCTATATTTCTTTTTCTCATATTTTTCTTTTTTCTTTCAATATCTTTTTCTCTATTTTCTTCTATATCTTTTTTCTATCTTTTTCATTATATTTTTTCTATATTTCTTTTTCTTTTCTTTTTCTATTTTTGTATTTCTTCATGACTCTTCTATTTTCTTTTTTTTAGTAAAACAAACTTTAAAAGAAAATAAGAAAGAAAGCAAAGGCTGGGGTATAGTTGTTACATGGGGTTTAACAGAAGATAAAAAAAAAACTGGGATTGGGCCCAGCCCAATAAAGACTTCAGAAAAAAAACAATAAGGGAGGGGGTGCTGTGAACGAACTGGGGCGCTGGCAAGAAAAACAGTAGGGCCCAAGGCCCAGAACTCGCCCAAAATGTGAGGGGGGTGTAACACCAAAAACTGATTGGGCCTGAGGCCCAAGACTCAACCTGATCTCTTCCTCTCGTCCCTTTCAGTTTCTGAAAAAACCTAATCTCCTCCCCTTTCTCCGCCGCCGCCGCTCTCCCTTTCTCACCTCGTTCTTCAATCTTCCTTTCAAATCCTCGTTTCCTCTCGCCATCTCTCCTCCTCTCCGTTCATCCCTTGCTTCAATTTCCCTAGGGAACGATTCTTGATGACACGCTGATGGATCTGCCGAATCTGGATAGGAGCTGTTCTTGATGCGTGATGGAGCTCCGAATCTGGGAAACGATTATGGTTGATGAAGACTAGAGGCGTTCTTGAAGGTTGTTTGTGGATTCTGAGTTCTTAATGATGAAGGGCGATGATGATTGAACGAAGTTTGACGACTAGTAGATCGATGAAGATTGCTGCGTGTTTCTTCTGGAGACGCGTTCTTGGAGTGATGAAGATCTTTTGGAGACATTTGGTGATTCTGAAGACGATCTGGAAAGAAGGTCGCATGAACATTTGATGGAGTTCATGGATCCACTTCTGGAAAACGAAGAACACTCATGGATCTTCTTGACGATCTTGAACGGGATCTGGGAATTATATGAATGTAGTTGAAGGTTCGTGATGAATCCAGCTTATTGATGAAGATTACTCGCCAATGATCATCTGGAAAACGAAGGAGATCTGGGACGACGAATGTTTGAAGCTTGACGATGAATGTTCATCGTTTCCGATGAGTTTCTGGAGAGGACGACGGTGGCCGGAAGTTGGATCGGTTGAAGGTGGAAGATGGAGATTAGGGAGGAAGATGTCTGTCATCGGATTCTGGGTTTTTTGGTGGGTTTCCGGTGATGGCGCGGTGGCCGCCGGCCATGCAGGCCGGCCGGTGGCGTTCGCCGGTGAAGGAGGGTGGAGGGACAAGTGGCGTGGTGGTGTGCATGCAGGCCTCCACGTGTGAGGATGAGAGAGAGAGAGAAGTGAGTGGGGGTTGAGCTGGCCTGCATGCAGAGTGCATGCAAGAGTGAAACGTGGGCCCTCTCTCGAGCCAACACGTGGCTCTGAAGCTTTATAGCTGAGCTGTGCTGGAAGCTTCCAGAATGCTCTAGGAAGCGCTGGAAAGAACTGGATCATGCTGGACGAATTCTGGACCTCTTGGACAAAAATGAACTGAATTCTGGACAAAAAACTGCTAACTGGGCCTGCAAAAAAAGGGAAATAAGGCCCAACGAAAATGCCATCAAAAAACACAAAAAACTGCATTAGCCCAATTACTAAACTAACCCTAATTAACTAACTAAACTTAATTAAAAAATTCTAATTAACTCCTAATTAAAAACTCTAATAAATCTCTAATAAAACTATATTATTCTATTAAAATCTATAACAGAAAATGAAAAATGAAAAATCTATTTATTTCTATAAAATGAAAAATCTATATATTATATTCTAAAATATTTAATCCCTATTATTTATTATACTAAATCCTAAAAACTATTAAAGCTATTTAAAACTATTTAAAAATTATACTAATATTCTAGAAAATCCTATATTATCCTAAAATGAAAAATGCTATTAAATTCTATTAAAATTTCTAAAAACTATATTACTATATTATCTAAAAATATTAAAATCTATTAAAATCCTATTAAAAAAGATAAAATCTATTTAAAATCCTATTAAACCCTAAAAAATGCCAATAAAATCCAGAAAAATCATAATAATTCCCGAGGGAACAAAATGAGCACCGAACGACACAAAAATAATCGGTAAAAATAAACGGGCACCGAAATATCCCAAAAATCGATTCTACCTATTAAACTGAAAAAACACCTGAAACACGAGACGAGAGCTGTGATCCCTGATAAAATCAAAACAAATGAAAAATGCAATGTATGCGATATGCAGATGCGAATGCGGTAGTGCGTCGAAACATCGAGCCAAATACGAGACCCGGTTGGTCAAATTTTAGGGTGCAACAGCTGCCCCTATTCAAGCGACTTCGACCTGAATGGGTGAAGAGCGCTCAGCCTTCAAACATTCAAGGTAGATGACGGTTGAATACAAATGGAACCCTGAAATTTGCCAACCGCAAGAATATACTGCAAAACTGCTTGAGAAATAGCTTCCAATAAACTGAAGTTTGGTTGTCACGGCAACACCTGATCAATTTTCTGATACAATTTTCTTCTCCTTTTCAACACCTGTGTAACGCCACAAGTATTGAAATAATGCTTCGGAAAAGCAAACGACTTGATTCCCATCTCTCTTCTGGGATCAAATCTGGTCAATTCACAGTTCACTGCGAACTTGACGAAGGCGGCAGCTTCAGAAAAGCTTGATATATGTCAATCTCCATTGTTGTTGTTGTTTTTTTCGATGCTGATGTAACAACCAAATGAAGAATCACTCCGCTGGGGGAGACGAGAAGCTTAACCAAACAACTCTGCAGGTGAACAAATTCGAAATCCAATAGGTAACCATTCTGGTCTATGTTTCGACATGCGTATGCTTGATAATGATGCAATGCCCTATATGACATGAATATGCTATGCGTTTTGTTCGAAAATGCGAGGCCCAGACGGCATGGAAATGTTATATGCTTGTATAAATGCAATGGCTATATATGCAAATGCTAATGCAGGCTCTAGCTGCCAGAGAACACCAGGTCTGAAAACCACTTGGCAAAATAAATGCCGAAGGTAACGCCGACTCTACTGGGGATAAACTGAAGTCACAGGATCATCTCAGCAAAATAAATGCTGGAAACGGGAAATCAAATCCGCTGGGGATAACCGTTCTGCTGGAGAAATGGAAAGGCAACCCTGCTTGGCGACTTCACTGGGGGAAAGAAAACAACTCTACTCGGGGATGCTTTCTTCAAACCATTGGCAACTGATTGTATCTGCGGGGATTGACCCAAACTGAGGTTGATTACGCGCGGCACACTGCTGGAAATGCCCCTACTATCAAGGATATCAATTTTAATCTGCTGAAGATACTCCTGATCCTACTCTGACACGGGGTAAAATACAATCTCGATTCTTCCGGGGATAATAAGCAGCTTTCATCTGCTGAAGAGTAGCAATTCTGATTTAACAACATCTGCGAGGAATTCAAACACTACTCGGAGCACTGATATCCATCGAGCTTCGTATCGGGGAACATGACAACATGCGGGTCATTGGGAAATACTGTGTCAGATACCTTTAGGTTTTTTCTGCTTTCCTGGTTTAGAATAAACATGGACTATGTACACAGTGGAAATATGGGAATACTAGACGAGAACTAGCATCCAAAGGTAGACTACCAGGCGAGAACTGATAGGTAAGGTAAATTGAACAAACATTGATTTGTTTTTTTGGACATCAGACGGGTCTGACTGGATAACAGACTAAGAACAAGACAACCAGGCGAGAACTGGCTGAAAGTTGACGTGCACCAGGCGAGAACTGGTATAACACATAGGGTAAAACACACGAGAACTGATTACGCGATGGCATGTACCAGGCGAGAACCGATACAACACTTGAAGAAACGGTGACCAAACGAGAATTGGTTACCAATAAACTGCACCAGGACGGGAACTGCTGCTTACAATAAACTGCACCAGGACGGGAACTGCTGCTTACAATAAACTGCACCAGGACGGGAACTGCTGCTTACAATAAACTGCACCAGGGCGGGAACTGCTGCTTACGGAAGGTTGGCCAGACGAGAACTGGTTACCGATTTGCCAGGCGAGAACTGGACTTTGGAAACGACTGGTTACTGACACGCAACAGGTTTAAACTGCAGGATAATGATCCAACGACAACAAGACCTTCTTCAGAACGCTAAGGCTTTTTGAAAAGGGTACTGACATGATTCCCCGATACTCAACTCCGGCTGGGGATAGACAGACTAGCTTGAACAACTTGCCCCTAGTACACTCAGCTGGGGATAGAAAGACTGGCGTGCACAACTTGCCCCAGTACAATTCAACTTGCCCCAATCTAACTCTTGGGAATACCTGCTCTGAACAGCTTGCCTCGAGAAGACTTCGAGAATATTTGCCCCGGCATCTGTACGACAATAGAATTCAATCTCCATTAGACCCTGATCAGTCCAGTTGATTTCAACATTCTCTGCGATGACTTGCCCCTGAATGAGCGTTGAGCGACTTAACCCGCTCTGATTATCCACTGGAAGCATCTGCTTTCAAATCTCCGCATTCTGAATAATTTCCCCTGATTGGCTCTCGAGAAGATTCACTTCTGATCAACTGCTTCTCAAATAAACTGCCCCTGATCAACTGAAGCTTCGGGACTTGTCCTCAGACTGACTGATTCCGAACTTACTGGAAGTCAATGCCCCTGATTCATTGGGCTCACAACATTCACCATTCTGGCTCCGACTACTGAATTACTCAGTCCTGCTCGATTACTCCCTGTTGGAATTTCTTTCATGCCAACTACGAACCTGCAATTAGAATCGTCTGTTCACGAATGGTGATCTTAATGCAATGGTTATGCAGATTTTGAAAAAATTTGAGCTGTCACTCATTTACATGCATGATGATTGTGAGTGACGAATGAACCTAAGTTCAAACATAGAGCTTATGTGGTCAGTGAAAAAATACAACAGGGATGTGACTAGCAAGTCAAGAAGGAGTCAGGTTACTCAACCTTATCGCAATACGCTTCAGAATAATCCTACCTCAATTAGGTCTTTTAAGGGTTGTATCGTGGTCGGGTTCACGGTTCGTGAAACAAAGGATATTCGGCTCAAATTTTGATTTGTACCCACCCCGTCTACGTGATGATCTCCGATCCTAAGGTTCAGTTAACCTGGCACAAGCGCTCGCCTCTTCGAGAGGTATGCTGAATGGTAGGGACCATAGCTAAGGAATTCACAATGCTTTTCTGGAGTAACAGTTACTCCTTCTTCGCTTTCGGTGTCTGTGTACACGACTTTGTGATTTGTTGGGGAAAATTTTCTTTTTAATCCCTCTTTTCGTTCTTTTGATTCCCTAATTTTTGCCTGGACTGGCTCATTTTGAGTTCTTTTCGATTTTTCTTTTTGAAGTCCAGCGGGATGCCCTGATTTTTGCCTAAGTATTAGCTTTTCTCAGCTTTTCTTTCTTTTTACTTAGCGGGCTTTCTTTCTTTCTTTCTTTTGGAACAAAGTCGTGCGACACTGGTTGTCTTGATTGCTCCGAAAGGATTGTAACTGTCTCACTCCTGATTGGTGAGGTTTGACCTCTTGAAAGGTATCAACTGATTGGTCCTCGAAAGACAACACTCCTCTGGAAGACTTGAATGCTCGGTCAAGCTAACTGACAACTACCCTGCCCCGGGTTAAGATGTGAGGGTTTATAAGTCCGAAAAAACTTCTACTTCTCGGCTCGAAGTGGTTAACAAGGGACTAACTCCTTATATCTCCAGTGTTTGGGGAATTGAAACAATGCCTTGTACGTCATCGGTAAGGTCTTATCTGAAAGCATACAATCATCGGTTATGAGTTTCAGTTTCGTCATCCTCCCTCCTAACTTTGCTAGTCACAGCGAAAAAGTGGAGTGAAATAAATGCAAGTGTCAGTGCAATGCAATAAATGAGCGACAGCGACATGACTAATTCAGAAAAATGCATAATCACTTTATTATTATCACCATTCAAAACATACAATGTTTAAAGCAGGTAGTAATTAACAGAAAAAGAAACTACAAATGCAAATGATACATAAAAGCTTGAGGACTGCAAATGCTGAGGCGCCTGCCTGTCTGAATCACTGGCTTCTGCTGGGGAATACCCTTCTGAATCTACGAGCTTAGACAGCTGAGCGGTCGGGATGAACAAACAGAAATCCTTCTCGAAAGGAAATGCGATCCTGATCAATCAACTGCTGTACCTTCGCCTGAAATGCTTTACAATCTTCCGTCGAATGCCCCGGTGAGCCACCATGATAACCACACTGAACGTGGGGATTATACCCAGGAGGGTAAGGTTCTGGGACTGGCTTAAGAGCTTTAGGTTCCACCAAAGACTTCTGGATCAAAGACGGTAGCAACTGGCTATACGGCATCGGCACTGGGTGAAAAGGAGCATTCCTTCGTTCCAAATTGCTACGAGGTCGGTTCTGATTCTGCCGCTGATGCTGATAACCTCGGCCACGAGTTTGCTGCTTAGCAATGGAAGCGACATAAGATTCCTGATATGGTGCCCCAGGCACGACTGTCTGTTCAGAATAGCGAGACACAGAAGATACTGACCGCTGAGAAGACGGAGAACCAACAGATTTCACCGATTCGACTTGAGGATATCCAACATCTGTCAGAACTGCATTGATCATAGCTTCATCCTCAGATTGAGAGCTACAGAGAGATTCAGTTTCACTGGCCTGACCTTTTGAAACATATGGGATTCTTCCAGTCTGTACACCATACTCGATGTGCTCTCCCGTCCTTACCAACTCAGTGAAATTTGGTGCGGTTCCAAGCATTCTTTCGAAGTACGGGCTCTGCAAGGAGTTCACGAACATGCCTTTCAGCTCTTGGTCTAGGAGCGGTGGTTGCACTCTACCAGCAAATTCTCTCCATCTCTGAACATACTTTCTGAAAGATTCATCGATCTCTTGAGACAATTCTTGCAGCTGCATGCGAATAGGAGCTTCGTCAAGATTATAGTCGTACTGCTTTAGAAAAGCATTGGCTAAGTCCATCCATGATCGGATCTGATCACGCTCTAACTGCATGTACCAACTCAGAGGTGCCCCAGTCAGACTATCTTGAAAGCAATGAATCATCAGCTTGTCGTTGTGCACAAACGAAGTCATTCTTCGGCAGAACATCACCAAATGTTGCTTCGGGCAACTATCTCCTTTGTACCTTTCAAACTTCGGCATTCTGAACTTCGGAGGTAACACTAGGCCAGGAACCAGACACATATCTGCAGCACTAGGAGTAACAACGTCTTTACCTTTCAAGGCTTTGAATCTCTTCTCTAATGTACGAAACCTTTCAGCATACACGGGAGCTAATGGGTCTTCATTCTTTGCTGTTGGGACCTCTCTTCGGGGCTTTGGCACAGGGAAGGCAAAACCCTGGTAGTCTGAGACATCAACAGAAGGAGAACGTTCACCTCGGGTAACAAACTGCTCATGCAGACCTTGGTCTTCAACAGATGGATGCACAAGCTGAGTTGCAGTAAGGTTGTTTACTTGCGGAAAGTCTTCGTCGGGCGGAGATCCATACAGAGGATTGGGCGTCACGGTGAACCCAGACAAGGTATCAACAAACTGGAAGCCGCTCTCTGACATAGCTACCAACAACTGTCAGCTGACTCCACTGCTTGACTCTGATCAAATCTGCTTCAAATCTGCTTCAACCCCTTGGTCGTCTTCAACACTCACCTTCAGAATCAAAATAACGGCTGGATAAGAGCTCTGACTAGCTGGCGAATGGTATGCAATATGATGCAAAAATGCAAAGCAACAAACAAATACGGGATCACAGCCCCCACACAATCTAAATACTGCTGCACTGCTGACGGAGTACGGTTGCTCTGAAGAGAAGACCAGAATAACGGGTAGGTTGGAAGTCAAGTTTCCTGCACAAAAAAAACCCCCCACTCACAGGTGTGGACCTATATCTGACAAGGTACGGCATCCTATGCGGTCGTCAGCGTCACAGACTTTCATGAGGAATGATACGATTCCCAGAAGGAGTGGCATCGTCATCTCATGAAGAGGCCTCACTTAGCTGACTTCCAATTGATCGGTTCCCAGAGTCGACAATCCTCACGTCTGGACTCCCCTCAGATCCTCAGGACCGGAAAGGAGCACCTCTGCAAGAATCTCGTCTGAGCGCGAATTTTCGTAGGGAACTGTGCCTGCTCAGCAGACAGGTTCGTCTACTACTTCTCCGCAACTATATCTAGGTGCATACTCATACTCGAGCCCAGGTCCGGCTTATCTCAATCATAGAACACCCGTAACACCCCAACAGCAACAGATAATATCGATAAATAAACACCTAATAGACAAGCAAACAAACGCTAGGATTGACTCTCTCTTAGGGGACGTTGGATCCCACATGCATGGGGAACTATCGCATTCCCCAGCAGAGTCGCCAGCTGTCGCTACTGCGAAAATCGGCGCCGGCTGACAGAAGAGTCGCCACCGTGCGTTATTTATCCCTCGGAGCGGGAAAGGAAACGCTCGAAGTAAACCTCGCAAAAAACGGGGAAAAGGTATGGTCATCGCAACCATAGCCTGGGTTCGGGAGTCGGTTACGCAAGGGGAAGGTATTAGCACCCCTCACGTCCGTCGTACTCGACGGGATCCACGCTTGCTTGGGTTGTCTACTGGATGCAAAACAATCTATCTATGGCTGCTAAATCTAAATGGAAGGGAATTGACTCGATAGAGCGTCGCACTCTATGCCTACGTATTCTCAAGAGAGAAAGTCAGAGTCAACGTAGTTCGGGACTACGGGGAAAATTGGCTCGCCAAGACCTCGCGTCTTGTGCCTACGTACTTCCACTGCATGGAAGATCAGAGCTTTACGTAGTTCAGACTAACTACGGCTAAACAAACATTCTCACACAGCAGTGAGAAAAACAACTGGTTTCACAGGGTCGGGAACCTATGGGAAAAACTATGGCTGAGTCTCAAATGCACTTGGGCAAGAGAGAAAAAGGGTTACAATTAATCGTCAGCGGGAAAGTCTCGATCGCACAGCCGCGAGAGAACAAAAGTTAGTCGTTAGTGTGCTCGCTAGGATATCGCATCCTATGCCTACATATCTTCGTCTGGTACGAAGAATCAGAGCAGCTGTAGTTCGGCTACTACGGGACCACAGCTCAAATCTCGTTTTATTAATCTCTGAAAAATGATTACAATGGGTGCATACTGCAAATAAACTCCTAGGAAACTCTATCCTATTCTATCCTAAAAAGTCGAATGAAAAATAGCCCCCTAACAAATGGGCTTCTAAGCTATCCTAAAAGTCGTAAAATAAAGTCTATGAAAATATACTCTAAAAGAAAATGCTTAAAAAAAATATTAAACCGACATTTTAATATTTTTTCCTTTTTCTTCTTTTCTTTTCCCTTTTTCTCATATTTTTCTTTTTCTTTCAATATCTTTTTCTCTATTTTTTCACATATTTTCCAATATGTTTTTCTCCTATATTTCTTTTTCTCATTTTTTTCTTTTTTCTTTCAATATCTTTTTCTCTATTTTCTTCTATATCTTTTTTCTATCTTTTTCATTATATTTTTTCTATATTTCTTTTTCTTTTCTTTTTCTATTTTTGTATTTCTTCATGACTCTTCTATTTTCTTTTTTTTAGTAAAACAAACTTTAAAAGAAAATAAGAAAGAAAGCAAAGGCTGGGGTATAGTTGTTACATGGGGTTTAACAGAAGATAAAAAAAACTGGGATTGGGCCCAGCCCAATAAAGACTTCAGAAAAAAAACAATAAGGGAGGGGGTGCTGTGAACGAACTGGGGCGCTGGCAAGAAAAACAGTAGGGCCCAAGGCCCAGAACTCGCCCAAAACGTGAGGGGGGTGTAACACCAAAAACTGATTGGGCCTGAGGCCCAAGACTCAACCTGATCTCTTCCTCTCGTCCCTTTCAGTTTCTGAAAAAACCTAATCTCCTCCCCTTTCTCCGCCGCCGCCGCTCTCCCTTTCTCACCCTCGTTCTTCAATCTTCCTTTCAAATCCTCGTTTCCTCTCGCCATCTCTCCTCCTCTCCGTTCATCCCTTGCTTCAATTTCCCTAGGGAACGATTCTTGATGACACGCTGATGGATCTGCCGAATCTGGATAGGAGCTGTTCTTGATGCGTGATGGAGCTCCGAATCTGGGAAACGATTATGGTTGATGAAGACTAGAGGCGTTCTTGAAGGTTGTTTGTGGATTCTGAGTTCTTAATGATGAAGGGCGATGATGATTGAACGAAGTTTGACGACTAGTAGATCGGTGAAGATTGCTGCGTGTTTCTTCTGGAGACGCGTTCTTGGAGTGATGAAGATCTTTTGGAGACATTTGGTGATTCTGAAGACGATCTGGAAAGAAGGTCGCATGAACATTTGATGGAGTTCATGGATCCACTTCTGGAAAATGAAGAACACTCATGGATCTTCTTGACGATCTTGAACGGGATCTGGGAATTATATGAATGTAGTTGAAGGTTCGTGATGAATCCAGCTTATTGATGAAGATTACTCGCCAATGATCATCTGGAAAACGAAGGAGATCTGGGACGACGAATGTTTGAAGCTTGACGATGAATGTTCATCGTTTCCGATGAGTTTCTGGAGAGGACGACGGTGGCCGGAAGTTGGATCGGTTGAAGGTGGAAGATGGAGATTAGGGAGGAAGATGTCTGTCATCGGATTCTGGGTTTTTTGGTGGGTTTCCGGTGATGGCGCGGTGGCTGCCGGCCATGCAGGCCGGCCGGTGGCGTTCGCCGGTGAAGGAGGGTGGAGGGACAAGTGGCGTGGTGGTGTGCATGCAGGCCTCCACGTGTGAGGCTGAGAGAGAGAGAGAAGTGAGTGGGGGTTGAGCTGGCCTGCATGCAGAGTGCATGCAAGAGTGAAACGTGGGCCCTCTCTCGAGCCAACACGTGGCTCTGAAGCTTTATAGCTGAGCTGCGCTGGAAGCTTCCAGAATGCTCTAGGAAGCGCTGGAAAGAACTGGATCATGCTGGACGAATTCTGGACCTCTTGGACAAAAATGAACTGAATTCTGGACAAAAAACTGCTAACTGGGCCTGCAAAAAAAGGGAAATAAGGCCCAACGAAAATGCCATCAAAAAACACAAAAAACTGCATTAGCCCAATTACTAAACTAACCCTAATTAACTAACTAAACTTAATTAAAAAATTCTAATTAACTCCTAATTAAAAACTCTAATAAATCTCTAATAAAACTATATTATTCTATTAAAATCTATAACAGAAAATGAAAAATGAAAAATCTATTTATTTCTATAAAATGAAAAATCTATATATTATATTCTAAAATATTTAATCCCTATTATTTATTATACTAAATCCTAAAAACTATTAAAGCTATTTAAAACTATTTAAAAATTATACTAATATTCTAGAAAATCCTATATTATCCTAAAATGAAAAATGCTATTAAATTCTATTAAAATTTCTAAAAACTATATTACTATATTATCTAAAAATATTAAAATCTATTAAAATCCTATTAAAAAAGATAAAATCTATTTAAAATCCTATTAAACCCTAAAAAATGCCAATAAAATTCAGAAAAATCATAATAATTCCCGAGGGAACAAAATGAGCACCGAACGACACAAAAATAATCGGTAAAAATAAACGGGCACCGAAATATCCCAAAAATCGATTCTACTTATTAAACTGAAAAAACACCTGAAACACGAGACGAGAGCTGTGATCCCTGATAAAATCAAAACAAATGAAAAATGCAATGTATGCGATATGCAGATGCGAATGCGGTAGTGCGTCGAAACATCGAGCCAAATACGAGACCCGGTTGGTCAAATTTTAGGGTGCAACACTCGTTCCTAGATTGAACTTTGGTCCCTAGAAAGTGGTTTCCAAATTTATGTTGGGCCTGCATTTATGGTACACTATATTCCCAGGAAGAATCTTTTACAGATACTCATTAAAGACATATTATTTCTCCAACAGTGTTGTGGTAACAACGTTTCCTTGAAACTTATACCCAGATTATAGGTGGCAATCTCTCTTGAGAAGCTTATCCGTCCTTGGAGTTATTCAACCTTTTGTGATTACAATTGGTGTTACCCTCTGTCGGTCACTTGTCATTAACCTTTTTGATGATGGCTTTCAAATATATTTCTCTTTTGATGATTTTTTCTTCCCGTCAATCTCTTGACGATGTGATCCGTGTTCAGGTTGTGTACCTTCGGATATCTTAATGATTTGTTCTTCCCGTCAATCTTTTGACGATGTGATCCGTGTTTAGGTTGTGTACCTTCGGATACCTTTTGGTGATTTTGTTCTTCCCGTCAATCTTTTGACGGTGTGATCCAAGTTTAGGTTGTGTACCTTCGGATACCTTTTGGTGATTTTGTTATTCCCGTCAATCTTTTGACGATGTGATCCGTGTTCAGGTTGTGTACCTTCGGATATCTTAATGATTTGTTCTTCCTGTCAATCTTTTGACGATGTGCTCCGAGTTTATGTTGCGTACCTTCGGATATCTTTTGGTGATTTTGTTCTTCCTGTCAATCTTTTGACAATGTGATCCGAGTTTCAGGTTGTGTACCTTCGGATATCTTTTGGTGATTTTGTTCTTCCTGTCAATCTTTTGACAATTTGATACGAGTTCAGGTTGTGTACCTTCGGATATCTTTTGGTGATTTTTTTCTTCCTGTCAATCTTTTGACGATGTGCTCTGAGTTTAGGTTGCGTACCTTCGGATATCTTTTGGTGATTTTGTTCTTCCTGTCAATCTTTTGACAATGTGATCCGAGTTTAGGTTGTGTACCTTCGGATATCTTTTGATGATTTGGTCCTCCTGTCAATCTTTTGACAATGTGATCCATTTATGAAGTTGTTCGTTCCCCAGTGGAAACCATCTCATGATTCTGCTCAACCGCTTTAGATTTCCCCAATGTTGTTGTCTTTCCCCCAATGAGTGGTTACTCATTGTGTCGCTTCTTTCCCTGCTTGCTTTTGTGGTTGTCTGCATTTCTTTGCATTTAGCATCTCATCATTTTCATCATGTTAGGTTTCATGGCATATTCGCATTTGTCCTTTTGCATACCATCCGATCTAAGGGAAAAAATTTTCGGTTTGCTGTATTTAAATACCTTTCACTGCGATTCTGCGAGGATTGTCATCTCTCACCGCCATCCAGTGAAATATATTTAAATAGGGGAAACTGTCACACCCCAAATTTTGACCCCTTAGATCTTCATCATCATTTTAAGAGAATGTTCACATGTTTATCTAACCTTAACCCTTTTCAAGTGGTCTTTGTCAAGTTACATGAGGATCAGGGTTTTGTACAGCCGAAATCGAGGTTTCGAGGGTTGACCGGTCAATGTTTTGGATTGGTTTTCTTTGAGATTTGGTCTCCACATCATCAAGAGTATTCCATTGGATCAAGCACGAATCCAATTTGAGGTTGTTACCCAGGAATCAAAAACAGTGAAATCCAGGATACCCGATTAGGGTTTTTCAAGCAGGAAAAAGTCAACGGTGGTTGACTTTTGATTTAAAAGGTGTCATAATGAAGGGGTTGTGGTACATAATGTTCATATGGCTTGGTAAAGTCCATTCAAGAAGTTTCAAAGCCTCAAAAGGTCCAGAGCATCAACAGTCGACTCGGTAGCCACAGATCGATCATTCGGTTGACCGAAAAGTCAACTCTTTAACAATAAAGAATCTGACCTCAAGATGTGAATAAAAAATGTTCCCAATTATATATTGCATATACCCATAAAATTTCATGGCAATTGGATCAAGGGTTGAGGAGTAATCGCAAAAGTCGAGAATTAGGGTTTCGAAAGGGGCAAGATCATAACTCCTTAACCACACATCCAAATGAAGTGGTTCAAAGCTCATTGGAAAGCTCTTGGCAAATCCTACAAAAGTCCCTAAGTGGTCCATGATCAGAAAATGCATAGATTTGGAGTTATGATCAAATTCATTTCAAGGGAAAATGACTTAGGGAAATTTCACCTTTTAGCTTGTTTTTTAGCAACTTTGGGAGGCTTTTTGGCCAAGTTCCTTTGAGAATTTGAAACTCATGAAAACATGAATGTTTTAGAGCTATTTTAGGGCTTTCTAAAAAGTACTAGAAAATCTCAATGGCATTTGTGAGCTGAGAGTTATGGATTTGGCAAGTTGGTGTTTTCACACTTGAGTCCCACATTGTCAAAGTTTCAAAAAATCATTCCTTTGATCAATTGGACCAATCTCAGCCCTTGGATGTCATTGTTTCTGATATGTAGAGGCTTTGTAGTGTATAAATGTGAAGAAAATACAGAAGAGTTGGATTTGCCAAGTTTGCAAGTTGCCTTGCAAGTTGCAAATGCAAGTTGCATTAAAAAATCATAAAACAAGCAAGAGGTGGAAAGTGAAATCTGAACCAGCCATAAACCTATGCCCTCTAGCCTGAATTTAGCCACTCTAAATTCATCATTTTTCTTGAATTTAAGCTTACATATCAGCCAAGAAAGCCCTTTTTGAAAGGTTGGATCCAAATGTGCAAAACCTTTCCTTCTTAGGAAGGAAACCTCAAATCTTCCCACTACCCTTGCTTTGGCTATAAATAGAGGCACTCTCCACCTCATTTGATACACAATAAATATTCTAAAAACCATAGAAAGTTCAAGCATCCACTCTTTCACTCTTTGCTCCCATTTTCACAAAATCACAAAAACCACCAAAACACCTCAAAATCTGCCTTGGTAGAACAACTGCAAAAACCATTTCCCTACACTCAAACTCACCAAAGATCATCCACACAATCCATAAATATGGTATAGAAGGTGTCCAAGCCCTTAGACCATTCAAAAACCTCACCATTCAAAAAGTCAACTTCCATACCAAGATACTTTGACCATAATGCATGAAATCTGCCAAATTATGTTCTAGCCTTGTTCTTGATGTTCTAATCATTCAAACACCTCACATATATCATACCTCAACTGTCCAAAGCATTGAGGAGCATTGGTAGAGTTTATTCCTCAAGTTGTCTTAAAGTTTGCATTTTGCTTCAAGGAGAAGAAAGTTTGAAAGCAAGGAGGCATTTGAAGTTTCTCTGGGTTTCTTGGTGTTCTAATCTACTCAACATAGTCTACAAGAGGTATGTAGACAGTCCAACTCCTACTTTATGTCATAATCTCATGTTTGGCATTTTGAGCTTGTTGTGTTGAAAATGTGTCATGAACATGTCACATGTCAAAATCTTGTCATGACTGAAATGCATTTGTTTGTTGAATTGGATCACACTTAAAATCATGATTATGGTGGATATGTATGATTGGTTTGAGCTGTTTTCATCTAATTTGATTGTTCATTCTCAAGATGCCTTTATCTTGCATATTATTGCCATGAACATATCAGTTTTGGTTACAGGCCAAAAGTTGTTTAAGGTTAAGTTCAAAATCATCCATTTATGTATTTGTGACATGTGTGTATGAACTGCATAATCTGTTCCACATGGTTTGATCCTTCACCTTGAAAATGCATTTTTTCCAACAAATAAGCATCACCATATCAATTTTGATTCCTTTGATTATTGATCAAATTTTGAAATACAAGCACTTCATTTAGATAGTATATAGTTTGTTTGAAGTGTTAGCCTGATCAAAAGGAGTATAAAACATGTTTTGAACTTTTTCCATGAATACCTCAAATTGCCAAGCTGCAGCATGAACCCCACCTTGCTCCACAACCTGTTTTGAACTCAATGTTAAGTGTGAAATCTTTTGTCAACACATTTATGACTTGTGTGTGTGATTGGTTTGGTTTAAACATGCCTAGAAACTGATTTGAATATTTTCATGTATGCACAAAGCACAAAACTACAACTTGTATGCAATTTTTCATAACAGTCTGTTTTGAACTTTTCCTTTGCTTGATCTTCACTTGTTAACATGTTTTCAAGTTGTATGTGTGATTTACTTGGTTCATATGTGCACCAAACCTGAACTGAACCTCAGCCTGCATTTTATTCAAATCAACTTGCAACTTGGCAATCCATTTTCATGACAGCTTGCTTTGAACTCAATCTAGTTGTTTAGAATCATTCATTAACATGTTTTCAAGTTGTATGTGTGATTTACTTGGTTCATATGTGCATCAAAACAGAACTGCACTTCAGCCTGCATCATGATGCATTTCATTCATGTCAAAATTGTAACTTGCATAGCATTCTTCACCACAGCTTGATTTTAACTACAGCTTGTGCTTACACTCACTCAATAACATCTTTGTAATGCGTGTGTATGTTTGTTTTGATTTAAAACTATTATGAATAGGATCTTCACATCATCATGCATTTCACAACACAATTTTGCAACTTGACAACCATTTTTCATCACAGTATGATTTGAACTCTCTTTTGTGTTTTAAATCATTCATTATCATATACATGGTCTGTGAGTAATATTGGTTTGAATTGACAGTAGTTAGAACAGGTTTTGAGATTCAAAATGCATTCCAAACATCATCATGGCATGTACCATCGAGTCTTGAAATGGGGACCTAATCTTGAAAAACTAATGCCACCGTCTTATCCCTCATGAAATTCCACTCAATTTAGACTAAAATTTTGCATGAATCCATTAAGAATTGATCAAGTTATGAGTGAAAATGAAAATGCTGATTTTGTTCATGTTTTGTGTCCAGCCTGCCTAGAATTTACCCCCTATTTGTTTAATGGGGTGGCTTCATCAATGGATGTACAACCACCCCATTGGTAACCAACTTGTCACCAAAAGCGCCTTTGACCATGTGAACCTGGGTTCGACCCCTGAGGAGGGCAACCCTTTTGTGGTTTTTCACCATTATTTTACCAAACTTCCAAAAATCACATCTCACTCATTTTTTATCATTTTGCATCCATTCTTTTTGCATTGTGTTTTTTTATGTATACTTTCATGCCATATTTTAAAATTCCATGTTTGCCCAATTTTTCATCCCTTTTGACCACTTGCAAATTAAGTACATTTCGTGATCGTTTTCGCGTATGCTGATGAATTTCTTTCCTATTATACTTGTGTATGTTTTAATATTTCTTTACACACATATCCTTAAATGTTAGTCAACATATTAGGATTCTGTCTTTGGGTTGTTACCATTGTTTATTTTGCTTCCTCTGAGGAATTTACTTGAGCTTGATCTGTCGTCATGTTTCTTGCTTGATCATTTGCTTTGATTGTCATCAATGCCTATTTTGTGTCTACTTTTAACATGATCATTTATTGGTTGTCACCATGCCTTTATCTTCATCATATTTAGTACTTTGATTAAGTGTTTTCTTTCCCCAAGCGATGAAGCTTGTTAGCTCTCATCCTAGTTTCCTCCCCTCTCTCCTTCCAAAGGAAAAGTCTTTCCATTGACCCTCGTGTCATGGATAGCTCATTTACCCCTTTCTTGACTTTGTTAAGTCACTTTAACCTTAACTTAGAAGCCATTAGACTTTGCTTTAAGTCTAAGGAGCCCACCTGTACTAGGAGTGTTCTTCAACTAGAACCCTAGGATAGAGTTTGTCAACTCTATGTATGAATCATTGTCATGATTTCTTACTTTCCCTTTGAGTGTTACAATCTAGATTAGGGAGTTTTGTCAAACTCCACACAAACATTGTCATGTTTGTCTCCCACTTAAACCTTGATCATCATCAAGTGTTCTATATCCCTTGTGAGGGGAACTACGATTGCTATGATTCCATTCCTGTCAGGATACGTAGGCACGAGATGCGATGTCTTCGCGAGCAAACTTGTACATACCTTTACTTTAGATTTTTACCTTAGCACTTTACCCTTAGCAAGCAAACTTTAGCAAACACAAATATTGACAAGAGGTTCCTGTAGAGTACTACAGATGCTTAGGATGCTAACACCTTCCCTAGGTATAACCAACCCCCTAACCTTTAGATCTCCCTTGTCGCTTGCGCGAAAATAAGGTATCGGCATGATAGAAGAGTCGCCACCTTATTTTCGCGCAAGCGACAGCTGGCGACTCTGCTGGGGAGAATGTCAGGAATCATCCTGAGCAACTGATCCTTCGGCTAAACACCTGTAAAACAAGAATGCTAATGACCTAGATCATGTTCATGATGCATATGCTTCGGCGCCATGCCCCACAGGGTGGAGATGCTATGCGTTTATGCTAAATGCTATGCAATCATCCACAATGATGCGATCCCGGCAGCAAAATAAATGCCGAAGGGGAATTCTTCTGTCAAGGAGAAAAGCACTACTCAGATAGAGGAATCTTCCTGCTGAGGAGAAAGTGGACACGCCAATATCAATCGGTCTCCGTCTGAGGAATTGATCTTCCGTCGACTGCTGCAGGGAAAACAACTTCAGTTGATTACTGCAGGGGAACGAAGCTCTACGAGAACTTGGACCTGCTGGAGGAATGTGATGTCAATCGTGAGAATAAACTGCGTGGCCGTCTCGGCTACTCTTCTGGGGATAACACTTCTGTGGGGAAACAACTTCAGCTGCTCAACACTCCACTGGGGACAACTAATCATGATCTGATCAACTTCCAAGGACTCGGCTCTCTTGGACACCTGCAAACTCGGCTGAGGAAGGAGAAGTCATTCTGCTTCGCTGGAGAGAGTGCGACTCTGGGGACATACAGCATCAGCTGTTCAATGCTCTGCTAGGAGAAACCACTCACGGTCTCAACTGCTTCCAAGGATTCAGCTCTCTTGGGGTTTGCGAACTCAGCCGTGGAGAGAGAAATCATTCTACTTCACTGGAGAGTACAACTCTGATGAGGAATTTCAATTCCGCTGGGGAAGAAAGAATCATCTGACTTCGGGGGAGAGCACAACTCTGCAGAGGAATACAACATTAGATGTTCCAACACTCCACTGGGGGAAGAGTGAATCATCCGACTTCGGGAGAGAATACGGCTCTGGTGGGGAATTTCAATTCCGCGGGAGACTTCAGTCTGGCACCATCAGTTACTGCATCCTTCGGCATACGAACAGCTTCCTACGGGACCTGCGCTTGTGACCCGGTGCTGGGGAAGGCACCTGCTTCGGCGACCTTACTGGGGAAAACACGAGCTTCGGCACCCGAACATTTCTACGAAATCTGCACTTGTGACCCGGTGCTGGGGAATGAGCTTTGGCTCGCGACTCAGCTGATGAGGTGACGTTCCTTCAGGATGCGTCTGCTTGGGGAAGAGAATCATCTCTGCCGGGGAGACATATCAATGCTCACTATTCTGCGTTCGGATTCTATGGAGGAGAGACTACTGAACTCTGCTGGAGAAGGAGGACTCGTCCTGCTTCGGGGATGCGCACGGCCCATCTGTCTGGAAGGCGCTACACCTGCAACAACACAAACAAGCAGACAAGATACCCTCCTCAAAGGGGCCTATCAAGGTTATTATCTTGTGACAATATTCAGGTAATTAATTGTTTCAACAATCAGTGGGCCTAGGCCCGTAAGTTTATGTATGCGCATTTTATCAAAAACATCGGCGTTTTCATTCGCAAACAAAACAGATAAATGCTAAACAGGCAAGCAGAATTGCTGAATAATATGCATTTTATTGATGATGAACCCCTGAATGGGTATGAGAATGTTTTACAACAGAGGCAAGCTCCTGGAATGAGGAAGCCGCGCAAAAATAAAACATAAGTATACATTAGTATATACAAATGTCGGCAACGAGGCGTAGACGAACACCATGAGTTGATCCCTCTAAGACCCACTCGACTTTGATACTTCTCCGGCGCTTCAGCTTCGGAAGAGAATGATTCAGATCAACGGCCCTCAAGTCCTCCAAACCACTAACAATGAAAGTCCACACGCGGAACGCAGTCATTTGCTTATTCAAATCCCTAACTTTTGCGTGAACCGCCCTTTACGGGTTTTCAGTTCACCGGGATACCCTTTTTTGCCGAAGCTGCCCAGTGTAGGTTTTCGACTTCGCGGGTGTACATTCTTTCAATATAGCCTTAATTTTTGCCCGAACCTTTTATTCTGTTTTTGGTTCGCCAGGATGCCCCTTTTTTGCCTGGACTCTTTCTTTTTTGTCCAGCGGGTCTCTTTCAAGCAAAGTATTTTTTAACTGCGTCCGCGTTCACCGGGGATGCAAAATCTTCACCATCCATCGTGGATAACAACAAAGCTCCTCCGGAGAAGACCTTGCTGACGACATACGGCCCTTCGTAATTCGGAGTCCACTTGCCCCGGTGATCGGAGTGTGGCGGAAGAATTTTCTTCAGGACGAGATCACCCGTCTGAAAGCTTCTAGGACGCACCTTCTTATCATAAGCTTTCTTCATTCGGCTTTGGTACAGACGACCAAATGCAATCGATGCTAACCTCTTCTCGTCCATCAGGCTGAGTTGGTTCAAACGATTCGTAATCCATTCTACCTCGTCGAGTTTCACATCAACCAAAACTCGCAAAGAAGGGATCTCCACTTCTAACGGTAGGACAACTTCCATACCGTACACCAAGGAGAAAGGAGTTGCCCCGGTCGACGTACGCACCGTCGTACGATAACCGTGCAAGGCAAACGGCAGCATCTCGTGCCAATCTTTGTATGTCACAACCATCTTCTGAACAATCTTCTTGATGTTCTTGTTGGCGGCTTCAACGGCGCCATTCATCTTCGGCCGGTAAGGAGATGAGTTGTGGTGTTCAATCTTGAAGCTCTGGCACAGCTCCTTCATCATCTTGTTATTCAAATTCGAACCATTATCAGTAATGATCCGCTCGGGAACTCCGTAACGACAGATGATATCCCTCTTTATGAATTTAGCTACCACCTGCTTGGTCACATTAGCGTACGAGGCTGCCTCCACCCATTTGGTGAAGTAGTCGATAGCTACCAGAATGAAACGATGACCATTGGATGCAGTGGGCTCGATCTTGCCTATCATGTCGATGCCCCACATGGAGAACGGCCAAGGGGAGGACATGACATTCAATGGGCACGGCGGCACATGAACTTTATCAGCATAAATCTGGCATTTATGACATTTCTTCGCGAACCTGAAGCAATCCGACTCCATAGTCAGCCAGTAATATCCCACTCTCAGGATCTTTCTTGTCATGGCATGCCCGCCGGCGTGAGTACCAAATGTGCCTTCATGGACTTCTTCCATGAGCATACTCGCCTCTTTCTCATCTACACATCTGAGTAGCACGAGATCGTGGTTTCTCTTATACAACACTCCATCTGGATTGAGATAAAAGTTTCCAGACAACCTCCTCAGAGTCTTCTTATCCAGGGTTTACGCACCCGCAGGATACTCCTTAGTCATAAGGAAGGTCTGGATGTCGTGGAACCATGGCTTGCCGTCGGCGGCATCCTCGATTGCAAAGACAAATGCCGGTCTGTCAAGACGCGAAAGAACAATGCTTGGAGCTTCATTCCAAAGATTGACTTTACACATTGAAGCCAACGTGGCTAAGGCATCAGCCATCTGATTTTCAGCCCTGGGTACATGATGGAGTTCCACTCGATCGAAGAACGGAAGTAGCCTCCTGGCATAATTCATATACGGCACCAAATTCGCTTGACGAGTTTCCCACTCCCCTTTAATTTGATTGATCACAAGCGCTGAGTCACCATATACGTCTAGATTCTTGATTCTCAAATCAATTGCCTCTTCTAGACCCATAATACATGCTTCATACTCCGCTTCATTGTTGGTAACTGGAAACGTCAGTCTCGGAGTAAACGGGATGTGGGATCCGTGAGGAGTCGTGATGATAACCCCGATACCACTTCCATAGGAATTAACCGCTCCGTCGAATATCAACTTCCACTGAGACTTCCTATCTGGCCCCTCACCGGGCAATGGCTCATCACAATCCTTCTCTTTGAGAAACATAATATCCTCGTCAGGGAATTCAAACTTCATCGGCTGGTAGTCTTCGATTGGCTGTTCGGCAAGGTAATCAGACAATACGCTTCCCTTAATGGCTTTCTAGGAGACGTACTGAATATCATATTCTGTTAACACCATTTGCCATCTGGCAATCCTGCCCGAAAGAGCCTGCTTCTCGAAGACGTACTTGATCGGATCCATCTTCGAAATTAGCATAGTGGTGTGATTGAGCATATACTGTCGTAGACGTTTGGCAGCCCAAGCTAGTGCACAACACGTCTTCTCCAGCATCGAGTATCGAGATTCACACTCAGTAAAATTTTTACTCAAATAATAAATGGCATGCTCCTTTCTGCCCGTCTCGTCGTGCTGACCGAGAACACACCCCATACTATTCTCCAGAACCGTCAGGTACATGATTAATGGTCGTCCAGCCACTGGGGGTATCAAGATTGGAGGTTCTTGAAGATACTGCTTTATTTTGTCGAATGCCTTCTGGCAATCCTCATTCCAAGTAATCACCTGATCTTTCTTTAAAAGCTTGAACATCGGTTCACAAGTGGCCGTGAGCTGAGAGATAAACCTTGCAATGTAGTTTATTCGGCCCAAGAAACCACGAACTTCCTTTTCTGTCTTTGGCGCTGGCATTTCTTGAATAGCTTTTATTTTCGCAGGATCAACTTCAATACCTCGTTCACTAACGATAAACCCCAATAACTTTCCAGACCGCACTCCGAAAGTGCACTTGTTAGGATTCAGCCTCAATCTGAATTTCCTAAGCCTCTCAAAAAGCTTCAATAAGTTGACCAGATGCTCTTCCTCCGTTTGGGACTTTGCAATCATGTCATCAACATAGACCTCGATCTCATGATGAATCATATCATGAAACAAAGTTACCATTGCTCGTTGGTAAGTGGCCCCTGCATTTTTCAGACCGAAGGGCATTACCTTATAGCAAAACGTTCCCCAGGGGGTGATAAACGTCGTTTTCTCCATGTCCTCCGGTGCCATCTTAATCTGATTGTAACCGGAGAAGCCATCCATGAACGAAAACACGGAAAACTGGGTTGTGTTGTCGACCAACACATCGATATGAGGCAACGGGAAATCATCCTTAGGGCTCGCCCTATTCAAATCCCGATAATCGACGCACATGCGTACCTTACCGTCTTTCTTCGGTACAGGCACTATGTTGGCGACCCACGGAGGGTAAGTGGTAACGGCTAAAAATCCTGCGTCCAATTGCTTCTGGACTTCTTCTTTGATTTTTACAGCCATATCTGGTCTCGTCCTCCTAAGCTTCGGCTTGACTGGAGGGCACTCCTCTTGCAACGGCAAGCGATGAACCACGATGTCTGTGTCAAGTCCGGGCATATCTTCGTATGACCAAGCAAAGACGTCACTATACTCTCGAAGCATCTCGACCAGTCTATGCTTGACATCATTCTGCAGCGCAGCCCCTACTCTGACATTTCTAACGAGCTCCTCAGAACCCAGGTTTACGACCTCAACATCTTCCTCGTGAGGCAGAATAACCTTTTCCTCTTGTCTCAACAAGCGGGCCAACTCTTCCGGAAGGTCTTCGTCTTCATCAATCTCATCCTCGGCTTGATAGATCGGGCAATCGAAGTCGTAGTGAGCCGTAGAGGGTCCAGAGTCGATGTCATCTGTTATGTGGATCCTGCAATAACAAGGGTTATGTTTAAAGCAAGGATATGCAGGTTAGCACAAACCCCGTTGCCATTTTACTGTTTTTCGAAATAAACATAAAACAGGAATAACAGAGAACACAACATTTGAGTACGAAGAAAACGCCTTTGATTTATTAACAAAATGCATGTACATAATCCAACAAAGCCCTGACAATAAAACCACTATGCCCCGGGCAGGACATAGGGTTGTAAAAAGATTGTAAAAAGCAAATCATTACTCTTCACTTGTCAGCTGGATAATCTCCTTGACGGTGTTGAGGCGCTCGCCCGGCTTGCTTGGCTGAATCCAGGCGTCAAGATCACAATCGCTATCCCCGCTTTCTTCAGACGCTGCGTTGATGCTTTCAAAAATCACTCCGCCCTTGGTGATTAGGATCGGCCCCTTCCCATGAGACGAACTGCTAGACGAAGAAGATGAAGCTTCAGCTTCAGGAGAATACCCCAATCCAAACTTGTCCTGCTTGATCGGTACCTCCAAAACATGCCCCCAACCTGGGGTGGAACCGGCTTCGACGACGGCCCGAGCTTCTTTGAACGAGGAGAGATTCATCTCTTGCTTATCTATGACGACAGGAGCTACCTCTTTCACCTTGACAGTTTCAAATGCTTGGCAGAGAGTTTCATGGATTTCGCCGTCCATTTCAACATATTTAAAGGACGACAAGTGGCTCACCATGATGTCCTCCTCACCACAGACGGTTACTATGCTTCCCCCGACAGCATATTTGAGCTTTTGATGCAGCGTGGACGTCACGACACCAGCAGCATGGATCCATGGCCGACCTAAGAGGTAACTGTAGGCAGGCATGATATCCATGATATAAAAAACCGTATTGAACGTCTCCGGACCAACTTGGATCGGCAGGGTCAACTCTCCGAAAACGTGGCGCTTAGTTCCGTCAAAGGCTTTCACCACTAGATCATTGGGCGTGCAAAGCAATCCACGAGTGTCCAACTTCATTAGTGCCTTTTTCGGAAGCACATTAAGCGATGAACCCGTATCCACCAGAACATGCGACATGATTGTGCTTCTGCACTCTATTGAGACGTGCAAGGAGCTGTTGTGATCTCTCCCTTTAGGAGTCAGCTCTAAATCTGTGAAACCTAGCCCATTGCCAGCATTAACATGGGCTACCACCTCTTCTAGCTGATTTACTGATATCTCCTGCGGCACGTAGGCAGCGTTCAATACTTTCAATAACGCGTTGCGGTGCGCTTCAGAACACAACAACAAGTTGAGAATAGAGATCTTTGACGGAGTCTGATGAAGATGGTCTACAATCTTGTAGTCGCTCTTCTTGATTAACCGCATGAACTCTTCGGCATCTTTAACTAGCAAATCCGTCTCTGCCCCACAAGGGACCTCTCCGACGGCTTTGCCTTTACCCTTATCAGCAGCATCAGCTCTGACCACTTTCTCTGCCACAACTTCTGTCGGCGCAAACACTCTACCGCTTCGAGTAATACCACTGACCCCGGCGAGATTCTGCACAGTCGATCCGTACGGCTCTAGCTCTATCTTCTGACCATTGCAATAGACCTCAGCGCCATAATGCCATGGAACAGCATTAGTGCTCTTGAACGGGATTGGACCAGCTCTGGTAATAGTGATTGTAGGCGGTCGGGGTGCAGAAATAGTAATAGGTTGACGAGGAATGGTAATGGTAGCGACTTCATCTGCCTGCTTTAGCACGACCTCCCCTGATACATTCTCAATGCTCCGGCACTGCAAAATACCCTCAGACATCAGACTTTGGATACCTTCGACCAGCTGCTCACACCCATCAGGAAGTGTAGCACAAGCCATACATAACTCTCCGCATCCAGGAAACAAGCCCTTCTTCAGCAACTTAGCCTTGACAAAACTAAGCGGCGTCTTCAAGTCGTTGACATCAGTCAACATATCTGCGCTTTCCTCTGCGATAATGGCATTCACTCCGCCTCCCCTATGATGAGGCATAGGGTTTTTGGTGACATTGGGCACACTATCAGAAAAGTTAATAACCTTGGCGTCTACCAGGTCCTGCACCTTGTGCTTAAAAGCTTTACAGTTCTCAATCGTATGGCCTGGTGCCCCAGTATGGAAATCACAAGTAGCATTTGCGTCATACCCCGGTGGTGGTGCCCCTGTTAAGGGAGCCAGCGTCCTCTTTTGAACTAGCTGAAGCTGAAGCAAAGTTTGCAGAAGCTGCACATACGACATAGGTGGAACTTCAAAGTGACGATTTGCCAAAGGAGCCCGATTCTGATATTTCCTGTACCCCTGCTGGTTCTGCTGCTGCGGTTGCTGCTGTTGCTGCTGCGGCGGAGCAGCTGGGATATTTATGCTAGCAATCTGCTGCTGAGGACCCTTGCCCTTTCTCCGAGCGTTAGTGACAGCACTTGCATCTCCTTCTCGACGCTTGCCAGCGTAGGGTTTCTTACCACCTCCTCCAGC
Organism: Lathyrus sativus; assembly: GCA_963859935.3. Classification (NCBI taxonomy): domain Eukaryota; kingdom Viridiplantae; phylum Streptophyta; class Magnoliopsida; order Fabales; family Fabaceae; genus Lathyrus; species Lathyrus sativus. Next base: position 142,350,102 of record OZ012740.1, on the reverse strand, counting down.
TGAGGATGATTCACCTTGGATTTTTCCAATCTTTATACCATTCTCGACATGCTCGCCCATAGTGATGAGAGCCGAGAAAGTCCCAGACATGCCACTGACCAGCTTTTCATAGTAGATTCCAGGAAGGGTAGCCACGAACATTTGCACTAGCTCGCGCTCAACCATCGGCGGTTGAACCCGAGCAGCCAATTCACGCCACCGCTGGGCGTATTCTTTAAAGCTTTCATTATTCCGCTGTGAAAGATTCTGGAGCTGAACTCGGTTGGGAGCCAAGTCGCTGTTGTACTGATAGTGGAGGACGAACGCTTCAGCGAGATCTTTCCATGTGCGCACTGTAGCGGGCTCCAAACCCATGTACCACTCGAGTGATGGACCAGAAAGACTATCTTGGAAGAAGTGCATCAGCAACTTCTCATCGTCAGAATAGGCGGACATCTTTCTATAATAAGATTGAAGGTGGACACGGGGGAAAGTAGTACCCTTATACTTCTCGAACACAGGCACCTTGAATTTATGAGGTACCTTAAAATCAGTAATTAACCCCAGCTTGGACATATCAACGCCCAATGTATTCTGATTTTCAAGGTCTCTCATCTTGTCTTCCAGCGCTTTTGAACCTGAGTCGAGCTTCAGCATTCAACTCCGCTTCCACACCTATTTGAGAAAAGATATCATCCTGATGATCCTCAAGCCACGGTTGAGGCACCAACAGATTTCCGACGCCAGCGTTGCCGTTGACCGGCCCGGTGTTGATATTAGCTCCCAGACTACCATTGCCGACGCCTGCCGCATTGAGTCCGATATTAGTCATCATATTGCCGTTAGCACTGTCGTTGCCCCCGGCAACAGGAACAACATTCTGTGGAGCATCCACTGGAGGAGGAGTAGGCACAGCCCCGCCATGCAGTATGCCATTACTATCAACCCTGGAGATCAAAGGTTGAACCAAAGTACGAAGCTGGTCCTGACCATTAGCGACCACCTGCATCAGTTCCATAAATCGATCCATCCGTTCACGGAGCTCTTGAACATCTGACTGCACCTGGTCCATGATCCTTGTCTGATTAGCTCGAGTTGAGTAACGGTGAATGAGTCTTTGATCAATCCTGGAGACCGGAAACAGCTCGGAACCTGCGAACCTGAAAAACCTGAAAACATTAAAGGTTAGGAAAAGCAACAAAATGTACGCCATGCAAATGCTTCATGCAGATGCATGCGTGTGTCTGTGTGCTTGGGAGATTTCCCCCGATCCTAGTGCCTTAGTGCCAGTGCTGACAATAATAAGAGGAAGAAGTCTGAGCCCAATCATGGAAACATCAATCTCATATATATATGGAAAGGCCTGTCAAGGCAGTACACAGTATCAGCGAGTACAAAACAAATCAACATCATGACCTCAGCCAACAAGCCTGGTGATGGTCAGCATACAGCAAAAATCAAAACAACAGGAATACAACTAGTCAAGTACGGCCACGGGCGCGATACTCTGCTAATAACTCCTTCGTCTCTGGATGATCTGGCAAAGTGAGCAACCCCTCGACGAGTAGTTCCCTCTGCACAATGGTATGCTGAAGCCCCTGAACTGAACTTTCCCAAGCTCCTTCGCTAAAGCAATCCTCTAGTTTCCGCTTCTTAGACTCAAACATCAACTTATGCCCCTTCAGGTTAGCAAGGGCTTTGTTGAGTTGGCCCTCGGCGGCGTATCTGCGGGCGGTTTCTTCATCAAACCTCCGCTCACTGTCCTTTACTTCGGCTTCCAGCTTAGAGATCTGCAGCATCAGCTTGTCCTCTCGCTCCTTCCTGGTGGCCAGGGAGGTCTTCCAATGCTGGTCGAACTTAGATATCCTCCGATATGCCTCGTCCAAATGCTGCTTCTTCGTAGCTAGTACGTCATTAACAGCCCTGAAGTCTTGACCCAAGCGTTCCCGATCAGCGATCTGCTTTGCCAAGTCTGCACCCAGTTGGTTTACCGACTCTGTTTGCTTTTTGAAAGCATGCCCGACTTCGTTCCTTTCACTTCGAAGCTGAGCTAACTCCTTCTCTAATTCTGCGTTCGCCCGCTTCAGTTCATCCCGCTCGACTAATACCTGGTTGTGCTGATGAATGGACACAGTGGTAGGCTCTTCGAATGGTGGAGGACTCTCTGGTTTGACATGAGGAAATGGCATCCCTATAGCGTTGGCTCTGGCTCTGATCCAAGCTGAATAAGGAGGGTAGGCTTGACTGTTGCTCTTTCCCAACAAAGGCTTTCCCCTCTTGCTGATACTGTTCCACGCACGCTGAAGCTTGGACAACAAATCCCCCTCTAGAGTACCCGTGAGGTACAGAGATTCCTGTACCTCTTCCTCCTTCAGCGGAGTCCTCAAAGCATATGCGAACTGACGAACCAGCAATGACGGATTGTAGTTGATGCAACCCTTCCTACCTATCAGAGGTACATTAGGAAACCCACTACAACTGAAGATCACCTCGGTACCTAACATGTCTCTGTCAACGAACCAATCAATATCTTCTGCAGACAAACTCATCAGACGCTCAGGCCACTCAGCTGTGGCTGCAGACAAGACGAAAGAACCCCTCTTGGGCAAATGACTATCAAACCATTTGTACAGCAACGGTACGCAGCATGAGACATTCTTCCCTCTCCGATTCTCATTCTTGTAGTGCACTGAGTGATAGACGTCTCCGATCAGAGTAGGGACTGGATTCCCTGAGGCGAAGATGTGAAATGCATCAAGGTCTACGAAATCAGGCATGTTGGGGAACAAGATAATGCCATATATGCATAAAGCGAGGATGGCATTGAATGCGTCCCAACATTTGTCCTTAGCACACTGCTGAGCCTTAGCTATCAGAAACTGCAAGGAGAACCCAAGAACCTTGTTCCAACTCGTCACTACTAACTCAGAGGCATCCAAATAGAGTGAAGAAGCTAAACCAGCCAGATCAGGCTCAGCATCCATGTGGACAAAAGGCATCTGCCTTTTGATGGGCACACCCAGCAAATCAGCATACTCTTCCAGCGTCGGCGCGAGAACGAAATCCTGAAAAGTGAAACACCTCAGAGGAGGGTCATAGAACTGCAGAAGAGCATGTAACCCATTCAAATCAGACGTAGAAGGTTTACAAACCAGACTGAGCAACCTGCCATAAGACTTCCTGAACCTATCCTTTACAGAATCACCTGCTAGAGCTATCAAACCAGTCAACTTCGACACATCAGGGGGTCGGGAACTTGTACGCAACAGTCTTCCTGAGAGAGGCCATAATAACACAGTAGGAAGCGAGAAATCTTGGATCGGGGAAACGGTACCTGCAACACAGACACACGTTAATGGAATGCAAATGAACATGCAAACTAATGCAAAATGCAGGCATGCAATAATATATCCGGATAGCTGCTGTGGAGATTCTGTATCAACAATCACTGATGAGAAGAAAACCCCGGCGTAAGACCACTAATCTGATCTGCTAAGAACGACCATCTGATAGGACCATATACATAAGATCAAAATTCTGCTCTGTCGAGAACAAATGGCTGATGATAAGGACCTCGGATGTATGATCAAGAAATATCTGCTGGTGAAGTCTTCAGACCCCAAACCAAAAATCTGCCCTATCAAGAACAAACATACAGCTACTGATGAGATCTTCAGACCCCACTCAAAATCTGCTCTATCAAGAACAAACAACATCTGCTGACGAGATCTTCAGACCCCACTCAAAATCTGCTCTATCAAGAACAAACAACATCTGCTGATGAGATCTTCAGACCCCACTCAAAATCTTCTCTATCAAGAACAAACAACATCTGCTGATGAGATCTTCAGACCCCACTCAAAATCTGCTCTATCAAGAACAAACCACTGATGACAATACTCTGATCAAAACCTGCTCTATCAAGAACAGACATACACCTGACAATAAGATCCTCTGATCAACACCCGCTCTATCAAGAACAGACGAATCTGCAACTGAGAACCCTGGTACAAACATAACTGATTCACTGTCGAGAAAACCAGGTGGTCTGAAGGTCAAAGTTTCCTGCAATAAACCCATCCCGCTCACAGGTATGGACCTAAACTGACTCAAGGTACGGCATCCTATGCGTTCATCAGCGTCACAGACTTTCAAAACTGACGATACGATTCCCAGAAGGAGTGGCATCATCAAGTCTTGAAGAGGCCTCACTTAGCTGAATCACAAATGATCGGTCCCCAGAGTCGACAATCCACCAAACCAGCAACCGTCTCAACCCAAAGGGTTGAAAGTGAAGCCAACCGGATGAACCTCGTCTGAGCGTGGATTTCATGAGACACTAGTGCCTGCAAAGCAAGCACGCGCCCAATAATTTCCACTCTAAGTCTATGGTGCACTCAAGCCTGGGTCTGGCTTCTCACTCATCAGAACTCTCATCCCACAACAGCACAAATAATCATATTATACTGAAAATAACATGCGGGAAATAAAGTGCGAGAAGTAAAAATGCGATAAATAAACGCAACCCAACAAGTAAACACACAAACGGTAGGATTGAATCTCGCAGGGACGTTGGATCCCAAATGCATAGGGAAGATTTGTTCCCCAGCAGAGTCGCCAGCTGTCGCTTGCGCGAAAATAAGGTGCCGGCATGACAGAAGAGTCGCCACCTTTCGTTATTTATCCCTCAGAGCGGGAAAGGAAACGATCGGAAAAACCTGACGAATAAGGGTAAGACAAGGTCGTCGCAACCATTGTCTGGGTTCGGGAGTCGGTTACGCAAGGGGAAGGTATTAGCACCCCTCACGTCCGTCGTACTCGACGGGATCCTCGCTTGTTTGTTTACTTGGACGGGTTGGTTTTATTCTATCTACCTAACAAGGCTGGCTGAAAAAGAAAAGAAAAATGACTCGGCAAAGCGTCGCACTTTATGCCTACGTATTCTCATCAGAGAATGAGAAATCAGAGTCAACGTAGTTCCGCCTACGAAGGATTATGGGGGAAGGTAGCTCGCCAAGACATCGCCATCTTGTGCCTACGTACTCTCAACAGGTATGAGAGATCAGAGCTCACGTAGTTCGGGAAACTACGGTTTATTTCCTGTCTTTACAAAAGAAGTGTTTTTTATTGCGTTTGCGATTTCAACCACACTAGAGACTATGACCTGAGAGTGAATGCGTTGCATGTCACCCAAAGGGTACCATACTAAACATCCAGACTGTGGAAAAGAAACTCTTCCACAATCCTTTCTCAGATAGCTTAAGGCTCGTAACGTACGAAAGAAATCATTCATGATTACTGTATCTTAAACTATTTTGAGATGAGAAGAGAACAGGCCCAACTAGGAGGGAGACTATCAAGTCCTACTGTTATCATGCCATGGATTCATCCTATGGTTGAAGTTTGAACAGGGAACTCCTAGAAGTTGTCATGCATAGGTTTCAACCTAAAAGTCTATCATCAAATCCTTATCAAAGGAAATGAGAGTCCTAAGGGATCATGTCAATGATACACCAAAACAGACAAAGCATCAGCTTAACAGTAAGATGCATGCAATGCAAGTGAGGGAGGAAATGTGTGTGGGGCTTCAGCCTCCACAAGCTCATCTCAACCTCAAGCCAGTCATGAAATAACAGTAATCATACTGAAAAATATACAACATGCTATCAAGCAATAAACAGTAAACTGCAATCATACAAATAAAATGAAAGGAAAGGCCATCAGGCAAACAAACCACATGGGCAAGGGAGCTGGGCTCTACCGAATACCCGCAAGCAAAGCCACGCAGTAACAATACAAACAGAGGGAGCAACTCAACCTCTAATGCAATCATGCTCCTAGATTCTACTTATTCTAGATGGACTTAATCTAATGCAATAGACAAATCAAACAAAACATACAATACAGAAAAGAAAAACAGAAGAAAGCTTCAGCTGGAATGGCAGTCTTCAGGGATTCATCCCCTTCACCAATCTTCAATGAAGTCTTCATCTTCAAGGACTCCTCCTCTTCAGAGCTTCAGCTTCTAACCCAAGTGTCAACTTGATCTTCACAAAGTCTTCAGGCTTCAACAATCTCCAAGGAATCAACCTCTCCAAAGCTTCAGCTTCTATCTTCCATGGCTTTTAGATCTTCAATCAAATCCTTTGTCATCTTCTTCTTCAAAGCAAACAACTTCAATGCAAATCTTCAATACTCTTCATTGCTTTCTTTATCTTCAACAACCCAAATGCTCCAACAAACAAGATTCAATCAACAAGATGAGGTGAGGATGTTAGAGTGCTCACTGACTTCCAAAGGACGCCATTAAGGACTTAACATCAAAAGGAAAGGCTCTCTCAAAGTTCTACCTCATAGGGCAAGGTCACTAATCCCTCCAAAGGAGAGAGGTGAATACCCTTAAGGGACTTTATATCATAGAGAAGGAAGGAGATGAACAAGACACTCCTTGTTTATTGAATGGAATTATTCTATCTAAAGCTCTACCTATGTACTTATGATCCTATAAACAGAACAAACAAAAGCTAAAACTAAGCTCCTCTTCAAGGTCTTCAAAGTCTTCAATGATGATCCACAAGGTCTTCAACTCAATCTTCAAGGCTCACACACTCAAAGGAGAAGAAAAGAAAGCAAAAGAATACAAACTATGCCCTTAAGCAACACACATACTACCCATACATTCAAAAATCAATTAAAAATACTAAAATACTATATAATATTCTAGTAAAATTCTAGGGGATTCTATACGTACTTACCCTTAATCCATATATCCCCATACTCTAATCTTGACCTAGAAACCCAAAACAAAATTGTTAAGTCTACTTATGTTGAATAAAACCCTAATTTTGTTATGCTCTAATCTCACCTAATTAAACTAATCAAATTTTAACCTAAAAATCATGAATTAAATCCTATGGGAAACTATGATTCAATATCTAACTATGATAAAAAGAATGGCTCAAAAATCCTAAGGGAAGGTCCTAAAAGAAATTCTACAAAATTGAGCATCAACTAAAATCAATTAAAAAGGTATTTACATGGAAAATATACTAAAAATATTAAAAGAAAATAAAATGCCAATTTTATTTATTGATATTTTTCTAGACAGAATTATGAACATGTGAAAAAAACAAGAATTAAAAAAAAAATCATTTTTCATTTTTATATGATTTTTATAAAATGCTAAAATATTAAAAATGAGAAAATAAAAGAAATGAATTACAAAGGGGGAGGGGGTGTCAAACATAACTGCGCCCAGTTGCTTTCCATGATGGGCCCAAGAAGGGGGGTGCGCCTAGCATGGCGCGCCTGGGCCCAATGGCTATCAGAAAATAAAAAGAAAAAATAAAAGAAAATTGGAAAAACAACGGTATGAATAGCAACAAATTTAAGTTTAAAATTGAATTGGGCCAATGGTGGGGGTGTGAGTATCAAAACTTGCTGAAGCCCAGAACTTCCAACTAATTCAAACGCAGAGTTTAGCTTTTTAAAATTCCCTCCGTTTCTGAAATTGAATTGGAGCCGTGCGATCAGATTAATGAGTCAAAGAACCAGAACGATCTAACGGTTGATGGCCATCGTCCCCAAATGCCATTAGGGTTTCATCCAAAACAGAATTCCTGCACGATTCTTCCCCAGCCTCGTTCTTCCTTGTTACTTGATGAAATCCAAAAATTCCAAAAGCAAAAATTTGCTACTGATTATCATGAACACGACCATACGCATAGTTTTCTTTGATCCATCGTGTATCCTCCAAACAGAAAGCTTCAAGACTAGGGTTCCAACCTAATTCACTGATATCAATCTTGATTGAACTCAAATCCAGTGATGTAATCTTGTTCTACACGTTACCCTAACTAATTTATGCTATATCATATCCATTAACACTCACTAACCAGCATTTTCTTGATCATCAAAGAACCTAACACCTGTTATTAATCTTCATGAAACTCTCTGAAACTCTATGGAATCGATCACCTAATCAAGTCTAACAATCCTACACCAAAGATCTAACCTAACTATGCATAATTAAGGAGATATGGGAGAATCCACCAACCTGTCAAGTATCAATGGTGGAGGTATGAACAGCTCGATTTGGTACTTGAACCTGCTTCAAAATACTCCTCTAATGGTGGATAGGGTTCTGTTTGCAAGAGTTGTGATGGATGAGACTTGCAATGATGAATTCGAGCTTGACTTGCACTTGAAGGAAACCTTGGATATCTCTTTCTCCTCTCACTCTTCACCAATGGATTCAGAAACTTTCACCAACCCCTTCTTCATGGTGATTCACTCTTTTTATAATCATCCATAGAATCATCTAGGAGCTTCTAGAATCATCTAGAAAGTGATGGAAATTCTCTTTTAAGGTCATGTGGTATATCTCATATCTCATGCATTAAGTCCCTTAATTTTGCTTTAAAATCTCCTTACAAGAGATATTGAGAAGGAATGTGTGGAAAAACAAGCATTGCCTTTGCTTTATGTGAAGTTTCTCATGGGTTCCTTAAGATGCAAGAATGAACTTTACAAAGTAACCCCAATTTTAAGACCTCAAATCAAAAATCTATTTGAACCATTGTTTTTAAAATGATGTTTGGATTCAAAATGACATATTGGATGACCCATTTTGGATTTGTGGATCTCCCAAACCAATTTCCAACTTGGATTCATTTACTTTATAAGTCATTTTTAGGTCATTTTTACCCAATCTTGTAAATCCTTTCTAAAAGCTTTTTCAACAACTCATGACCACTTTTCTAGGCTTAAAATCCCATTTTGAACAACTTTGATGTTTTGAGTTTTTTTCATTTGAGGCTTGGAAATGGGAGATATGGCCTTTGCTTAAAATGACCTATAACTGCCAAATGACCAAAATACCCCTGTCTTGTTCAAACCATAAGTTGAGTTCTAAAAATCCTATCAAGGACTTATAGTACTCTCTAGAAAGCTAAGAAGATGATATTCAACATTCATGTTGACTAAGAGATCATAGGAATCATCCTACTAGGGAAAAAATTGTCTGCAAGTTGGGTGACTTTCAAGGACCCAGATTCACACACCTCAGCTGACCTGTAATTTGTCAAAACCATAACTTGAGCTCTGCACATCCTATCAAGGACTTCTACCACTCAAATTAAATCTAAGAACAAGCTCTACAGCATTCATGTTGTGGGGAAAATGAGATATCAATCACATCTTGAGCTAAAACTGCCTGGAAGATAGGGATCACACTAGGGTTTTTTCACTACCAATCCTTGGAAACCCTAACTTGAAACTTCTCAAACTCCTCAGTCATGATGAGTTGGTCTAGGAATCATCTTTATAACATCTCCATACATCATTCCATTATCTCATGGCCCTTGGATTAGGTCTCAACCTTCTCCAAATCTTCAGTTGACCTAGGGTTGACCCAGTCAAAACCCTAATTCTACCATTCATGGTTGAATCTTCTGAATTCTTGCATAATGACCTCTCTGGGCTTCATGATGGCTTTCAAGACATCTCATAAACGTTCTCAAAGCTTCAAGTTCATTCTCAAAGTCTCAGAATCATCTGAGGAGCTCCCACAACTCTCAAGCTATGAAGCACACAACCTTGGTTTCAACTGATTCCTTTGAGGATCTCTTGAACTTTCTGATGAAGGTATCAACTTTCAAACACTTGATGGATAAATAAATGTTGGTCAAATTTTGGGGTGCAACATCCCTTTGCTCAGCTTTAGGCCTTGCCTTTTGCTTTGCATTCTTATAGGTTTTTCTTTATTTAAACCTTTCCTTTTTGGATAAATTAAAGTTCGGTTGTAAATGAATTAAGGTTCAAGTTAATCAATAGCTTGGTATCCAAATTTCACCGCAACAGATTCTGATGCACTGCTTCTGGAGATTTGCGCTGGAGAACTGTGCTGTAGAATTGCTTCTAGAAATTTGCTTTTAGGAATGTGCCTCTGGTTCTAGAGTAATTCTTCTGGTGAGTTGGCTCTGAGGTTACTTCTGGAGCTGTTGAGTTTGAAGTTGCTTCTGAAGCGCTGATTCTGGAAACTTGCTTCTGGGAGCGTGCTTCTGGAAACTTGCTTCTGATGAAGAACGACTCTAGAAAAGTTGGCACTGTCCCTCTTTGGCTTTGAATTAAACTCCCCTGCAAATAAATCCTTACCATCTTGGATTTAAATTTGCAACTTCGAAGAGCTTTATTTGACTTTAAAATGCCTGCACAGGTGGGTTAGGATAAACATGCACACAAAAGCACCAAGGATAAAGGAAGCAAGAATTAGGGTGTGACATATGCCCCTATTTAAGTTGCTTCTATCCAGAGATATGGAGATTGAAGTCTCCATCTCGAAGAGATAAGAGGGACTTAATTATAAACATTGCACGAATTTTTGGCCCTAAGAGGACACCGAGTGCATATGATATACAATGATATAAAATGCAAGACAAGACAGGAAGAAACACGAGACTCCACGGGGAACGGGAACAACCAAGCGATGGGGAATCTCCAGAAGTATAAGAGTGTAGCGCGTACGCCAAGACGAAATTTTCTTGATCGACGCATAATTCTTCTTTTGAGTAATCCACTTGAAAATAGAGTTGAGAATGTATAAACCTCCCCACGCCTCATGATATGAAATCCATGAACGGGTCTCAGTTTCTTGAAAATAAACCTCCCTACGCCTTATGATATGGAATCCATGAACGGGTCTCAGTTTCTGAAATAAACCTCCCCACGCCTCATGATATGGAATCCATGAACGACTCTCAGTTTCTGAAATAAAACTCCCCACACCTCATGATATGGAATCCATGAACGGGTCTCAGTTTCTTGAAAATAAACCTCCCCACGCCTCATGATATGGAATCCATGAACGGGTCTCAGTTTCTTGAAAATAAACCTCCCCACGTCTCATGATATGGAATCCATGAACGAGTCTTAGTTTCTTGAAAATAAACCTCCCCACGCCTCATGATATGGAATCCATGAACGAATCTCAGTGTCTTGAAAATAAACCTCCCCATGCCTCATGATATGGAATCCATGAACGGGTCTCAGTTTCTGAAATAAACCTCCCCACACCTCATGATATGGAATCTATGAACAGGTCTCAGTTTCTGAAATAAACCTCCCCACGCCTCATGATATGGAATCCATGAACAGGTCTCAGATTCTTGAAAATAAACCTCCCCACGCCTCATGATATGGAATCCATGAACGAGTCTCAGTTTCTTGAAAATAAACCTCCCCACGCCTCATGATATGGAATCCATGAACGGGTCTCAGTTTCTTAAAAATAAACCTCCCCACGCCTCATGATATGGAATCCATGAACGGGTCTCAGTTTCTTGAAAATAAACCTCCCCACGCCTCATGGTATGGAATCCATGAACGGGTCTCAGTTTCTGAAATAAACCTCCCCACGCCTCATGATATGGAATCCATGGACGGGTCTCAGTTTTTGAAATAAACCTCCCCACGCCTCATGATATGGAATCCATGAACGGGTCTCAGTTTCTTCCTGTAATGACGAAAACTCGCGTGAGCCTCTTCACAGGGGATTGAAAATTTTGTAGATTGTAGATATCATTGTAGATTGTGGAACTTCTTGGTTGTGACCCATAATGTACTGGAGATTTAGGCCGGTGGATTTGTAAAGTATGTCCTCTAAAATGAAGAGGGATCAAGGTGATAAACTTCCTCGACTTCTCTGGGGAGATATCACTCGATGGAAAAACTGGTATAATGAACTCACTGGGGAATACATTCCTGTGGAGCATCTTCTTTGTTGTAGTTGTGTGAATTCTCAAATAAAGAGAAATATCTGTGAAGTTTTCCATTTACCAAGTTGATAATCACTGGGGATGGACAAACTGTCTTGCGGGGACTGCCTTTTGTCATTCCTTAATAGAAAATCCGTTTGTAATAAGTTGCTCAAATAAAGAGCTGCTTGCGATTCAGATGTAAATGTTGCGAAACTTTGATAATGTCTTTGGAAGAACTGTTCTTCGACTTCATAAAGCTTCTTCCTAGGGAGAAAAAGCACAAAATAAATGCATTCCTAATCCATGTTCAAAAGTTGGAGATGTCCACCAATGCGATTTCCAAGGACCGAAGTTCGCTTCGGGAAGCAACCGAAGAGAAACTGTCAAGCAAGACTCGAACATTGAGGTATGAACTCAAGTGGGAATGTACTGAAATAACCATCTTCCATGAGGGTCAAACTTCATGGGGAAGTGGGAATATTGTGTTTTTTCTGCCTAGGGCTAACAACTCTACTTGAAAGGATGAGACAAGCCCGACTACCCGAGGATAAACACAACCAAAGTGATAGAACAAACAAACACAAAGAAAGGCGAGATGCACATGCCATGCTATCTATCTATATGCTATGCGTATGCTGACAAAACCGAAGAAAACAAAACAGACGAAAAGGAACTTAGGCTAGGTCTCCACAGGTCCCTCACTGCCTGAAAGAACGGTCTTCAACCTGAATAAAAATAAATATCCGCTGTCTTGGGAGAACTAGTTGTAGTTCATGGTATATCGTCCAAGGTCATCCCTTTGTCATTCATATATCAGGTAAGACACAAGGTATCGAAAAAAGTTTTAAAATTCATTATGGACTTTGCTATCAAAATATTTAACGCAAAAACTTTTATTAAAAGGAAGTCAACGGAAAAGTGTAACACCCATTTTGATTATTTAGTCTTTTTGGTGTTATTTTATTTTAGTGTGTCCTTATGTGGGGGTGTGTCTGAGCGCGTCGGTGGGTGTCCTTAATTTATAGGGATTATTTAATAAGCTATAGAGTTTAATATTAAGATAATATAATTAATAATGATGATAATTTAATAATAATAATAATAATAATTATTATTATTATTAGTATTAGTATTGTTATTACTATTTGTATTATTAGTAGATGGAATAAGTGAAATAAGGATTTAGAAATATAAGAAGGGTTTTGGGGTAAAGAGGAGAAAAGAACACGATAAATCAGTTTTAGAGAAAGATTGAGAAGGAAGAACAAGGAAGGAGAGAAGCAAGGCTAGGGCTACCCATTCTTCAGAGTTCTTCAACAATATGAGCAATTAATCGAGGTAAGGGGGGAGTAACTGATTGGGATTGGTATTTTACATGAATTGGGTAGAGGGGATTCCTTAACCCCATATGGATTTGATGAACAAGATGAGTATATTGTTATGTTTATGATTGTTGCTGCTATTGATGAATTTGGGCATGTATTGTTGTGATTTTGGTGAGTTTCTGTGTAATGTAGCAGAGTTGTGATTTTGGTGGGTTCTGTGTAACTTTTGTGGTTTTTGTAATGACCATGAGTTTTGATTATGGAGAGAAAGTTTGAGGAACAATTGATTAGAATAGTATATAATAGTGGTAGTAATAATAGGTAGAAGATAGATGAAGAATGATAAGCTTGGAATTAATCAAAGTGACATTTTGGACAGTGAGGGTTTGGAGTATCGCAGACGCTTGCTAGCAGGTTCACTAGGTGAGCAGGGTAGCGAGCATTCACTAGGTACTCGCTAGGCGAGCTAGGTAGCGAACACTTCTAGTAGCCACTGTCTGCCTTCGCTAGCATATTCGCTAAGCGAGCAGGTAGCGAATGTTCGCTAGAGCCTCGCTAAGCGAGCAGGGTGCTGAGCGTGACAGCATTGTTTGATTTTTGTGGTTTCCAACCAATGTTGATGTTTGGTAGGATCCCTTTGGTCATGATGGGTATAGGGAAGATGTTTGGTGGTGAAGAGTGTATACTGGGTGTTCGAATATGAATCCCCATGATAGTTGATTTAATTGATATGATTAGTTGGTGTATAATATAAATATGATGTATAGTGATGTGATCAGGCGGCTCATGTGCACTTAGTGTGCTTGAGTTATTTGTTGTGCATTTGGTGTCGTGCATATCATGATGTTATGGTGGGATGAAATCGTTGCTTAGGAGGAGTGTATGCGATTGATCCGTACTCCTTTGTGGAGAATGGTGGGGATAGATCATTGCCAAGGAGAGGTGTATGTGATCTATCTAGGGTTCAATTGAATGAACCAATGAGTCGGTACCGCATGCATGGTGTTGAGTTGCATACTTGCATTATTGTGTGTTGTGTTTGATGATTGGACAGTAGGTCGTGGTTGATGCATGTTGGGTGATATTTTATATGATTGCTACCTTTATTTCATGTATCTTATTACCGATAATTTTGATCATGTTTTCTCACCCCTTTGTTGTTGTTGTGCTCTGTGCTTCTTCGGAGGTACAAATAATCCAGGTACTTAGCTAGCTTAGATAGTGGTGTGCGAGTCGAGTCTTAGGATGCTCTGATACGTAGCACGGGACTTGGGTGTTTATTTGTTTTATGTTGAACTTGCTTTACTCCTGTGACGTATCATGTTTGGTGAACTTATTAATGAATAATTTTATGTAAATTGGGCGGATGGCCGAGAATATTGGATTAATGATTATTTCCGCTATTTATTGTGAAAACTGACTAATGAAGATTTATGTTGAATTATTTGATGTGATATCCCACTTGTGAGGGAAACTCTAATGTTAATTTGAAATAATTGTACTTTATTTAATTTTGGGAAAGTGGGGTGTTACAAAAAGCGTGACTCCAATATTACAGTGTTGGAAAATAATAAGGATTACATCAAGGGAATAATAACTTATTCTTCCTAAGTCGACGGGAACTTCCCGATTCCTAAGCAAAATACTTCTTGACGGCGTCCACGTTCACCGGGCAAGTGATTTCTTCTCTGTCCATAGTTGCTAACATCAAAGCATCTCCTGAGAGAACCTTCTTCACTATGTGCGACCCATCATAGTTTGGGGTCCATTTTCCTCTAACATCAGTGAGGAAAGATTGAATATTCTTGAGCACAAGGTCGCCTTCCTTGAATGTGTGGGGGCGAACCTTCTTGTCGAATGCCTTCTTAATCCTTTGTTGATACAACTGCCCATGGCACAATGCTGTCATTCTCTTCTCTTCAATTAAATTCAACTGATCATATCAGTTCTGGCACCAATCAGCTTCTGATAACTTCACCTCCATCAGAATCCTTATAGAGGGAATCTCAACTTCTATTGGGAGCACAACTTCCATACCGTAGACAAGTGAAAAAGGAGTTGCCCCGGTCGATGTGCGTACCGAAGTACGATATCCGTGTAGAGCAAACAGGAGCATCTCGTGCCAGTCTCTATAAGTGACAAACATCTTTTGAATTATCTTCTTGATATTCTTGTTGGCAGCTTCAACAGCCCCATTCATCTTCGGTCTGTAAGGAGAAGAATTATGATGCTCAATCTTGAACTCTTCACACAATTCCTTCATCATTCTGTTGTTCAAATTGGACCCGTTATCTATGATAATCTTGCTTGGCACACCATACCGGCAGATAAGCTGGTTCTTGATAAACTTAACAACCACATGCCGAGTCATATTAGCATAAGAAGCCGTTTCAACCCACTTAGTGAAATAATCAATTGCCACTAAGATGAACCAGTGTCCATTAGATGCTTTTGGTTCTATTATTCCAATCATATCGATTCCCCACATGGAGAAAGGCCAAGGGGATGATATAACATTCAACAAAGTTGGAGGCACATGTATCTTATCCGCGTAGATTTGACACTTGTGACACTTCCTGGCGAACTTGTAACAATCTGATTCCATCGTAATCTAATAGTAACCAGCTCTCAACAGTTTCTTAGCCATTGCATGCCCGTTGGTATGGGTACCAAAGGACCCTTCGTGAATTTCCGTCATTAACATATCAGCTTCTCGCTTGTCAATGCATCTTAGCAAGACCATGTCAAAGTTCCGCTTGTATAAAACATTATTACTCAGGAGAAAATTCCCAGCCAATCTTCTCAACGTTTTCTTATCCTTGTTGGAGGCTCCCAAAGGGTTATCTTGCATTCTGAGAAACACTTCAATATCGTGATACCAGGGTTTACCATCTTCAGTAACTTCAATGGAAAAAATGTAGGCGGGTCGGTCAAGACGTCTTACCTCAATCCGAGGACAATCATTCCAAAAATTTACCACAATCATGGAGGCCAAAGTTTCCAATGCATCTGCCATCCTATTCTCGTCTCGAGGAATATGGTGAAAGTCGACTCTGTCAAAGAAGGGTAACATCCTCCGTGCATAATCCCTGTATGGGACCAAATTATCCTGTCGAGTTACCCACTCTCCTGTGATTTGATAAATGACTACAGCAGAATCACCGAACACATCCAAATTCTTAATTCTTAAGTCCACTGCCTCCTCAAGGCCCATAATACATGCTTCATACTCGGCTTCATTGTTGTTACACTTGAACGTTAACCTAGAGTTAAACGGAATATGAGACCCATGAGGATTCATGATAATCGCGCCTATTCCTCTCCCATGAGCGTTGACAGCTCCATCAAAAATTAAACCCCACTGAGAGTCGGGCTCGGGTCCTTCATCTGTCAGAGGTTCTTCACAATCCTTCATTTTCAAATACATAAACTCTTCGTCCGGGAAATCATCATTCAAAGGTTGATGATCCAAAATAGGTTGATGCACCAAATGGTCAGCCAAAATACTTCCTCTAATGGCTTTCTGGGTACGGTACTCGATGTCATATTCGGATAACAGCATCTGCCATCTCGCAATCCTTCCAGTCAATGCGGGCTTCTCAAAGATGTACTTGATGGGGGCCATCTTCGAAACTAACCAGGTAGTATGACTCAACATGTATTGTCGCAGACGTTTAGTGGCCCATGCTAAAGCAAAACAAGTCTTCTCAAGCATAGTGTACCTTGTTTCATAGTCTGTAAACTTCTTGCTCAGGTAATAGGTGACATGATCTTGCATTCCTGTTTCGTCTCGCTGACCGAGCACACAACCCATCGAGTCTTCCAACACAGTCAAATACATGATCAAAGGTCGCCTTTCCACTGGCGGTATCAGAATAGGTGGTTCAAGAAAATACTCTTCGATACTATCAAAAGAGTTCTGACAATCTTCAGTCCAAACGTAACCTTGTTCTTTCCTCAAGAGCTTGAAAATTGGCTTACACGTTGCAGTCATATTAGATATAAATCGGGAGATGTAGTTCAAACGTCCCAAAAATCCTCTGACTTGTTTCTCGGTGGTAGGAGTTGGCATCTTTTGAATAGCCTTCACTTTATCAGGATCCACTTTAATACCCTTCTGGCTGACAATGAAACCCAGTAACTTCCCTGATCGTACTCCAAACGTACACTTGTTGGGATTCAGATGGAGCTTGTATTCTCTCAAACTACCAAACTGCTTTAACAAATTTCTAACATGATCATCCTCTATTTTCAACTTAGCTATCATATCGTCCACATAAACTTCGATCTCTTTGTGCATCATGCCATGGAATAAAGTAGTCATAGCTCTTTGATATGTTGCACCGACATTCTTCAATCCAAACGGCATAACTCTGTAACAAAACGTGCCCCAGGGTGTAATGAATGACGTCTTCTCTCTGTCCTCGGGAGCCATTCTGATCTGATTGTACCCTGAAAAACCATCCATAAAGGAGAAGATCTCATATCTTGCAGTGCTGGCAACCAAAACATCGATGTGAGGCAAAGGAAAGTCATCTTTCGGACTGACCCTATTCAGATCCCTGTAATCTACACACATATGAACCTTTCCATCCTTCTTCGGCATGGGCACAATGTTAGATAACCAAAGCGGATATTCATCCGTGACAAGAAAACATGCATCGATCTATTTCTGCATTTCTTCTTTAATCTTCAAAGCCATATCGGGCCGAGTCCTTTGAAGTTTCTGCTTAACTGGCGGGCAATCCGATTTCAATGTCATACAATGCTCAACTATGGTAGTGTCCAATCCAGACATGTCTTGGTATGACCACGCAAACACATTGACAAAATCTCTGAGTAACTCAATCAACTGTTTCTTTACATCGGGCTTAAGCAGAGCTCCAATTTTCACTTCTCTACGGATTTCTTCTGTTCCTAAGTTGATTACCTCTACTGGGTCCTAATGAGGTTGGATGACCTTCTCTTCATTCTCAAGCATACTGGAAAACTCTTCCGGAATATTCTCCTCTTCGTCTTTAGCCTCATATACAGGAAACTCGAAGTTCGGTGAGGGAAGTGGGTCATTATTCCCAAGATATGAAGTGTGTAGCAACCTGCGCATCTGATATTATCTCATTTAATTTTAATAGTGAAAAGTGTGTGTATGCATGATGCTACTTATTATTTTCTAACATAGTAATAATAAATAAAAAACACACAAATGGGAACAAAAAATGATTTATTGATGATAGCAAAAATCCAGAAAGAAATGCCCAACAAGATCACCTTTTCCTTGGGCAAAGCAAAGGGAAATTATTAAAAACAGATGTTTACTTTGATATATGAAAGATAGCAGGGATATCAACCACACTCCAGTTCTTAACCACAACCCCCGGGGTCACGAAATCCGGAACATCTTCATCGGGATCCTCTTCAGTGATGGCATAAACTCCAAAACTGTAATCAAAATCATCTGAGTCATAGCCTGGATCTTCCATTTATGGTTCATAATCTTCATAGGGGATGGAGAGGCTTGACGAACCATCTGATATGTAGCCTTTAGACTCATCTTCGGACACAGTATTGATATGAGGAGGATGGATGACACCTCCACTGCGGAATACTTCATTGATTGGTGGGAACTCTTGATTTCTGACAATCTGCTGAGCGAAACTACTGGAGAAATCGAGACCCTCCTTATTCTTGTTTTCTGGCAAAAAAACACCTTGCCTCAACCTGTCTGAGGACCACTGTTCACAACCTACTGTGCATCCTTGAATGACGACATAGGTACTCTGGATTTTTTAACACTGTTGCCTACAACAGACAAAGCCTGAAACTGCGTACCAACCTCTTCCTCAGCTTCAACATACGAGAACGATGACATATGACTCACCACTAGAGCCTGTTCTCCGCAAACGGTAACCGTTTTGCCTTCAAAAACATATTTCAACTTCTGATGTAGGGTGGAGGTAACTGCCCCAACTTCATGTATCAACGGCCTCCCTAATAAACAGCTATAGGCGGCGCGAATGTCCATGACATGAAACGTGATCATGAAAGTCTGCAAACCGATGGTCATTGAAAAATCTACCTCACCAATTACCGCTTTCCTAGATCCATCAAAAGCTTTGACGATAACATAGCTTGGCCTCATCAGAGGTCCCTGATAAGATAGCTTAGACAAAGTAGTTCTTGGCATCACATTCAAAGAAGATCCAGTATCAACCAGCATGCTGGATAAAGAATCATTCCCACAGTTCACAGAAATATATAGAGCCATGTTATGTTTCCTTCCTTCTTTCGGGAGATCATCCTCATTGAAACCCAGATTGTCACAGGAAGTAATATTACCAACGATATTATCAAACTGCTTCATTTTTACATCTTGTTCAACATATGCCTGCTCCAATATCTTCTGGAGCGCTTCCCTGTGAGCCTCAGAACTCATCAACAACTGTAACACAATAATCTTAGATGGGGTTTGCAGAAGCTGAACTGCAACCTTGTATTCACTTCTATTGATCACTTTTAGGAATTCGTCCTGCTTGGACAAATTTGATCCACCAGATTGTTCCACAGCTGGATCTTTTTGAACCTGGCTGTTCAAACGAGATCCCTTTACCTTTTGAAGGTACTAATGGGTAAACTCGACCGCTTCTTGTTACCCTGCTTACGTCCGCGATATTAACAACCGAAGGTAAAGTAGGAAAAGGCACCTCTTTTCCATCCTCCATCATCGTGGCGTTATATCTGTATGGTATCGCCTTACTAGAAGTGTAAGGAGTGGGTCCGGGCACATTAATCACCAACGGAGTGACAACCGACTTCCTACTATCATAAGTGATTTCAATACGCTCTACTTCATTGAAATGAGGCACTATGACGAACACCTCTTCAGTCTCTTCACTCAAACCATTTTGATCTTCATTTTTTGAAAAACCTTGAATCATGTTCACGGAGTGCGAACCATGAGGAGGTAATGGATTAACCTGCACATTGGGATTGGAATCCTTAAAGGATAATATTCCGCACTTAATGAGCCTTTGAACATCTTCTTTCATCCCAAAACAACTCTCAATATCGTGACCTGGTGCACCCTGATGGTAAGGACAAAACCTGTCAGCTCTATTTGAAAGAGAAGGGTTTGCGGGAACCTCAGGTGGAGCTTTAGTATGAATATGACCCTTTTTAATCAAAACTGGGAATAAATCGGCATACTTCATAGGAATTGGATCAAAGTTTATCTTTCTGTATACACGACCCTGATTGTTGAATGGTCGATTCTGCTGAGAATACTGCAGACTTTGTTGAGGTTGTGGCTGTTGAGCCCTGAGAGACTGAGATTGCTGATACGGTTGAGCAAACTACGGTTGATAAGATGGAGCATTCAATACTGGCGATACCGTTGTGATCTGATATGCTGGCGAATACCTCCTTCTGAGTCTTCCGTCTTGCACGACATTTACTCCATGCTCTTTCTTCTTCACAAAACTGCTCCCATACTTCTTAGAATTACTAGGAGCAACCTCTTCCTTGGCCAATCTTCCTTCATGGACCCCTCCTCCAAATGCATTCCCATGTTCACCATCTCAGTGAAGTCACTGGGTGCACTTTCTACCATTTTCTCATAAAAGAAAGGACCTAGAGTCTTTAGAAAAATCTTGGTCATTTCCTTTTCTTCCAACGGCGGTATAACTTGCGCGGCCAACTCGCGCCAATGCCGAGCATATTCCTTAAAGTTCTCCTTGTCTTTCTGCATCATAGCCCTCAACTGATCTCGATCAGGAGCCATGTCTACATTGTACTTATACTGCTTGACGAATGCTCCACCCAAATCATTAAAAGTTCGAATCTTCGCACTATCTAACCCCATATACCATTTGAGCGCAACACCAGTCAAACTATCTTAGAAATAGTGAATGAGCAATTGATCATTGTCAGTCTGAGCAGACATCTTTCTAGCATACATGATGAGATGACTCTGAGGAAAAGTATTTCCTTTGTACTTCTCAAAATCTGGGACCTTAAACTTTAGAGGAACCTTGACATTCAGAACCAAACACAATTCAGAAGCACTTTTCCCAAATAAATCTTTCCCACGAAGGGCCCTCAATTCCTTTTGGATCTCAGAAAACTGGTCTTGAAAACCATCCATTTTTTCCTCAAACCCCACAATTTCACTTGGTGACCCATGCAACACTGGCTCGTCTAGAAAATATGGAACAACATTCACATGCGGAGGTGCAGTGGTCATTACAGCAGTGATTGCAGGAATGGCTTGAACAGTGGTCGCGATAGGGACCTCGGGAACAAGCGGGCGATAACCAGCCGGAGTGAAATGAGGAGGCATCCCCCACGTGCAACCTGGTGGCATGCTATAGGTCAATTTAGCAACAGTAGGCACCACTAGGATCGGTGCTGGCACAACTTCGACTAGACCGTTCAACCTCTCCAAACTTTCCTTCAGAATTGCAACTTCATCACGGAGTACCCTGTTCTCTTGTTCTAGTTGATCCATCTTTTAGCGTCGAATGGCTCGAGTGTTGTATATATGATTCAGTTTGAGGTCTGTGGAGATAAAGCAGGAGTGAGACCCAGGAATGCAAACAATGTTATGCTAATGCAGAAATGCAAATGCAGAATGAAAAAGATTTCATGAATTCCTATGTTTATGGACAATGTAGTAAAAGAAAAATGTTTTATTAGTTTTGGAGCGGAATACAAATAAATGTCCTTTAAAGAGTCCCAAATAAAAGCTAAATAAAAGCTAATGAAAGCCCTAAGGAAGTTTCGAATTCTGCTGCTTGAGCTGCTCTTCCAACTGGGTCTTCTCGCGGGTGAGATTTTCCACAATCATCCTCCAAAGGGTACACTGAGGGTCGGAGGAAAATAAATCCTCTAGAACCTTACTCTTCTTGTAAGGGAGTAATTCTTCATCCTTCGATTGTAGCTGTTCCTGAAGTTCAGCATTCTGTTTCTGAAGTTCAGCATTCTCTACGACGACCACTTGATACTTGTTTTTCCACGCTTCAAACTCATGTTGTGACTTCCTCAAAGCGACTCCCAACTTCTCGATGTCAGACATAAAAACATAAGTGGGTTCTCTTCTTGGAGGTATGGGATCCTGGCGAGAATAGGGCATCTTCAACTTGATTGCTCTAGCTCTGACCCACTGAAGGTATGGTTCCAAAGACACACAATTAAGCTTCCATAGGCTTTTCTTCCCCTTCATATGCAAATATCCCCATGCATCCAAAATATTTCCTTGAAGTTTTTTATCTTCCTTGAATAAAATTCTCTCCACTTGAACACTCTTAGGCGGTTCCTTCAACGGATATACCAACTATCGACGAGCTAAGATAGGGTTGTAACTGATCCCTCCATTAAAACTGAGTAACAGTGTTGCACCCCAAAAATTTCCTAACCTTGCTTTACCTAGCTTGTGTTTCATTGCATTCATATTAGCATTATCATCTGCATTGCATTGACGTGTGTGCAGGAGATCAAGAGGTATGACTACCAGAAAATGGCTACACAAGGCTATGAAGCTAGCTAAGAACCTTACTCAAGTATTCAAGGGTTGACATCCTCATCAAAGAAGCCAAAGATCCTCAAAGAGAGTGGTTGGATATAAGTGTGTACATCTCCTAACTTGAGAGTTGTGGGAGGTCCTCATATGATTTTGAACCCATGGTAGAGGACTTGAGACCTTGAGAGAGCTCATGAGAGGTATTGAATAGCATTTTTAAGCCTAGACAGGTCATCATGTGAAAGCTATGAAGCTACAACCAAGATGGGTGCAACTAGGGTTTCATCTGGTCAACCCTGGGTCAACTGATGATTTGAAGAAGGTTGAGACCTAATTCCAAAGCCATGTGATCATGGATTGATGTATTAAGATTCCCAAGGGATAATTCCAAGGTCAAATCATCATGAATCAAGAGTGTGAGGAGTTCCTAGGCTAGGGTTGCTATGCTTGACAGTGTAAAATCCCCTGGTTTAGTGCCTAACTTCAAGACCACATAACTCAAGATGTGATTTTCATCTCACCTTGACCCAACATTGATGTTGTAAAGCATGATCATAGATTTAATTTGAGTACTATAAGTCCTTGATAGGGTTTATAGAACTCAAGTTATGAGTCAGACAAGTTACAGGTCATCAGAAGAATGTGAATTTGGAGCTTGAAAGTCAACCAACTTGCATGACACGTTTTCCCTAGAAGGATGATTCTCATGACCTTTTGGCCAACATGAATGTTGTTCCTTATCTTCTTAGCTTTCTTGAAAGTACTAGAAGTCCATGATTGGATTTGTAGAACTCAAGTTATGAGCTTTAAAAGATAAGGGTATTTTGGGAATTTGGAATTATAGGTCATTTGTGATTATGGGTCAATTTTATCAATTTAGACACCTCAAATGGACTATTGATCAACTTGAAAGTTGTTCAAAATGGTGTTATTTGTCCAACCATGACCCAAACATTCATTGATATGGATTAAATATGGAAGTGTATGAAGGAATTTTCATGGATGGATAATTAAAGGCATAAAAAGAGAAAATTCCAAAACAATTCATTTTTGTGCAAAACTTTACAAGTTTGTCCAGTTTTTGAAGGTAGAAGGCATTTAGAGCGCTTTGGAATTTTACATTTTTGAATTGGAATTGGTTTCATGGCATAATTCCAAGTTGCTTAAGGTTAAAGTAACATAACCAATGTATACCATAGGATTGAATTGAGGATTCAATCTGGTCCATTCATATTCATGAGGTATTATGCAAGCAATTTGAGAAAGAATGAAGCTTCTACAAGCCAAAAAACATGACTGTCATGAAAGAGTTTAGAATAAAAATCATAAAATTGGATTGAGTGAATTGGGCCACAATTGGGCCAAATAAGGATCCAAAACAGTTCTATATAAGTCTCTGGAGGATTTCAAAACAAGTTTGGTGATTGGAG
This sequence comes from Lathyrus sativus, assembly GCA_963859935.3. NCBI lineage: Eukaryota > Viridiplantae > Streptophyta > Magnoliopsida > Fabales > Fabaceae > Lathyrus > Lathyrus sativus. The sequence continues at coordinate 142,326,098 of OZ012740.1, read as the reverse complement.
AAGCTTGAATGAGGTAAGGAGCACTTGAAAAAGTTAGTTACAAAGTGAAAATAGTTTTCCATCTTGGAGGCCATTGCAGAGGGAATTGAAGCTCCAAGATTCTTCAGCAAGCATCACTGAACGTGTCTGAGCAAGTTTGATCAAGAATTGGAGGTTGTGGCACTCTCTGTGAAGGCTCAAACCAGGTTTTCATCTTTCCATTATTATGCTCTGATGAGATTGAATTAAGATAGAAATTGCATGTGGTTAGGTAGAGTATGAACCCTAGATGGATTTAGGCAAGGTTTAGAAGCATTTCGTGAGAGTTCTTGATCATGGATGAAAAGTTTAGAGGTTCGGTTAAGGCTTAATATTGATGGTTTTCGAAGATTGAACATAGATTCTTGATCAGTGATGAGTGTAGAATAGATTGATGGAGAGAATTTGGCAGTTGGTGATGATTTTCCAAAATGTGTATTTTCTGTTCATGTGCGTATCTGCGTGATCTTTGAGAGATTGAAAAAATGGAGAGTGTCATGAAGTTCCTTGTGAGAAGACGAGTAAATCTGGAGATTTTAGTGATGTTTGGTGCCTTCTGATGGCTTGGCCACCGTGAGCCCGCCGGAGAAGACGACCGGAGTCTTCTCCGGCCACCCTGGTTTTGCCCCCTTTCCCTCTTCAGTTCAAACGAAGAAGAAGACTTGTGCACCGTTGGATTATTCTGACTTGAGATACTTAGTATTAGGATCTGATGATTGTGATTCAATCTGGAGACATGCTGACTTTGACTGATGACTTGGCAAGCTTTTAAGCATTGGATTGTCATACTTTTGGCTTGGACGATCCAGATTAGGACGTAGGGTGAACCCTAGTCAACCAGCCACACATGATTAGTTAGTGAAGCACTGCGTTTCAATAAAGGGGGCTCTGAGTTACGTGGTACGCGTTGGTCCTTTAGATGAGTGGACCAGTCTTTGGATCTGATGGTCCTGGTTATTTCCCAGTTTTTTATTCATTTTTATTTCTTTTAATTGTTTTATGATTTTCTTTTATTGTTTTAATCATTTTTAATTCATTAAAAATATAAATAATTGTCAGAAAAATGTGAAAAAAATCATGTTTGTTCCTTGGATTATTTCTGATTTTTGTATGCCATTTATTTGGATTTTTAGTTAATTTTCCATTGTTGTGCTATTTTTCCATTTTTATTGCATGTTTAAAAATGTTCAAAATGACTAGTTTACTTTCTGATTTTAGTACTATTTCTTGGATTGGAATTTAGTGCTGAAATTTTGCATGCTTGTTATAGACTCCTTGATAGGTTTGTGTGATTTTTATGGAATTTTTTAGATGATTCTAAGTTGGAGTTTGAGATAGGTTTTTAGGACTTCCCCTTTTGGATTCCTATTAGTACACATTGAGATGTAGAAATTGTTTAGGACCCTTAGATCTAGGTTTTGACACTGAATTTTCTACTAGGATTCCCTAACACATGTAGGATCATCTAGGATTTTCCTTAGCATTTATAGAAGTGATCTTCTATTATTCCCCCATTTTGCAAGTTGATTATGGTTTAGGTGACCCTAACTAGAATAACTTCATAGATTAGTCTTTTAAGTGAACATTAGACAACTCTAAGCTTCAAATCCTTTCTTGATAGAATAGAACTTAGGTAGATACCTCATTAGAACATTTATTAGGCCTTGATAGAGCTTTTAAATCCCCCTAGTTTAGGTGATCCTTGTAGCCAGTCATTAGGGTTTCTTAGAAGTTGCTGTGATGCCTTCTTTCCCTTATGTGATTTCTTCCCTGGGCTTTGCCCTATCCTCTTTCTCCAAGTATTGATGCGGAGCCCTCTTGGGAGAGCCTAATCCTTCGCTTGGTTGGATTCTGTGCATTCCTCAGGAGGTTGAGCCTTGGATTGACATTCATTAGTATAGTACATTCCTTTGGATTGTACTATCTTTCTCTTTCAAGTCTTGATGAGGAGCCCTCTTGGGAGAGACTAATCCTTCCCTTGGTTGGATTTTGTGCATTCCTCAGGAGTTTGAGCCTTGGATTGACATTCATCAGTATAATACATTCCTTTCGTTTGTACTATCTTTATCTTTCAAGTCTTGATGAGGAGCCCTCTTGGGAGAGCCTAATCCTTCCCTTGGTTGGATTATGTGCATTCCTCAAGGGGTTGAGCCTTGGATTGACATTCCTGGCATGGTATATTCCCTTGGTTTATATACTGTCATCCCTCTTGGGAGAGCCTAATCCTTCCATTCATTGGATTCTGTGCATTCCTCAACAGGTTGAGCCTAAGATGGACACTCTGTGTTGATACACTTTAACCAGATAACTTAGATTGATATCTAGGACTAATACCCAGTATTTTCTGTCCTATTGACATAGGATCCCTCTTGGGAGAGCCTAATCCTTCCCTTGGTTGGATTTTGTGCATTCCTCAAGAGGTTGAGCCCATGATGGACTCTTGTGTTGACACATATCCAACCTGATGTAGCTTGGGATGACTTCCCTGTTGCTCATTTTGGTTTCATTTCTCTTCCTTGTTTGACATTGCTTGATGCATTAGAATATGTTCATATATAGAATATTTTAGATTAGGTGCATGACTGCATTAAGAGGTTGAGTGGGTCTCCCTCTGCTTGCTTGCATTAAGGGTTGAGGTGATCCTCCCCTTGCTTGTGTGTTGTTTTTCTTTTTATCTGATGTGTTTGCATTGAAAGGTTGAGCTGAGCTCCCTTTGCTTGTCTATTTTTTATAGTTTTCTTTGCTTGATTGCTTAGAGGTTGAGTGAGTCTCCCTCTGCTTGTGTTGCTGCATTCCATTTTCATCTTTACTGTTTGGCTTTGCTGTTTTATCTGCTTTAATGATTTTTGCAGTTGGTTTTCTATATCCCATTGACATGATCCCCTAGGAGTCTCGCTTCCTTTGATAAGTAAGTAATGATAGAGCTTTAGGTTGAAAATTTTGCATGATAACATCTAGGAGTTCCCTATTTCAAACTCAACCATAGGATGAATCCTTGGCATGACAACATTAGGGCTTGATAGTTTCCCTGTAGAGTTCGTTCTCTTCTTATCTCCAAAACAATAGTAATAAACGTAATAAAGGCAAGTTGGTACAAGCGCGTTACGAGCCTTAAGCCACTTGGGAAATGATAATTGAGCGGTCTCCTCTCAATCATCTAGAGTGTTTAGTATACGTCCTTTGGACGATATGCGACGCATTCGTTTGCAAGTCATAGTCTCTAGAGCTGTACGAACTACTAATGTCCATAAAAAACACTTCTTCCGTAAAAGACAGAAAACAAATCTCAAACCTCTTTTTGCCCCATGGAACCATAATCCGAGGAAAACTTTTCTGATGAAAAAGAGTGTCGTTAACTCTTAGTTCTACCACAAACGGTAACGCACGAGTCTCTGACGAGCGAGCTGCACACACCAAACTGTTGGAACTGTTTGTTAACCCTACTCGGAAAAACATATGAATCTGAACCCCCATAATCTATATTATCCAGAACTACGTAAGCTCTGATCTCTCACACCTGTTGAGAGTACGTAGACATAATACTGACGTATTGGCGAGCCACCTTCCCCCATCCCATTACCCGTAGTTAGCCGAACTACGTTGACTCTGATTTCTCGTTCTCTGACGAGAATACGTAGTCCCGAAGCGCGATGCTTTGCCGAGTCATTTTCTTTTCTTTTCAGACCAGCCTTGATAGGTAGATAGTTAAACCAACCCGTCAGATAAACACAACAAGCGTGGATCCCGTTGAGTACAACGGACGTGAGGGGTGCTAATACCTTCCCCTTGCGTAACCGACTCCCGAACCCAGACATGGTTGCGATGACCTTGTCTTATACCTTTTCGTCAGGTTTTTCCGATCGTTTCCTTTCCCTTACTGTGGGATAAATAACGATAGGTGGCAACTCTTCTATTTTTTTTGCACCTTATTTTCGCAGTAGCGACAGCTGGCGACTCTGCTGGGGAACTCAAGTTGTTGGGGAATTTTCCCATCCCCTATGTGAGTCAATCCTAGCGCTTGCATGCTTATCTGTTGGGTTGCATTTATTTATCGCACTTTACTTTCCGCACTTTACTTTCAGTATAATATGATTATTTACTGTGCTGTTGTGAGAGAGGGGCTCTGATGAGTGATAAGCCAGACCCAGGCTTGAGAGAAAATCTAGCATTAGAGTAGATTAGTGGTGGACGTGCTTGCTTTGCTTGCATCAGTTCCCATATAATCCACACTCAGACGAGGTTCTCTTTGATGACTTCCTGTCGCGGTGAAAATCAGATACCAAGCTATTAATGAGCTTGAATCTTTATTTTGCAACCGAACTTTGATTTGTCCAAAGGAAGGGATAAAGATCGAAATTCCCACAATGCAATGCAAATGCAAGGTTTAGAGAGTTATAGGTTCGGGGGTCGGTTAAACTTAGGGAAGGTACTAGTATCCTAAGTTTCTGTAGTACTCTACAGGAACCTCTTGTTTTATGTTTGTTTATTGCTATGGTTTATCTGCTTAATGGTTGAAAGACCTAGGGGGTTTATTTCTAAGTATACTCGATAAGATATCGCATCTTATGCCTACATATCCTTACGGGAGTGGAATCATAGTATCTGTAATTCCCCTAAAGGGTTTGAGGAGTACTTTGACTGTGGTCAAAGTTCCTACGGGTTGAGGGTAGTTGATTGATTGAGTTTAGGAGAAAAGACGAGTTATCATTCTAAGAGAGATTTAACCGCCACAAGTTGTAGGAAAATGGTCTTTGCATCGTCTTAAGAGAAGGGCTCAAGTACTCGGATATTGATCGACGATGTACGCCTCTATCTCTCTTAAGGAAAAGTTCCTACGGTATTGATTGTATTGATGTAGGGTGGAGACTCTATCTCGCTTAAGATGATTAACATCTATTTCTCTATTGTGTTTGAATAAGTTGTGTTGAGTTATATTGAGTTGATTGTTTGTTTCTATGTTGTAGAAGAAAAGGTCCTTCCTATGGGGTAGGATCTATCTTAAAGATAGACTTGAATAGGATCAAGGATCAAGGGGAGAATGATGCAAAATCATGTACACTACACACAATTGTTGAATCATGTGTAGGTTTTTCCTTTGGACAGAATGCGATGCGAGGAAGGATAAATATGATCAATTATAAATTGCGGAAGATAAATTGCAGAAAATAAACCATACACACGCATGAAAGCGCTAAGGTGTAGGTGAGTGAATGTGAATGTGCGTTGTGGAATCGGAGCGAAAACCGTAGGCGTGCGCGATTGATTTTGTTTTACGATATGAGTTGCTTTTAGGCGAGGTTGATTTTGAGTTGATTAAGGGTGTGATTGATTTGAAGAACGGGGTTGAATTGATTTTATGAGAAAATAAATATATTAGTTTAATAATTTTTAAGAAAAGAAGTTGTTTTTTAAATGATTAATTTAGCAAAGCTAATGTTATGAATTGATTATTTGCCTAGAGAGAAATGATTTTAAATAAATAGATTATTTATTAAATGAGTTGGTTTTGATTAAAAGGTTTTATTGCTATTATGGGGATTTTTAAAGATAAAGATTAGTAAATAGCTTAAAAGTTTATTACTATTTTTACGAATAAAATATTTAAATTATTGTAAAATAGGTTTTTATTAGAACAAATAATCTCTTAGTTATTAATAAAAACAGGTTATTTAGCAAAAGAGAAGTTTTTACTAAATAGAATATTTTTTAATTTAATAAATAGAATAAATACAAATTATTTTAAATTATATGAAAATAGGTCTTTTTGTTATTTAGAAGTATGAACAAATTATTCATACTTATTTAATAAAATAAATGTTAAGTTGATGAGATAAATAATAAGGTGACTAAAATAAAATTAAATTGGAATGTTAAATAACTAGTAGATTAGTGAAATAAATTAATTTAAAAGGGTGATTAATTAAAAGATTGATTGAAAAAAAGTTAATTAAATGGAGTTATTAGTTTATTTAGAAAAAACTGATTTTTAAAGGGTGATGATTAATTAAATTGGTTTTTAAAAACGATGATTAGGTTGATTAAAAAAGTTGATTAGAGGGTTAAATAAAAGGTTAAGGGTTTAATGGGGGGAGATTAGTGGATGGCTCCTGATCATGTAACGCGCAGGCCTGGAGGGTGTACGGTGGAGATGCGGTGTGGATTGTGTGATGGAATTCAATCAGTGATGTGTGGATGGTGAGTGAGGGTGTACCATATGTACGTGCGTGCACAGGCATACAAGATTACAATATAAAAATTAAAAAAGAAACAGAAACCCTAAGGCCCCAAATCGGAGAAACCCTCCATTTTCCTCTCTCGATCGCCGTTTTCCCTTTTCCTCTTTCTCGTCAATCTCCTGCGTCTCTCGATCTCACTTTCTCTTTGCCAATCGTTTCTCGCTGCCTCCTTATTTCTTCTTTGTGATGCGCTGAAATAAAACATGAAAAAAACAAATTAAAGCATTCAAACAGTCAGAAATAGGGAAAACGAATGATTACGGCGACGATTCACGGTGTGGGCTGGATGGTGATTAGATCGGTGACGATGCCAGTGTCTCGGCGATGAGCTTGGCGGTTGATGAATTGCAGCTCGCAATTGACATCGGGACTGGGAGAGATAAGTTTCTTTTCGATTGTTAGGGTTTCTTGATTTGGGACTTCTGAATATTGTATGTTTTTCGTTGTGAATCCCCCTTGAATCCCGATTTCCTCTTCTTTTTATAGGTTGTTCTGAGCCAAAAGAGATTAACTGCTAATGATTCCCTTTCCTTTTTAGTCTAAAATTGTAGGGAACATGTTGGGGACGACCTTGAATTTCTTTCCACCTCTTATAATACTTCAGAAAACGGAATTGATTGGGAGGAATAACTATGGTCGGATCCTGATTTGGAAGGTAGTACTGCCTGATTTGATCATGTCTATAAGGCGTTAAAACCCTTTCTTCTTTCATTTCAACGTATTGTGCTCATTTTGGAAAGAACGAGTTATTGTGAATTATTATGTCCAATTCTGTTTACTGATGTTGATTCTTATGTTTTATTTCCAGATTTGTGTTGAGCTAGTTTGGAAGGAAAAAGAATTGCTCGTCTGAAGCGCGTTTTGGATGCCGGTTGCCGCCAATTTGACTTTCAAACCATGTCCTTAGCCTTCAACATCAATAATTCATCTAGCGACAAGGTCTTTTCAAAGCACTTTCTAAAAGACTCGTGTGCTTGTATACTTTGAATTGCAACATCTCTAACTGCCTTCTCTTTATGTGCAGATTGATGAGGTCCTCCTCCCGAATCATTCCCGCCGGTACTCGGTGCTTTGCTGAAGTGAACTGGAAATCGTAGCAATCTGCATGGTGAATACAACTTAGGTTCTTCAATATTCAATTGTTTCTCCTCTTCTTTAATTAACCTCAATTCTCTTAACAGTGCGTTGTTCTAATGCTAGGAAGTGATACAGAACGGAACAGCAGTGTCACATATCGGAGGTAGAGCTCTTATGCCATCTTGTTTCACAACTCACTTCCATCTGAATGTAAAACTCATTTCCTGCACTCTTGGTACGCACCTGCAGCTCATTATTAGCCGAAAGAGAAGTGCACAGTGAACTGTGATATTCGCAAATGAACTCGACGAGAAAGCCGATGGGACTGGCAAGGTATGGAGACCTTCCTCTTTGTGCTTTATTTGAAGTTCTGTTGGCTGTGTTGAAAGGTAGTAAATGTGGATTCAGTGTGATTCTTTCTAACCAAAGTGTGTGTTTGTACCCTTGTCTCCAGGTTTCGTGTTGAGCTTAACCGGGAAATAACATTGCTTGTTATGGAGCGTGTTCAGATGTTTGGTACTGGCTTTGGTTGTTTGTGCAGGAATTCTTAGGGTGTAGCCGCTGAGCTTCAATGTCGTAACCTTTACCTCTGTTAGCTGCTGTTCACGAAATCCACCCTTGTACACTCTGGTCGTAAGTTCAGCCCATCTTTGACGACAGTTCCTCCTTCAAGGCATTGATTCAATAATTTCCGACAGTTGACACTTACGTTCCAAATCGTCTGATGTAGGTGGTTATTATGTTGAGTCGAATGTGGTACCACCATTTCCTGATACTTTCTGGTATGGTGGTTCTTGATACTATTATGTAAAATATAATGCTTGTCTCTAAACATTTGGAGGGTTAATGATAACAGTTGCGCATTCTTGTTTCAGCTTGCCGTTATGGAGCTAAGTCGTTGCTCCAAGCCGAAAAAATGATACAGAGTGACTGGACGAAGGCATCAAAAGACTGAGTTAAGTGTCAAGCAATGATGGGAGTTTGCGGAGCATTTGGCGCCGATTTTTAGAAAGAGCTCAGAAGTGGGTAAGTATCCTTGAAGCAATCTCAATTTAAATCTTCTTCGAATACCCTGTTTTTGACATAGCTCAAATCTTTGATGTAAGTAATCTCGAAGGTTGTATTTGTACATTATCCTGAATCTTATACTCTTGTGTTAATGACCGCCAGTTATGCCGATTTTGGTTTATGTTGACCGAAGATACACTCTAAGTTTGAATGATAATTCAATCCTTTATTGTGAATGCAGGTTACGAAGACATGTTTGAGCTGTGTCGGCGGGTGTTTCAAATAGGCAATCTGCTGGCTTAGCTTTGATGTGGAATACAGATTCTTTCTCTGCAGAGTTTACTTTTACAACATCTGGCATTTTAGGAGTTTGTGGATATTGGAGAGGGGTGAAATGCTATTGTCAGTTTCAGCATTGGGATTTGTACCATGTTTTAATAGAACAGTAACAGCAACTTGGTGAGCATGACCAGCAACCCAAACTAAAGGTGTTCCCACATCACTTTCTAAGTCGGGATCAATTCTTCTGAACAGCAAAATGCTCCAGCAACTGAATATCTCCTATCATCATCTTTCGAATCAATTTGAAGCTTCAAATCCTCTAACAGGTAGTTTCAAATCTCAGTCTGTCCTTCAAGAGCAGCCAAAATGAGGTACACCCCGCTTATTTGCATCTTTAATTGCTTCCACAGTTTTCGTTAAATCTTTCCCTTCATCTAACTGTTCCGTAAAATTTTAGGGGATCGAGATTTCGGTACGAGCCGCGTTGAGAAAGTGTTTACTGAGAGTGCGTCGGAAGCATCGGGAGCCATGGCAGAAGGAATTGTACATCTCCATTTAACCAAATATTCTCAAGATTTGATAAAGGAGATAGTAGAACTTCCTCTGTTCCAGAGGCTGCTCTTGGGTTCAGTGGATGGCCAAGTGCAGGTCCTGATACAATGTTTATTACATAATGATCTGCAAAAGTTGATTTTGCCACTGCGCCATATCGTAAATTAGAGTGATGCTAATCCAATACTGACTAAATTTTGGCTCTCATCTGTATATTCAGGAGATAGTTTGCGGCGTTTTGGAAATGTCAATTTTGATCTCCTCAAACTCGATTTCGTTCAACCTGCAGAATGTAAGAACTGCTCGAGATGGTTGGGACATATGATCTACATACATGATAACACGAAATCATATAGATATTTTCATGCATAATTCGACTAAAAGCTAACCATTTTCGATCCGATTTCGGGTTATTTCCGTGTATTTGTCTGATGTTTTTGCAGGTATTCAACGATCACGTCTAAGCAAGGCAACATGAAGAAAAGAAGCAATCCCAGATGAAATATGGACGAAAAAGGAGTGAAAACACAGTGAAAAGCGCAGCAATCAGTTTTTGCTGATGTGACGACCGTCACAGATGCATGACGACCGTCACACGGGTGACGACCGTCACACCCTGTGACGACCGTCATGCAGGCAAAAACGCCCCACTCAGATTACACGTCAAAAGAGCAGTTCCAATTCCCATTAAATGGTCCACTACTCCCTAAATTATCTGCCTCAAGGTCCATCATCCTCAGAGGTAACCGTTGGAATTCCACTTCTATAAAAAGGGAAGCAGGGGACTTCAAAAAGGGAGCTGCATTCATACCACGAAGTGCTGCCAAATTTAATTTCCAGAGCAAATTTACTTTCCAGTTTTTTATTTGTATCCATTTCTCCAGTTTTTATTTGTATTCTTTTCCTTTATTTCCCTGCCATTTCCTCATTCCCATTTCCGCTCTTCTGTAATTGTTACTGCACTGTACGATCAAATTGGAACTAAAGACAGAATCCTGCCAACATCTGTGGAGGGTCTGCCCAAAGGCCAATTGACATTTTTTTACAGGTTTTCATTTTGATCGACCTCTGTTTAATTATAATGCAATTTATTATTTATTATTATTATTTATGTTTTGTTTTTCCCAATTCCATGTCTAGCTAAACTTAGGCAATCGATATGTAGTAATAATTCGAATGGGATTTGATAACTCTTGTTTGAAAACTTTCTTTTCACAAAAATAACTTATGGTCTAAGTGTTTAAAATTGATTTACGAAATAAACTTCGTCGCGAAAGCGAGAACTTATTTTAAAGTAGTTTTTCCACGAAAGTGGGAAATTAATTAAGATACGAACCAACAAGCGAAAGCTGCGGTAAGGTCAGATAGTAAACACTAGGCATTTGTTTTAATAACAGCGAAAGCACTTTAAAACGAATTAGAACTTAGAGATTTCCAAAAAGTAATTTTAACCCCGAACGGAATACGAAAGTGTACGTTTGGCCCTTAGGATTATGATTAGCGTCAATAACCATTGTGAGACGAGAGTCTTCAAATCTCCATTTTCTGCTTAAATAAACTGTGAAAAACTATTTCATATACCAGTAACTTATCAAATCCCTGAAGAACATAATTACTACGTATCGATTCAATTAATTAAAATCTAAACAGTAATCTTAGTTGCCTCTTTTAGTGACAATCTTATTCCCTTAAAACATATTCTACCTAGCTAAACATAGTAACTCCCGAGAACACTAGTTTGATTACGAGTCCCTGTGGGATCGATATCTTTTATTACTACGCGATAGACTGTGCACTTGCAGTTAGTTGTATTAGACATAGAAAGTCGCGATCAAGTTTTTGGCGCCGTTGCCGGGGACCCGTTTAGTCAATAGTGTAACCTTCTGTTACGCCGTATAGACTAGGTAAACAATTTTCATTTTTCCTTTACTAGTGCTGTCGATTGTATGCCAAGTGATCGCCCACAAAGCGATATCTTGAAACCTTCAGTCGCAGAACTAGAGCGCTTATTACATCTAAGAAGCCGAATCATTGAGTACCAACTCAAACATAACATTCCCGATCCTCTCACTCCCATTCCCAAATCTGAAGAAGAACCAACGATGGCTGAAGGACCTCCGAACAAACCGCTGAAGGCATACGCTACACCATCTCAGATGGAGCCTAGAAGTAGCATTGCTGCCCCAGCTATTACCCGAAATGATTTTGAGCTGAAACCATCATTGCTGTCGGCTGTACAACAAAACCAATTCTCAAGAAACGCAACTGAGGATCCGAACGAACATCTAACGAAGTTTGTACAATACGCAGACACAGTGAAAGCAAATGGAGTAACTCCAGACGCGATAAGACTTCCTCTTTTCCCATTCTCTCTTAGAGACAGAGCGTGGACATGGTTACAATCGTTACCATCCAACTCCGTTACAACGTGGGAGCAATTGAAGAACGTCTTCTTAGCGAGATATTTTCCACCAAGCAAAACTGCTATGCTTAGAGCTCAAATCAACGGATTTCAACAGAAAGATACTGAATCTCTCTACGAAGCATGGGAACGATTCAAAAATATGATGAGAACATGTCCTCACCACGGTCTAGAAGACTGGGTGACAATCCATACTTTCTATAATGGGCTTCTATACAATACTAGATTGACAATAGACGCTGCCGCAGGCGGTGCACTTATGGATAAGCCATACGATGAAGCCTATCAATTAATAGAAAACATGTCACAAAACCATTGCCAATGGGGAGGTGAACGCGCTCCAAATGAGAAAACCTCAGCGAAAGGTGGGATGTACGAAATCAGCAGCCTTGAAAAGTTCAATGCTAAAGTAGATGCTCTAGCACAAAAGATCGATAGTCTGACCGTTAACCCCACTGCAACAGTCGCTGCAGTAACTCCAAATTGCGAGTTATGCGGAAGCACCATTCATAATGCACCCGAATGCCCATTGCTAGCCGGAATCCCGCCAGACCAGGTAAATTATGCTCAAGGAAATCCCTACGCAAATACCTACAACCCAGGTTGGCGAAATCATCCAAACTTTTCTTACAAAAGCGAAAATGCATTGCAAATGCCTACTGCTCCGCAAGGATATCAAAAACCAGCTGCTCAGAATGCACCTAGGAAATCAAACCTCGAATTGATGATGGAAAAGTTCATAGCTACTCAAGCTCAGACGAACAAAGAGTTCCTGAATCAAAACATACACACTAGCGAGCAAATTAAACAGTTGATAGGAAAAGTAGACGCTTTAGCCACCCACAACAAAATGTTAGAAACTCAGATATCACAAGTGGCTCAACAGCAAGCATCTGCTGCCGCACCTGCTGGCACATTTCCTGGACAACCCGAACAGAATCCCAAAGGCCAAGCAAATGCTGTGATACTAAGAAGTGGAAAAGAATTGGACGAACCGATCGATCCGAGGACCGAAAACTCAGCCATGCAACAAAAACCAACTGAACAAGCAGAAAAGGAATCTGAGTTAGAGAAGAAGGAGGACAACGAGAAGGAGGATACCGCAAGTGAAAAAACTCAAGCACCTCCAGCGCCATATAAACCACCTATTCCTTATCCGCAAAGACTAATAAACTCTAAAACTTCAGGACAGTTTAAGAAATTTGTAGAGCTCCTTAAACAGTTGAATATTACTATTCCTTTTACAGAAGAAATAACTTAAATGTCGTCATACGCCAAATTTCTCAAAGAGATCCTGTCAAATAAGAGAAAGATCGAGGATAACGAAACAGTTACACTTACGGTAGAGTGTAGCGCTATTATTCAGAACCGCATGCCTCCTAAATTAAAAGACCCAGGTAGTTTCTCCATACCCTGCGTCATAGGAAAGTTCGTAATAGACAAAGCTCTATGCGATTTAGGAGCCAGTATCAGTGTTATGCCCTTATCTATATGCAAAAAGATGAATATGGGAGACCTCAGGCCGACCAAAATGTCCGTACAATTAGTTGACAGATCAGTGAAATACCCCGTCGGAATACTGGAAAACGTCCCAGTACGCATAGGACAATTCTACATCCCAACCGATTTCATAATCATGGACATCAAGGAGGACACTGTAATCCCAATTATCCTAGGAAGACCATTCCTAGCTACAGCCGGAGCGATTATAGACGTGAAGAAAGGAAGGCTAACATTCGAAGTAGGAGAAGAAAAGATAGAGTTCATTCTCACCAAGTTCTTACAAGCACCAGCAATAGACGATACCTGCTATTTAGTAGACGAAATTGACGAATGCATAAGAGAACTTGAAAATGAAGAGACCACGTATTCAGAAATAATAAAGATTTAAATACCCGACATTTCTGAAGACGATAATTGGCGTAAACCGTATAAAGACGACAGCCTAAGCGAAATCTTAGCACTGACACCAAATCATATGCCAGGTCCGAAGAACCCATCTTTAGAACTTAAAACACTACCCAAAAACCTCAGATATGAATTTCTAGACGATGAACTAAAAAGACCAGTGATAGTCAACGCCGACTTAGGACAACCAGAAACCGAAAAACTATTAGAAGTCCTAAAGAAGTACCCCACCGCATTAGGCTATAACATAAGCGATCTCAAAGGCATAAGCCCTTCGATCTGTATGCATCGAATTACAATAGAGGAAGACTCTAAAACCTCTCGAGAGCATCAGAGAAGACTAAACCCCATCCTGAGCACTGTAGTCCGAGATGAAGTAAAGAAATTACTAGATGCAGGACTCATCTATCCGATCTCCGACAGTGAATGGGTTAGCCCAGTTCATGTCGTACCAAAGAAAGGAGGAGTCACAGTAGTTAAAAACGAAAAAGGCGAATCGATAACAAAAAGAGTCGTGACTGGAAGTAGAATGTGTATTGATTATAGGAAGCTTAACAAGGCTACGCGCAAAGATCACTTCCCGCTACCCTTCATAGACCAAATGTTGGAAAGATTAGCCAAACATTCATATTTCTGCTATCTAGATGGCTACTCAGGATTCTTCCAAATTCCCATCCATGCTGATGACCAAGAAAAGACTACATTCACCTGTCCTTACGGTACTTTTGCTTACCACCGAATGCCGTTCGGACTCTGTAACGCTCCAGCAACCTTCAAAAGATGCATGATGGCAATCTTTGCAGATTTCATAGACGACATTATGGAAGTGTTTATGGACGATTTCTCGGTATGTGGACAAAGCTTCGAAGGATGCTTACAAAACTTAGAAATGGTACTAGAACGCTGCGTAAAAGTAAACCTCGTCCTAAATTGGGAGAAATGCCATTTTATGGTCCGACAAGGAATAGTTTTAGGACATGTCATATCAGATAGAGGGATTGAGGTGGACAAAGCTAAAATAGAGATTATAAAAGATCTCCAACCTCCAAAATCCGTACGAGAAATACGGAGTTTTCTAGGACATGCCGGTTTCTACAGAAGATTTATAAAAGATTTCTCGAAAATCACAAAACCTTTGACCGGTCTGTTAATGAAAGATGTTGAGTTCGTCTTCGACGATGACTGTTTAAAAGCATTTGAAACATTGAAATCAGCCCTTATCACCGCACCAATCATGCAACCACCAGATTGGAGACTACCGTTTGAAATCATGTGCGACGCGAGTAATTACGCTGTAGGAGCAGTTCTAGGACAAAGGAAGGACAAGAAACTCCATGCTATCTACTACGCCAGTAGAACCTTAGATCCTGCCCAAATGAACTACGCTACCACAGAAAAGGAACTTCTAGCAGTTATATTTGCGCTTGACAAATTCCGTTCTTACTTAGTAGGAGCAAAAATTATAATATACACAGACCACGCTGCCATAAGGTACCTAATAAGCAAAAAGGATGCCAAACCAAGACTATTGAGATGGATCCTGTTATTACAAGAGTTTGAATTAGAAATCAAAGATAAGAAAGGAACCGAGAACGTTGTTGCGGATCACTTATCCCGAATAGAAGGCATCAGACACGAACCAGTACCGATAAATGACGATTTCCCGTACGAACGTCTGATAGCCAAATTAGAGAGTGACACACCCAATGCAATCTCGGAAGATCCAGAATTCGAAAGAGCCGTAGAAGACGTCTATGCCCAAGTCACATTACCTTGGTATGCTGACATCGTTAATTACCTCGCTGCGGGCGTGCTTCCACCAGATCTTACTTATCAGCAAAAGAAGAAATTCTTCCACGATCTGAAACACTATTATTGGGACGAACCCCTACTCTTCAAGAGAGGGGCCGACAACATATATCGTCGCTGTGTCCTGGAGGAAGAAATAGAAAATATTATTTCCCAATGCCACTTAGCACCATGTGGTGGTCATGCTAGTACATCTAAGACGTGCGCTAAGATTCTCCAAGCCGGCCTATTCTGGCCTAATATTTGGAAAGACGTTCACATCGCTGTGAAAAAGTGCGATAGATGCCAACGAACTGGCAACATCTCACGACGCGACGAAATGCCTCATAAAGGAATCTTAGAGGTAGAAATCTTCGACGTCTGGGGAATAGATTTCATGGGACCTTTCCCTCCTTCTTTTGGTAATAATTACATACTCGTCGCTGTCGATTACGTGTCTAAATGGATAGAATCCATAGCTGCTCCAACAAATGACGCACGAGTAGTAATCAAACTCTTCAAGAACACAATCTTTCCTAGATTCGGTGTACCCAGACTCGTCATTAGTGACAGAGGATCTCACTTCATATCACGCATATTCGATAAACTTCTTTCTAGATATGGAGTCAGGCACCGAGTAGCTACACCTTATCATCCGCAAACTAGCGGACAAGTAGAGGTCTCAAACAGAGAAATAAAACAGATCTTGGAAAAGACTGTCGCTACCTTCGAGAAAAGATTGGTCATCAAAGCTACAAGAAGCTTTATGGGCTTATAGGACCGCATTTAAGACACCAATAGGTACTACCCCCTATAAATTAGTTTACGGTAAATCCTGCCATCTCCCTGTAGAGTTAGAGCATAAGGCCTTCTGGGCCATTAAGACACTCAACTTCAACTACACCGAGGCAGGAGAAAAGCGAATCTTGAACTTACACGAGTTGGAAGAACTTCGATTAGACGCTTACGAAAATGCCCGTATCTACAAAGAGAGAACTAAAAAGTGGCATGACAAACGTTCAATCAGGAAACAATTCAGTATGGGAGACATCGTATTGCTCTTCAATTCACGATTAAAACTCTTCCCAAGAAAACTAAAATCTAGGTGGTCTGGACCCTATGAAGTGACTAAAGTACTTCAGAGTGGAGTTGTTGAAATTACCGATAAGACGAATGCCCCATTCATCGTAAACGGGCAACGTCTAAAACATTACAATAAGAACGACAACAGTCCTCAAATTAGCAATATAACATTGCTTGAGCTTCCAGCTCAAACACCATAATAGCTTCTCACCAAGCTATCGTCAGGCTTTAGACGTTAAAAACAGCGCTTATTGGGAGGCAACCCAAATTCCCCTCGTTATTGCATTTCATTTTTCTTTAAAATTCTACTTTGAAAAATCCAACAAAAATCCTAAAATTACTACTACTTTCTACTTTCGTTCATTTTCGTACTTTTATTCTTATTTTATTTTTTCTCTTTTGCCTTTTTGTTTCTACCACTTTTCATTTCTAAAAATCTTGACTTCAATTTCTTGTTTTAAACTTTTCAGGATTTTTAAAGCCTTCAAAACATTCCTTCTGTTTTCTCCGAATTACCTACGAATATGGACGAGTACGATTTCACAAAGGTTCACTTCAGAGGACTCGCTCAAAAGGCAAGATTTGCAGCACTGACCGAAAGAGAATTCTCCTTAACGCTGTATTATGATAAGGCTACTATGGATAAACTAGGGATCACGGATAGCATTCAATACCTGTTCAATCAATTGGGTTGGGAGAACACTGCTCTGAAAACACGTTTCGCTACCTACAAGGATCTTACCTACGAATTCCTTAGTTCCTTCAGATATACACCCAACTATGGTTTTGGATCCAGCACAGAGTTGATTACCTTCCGATTGTTTGGAATGGACCAAACCCACAGCAGGATGTCACTAGCTAACCTCCTAGGATTCCCTAGCGGACCGCATGTGTTCATCAGTGCAGAAGATGACGATATTGATTTGCAACTCGATCACTTCTGGGGTAGAATCACAGGCGACTATCACCCTGAACCAGACAGAATGTACAATGATGACATTCATAACCCAGCCTTCAGATACTTCCATAAGATACTAGCTCACACCTTGTTTGGAAAAGAAGAAAATATTACCACAGTGTCTAAGGAAGAGTTATTCATCATGTTCTGTGCTTCTCAGGGACGGATAATAAATGCAGTGCCTTTCATGATGAGATCCTTCAAACGCCTCACGCTGGAACCTCAGACACCTATTTTTATAGGAGGACTAGTAACAATGATTGCCCAAGAGCTTGGCCTTAGATTCCATCTAAATGCCAGCACTCGTTTTGGTACCATCAGACCCATGAACATACAATTCTGCTTTAACAGGCGCATCTTAGGAACTATGGGACCTAGACCGTATGAGTACCTTATTAACGAAAAACCAGTACAACTATTCACACTGCTTGATCATCTGATGACAAGCATCCACAACAAGGATAACTGGCTCTACGAATTGGATGAGCCTATGGGACCTCCTTCACCACAGTCAACACCGCAGGACTATATGTATGACAGTGACCACATCTCTGAGGCACACGACTACATGTACTATGAGGACGCCGCCTCTGAAACTGAAGTAGACCCTATGACTCCTCCACACTACAATACTTATCCTGAGCCTATCCCTGAGGAAACCACCGACAAAATGGATTCCGTGTTACTCAGATTGGACGACGTTGATAAAGCTCTGACTAATGTAAAAGCTGATATCGCAGGCATGCACAGTGACCTGGTAGGCTTCATGGATCTAGTCTGCGACCAACTCGACTACTATTCACAGAAATTCGATGAATTGAAGGCACGAAAAGATTAGTTATTAGCTCATAGCAGTAGTTTCAGTTTAGTCTAGTCCAGTTTAGTTTCATTTCATCATAGGAATTTTTCGCTTTGTTCGTTTTCATTATGTACTACATACAATTGTTTCCATTTTATGTTATTTCAATTCTAGTTTTTATTCAATTATTCTGTTTTTGCATTATTTGTTGTTTGTTGGCTGTTATATTACGTCACCGTATCAATACTAAGCTTTAAAATCACCACGAGTACGCCCTCAGAGCAAAATTATGCGTTCTGCAGATTTTGCTGCTGTGACGACCGTCACAGCCCCATGACGAGCGTCACGCGGGTGACGACCGTCACACCTTTGTGACGACCGTCACGCAGCCCAGAACTGCTATCTGATAGAACAGGGTTCGTGTTGCCCTCCACTCCCCCCATTATCACTTTCAAACTTCCAAAATTCATACCCCACTACGATTTTCGTCCTCCCCACATTGAACTATAAACCTCACCTCCGAATTCAACCTCCAAACCACCGTTTTGTAATTTTTCCCTCTCCGCCGAAAAACCCTAAAACCTCCTAAACCTCTCCATCTTCAACAATGGCCGGAAACGCAGATGTCAGCAACATTTCCTTCCCTGAAGGCGAGTTAGGCGACAGACAACGAGCACAGTACATAGCATTTCATCAGAGGACACTCCAGCCAACTCACTACCCGCACCTTCCATCGCTTACGGAGCTCGGACTCCTTGAAGGTGTAACCTGGATGCTTCAACGAGCGGGCATCTGGAACCTCTGCTCCAACCCCCAGCTGACCTACGAACAACTCACCCTTGAGTTCTTGTGTTCGTTCACGTATGTCACCAGCAGCGGCGAACTCAACCAGCACACAGGTGCCGCTTATTTCCGAATGTTTGGAGTCAACTATCAGGTGAATCAGAATCAGATCGCCAGCATCCTACAGCTACCCCGCGGCGACAACGCTCATCGCTGCATCACTGACCAGTCCCAGCACGAAGCCTTCGCGCTGTGGTATCAGTTGACCGGCCTAAATGCCGATGGTTGGGACTCCCTACACGCCACTCACATCCATAACCCCGCCATCAGGTCCTTTCACAGGGCGTTGAGCAACACCATCTTCGCCAGAGACAGCAACCACAAAGTGAACTCCAAGGAGCTCTTCTTTCTGCATTGCGTCTTCAACAATGAACCCGTCAACGCTGCCCCGTTTCTGCTGGCCCACATTCAGGCCAACTGCAACCGTGGCTCGAAGCCATTCTACTTTGGCGGGATTGTCACGGCTATTGCACTTGGGCTGAACCTTGGCGACCGCCTCCAGCACCTCCCGTCCATCCCCTCGGTGTTCCTTGACACCGACCACTGCAGGGCCTCTCATCTCATCCGCTCCCGAGATGACGGGAAATACCATCCGGTTGTGCGTGGCAAGACCGTCAGAAGCATCATCCTTCCTTCCCGCACCCGCATCCATCCAGAGGACCGTACCAACTGGTTGTTCGACCTCACTGCCCCTCCTGCTGCCGCCGTTCCTACTCAGGATCCCACTCATGATTCCGATGATGAAATCCAAGCTGAGTTGGACAGGTCCGAGCAGCCAGAGGCATCGCAGCCTCCTCCTCCAGTAGGTACATCATCCCGCCACCGCCGTCACCATCCCGTGCCCGACTACACGGAAGAGGACCTTCGTCGCTCCCTAGACCAGCAGGCACAGATACTCACGATGCTGCAGCAGCAGAACCAGCGAGCTGACCAGTTCGAAGCTTGGCACCGGACTCAAATACAACAACTTCACACCGGCCAAGCTACGATCACTGAGAGTCTAGCGAATCTGACCCTGCAGGTCGAAGGACTCCGAGACACGGTCTACCACACCGGAGCCATGAGCTATGAGGACAGAGTAGCCCTTGCTAGAGCCAGAGGACGCCAGCGTGGACGTGACAGAGGCCGGGACTAGATTTTCATTTTTTTTCCTTCATTGTTTACTATATTTCAGTATTTTGTATTTTCATTTTCAGTTGTATCTCCCTCTCGCATGCTTCAAGAATCAGTGAGGACACTGATCGAGATAGTGTGGGAGCGGAGCCTTATTTCCACTGTATTCTGAACTTCCCTTATTTCCTGTATTTCCATTTCACTGCACTTTGAATTTTAGTAAGTTCTATTTTTACACTTTCTATTTCTAGCAAATAAAGCTCGTCTATATAATTTTCACGTTACGCAAACAATCCCCACATTATTCAACGTAAACAAAAACTTTCATTTGTTCCTCAAAAGCAAAAGCATTACGAGAATGCACCTGAGTTCAAACCGAGTTTTGAAACTCCGAGGAAACGACAGTTCTAACAAAACCAGTATCATCCAAACACCTTAGATCTCTAGTTTATGCGAGTCGGTTTCACCACCTACGTGTACCAAAGTCTCAAGTGTCTACGCAAACTCAACCCCAAGTAGTTTATACTAGCAGTAAGCACCATCCTAAAAACACTTCTAAGCGAGCGACCGATGCAAATAAGTGTATGATCTCCAAAAAGATGAAAAATCATGAAAAGAGAGCTAAAAAGCCCAAGAATATAAGATACGTTTCCTTCTAAGTTAGGTGCTCCTCACCCGAGCATTTAGCCCAACGACACGAAAAACTCATTGAAAAATCAATGACACCAAATTATGATCAATAAAGAAGATCAAAAACAAAAACGAGATCATAGTCACTAACAGGTCGACTTGCCATGAAAGTGTGCGGACAACGGGCTTAATGTGATTGCGCTAGAACAAACAGGGTGAACTTGCCACGAGAACCTTGACACCAAGATATGGTAGCATGACTGAGACCGATTTGAATAAAAAGGAGACCTTCGGAGACTCGTAGTCCAGTGTCGTCATGATACTCGTCTTGTTCCTACCAAGAATCCCGGTTTTTCCAAACTCTGCGAACGAAGAAGCAGCCTCGTGCTTGCCGACTTTTCCACGTTTTACTTGAGGACAAGCAAAGATTCAAGCTTAGGGGAGTTTGATAACACGAAATCATATAGATATTTTCATGCATAATTCGACTAAAAGCTAACCGTTTTCGATCCGATTTCGGGTTATTTCCGTGTATTTGTCTGATGTTTTTGCAGGTATTCAACGATCACGTCTAAACAAGGCAACATGAAGAAAAGAAGCAATCCCAGATGAAATATGGACGAAAAAGGAGTGAAAACACAGTGAAAAGCGCAGCAATCAGTTTTTGCTGATGTGACGACCGTCACAGATGCATGACGACCGTCACACCCTGTGACGACCGTCATGCAGGCAAAAACGCCCCACTCAGATTACACGTCAAAAGAGCAGTTCCAATTCCCATTAAATGGTCCACTACTCCCTAAATTATCTGCCTCAAGGTCCATCATCCTCAGAGGTAACCGTTGGAATTCCACTTCTATAAAAAGGGAAGCAGGGGACTTCAAAAAGGGAGCTGCATTCATACCACGAAGTGCTGCCAAATTTAATTTCCAGAGCAACTTTTCTTTCCAGTTTTTTATTTGTATCCATTTCTCCAGTTTTTATTTGTATTCTTTTCCTTTATTTCCCTGCCATTTCCTCATTCCCATTTCCGCTCTTCTGTAATTGTTACTGCACTGTACGATCAAATTGGAACTAAAGACAGAATCCTGCCAACATCTGTGGAGGGTCTGCCCAAAGGCCAATTGGCATTTTTTACAGGTTTTCATTTTGATCGACCTCTGTTTAATTATAATGCAATTTATTATTTATTATTATTATTTATGTTTTGTTTTTCCCAATTCCATGTCTAGCTAAACTTAGGCAATCGATATGTAGTAATAATTCGAATGGGATTTGATAACTCTTGTTTGAAAACTTTCTTTTCACAAAAATAACTTATGGTCTAAGTGTTTAAAATTGATTTACGAAATAAACTTCGTCGCAAAAGCGAGAACTTATTTTAAAGTAGTTTTGCCACGAAAGTGGGAAATTAATTAAGATACGAACCAACAAGCGAAAGCTGCGGTAAGGTCAGATAGTAAACACTAGGCATTTGTTTTAATAACAGCGAAAGCACTTTAAAACGAATTAGAACTTAGAGATTTCCAAAAAGTAATTTTAACCCCGAACGGAATACGAAAGTGTACGTTTGGCCCTTAGGATTATGATTAGCGCAATAACCATTGTGAGACGAGAGTCTTCAAATCTCCATTTTCTGCTTAAATAAACTGTGAAAAACTATTTCATATACCAGTAACTTATCAAATCCCTGAAGAACATAATTACTACGTATCGATTCAATTAATTAAAATCTAAACAGTAATCTTAGTTCCCTCTTTTAGTGACAATCTTATTCCCTTAAAACATATTCTACCTAGCTAAACATAGTAACTCCCGAGAACACTAGTTTGATTACGAGTCCCTGTGGGATCGATATCTTTTATTACTACGCGATAGACTGTGCACTTGCAGTTAGTTGTATTAGACATAGAAAGTCGCGATCAATACAGCTTCAGCCTCTTCTTCATCACAACTCTTTCAACTTTGAACTAAACGACTTTGCATCCGACTTGTTGTTATTTTTGGAGCTTTCATTTATTTCCATCACTTTCTGTCTCTTATCCAAACTTTGGTAGTGTCAAGTCAGACAGCGGCAGGAGTTATCCTCCTCTTTGTGTTGATGATAGATCCATTTTGTAGGGTTTACAACCATGATGTTTGATTTATGATATTCTTGTATCCTTGTAAAAAGAGGTTGATCACTGATTGTAAGCTTGTGTGGCGGTACTTAAATTGTTTCCTGAAAACATGTATCCCTTGTAATAAACACAATGGAAATGTATTTGTGAATTAATCTTTCACGCTTTCCTATCTATTCTTTGAATGGTAGAAGCTCAGACATGAATTGTGTTCATGATCTAACATAGGACTCAAATTGATGACATTGAGCCGCCCGTGAATTAAAAGGTGACAAAACTTTCGTACTTCTTGAAATTGAAAAGCTTGAATGATGCTTTGAGTTTGAAAATTGACCCTCGGGACCACCTTTAAATGATATGAATCTCGCAACCCAGATGATACCTTAAGATCTTGAATTTCTTAAAATAAAGAAAACTCTTGTAAAAAAAAGCATTGTAGATCCTTGATCAAACAGAAACGGTGTTGTAATTCGTGTGTCTTTCATCTTAATGTGGAGAACCTTATACTTTTATCTTAGGAAAAGACTGGAATACAACTGAAAATTGGGTACTTGAGTTGCAAGTTCTCGCATCCTCCTTCAATTTGATCCACATGAACTGCGCCAAATGAACTCAAATAGATATCAGCCAAACATGAGCCCGTGATCTCATCTCTCGTATGGACCCTGTCTTGACGAGCTTTTCCCGAGATGCCTCTAAATCAAAAGGAAACTGCACATGCTTATTAGTCACACATAAAAGTAAGAAGATAAAACCCACAAGGAGGTGAAATCTTAAGGTCAAAAATTAGGGTGCGACAGATGCCCCTATTTAAGTTCCTTCTATCCGGAGATGTGGAGATTGGGATCTTCGTCTCGACGAGATAGGAGGGACTTAAATATAAACATTGCACGAATTTTTTTTGGCCCTAAGAAGTCAACGAATGCAAATGATATGCACCGATATGAAAATGCTAGACAGGGCTCCTGTGGGGAAATGATGCCACAGGGGAGTAACTGGACACAACACCTGAAGAACAGACTCAACAACGCGAGACTACACAGGGAAAGATGACAATCAGCATTGTGGATTCTCCAAAATGAATATAAGCTAATAATACCACCAGGAGTACAGTAGCTTGGACAGTGAAACGAGATCTTGAAGGTGAAGGGTAGTCTATTACCAACGTGTCAGCCTAAACAAAGATATCCGGTTGAAACAAGAAACGCACATTACATACTATCAAACATATAATAGCCTAAGCAAAGGCAACATGAAGAGGAAAGATGACCTACTACCAATCTCGGCAGCCTAAGCAAAGGTATCTGACCACAAAAAGATGTGTTACCTACTATCAAACGTATGATAGCCTAAGAAAAGGTAATAACCCAAAAGGAGATATCACCTACTACCAAACATATGGCAGCCTAAGAAAAGGTATCTGGCCAAAAGAAATGGTATATTACCTACTATCAAATGTATGATAGCCTAAGCATAGGTAATAACCCAGAGAAGGAGAGATCACTTACTACCAAACTTATGGCGACCTAAGAAAAAGTGTCTGACCAAAAGAAATGAATATTACCTACTATCAAACATATGATAGCCTAAGAGAAGGTAATAAACTTAAAGAAGGAAAGATCACCTACTACCAAACATATGGCAGCCTAAGCCAAGGCGTCTGACCAAAAATCAAGATGTACTAGAGATTATAAAGCTTCAACGGGGATCTTCAAAAGATGTAAGCCAGTTGATATGTAAAATATGTCTTCTCAAATAAAGAGAGACTAATTGTAATAAACTTCATCGAACTTCTCGGAAGAGATGCCCTTTGATGGAGTTAAAGCTTGTGTGATAGACTCATTAGGGAATGCGTTCCTGAGGAGTATCTTTGTGGTAGCTGTAAAATATGTATCCTTGTAAGTTCTCAAATAAAGAGAAATATTTGTAATGTCTTCGATGCATTTCTCTGACAGGTTTCCAGAGGAATGTCTTTCGACGAATTGATAATCCTGATAAATCCACTGGGGATGGACAAATTGTCTTGAGGAGACTGCTATTTGTCGTTTTGAACAAGATCCTGATCAAAACGAGTTGCTCAAATAAAGAGAGTGCTTGCAGTCCAGATGTAAATTGTGGAAGAAATCTGATAATTCCGCTGGAGGAAATATCCATCTTCAATATTTATCTTCATAAAAAACCCTTCCTGTGGAGTTAAGTGCGAAATAAATGCACACTCTATCCAAATTCAAAAGTCAGAAATGTCCACAATGTAATTGCCACTGACCGAAGTTTAATTCAGGAAATAACTGAAGAGAAACTGTCAACCAAGACTCGACCATCAAGGTGTGAACTCAAATGGGATGTACTAAAATAACCGTCTTCCACGAGGATCGAACTTCATGGGGAACGTACAAACATTGTGCTTTTTCTGCCTAGGGCTGACAACTTTACTTGAAGGAGAAGACACACCCAGTCATTTGGCAATAAACACGGCCAAAGCGACGGAATAAACAAACACAAGGATGCAAAATGCATATGCCATGCTATCTATCTATATGCTATGTGTTGCACCCTAAAATTTGCTCAACCTATTTCACCTGGTTTATGTTTCAATTGCATTGTCATTTGCATAATAAGTCATGTACATAGTCTAATCAATTGCATTGTCATTAGCATAACAAGTCATCCAACAAGGGATCAAGTGCCATTCTTATCATAAAGAGGCCCATCAAGGGGGTTTTATTCAAATTCAAGACCATCCAAGTCATCAAGAAATGAGTTAAGCTTTGAAAAGTTTGAAGGTCAACCAGTGGATTTCTCCCCTAATTTGAGGTATATTGAGGATCATCAATGGGAGTATGAGCTATGACCGAGGGTATGGAAGGTGTACAAAGATCATGGAAGACCTAGAGGGTCATTTTGAAGATGAGACAAGTCATTGATACAAGTATAAGAGCCAGAGTTGAAGTACAGTCAACTAGGGTTTCATCTGGGTCAACCCTAGGTCAACCCTAGGTCAACCCTAGGTCAACTGAGTAATTGAAGAGCATCAAGGCTTAATTGAAGGATGTGGAATTCATGAATTGATATGTGGATACAAGTGTGGTGTTTTGCCAAGGAGAAATCAAAAGGAATCAAGAAGAAGAGGAGTTACTAAATTAGGGTTCAGTGTAAAAAACCCTAATTTAGGCCTATCTTCCAAAGCCAGATAAGTCAAAATGAAAGCTTCAAATGAATTCTTGGTAAACATGAAACTTGTAGAGCTTCTCAATATCTTTAATATGAGTACTAGAAGTCTTCAAGGAGATTTGTATAAATCAAGTTATGGTTCTTGCAAGTTATGGGTCATTAGAGGACACTGAAATTTATCTGTGAAAGTCACTTGACTTCCAAGCAACCTTTTCCAATCAAGGAGTTTTCAAATGGATTCTTGGCCAACATAAGAGTTGTATATATTGATCTTAGATTTAATTTGAGTACTAGAAGTCCTCAAGTTGATTTGTGGAACTCAAGTTATGGTCTTGGCAATCCAGGGGTATTTTGGGAAAGTTGAATTACAGGTCATTTTTCAACATAGGTCAAAATCTCCATCTTCCACTCCTCAAATGAAAAAATATTCAACATGAGATGTATTCAAAATGATGTTTTTAGACTAGATAAGAGGTCATGAGAACTTGGAATGGCTTGCTTCACAAAGTCACCAAAATGGCCTAAAATGAAGGTATTTTTTAAATGAACCAAAGTTGAAAATTAGGGTTTTTGATCTACAAATCCAAACCTAGCCATATGACATACCAATTTGATTGTAAAATGCATTTTGATAACTTTGACATTGCCACAATTTTGAATTGAGGGTTATTTTTAGGACTTGCTTTGAAAATTGGTTACTTGAATCATTAGTAACAATTGCAAAACCACACTTCCAAGCAAATGCAAGGCTCCTTTCCATCCATACACCTCCAAAATATGATATGGAGAGAATTTAAACTCAGAACAAGGTGAATTGCAAGCCAAAACATGAGATGATATGTGCATAGCATGAGATGAGATTTCCATGACATGAGATGGTGAATTTCTCATTGGATTAATCTAGAACTTTCTAGGGTCTTCAAATACATTCTATATAAGATTCAGAAGAGATTCAGAGCAAGGGTTGGTGAGAATTGAAGGAGAGAAGAGAGATTGAGATCAAAAAATTTCTGTTACAATTCAGAATCGGTTACAAGAATTTCATCCATTTCCATCCAAAATTTTGATTGCATTTACTTCCATTGATACTAGTGAGTGTTTCCAGATCAAGTTCCAAGCAAATTGGTGGAGAAATCGTGTTCTTGCAATCGAAAATCCTCACCTGTAACTCATAATAGGTTTCCATAATCCAAGCATCTTCAAGTGGTTCTTTTGCATACAGAAGTTAGATTACCATCCATTGAAGGAATCTGGAGCATATGAGAGCTTGATTTGAAGGTTTAATACTTCTGTTCATCAAGAATTCTCAGGTTGGTAAAATTCAAACCACAGCATGATTTAAGTGTTTTCTTTAGGAGTTAGGTGGTCAGATAGCTTGCAATTGGTCATAGGAAGCTTTTAGGTATTGATTGGTGAAGTTTAGAGACAATTAAGTAATGGACATGATTTCTGTTCTTGATGATAACTTGCTTAATCTTGAAGTAGAACCTTAGTATGATAGTGGAATGTAATCCTGGTGAAGTGGTGAAGAGGTTGAGCTTAATAATTTGGAGTTTGGTGATACTTGATTCATGAGTGAATTCTGAAGTTTGAATCGTGTTTGGAGCTAGGATTAGTTTCAAGGTGTTTTATTACCATAGTTAGATTCCTGGTGAAATTCTGAGTGGATTAGGGTTTTAAATTTTTGCATTTGATGAGGATTTGGTGGAACGCGATGGAGAGGGATGAAGATGATGATGCTCTGTTTCCATGGCTTTCCTCTCCCTCCAAAATTTGAATTGGAGAAGACAAGTTGGTAGCCATTAGATCCTCACGAAGACTTTGACCCAAAGCTTGATCGTGTGGCTGGAGTTTAGTTTCAAATTGTGAAGGAGGAGTCTGAGTATGAAACGAGGCGTTTCATTAAAAGAGAGCAATGGGCTTAAGTTGCAAATTGATTCCAACACCCCCTCTAGAGGCCCATCCAAGAAACACACGCGTTTTCATTACTTCCTGCACCGAGCTTTTATCATTTTCCTTTTATTAGTATTGTCATTTTCTGATTGCATATGGGCTTATTAGCGCTTGCTATACATACCCCCTTTTGGGCCCATCACTGATTCTAGACTTGTTTTAATTACTATTTGGCACACGCATTTTTCATTTTTCATCATATTTCTTTTATTTTACACATTATTTCAAGATCTTAGAAAATTCATAATAAATTCAAAAATAGGTCTTTTTATATGGGACTTTTTTCTCCATTCTCATAATTGTCTCAAGCAAATTATAGAAAAATAAAATTTGCATTTTAGTCATTTCTCTATTTCTGGTGAATTTTTACATTTAGTTGCTTTTATTGCATTTTATTTTGTATATCCATTTTGCTGAATTTTGTTTAGCCATTTTATTTTACATTTTGATGTAATTCCTTTTGTTTTAGTTATATTAGAGCATTAGGTCCCCCCTGGAATTATTTCACATTTTTGTGACTTAATTTTAATTAGTGTTGAATAAAGAACATTAGGTTGATTAGAATTAGGGTTAAAATTGACATAGGTGCATCATAACACATAGTTTTTTGGGTTTTTAGTTTGATCTAGGCCTTGGGGTTTATGTGGGGTGTAGGGTATATAGTTAGGGTCCCTTAGAAATTAATCTAGGATTTTATGATGAATATTTCCATTTTATTTGATTTTTGCAAGTTGATTGATATTGGTGTGTTTCCCTCTGGGGAAGTTGCTTTGTTTGTTGAGTTTTGGGCCTTTTCTTTGGGTGTTGGGGCTTGTGCTCGGCTTGAGGATTGTATAAATACCTTGAGGAGGATTGAAGACAAATAATGATGCTTGGATCTTATGTTGCTTGTGCTTGAAGATTGCCTTTGAAGACCTAGGAGATAGGAGATGTAGGAAGAGCTCTAGAAGTAGACTGACTTCTTCTGTCAAACATAGAGAGCTTCTTGGGCCTCTATTCCATCCTATGATACAAGGTCCCCTAAAATAGTTCCATCTCTCCTTAGGAGGGATGTAGAGCATGCTTTGATTGGGTAGAACCTTGAGGATATCTTTCACTTGCTGTGTTGAGATCTTAGTGATTTCCCTGGGTTGTCATTAAGCCTCTTAACATTTCAACTTTACCTATCACTTGATTCTCTCCTGTGAGTGTCTGCATTGAAGATGGGAGCCTATTGAAGATAAGAAGTTCATTGAGGACTAGAGAAGATGAAGCTTGTGCCTGTCAAAGCTGGATATCTGTTGAGGATTAGGGTTTTACTGCTGTTTGAAGCTGTCCACTTACTAGGGTTCAGTTCTTGCTAAAACTGAAGATTATGGAAGATAAGAGCTTATCTGAAGTTTGAATATCATTGGAAAGGGAAGATAGGACCTTGCTTGAAGTTGGTATTGTCAACTTTTTGCTGTTAATCAACTGTAGCTGCCAGAGCTGGTGCTGTCTGAACTGCTTGCTGTAGGAGCTGGTGTTGCTGTCTGAGCTAGAGTTGGATGTGGTTTTCCCTTTTCTGTATTGTTTGTGGGCTTGTTCAGATTACCCCTAGGTTTGAGGTGGAACTTGTCTCCTCTTGCCTATTGCTTTCTCCCTTGCCTCGCTTGTTTTGCTGCATCTCATGCATTTTACTGTTTACTGTATATCTGCTGTTTCTTTTCCGTTTATCCCCTAGGGTCTCTGATTTCCTCTGTGCAGGAGGGAATTATGACAGACATTAGGTTGCAATCCACGCATGTCAACATTAGGGTAGTTTTGATTCCCCTTTCAAACCCTAGGTTTTTAGACTTCTCTTCTATCTCAGAACAACTCAAAATACAGTAATAAGGATAATCGATGTCGTACGCTACGAGCCTTAAGCTATTTGAGAAAGGTTGCTGGAGGGTCACTCTTCAGTAACCTGATTGCTTAGTGTGTTACCCTTAGGGTGACATACGACGTAGTCACCCTCAAATCATAGTCTCTAGTGCGTCAGAGATTGCAAACATCATAAAAGACAGTTCTTGCGTAAAAGACTGAAAACAAACATCAACGTGTCATTTTTGTCCGCTTGGACTCTTAATCAGGAAAAACCCTTTCATAAGGAGATAAAAAACAGTCAGACAAGCTTGTGTCTGCCGTAGCCCGAAATACGTTTGCTCTGATCTTTCATGCTATATGAAAGTACGTAGGCATAGGATGCGATATCCTAGCGAGCAACCTTCCCCTCCTTTCCCGTAGGTAGGCGAACTACGTTGACTCTGATTTCTCGTTCCAGACGGGAATACGTAGGCATAAAATGCGATACTTTGCCGAGTCATTTTCTTTTCTTTTAACCCTAGACCTGTAGAGTAGATAGAATAACAATTCGTACTGGAAAACAAGCGTGGATCCCGTCGAGTACGACGGACGTAAGGGGTGCTAATACCTTCCCCTTGCGTAACCGACTCCCAAATCCAGGATTTGGTTGCGATGACCATTCCTTTCCCTCTTTGCGTTAGGTTTACTCTGAGCGTTTCCTTTCCCTTTTGTGGGATAAATAACGCACGGTGGCGACTCTTCTGTTCAGCCGGCGCCGAATTTCGCAGTAGCGACACTATGCGCATGCTAACAACAGAGATGAAAAACATTCTGGGCACTTAAACCATGGCCCAACTTGATCATCTTGTTAAAACCACACAAGAAAACTCTCATAGTGAGTCTCCTGAAAAATCTCAAGTGAATGTGGCTGAAGATGATTCTATTGGTGGTGAAAGAGATGATTATGATGATAATAGTATGTCTACTGAAGAGGAGAAAGATCTATCTGACAAAGAAAATAAAGAAGTGAGTATTGGTGTGAAGAATGATCAGTCTACTGACATTGTCATTGTAGATGGTCTAAATTCTGATGATGAGCCTATAGAAAAAGAATTGGCTCCTAATATTGCTCAAAGATTGAGGAACAGAAAAGGGAAGGCTATTGTGTCTACAAGAAAGCCTTTTAAGGCATCCAATTAAAGTACTAAGGTTGGACCTGACAAAGGGTGGAGTAAAGTTGTGGCCCTTGCTGCCAAGAAAATGTTATTGACAAGAAAGGAAGTTCCCTCAAGTGACTCTGAGTATGATATTAAACAAGATGTTCAAGACATCATGTCTTCTGCTAAGAAGAAAGGTGTTGGGAAAAAGATTCCTGCAAATGTGCCTAAAGTTCCCATTGACAACATTCCCTTTCACTCTGTGGAAAATGTTGAAAAATGGAATTGTGTTTATCAAAGAAGACTTGCTTTGGAAATAGAACTTGGGAAGGATGCTCTTGAATGCAAGAGGATGGTTTGATGAAAAGTGTTGTTGGCTTTGGTAAATGTTATGAGATGTTGGAGAAGAAATTCATTGTAAACATTTATGAGGAATGTGATAGTAAGATGAGCAAGGAGAACAAAAAGGTTTATGTCAGAGGTAATTGTGTGTAATTTTATCTTGAAATTATCAACAAGTTTATGGGTAGGAACAAGGAGGAGCAAGTTAAGGTGGAAGTGACTGATAATGGTGTTATTCTTAGTCAGCACCCTAGTATTTTGGACCGCTCTAATTAGGCATGGCAAATAAACTCGCCCCGCCCAGCCCCGCCCCCACCCCGCCCTAAAATTAATGAAGAAAATCCGATTTAATTAGGGTGGGTGCAAGGGCAGAGAAAACCCGGTTTTTGTTTAGGGTGCAGGTGTGGAGGTGGGAGATGCTAGTACCCGCCCCTGCATATTAAATTTAATTTATTTCCTTTATTTTTAATATTTTTATTACTCATTTACACTTCTTAATCTTACAATATCTTTTTAATTAGAATATCATTTATTTTTTTGACAATAAAAATTATCAAGCATTATGATTATTCTTAAAATAATTAATTATTTAGTTAAATTATTGATTTTTATTGTTATTGAAAAAAATATAATTTTTTTTAAAAATATATAATATATGTGGGTGGGGGCGGGTCGGGTGCGAGGAAACCCGTTCCTTAATGGGGGCGGGGATGGGGGACCAATTATTAGCCCCAACCGTGTTTGGGGGCAGGGAGGGTCTGTGTCAGGGAGGCAGGGTTGAGTTTGGGTCTGCTAAAACCTGCCCCCACCCTGCCTTATTGCCATGCCTAGCTTTGATGTTGCATGTAAGAAGGAATCTCCTATTTCTTTGCATTATAGGTTGTTTACAGGGACACATGTCCCAAACATTATTGTGATATCTCGTAAGGTGGTGATAAAGATGTGTAAACATATAGTAGTGTTGACATCTGTTGTGCCCTATTTTTTTATTATTGCTTATGTATCTACTACAGAGGTTGTTTTTGCTTCTGGTGAATGTATGGTTGTTTTGTCAAAATTATGGCTAAAAAATGGGAGTAGTTTGATAGATATTATTATATGCCTTATTTTCTCTTAAAAGGGAATACTACTTAAGGGGGAGTAATATTTATTTCTGGTCTACTATTTAGGGGGATCATGGTTTTCCTTATGGTTTTCCTTTCTATCTTGATGATGACATGATAATATAGTGTTAGTTTATGTGCTTGATGTATGGTTGCATGTGGGGTCATTCCTGATGTCTTGACATCCTGTCTATAAGATTTTATTCATCTCTGAAGTAGTTTTTTTTGTGAGAGTTTATTTCTCTCTGCTAGTGTGTTCTATGAGGATGGAATGTATTTGTGTTGTATATGCATCTGATGTGTTTTGGTGATATTCGTTATGCATTATGCATTGGTGTGCATTGTTTTTGAAGATGTCCTATAATAGTTGGCAGTAGTTTTACTTTCTTCCAAGATGAGTTTTGCAAATATTATTTTAGCCAAAATTTGCCAATGGGGGAGATTGTTAGGTTGTTTTATGATTGACTGTATTTTGTTAAAACAAGTATTCTAGTGAGATATTATACACAATGTCTTGACATGTTGGTGTAATATCAAACCATATCTTGTTTTGTACTTTTTGGAAGATTTGGTTTAATCATTGAAGATTCTTTGAATATTTGTTTCACGAATTCTTCAGTCCATGTAGCGCGTGGTTCTAGCAGATGCTAAAGTCAGTTACTACTTTTACGTATTTCCTAAGAATGGTTGTTATAAAACATTTAAGGAAACATTTTATTCTGTTTAGATTTTTATGGATTAGTTCTTCCCAAGCTCATACGTTTCTCGTGCTATAAAAAGAAAGGTTCTAAACATATGCAGATTAATAGTCGCATATGTGAAAGTATCTGTTAGCGTTTTGTTTGTTCATTATTGTTTTTCAGCCACTCTTGTATCACCTTGATACTAGAGCTGGAATGTTTTAGTTGATTTTTATTTGTGAATCACTCATAAGCTTTTAAGTAAGATGGGGTTCTGTTGCACCCCAAAATTTGACCAACATTTATTTACCAAGTTTGTGGTTCATTATGTTCATCATCTGCATCTCATTGATATGTGGGCAGTAGATCAGAAGGTAGGATTACCTAGCAAGAGTTATATGAGGCTATGAAGAAAGCCAAGAAGGTTATTCAAATGTTCAAAGATTGATATCTTTGTCAGAGAACTCAAGAGATCCTCAGAGAGATTGGTTGAAACCAAGGTTGTGTGTCTCATAACTTGAGAGTTGTGCGAGCTCCTCAGATGATTCTGAGACTATGAGGATGGGCTTGAAGCTTTGAGAAAGCTTGTGAGATGTCTTGAAAGCCATCATGAATCCTAGAGAGGTTATTGTACAAGAATCCAGAAGATTCAGCCATGAGTGGTGGAATTAGGGTTTGACTGGGTCAACCCTAGGTCAACTGATGATTTGGAGAGGGTTGAGACATAATCCAAGAGCCACGTGATCATGGTATGATGCATTGAGATGCTATAAGGATGATTCCTAGACCAACTCCTCATGATTGAGGAGTTTGAGAAGTTTTAAGCTAGGGTTTCTAAGGCTTGACAGTGTAAAATCCCCTAGTTTGATCCCTATCTTCAAGGCAGTTTAGCTCAAGATGTGATTGTCATCTCATCTTCCCCACAACATAAATGTTGTAGAGCTTGTTCTTAGATTTAATTTGAGTACTAGAAGTCCTTGATAGGATTTGTAGAACTCAAGTTATGACTTTGACAAATTATAGGTCATCTGAGGTATGTGAATCTGGGTCCTTGAAAGTCACCCAACTTGCATCCAACTTTTTCCCTAGTAGGATGATTTCTATGAACTCTTGGTAAACATGAATGTTGTAGATCATCTTCTTAGATTTATAGAGAGTACTAGAAGTCCTTAATAGGATTTTTAGAACTCAACTTATGGTTTTGACAAGTCAAGGGCATTTTGGTCATTTGGAGGTTATAGGTCATTTCAAGCATAAGGCCATATCTCCTATTTCCAAGCTTCAAATGGAAAAATCTTCAACATCAAACTTGCTTAGAATGATGTTTTAAGGCTAGTAGGGAGGTCATGAGATGTTGAAAAGGCTTGTATCAAAAAGTGATGAAAATGGCCTAAAATGGAGGCATAAGTTAATTAAGTTGAAATTGAAAATTGGAAATCCCAAGTTATAAATCCAAACCATGTCATATAATAGGTCATTTTGACTCCAAATGACATTCTAAGAACAATGGTTCAGCCACAATTTTGATTTGAGGCTTGGATCATAGGGCTGCTTTGGAATTGGCTTACTTGCATATTAAGGTACCAAACCAAAACTCAAAAGAACTCAATGTACAAGTTGGTTATGCATTGTAACTCATCATAAATCTCATGTGGGGATAAATTCAAGTCAGAATTAAGGGTTATGAGAAGCTTGGCATGAGATAGCATGTAAGGAGAATTGGATTCAAAATGTCATGACATGAAAAGTTCAATTTCTCATTGGATGATCCTAGAGGGTTCTAGATGATTCTAAACCGCTCTATATAACAAGTGTAACTTGCTCAGATGCAAGGTTGGTGTGAATTGGTGCAGAGAAGAGAGAGTGAGATCAAGAATCTTCCATTGCAAGTCAAGTTCAATTTCTTCATTCTTCTTCATTTCCATCCCTTTTTTCTTCACAAACACATTCCATAGATCCCTCTGAGTGTGTGCATACTGAATTGAAGTTCCATTGATGGAGGATTGAAGGTTTAGCCATTGGATTTGCAAGAAGCCACTCATCATCGAATCTTGAAGTGCAAGCATTCTCCCTCCAATTTTTTTGCAAACAGAAGAAGAATCATCATCCAAGGATCATTTCTGAAGAGTTTCAAGTGGTGAATTGAAGATCTACTACCTCTGTC
The DNA here is from genome assembly GCA_963859935.3 of Lathyrus sativus. Taxonomy (NCBI): domain Eukaryota; kingdom Viridiplantae; phylum Streptophyta; class Magnoliopsida; order Fabales; family Fabaceae; genus Lathyrus; species Lathyrus sativus. The sequence goes on along the minus strand of OZ012740.1, from coordinate 142,290,885 downwards.
AATCCAAGAAACCAGGTTTGCAAATTCTCTGCCACATCATTATTTAGGCATGATTAGGTTGAATTATTAGTGTAGAATGGCTAGAGACACCTAGGTGATGAATTCTGAAGAGTTTAGGATCATTTGATGAAGTTTCAGTTATGGACATCACTTCTTTAATGAACAAGAGCTCAAGCCATAGTGAGTGATAATACAAGTTTGATAGCTGGTTTTGGTTAGGGCAATGTGGTGATCATTTTGATGCAAGAAAATCTAAGATTTGTTTGAGTTGAGGTTTGAGCTCATATTGGATTCACTATCGGGTTTTGTGATGGAGACCATTTCAATACATTCTAAGGCCGTGAGCATGATCAGTGTGAAAAATTGAGCAATTTAGTGTTTTAAACTTTGAGATTTGAAGCTGTTATGAGGAGGTACGAGTTGGTGTAAGATGGTTGCATGAAACCTGTTTCAGGGAGCTTCCATGGCCAAACCCTAGCTGGAGGTTGAAGACAACCTCCCAGCCGTGAGATGCAAGCGAGACCCTTTGACCTGAGAACCCATCCAACGGCCTGTGTTCAATTGCGTTTTGGAGGGAATCTGAGTTACACTGAAACGCACCGTTTCATTAAACGGTGGTTCTTGGGCTTAAGTGAACAATGACTAATCACACCCCACACATGAGGCCCATTGCGAATTCTAACTGAAAACCATTGCTATTCTCACCGCTTATTTTGCATTTTCTTTGTGTTTTTTCAATTGTTTTTTGATTTAAATATTGGGCCGGGCGCTTTACTTTTTGTACCCCCCAGTCTGGGCCCATGCGCATAATGAACTATATCTGTTTGCTGGCTGCACCCCATCCCTTCATATTTCCATTTTATTTTCTCCATTTTCTTTCATACTTAGAAAAATCATATCAATTTGAAAAATAAATATTTTTTAATGGGATTTTTTTCTCCTACTTCATATTTTTGTGAAGAAAAATATAAAATAAAAATATTTTCCTTTCATGCATTTTTAGTATTTTTTTGTATATTTTCTTCTTTTATTGCATTTTAATTCTTTTATGTTGATCCATGAACTTGTAGAATTTAGTTTAGATGGTTCCCTTAGCAGTTTTAAGTCATTCTTTTTAGGATAGTTAGATGTATGTTTTAGCTTCCCCTTGGATTTATTCCATAATTTTGTGATGAATTTTAGGATAGTTTTGATTAGATGACATTAGGTTGTGTAGAATTAGGTTAAACTTCAACATAGGTCCATAATAACATTAGAATTTTGGGTTTCTAAGTCAAGTTAGACTATGGGACATATAGGGAATTAAGGGTAGATATGTAGGATACCTTAGAAATTATATTAGGATTTAATATAGTAGTATGCTATTTTTGGATGATTTTTGTTGTTGATGATTGTTTGTGTTGCCCTTGTGGGCTTGTATTTTTGTTTGCTTTGCTTTGTGGGCTTGGAGAGCTTGGTATTGTCCTAAGGAGCATTGAGGAGCATAGTAGGAGACTTGAAAATGGATTAAATAGCTTTAGAGCTTGATCTTATTTGTTTTGTTATTGTTTTAGGGTTAGGGATTAGGAAGAGTTTAGACTTAGATAATTTCTCTCTTAAACATGGATGGTATCTTTCACCTCTATTCCTCCCTATGATTCAAAGTCCTTCCATGGTATACACCTCTCTCCTTTGGAGGGATAAGTGATGTACCTAGGAAGTAGAACTTTTGAGGGAACCATTCCTTTGATGTTGAACCCTTATAGGTCACCTTTGGTGGTCAATAAGCAGTTCAATATCCCCAGCTTATCCAGTAAGTGATTTCCTCTGGTTTGATTATCTTGAGAGATGCTGAGCTTGAGCTTGAAGATGAAGACTTCATTGAAGAGTGTAGAAGAGGATGAATCCTTGAGCATTGACATTCCAGCTGAAGCTTGAAGAGCAGCAAGAGCAAGTTGATACTTGAAGACCCCAAGATGAAGTAAAGACTGAAGGATGAAGTTGACACTTCTAAGTGATTGAGATTGATTCTGAAGAGCTGAAGCTTGAAGAACAAAGGAAGTTGATACTTGCTTTGATACCTGGAGATCCTGAAGGAGCCAAGTTGATACTTATGATTGATAGTGAAGCCTGAAGGTGGAGCTGATCAAGAAGATGAAGCTCAGAGAAGATAAGTTGAGACTTATGTTGAAGGGTTGAAACCTGGAAAAGATATTTGTCAAGAGTAATTGGAAGTCTGAAGACTGAATTGCTGTAGGAAGAGCTGAAGCTTGGAGTTGAGAGAGGAGTTGATCTGCTTTCTTCTGTTTTCTTTTCTGTATTGATGTGTTTTGTTTGACTTGCTTGATGCATTAGAATAAGTTCATATCTAGAATAGGTAGAATCTAGGAGCATGATTGCACTAGAGGTTGAGTTGCTCCCTCTACTTGTATTGTTACTGTGTGGCTTTGCTTGCGGGTATTCGGTAGAGCCCAGCTCCCTTGCCCATGTGGTTTGTTTGCCTGATGGCATTTTATTTCATTTTATCTGTATGATTGCAGTTTACTGTTTTTGCTTGATAGCATGTTGTTTATATTTCAGTATGATTACTGTTATCCATTCTGGCTTGAGGTTGAGATGAGCTTGTGGAGGCTGAAGCCCCACACACATTTCCTCCCTCACTTGCATTGCATGCATTTTACTGTTAAGCTGATGCTTTGTCTATTTTGGTGTATCATTGACATGATCCCTTAGGACTCTCATTTCCTTTGATAAGGAATTGATGATAGAATTTTAGGTTGAAACCTATGCATGACACCTTCTAGGAGTTCCTTGTTCAAACCTCAACCATAGGATGAATCCATGGCATGATAACAGTAGGACTTGATAGTCTCCCTCCTAGTTGGGCCTGTTCTCTTCTCATCTCAAAACAGTTTAAGATACAGTAATCATGAATGATTTCTTTCGTACGTTACGAGCCTTAAGCTATCTGAGAAAGGATTGTGGGAGAGTTTCTTTTCCAGAGTCTGGATGTTTAGTATGGTACCCTTTGGGTGACATGCGACGCATTCACTCTCAGGTCATAGTCTCTAGTGTGATTGAAATCGCAAACACAATAAAAAACACTTCTTTCGTAAAAGACAGGAAATAAACCGTAGTTTCCCGAACTACGTGAGCTCTGATCTCTCATACCTGTTGAGAGTACGTAGGCACAAGATGACGATGTCTTGGCGAGCTACCTTCCCCCATAACCCGTCGTAGGCCGAACTACGTTGACTCTGATTTCTCATTCTCTGATGAGAATACATAGGCATAAAGCGCGACGCTTTGCCGAGTCATTTTCTTTTCTGTTTAAGCCAGCCTTGATAGGTAGATAGAATAAAACCAACTCCTCCAAGTAAACACAACAAGCGAGGATCCCGTCGAGTACGAAGGACGTGAGGGGTGTTAATACCTTCCCCTTGCGTAACCGACTCCCGAATCCAGACAACGGTTACGATGACCTTGTCTTACCCTCTTTCGTCAGGTTTTTCCGATCGTTTCCTTTCCCGCTCTGAGGGATAAATAACGAAAGGTGGCGACTCTTCTGTTGTGTCGACACCTTATTTTCGCGCAAGCGACAACTGGCGACTCTGCTGGGGACTTCAACGGTTCCCTGCGAGAGTCAATCCTAACACTTGTATGTTTACTTGTTGGGTTGCGTTTATTTATCGCATTTTACTTCTCGCACTTTATTTCCCGCATTTTATTTTTAGTATAATATGATTATCTGTGCTGTTGTGGGATGGGAGTTCTGATGAGTGAGAAGCCAGACCCAGGCTTGAGTGCACCATAGACTTAGAGTGGAAATTAGTGGGCGCGTGCTTGCTTTGCAGGCACTAGTGTCTCATGAAATCCACGCTCAGACGAGGTTCATCTGGTTGGCTTCACTTTCAACCCTTTGGGTTGAGACGGTTGCTGGTTTGGTGTATTGTCGACTCTGGGGACCGATCATTTGTGATTCAGCTAAGTGAGGCCGCTTCATGAGCTGGTGATGCCACACCTTCTGGGTATCGTATCACCCCTCTTGAAAGTCTGTGACGCTGATGAACGCATTGGATTCCGTACCTTGAGTCAGTTTAGGTCCATACCTGTGAGCAGGGTTGGGTTTATTGCAGGAAACCTTGACTTTCAGACTACCTGGTTTTCTTGACAGTGAATCAGTTTTGTTGGTACCAGGGTTTCTCAGTTGCAGATTTGTCTGTTCTTGATAGAGCAGGTTTTGATCAGAGGATCTTATCATCAGGTGTATGTCTGTTCTTGATAGAGCAGGTTTTGATTAGAGGATCTTATCATCAGATGTTGTTTGTTCTTGATAGAGCAGACTTTTGATTGGGGTCTGAAGGTCTCATCAGCAGCTGTATGTTTGTTCTTGATAGGGCAAATTTTTGATTTGGGGTCTGAAGACCTCATCAGCAGATATTTCTTGATCCTACATTAGAGGTCCTTATTATCAAACATTTGTTCTTGACAGAGCAGAATTATGATCCTATGTATATGGTCCTACCAGATGGTTGTTCTTGACAGATCAGATTTGTGGTCCTACACCGGGGTTCTCTTATTGTCAGATGCAGTGGTTGTTCTTGATAGAGCAAGATTATGGTTTTGTTGATACAGAATCTCCACAGCACCAGTTGCCCAGATATATTATTGCATGATTGCATTTTGCATTAGTTTGCATGTTCATTTGCATTTCATTAACGTGTGTCTGTGTTGCAGGTATCGTTTTCCCCGATCCAGGATTTCTTGCCTCCTATTGTATTGTTATGGGCTCTCTGAGGAAGACCGTGGCTTACAAGTTCCCTGCCCCCGATGTGGTTAAGTTGACTGGTTTGATAGCTCTGGCAGATGATTCCGTGAGGGATGAGTTTAGAAAATCTTATGGCAGGTTGCTCAGTTTGGTTTGCAAGCCTTCTGTGTTCGAGTTGAATGGGTTGCATGCTCTGCTGCAGTTCTACGATCCTCCGCTGAGATGTTTCACTTTTCAGGACTTCGTTCTCGCACCTACGCTGGAAGAGTATGCTGATTTGCTAGGTGTGCTATCAAGAGGCAGATGCCTTTTGTCCACATGGATGCTGAGCCTGATCTGGCTGGTTTAGCTCCTTCACTTCACGTGGACGCCTCCAAGTTAGTATTGACTAGTTGGAACAAGGTTCCTGGGTTCTCCTTGCAGTTTTTGGTGGTTAAGGCTCAGCAGTGTGCCAAGGACGGATGTTGGGACGCGTTCAATGCCATCCTCGCTCTATGCATATATGGCATCATCCTATTCCCTAACATGCCCAATTTTGTAGACTTTGATGCGTTTCACATCTTTGCTTCAGGGAATCCAGTCCCTACCTTGATAGGAGATGTCTATCACTCAGTCCACTACAAAAACGAGAACAGGAGGGGGAAGAATGTCTCATGTTGCGTACCCTTGCTGTACAAATGGCTTGATAGTCATCTGCCCAAGAGGGGTCCTTTTGTCTTGTCTGCAGCCACAGCTGAGTGGCCTGAGCGTCTGATGAGTTTATCTGCAGAGGATATTGACTGGTTCGACAGAGACAGGTTGGGTACTGAGGTGATCTTCAGTTGCAGCGGGTTTCCAAATGTGCCTCTGATAGGCAGGAAGGGCTGTATAAACTACAATTCGTCGTTGTTGGTCCGCCAGTTCCCGTATGCTTTGAGAACTCCGCCGAAGGAGGAAGAGGTACAGGAATCTCTGTATCTCACTGGTATTCTAGAGGGGGATCTGTTGTCCAAACTTCAGCGTGCATGGAATAGTATCAGTAAGCGAGGAAAGCCTTTGCTGGGAAAAAGCAACAGTCAAGCCTACCCTCCGTATTTGACTTGGATCAGAGCCAGAGTAAATGCTATAGGGATGTCGTTTCCTCATGCCAAGCCAGAAAGTCCTCCAATGATCGAAGAGCCTACTACTGTGCCCATTCAGCAGCATAACCAGGTATTAGCTGAGCGGGATGAATTGAAGCGGGCGAACGAAGAACTGGAGAAGGAATTGGCTCAGCTTCGAAGTGAGAGGAACGAAGCCGTTCATTCTTTCAAAAGGCAGACAGAGTTGGTGAACCAGCTAGGTACAAACCTGACTAAGCAGATGGCCGAGCGTGAACGCATGGGTCGAGACTTCAAAGCTGTCAATGACGTACTGGCTACGAAGAAACAGCACTCGGACGAGGCATATCGGAGGTATCCAAGTTCAACCAGCACTGGAAGGCTTCCCTGGCCACCAGGAAAGAGCGGGAGGATAAGCTGATGCTACAGATCTCCAAGTTGGAAGCCGAGGTGAAGGACAGTGAAAAGAGGTTTGATGAAGAAACCGCCCGCAGATACGCTGCCGAAGGCCAGCTCAACAAAGCTCTCGCTAACCTGAAGGAGCGCAAGCTGACGTTTGAGTCCAAGAAGCGAAAATTAGAGGATTGCTTCGGAGAAGGAGCATGGGAAGGTTCGATCGAAGGACTTCAGTATACCATTGTGCAGAGAGAATTACTCGTCGAGGGGTTGCTCACTCTGCCAGATCATCCAGAGACGAAGGAGTTGTTAGAAGAGTATCGCGCCCATGGCCGTACTTGACTATTTGTATTCCTTTTGTCTTGACCTTTGTTGTATGCTGACCATCACCAGGCTTGTTGGCTTAGGTCACGCTGTTGATTCGTCTTGTACTCGCCGATGCTATGTACTGCCTTGATAGGCTTTCTTTATATATGAGATTGTTGTTTCCATGATTGGACTCGAGCTTCTTCTTCATATTATTATCAGCACTGGCACTCAGGCACTAGGATCGGGGTGAAAATCTCCCAAATACACAGACACACGCATGCATTTGCATGAGGCATTTGCATGGCGAGCATTTTGTTGTTTTTCCTAACCCTTTAGTGTTTACAGGTTTTTCAGGTTCACAGGTCCCAGGCTGTTTCCGGTGACTCCAGGATTGATCAGAGACTAATTCACCATTATCCAACTAGAGCTAATCAGACCAGGATCATGGATCAAGTGCAGACAGATGTTCAGGAGCTCCGCGAGAGGATGGATCGCTTTATGGAACTTATCCAAGTGGTCGCCAATGGTCAGGACCAGCTCAGGACTTTGGTTCAGCCTTTGATCTCCAGGGTTGATAGCAACGGCATACTCCATGGTGGGGTTGTGCCTACTCCTCCACCAGTTGATACTCCGCAGAATGGTGTCCCCGTGGCCGGGGGCAACAGCAGTGCTAATGGCAATGTGATGGCCAATATCGGACTCAATACGACGGGCGTCGGCAATGGGAGTCTGGGAGCTAATGTCAACATCGGGCCGGGTAACGGCAATGCAGGCGTCGGGAATCTGTTGGTGCCTCAGCCATGGCTTGAGGATCATCAGGATGATGTGTTCTCTCAAAGAGGTGCTGAAGGGGAGCTGAATGCTGAAGCGCGGCTCAGATTCAAAGCACTGGAAGATAAAATGAGAGATATTGAGAATCAGAATACTTTAGGCGTTGATATGTCCAAGCTGGGGTTAATTGCTGATTTCAAGGTACCTCCTAAGTTCAGGGTGCCTGACTTTGAGAAATATAAGGGCACCACTTGCCCTCGTGTCCACCTGCGATCGTACTATAGGAAGATGTCTGCCTATTCCGAAGACGAGAAGTTGTTGATACACTTCTTCCAAGATAGTCTTTCTGGGCCATCCCTCGAGTGGTACATGGGTCTGGAGCCCACTAGCGTGCGCACATGGAAGGATCTCGCTGAAGCGTTTGTCCACCATTACCAGTACAATAGCGACTTGGCCCCGAACCGAGTCCAGTTGCAGAACCTTTCGCAGAGGAATAATGAAGGATTTAAGGAGTACGCCCAGCGGTGGCGTGAGTTGGCTGCTCGGGTTCAACCGCCGATGGTTGAGCGCGAGCTCGTGCAGATGTTTGAGGCTACCCTCCCAGGGGTTTACTATGAAAAGTTAGTCAGTGGTATGTCTGGGACGTTCTCAGCCCTCATTATCATGGGCGAGCACGTCGAGAATGGTATCAAGATCGGGAAAATTCAAGGTGAGTCATCCTCAGCTGGAGGAGGTGGAAAGAAACCTTATGCTGGTAAACGACGAGAAGGAGATGCGAGCGCTATGACCAACGGTCGAAGGAAGGGCAAGGGCCCTCAGTAGAAGATAGCTAGTATAAATATCCCAGCGGCTCCGCAGCAGCAGCAACAACAACCGAATCAACAAGGATATAGAAAATACCAGAATCGGGCATCTTTGGCAAACCGTCACTTCGAGGCACCGCCCATGTCGTACGCGCAACTCTTGCAGACTTTGCTTCAGCTTCAGTTGGTTCAGAAGAGGACGATGACTCCCTTGACAGGGGCACCTCCACCAGGGTACGACGCAAATGCCACTTGCGATTTCCACTCAGGGGCACCAGGCCACACAATCGAGAACTACAAAGCCTTTAAGCACAAGGTGCAGGACCTGGTAGATGCCAAGATCATTAACTTCTCTGATAATGTGCCCAATGTCACAAAGAATCCTATGCCGAATCATAGGGGAGGCGGAGTAAACGCCATTATCGAAGAAGAGAGTGCAGATCTACTGACTGATGTCAGAGACCTAAAGACGCCGCTTAGCTTCGTTAAAGCTAAGTTGTTGAAAAAAAGGTTCTTTCCAGGATGCGGAGAACTATGTATGGTCTGTGCTACACATTCTGATGGGTGTGAGCAGTTGGTAGAAGGAATTCAAAGTCTGATGACTGAGGGGATTCTGCAGTTCAGCCAGAGGGCTGAAAGTGTATCAGGAGAGGTAGTGTTGAAGCAGGCCGATGAAGTCGCCACCATCACCATCCCTCGCCAACCAATAACCATTTCTGCGCCCAGACCGCCTACAATCACTATTACCAAAGCTGGGCCGATACCATTCGAGAGCACTAACGCCGTGCCATGGCATTATGGGGCTGAAGTCTATTGCAACGGTCAAAAGTTGGAGCTGGAACTGTATGGGTCGACTACGGAGGATCTCGCAGGAATCAGTGGTATTACTCGCAGCGGAAGAGTATTTGCACCGCCGGAAGTCGTGGCAGAGAAAGCGGTCAGAGCTGATGCGGCCGATAAGGGTAAAAGCAAAGTCGTCGAAGAGGTCCCGTATGGGGTAGAGAAAGATTTGCTTGTCAAAGATGCCGAGGAGTTTATGCGGCTGATCAAAAAAAGCGACTACAAGATTGTAGACCATCTCCATCAGACGCCTTTGAAGATTTCTATTCTCAACTTGTTGTTGTGTTCTGAAGCGTACCGCAACGCGCTACTGAAGGTATTGAACGCTGCCTACGTACCGCAAGAGATATCGGTGAATCAGCTAGAAGAGGTGGTAGCCCACGTTAATGCTGGGAATGGGCTAGGTTTCACAGACTTGGAGCTGACGCCAAAAGGGAGGAATCACAATAGCGCCCTGCACATCTCGATAGAGTGTAGGGGCACAATCATGTCGCACGTGCTGGTAGACACGGGTTCGTCACTGAATGTTCTTCCGAAGAAGGCATTAATGAAGTTGGACACTCGCGGATTGCTTTGCACACCCAGTGATCTGGTGGTGAAAGCATTCGACGGGACTAAACGCCACGTTTTCAGGGAGGTGACCCTGCCGGTCCAAGTCGGTCCGGAAACGTTCAACACGGTCTTTTATATCATGGACATCATGCCTGCCTACAGTTGCCTCTTGGGCCGGCCATGGATCCATGCTGCTGGTGCCGTGACCTCCACGTTGCACCAAAAGCTCAAATATGCTGTCGGAGGAAGCATAGTAATCGTGGGTGGCGAGGAGGACATAATGGTGAGCCATTTGTCATCCTTTAAGTATGTGGAAATGGATGGCGAAATCCATGAAACTCTTTGCCAAGCGTTTGAAGCCGTCAAAGTGAAAGAGGTAGCTCTTGTAGTCACAGAAAAGCCAGAGATGAATCTCTCCTCATTCAAAGAAGCTCGGGCCGTCGTCGAAGATGGATCCACCCCAGGCTGGGGGCATATTTTGGAGATACCGAACAAGCAGGATAAGTTTGGATTGGGGTATTCTCCTGAAGCTGAAGCTTCTTCTTCTTTGTCTAGCAGCGCGTCACGAGGTAAGGGGCCGATCCTATTTACCAGTGGCAGAGTGATCTTCGAAAGAATCAACGCGGCGTCTGAAGACAGCGGGGATAACAACTGTGACCTCGACTCTTGGATCCAGCCAAGCAAGCCAGGCGAGGGCCTCAACAATTGGTCCATCAAGGATATCATCCAGATAACAAGTGAAGAGTAATGATTTACTTTTTCCAATCATTGTACAACCCTATGTCCTACCCGGGGCATAGTGGTTTTATTGTCAGGGCCTTGTTGGATTATGTACATGCATTTTGTTAATAAATCAAAGGCGTTTTCTTCGTATTCAAATATTGTGATCTCTGTTATTCCTGTTTTATATTTGTTTTGTAAAACAGTAAAATGGCAATGGGGTTTGTGCTAACCTGCATATTCTTGTTTTAAACTTAACCCTTGTTATTGCAGGATCCACATAACAGATGACATCGACTCTGGACCTTCTACGGCTCACTTCGACTTTGATTGCCCGATCTATCAAGCCGAGGAAGAGATTGATGAAGACGAAGACCTTCCTGAAGAGTTGGCCCGCTTGTTGAAACAAGAGGAAAAGGTTATTCTGCCTCATGAGGAGGAGATTGAGATCGTAAACCTGGGTTCTGAAGAGCTCGTCAGAAATGTCAGGATAGGGGCTGCGTTGCAGAATGACGTCAAGCGGAGATTGGTCGAGATGCTTAGAGAGTATAGTGACATCTTTGCTTGGTCATACGAAGATATGCCCGGATTTTACACGGACATTGTGGTCCACCACTTGCCGCTACGAGAAGATTGCCATCCCGTTAAGCAGAAGCTTAGGAGGACGAGACCAGACATGGCCGTTAAGATCAAAGAAGAAGTGCAGAAACAGCTTGATGCTGGCTTCTTAGCGGTCACCACTTACCCTCCGTGGGTTGCCAACATAGTGCCTGTACCGAAGAAGGACGGTAAGGTACGCATGTGCGTCGATTATCGGGATTTGAATAGGGCGAGTCCTAAAGATGATTTCCCATTGCCTCATATCGATGTGTTGGTCGACAACAAAGCCCAGTTCTCCGTGTTTTCGTTCATGGATGGCTTCTCCGGTTACAATCAGATCAAGATGGCACCGGAGGACATGGAGAAAACGACGTTTATCACCCCATGGGGAATATTTTGCTATAAGGCAATGCCATTCGGTCTGAAGAACGCAGGGGCCACTTACCAGCGAGCAATGGTAACTTTGTTTCATGATATGATTCATCATGAGATCGAGGTCTATGTTGATGACATGATTGCGAAGTCCCAAATGGAGGAAGAGCATCTGGTCAACTTATTGAAGCTTTTTGAGAGGCTTAGGAAATTCAGGTTGAGGCTGAATCCTAACAAATGCACTTTCGGAGTGCGGTCCGGAAAGTTACTGGGGTTTATCGTAAGCGAACGAGGCATCGATGTTGATCCTGCGAAAATAAAAGCCATTCAAGAAATGCCAGCGCCGAAAATAGAAAAAGAAGTTCGTGGTTTCTTGGGCAGAATAAACTACATTGCAAGGTTTATTTCTCAGCTCACGGCCACGTGTGAACCGATGTTCAAGCTTTTAAAGAAAGATCAGGCGATTACTTGGAATGAGGATTGCCATAAGGCATTCGATAAGATAAAGCAGTATCTCCAAGAACCTCCAATCTTGATACTCCCAGTGGCTGGACGGCCATTAATCATGTACTTGACAGTTCTTGAGAATAGTATGGGGTGTGTTCTCGGTCAGCACGACGAGACGGGCAGAAAGGAGCATGCCATTTACTACTTGAGTAAAAAGTTCACAGACTGTGAATCTCGCTACTCGATGCTGGAGAAGACGTGTTGCGCACTAGCTTGGGCTGCCAAACGTTTACGACAGTACATGCTCAATCACACCACCATGCTAATTTCGAAGATGGATCCGATCAAGTACGTCTTCGAGAAGCAAGCTCTTTCGGGCAGGATTGCCAGATGGAAAATGGTGTTAACGGAATATGATATTCAGTACGTTTCCCAGAAGGCCATCAAGGGAAGCGTATTGTATGATTACCTCGCCGAACAGCCGATCGAGGATTACCAACCGATGAAATTTGAATTCCCTGATGAGGATATTATGTTTCTCAAAGCGAAGGATTGCGATGAACCGTTGCCCGACGAGGGGCCAGATAGGAAATCCCAGTGGAAATTGATATTCGATGGGGCGGTTAATTCCTATGGAAGTGGCATCGGGGCTATCATCACGACTCCCCACAGATCCCATATCCCGTTTACTGCGAGACTGACGTTTCCAGTCACCAACAATGAGGCGGAGTACGAAGCATGCATCATGGGTCTAGAAGAGGCAATTGATTTGAGAATCAAGAACCTAGACGTATATGGTGACTCAGCGCTTGTGATCAACCAAATCAAAGGGGAGTGGGAGACTCGTCAATCGAATTTGGTGCCGTACATGAATTATGCCAGAAGGCTACTTCCGTTCTTTGATCGAGTGGAACTCCATCATGTGCCCAGGGCAGAAAATCAAATGGCTGATGCCTTAGCCACGTTGGCTTCAATGTATAAAGTCAATTTTTGGAATGAGGCTCCAAGAATTGTCCTTTCGCATCTTGATAGACCTGCGTTTGTCTTTGCAATCGAGGAAGCTGCCGACGGCAAGCCATGGTTCCATGACATCCAGACTTTCCTTATGACTAAGGAATATCCTGCGGGTGCGTCAACCCAGGACAAGAAGACTCTGAGGAGGCTGTCTGGAAACTCTTATCTCAATCCTGATGGAGTGTTGTATAAGAGAAACCATGATCTCGTGCTACTCAGATGTGTAGATGAGAAAGAGGCGAGTATGCTCATGGAAGAAGTCCATGAAGGCACATTTGGTATGCACGCCGGCGAGCATGCTATGACGAGGAAGATCCTGAAAGCAGGATACTACTGGCTGACAATGGAGTCGGATTGCTTCAGATTCGTGAAGAGATGTCATAAATGCCAGATTTATGCTGATAAAGTTCATGTGTCGCCGTGCCCGTTAAATGTCATGTCCTCCCCGTGGCCGTTCTCCATGTGGGGTATCGACATGATAGGCAAGATCGAGCCCACTGCATCTAATGGTCATCGCTTAATTCTGGTAGCTATCGACTACTTCACCAAGTGGGTGGAGGCAGCCTCGTATGCTAATGTGACCAAGCAGGTGGTGGCTAAATTCATAAAGAGGGACATCATCTGTCGTTACGGAATTCCCGAGCGGATCATTACTGATAATGGTTCGAATCTGAATAACAAGATGATGAAGGAGCTGTGCCAGAGTTTCAAGATTGAACATCACAACTCATCTCCTTACCGGCCGAAGATGAATGGCGCCGTTGAAGCGGCCAACAAGAACATAAAGAAGATTGTTCAGAAGATGGTTGTGACCTACAAAGATTGGCACGAGATGCTTCCGTTTGCATTGCACGGTTATCGTACGACGGTACGTACGTCGACCGGGGCAACTCCTTTCTCCTTGGTGTACGGTATGGAAGCTGTCCTACCGTTAGAAGTGGAGATCCCTTCTTTGCGAGTTTTGGTTGATGTGAAACTCGACGAGGCAGAATGGATTACAAATCGTCTGAACTAACTCAGCCTGATGGACGAGAAGAGGTTAGCATCGATTGCGTTTGGTCGTCTGTACCAAAGCCGAATGAAGAAAGCTTATGATAAGAAGGTGCGTCCTAGAAGCTTTCAGACGGGTGATCTCGTCCTGAAGAAGATTCTTCCTCCACACTCCGATCACTGGGGCAAGTAGACTCCGAATTACGAAGGTCCGTACGTCGTCAGCAAGGTCTTCTCGGGAGGAGCTTTGTTGTTATCCACGATGGATGGTGAAGATTTTGCATCCCCGGTGAATGCGGACGCAGTTAAAAAATACTTTGCTTGAAAGCGACCTGCTGGACAAAAAAGAGAGTCCAGGCAAAAAAGGGGCATCCCGGCGAACCAAAAACAGAATAAAAAGGTTCGGGCAAAAATTAGGGATATAAATTGAAAAATGTACACCCGCGAAGTCGAAAACCTACACTGGGCGGCTTCGGCAAAAAAGGGTATCCCGGTGAACTGAAAACCCGTAAAGGGCGGTTCACGCAAAAGTTAGGGATTTGAAAAAGCAAATGACTGCGTTCCGCGTATGGACTTTCATTGTTAGTGGTTCGGAGGACCTGAGGGCCGTTTATTTGAATCAATCTCTTCTGAAGCTGAAGCGTCGGAGAAGTATCAAAGTCGAGTGGGTCATAGAGGGATCAACTCATGGTGTTCGTCTACGCCTCATTGCCGACATTTGTATATACTGATGTATATTTATGTTTTATTTTTGCGCGGCTTCCTCATTCCAGGAGCTTGCATCTGTTGTAAAACATTTTTACCCATTCAGGGGTTCGTTATCAATAAAATGCATATTACTCAGCAATTCTGTTTGTCTGTTTAGCATTTATCTGTTTTGTTTGCGAAAAAGAACGCCGATGTTTTTGATAAAATGCGCATACATAAACTTACTGGCCTAGGCCACTGATTGTTGAAACAATCAGTTACCTGAATATTGTCACGAGATAATAACCTTGATAGGTCCCTTTGAAAAGGGTATCTTGTCTATTTGTTTGTGTTGTTACAGGTGTAGCATATTCCAGACAGTGTGCCGTGCGCATCCCGAAGTAGGATGATTCCTCTTTCTCCAGCAGAGTTCAGTAGCCTCTCCCCGCAGAGTCTGAACGCGAGATCGTGAGCATTGATATGTCTCCCCAGGCAGAGATGATTCTCTTCCCCAATCAGATGTATCTTGAAGGAACGTCGTCTCCTCAGCTGAGTCAGGCGCCGAAGCATGAATTCATTCCCCCAGCACCGGGTCACAAGTGCAGGTTTCGTAGGAAATTATTCGTTCGCTGAAGTATGCAGCAACTGATGGTGCCAGACTGAAGTCTCCAGCGGAATTGAAATTCCCCACCAGAGTCGTACTCTCCCCCGAAGTCGGATGATTCCTTCTTCCCCGGCAGAATTGAGATTCCCCCGCAGAGTCGTACTCTCTCCAGTGAAGAAGAATGATTTCTTATTCCTCAGCCGAGTTTGAAAATCCCCAAGAGAGTCGAGTCCTTGGGAAGCAGTTGGGACCATGATTGGTTTTCCCCAGTAGAGTGTTGAACACCTGATGCTGTATTTCCCCCAGAGTTGTACTCTCTCCAGTGAAGCAGAATAATTTCTTCTTCCCCAACCGAGTTTGCAGGTCCCCAAGAGAGCCGAATCCTTGGAAGTTGCTCATACCATGATTGGTTGTTTCCCCAGTAGAGTGTTGAACACCTGAGGTTGTTTCCCCACAGAGTCCTACCTCCAGAGAAGTAGCCGAGAAAGCCACGCAGTTTATTCCCGCAATTGACATCGTTTTCCCTCAGCAGGTCCAGGTTCTCGTAGAGCTTCGTTCCCCTGCAGCAATCAACTAAAGTTGTTTCCCCCGCAGCAGTCAACCGAAGTTGTGTCCCCTGCGGAGTCCAGTTGATATTGGTGTGACTTTGTTCCCCTCAGCAGGATGATTCCTCTATCTGAGTAGTTCTTCCCCTTTGACAGGAGGATTCCCTTCGGCATTTATTTTGCTGACAGGATCATATCATTGTGCATGATTGCATAACATTTATCATAAACACATAGCATTTCCATCGTGTGGAGCATTGTGCCACTGCCGAAGCATATGCATAATAAACATGATCTAGGTTGCTACCGTTCTTGTTTTGCAGGTGTTCCGCCGCAGAATTGATTGCTCAGGATGATTCCTGACATTCTCCCCAACGAAGTCGCTTGCTCAAGATGATTCTCGAGATCCCCAGCGAAGTCTTCGGCTCAAGATGATTCTTGAATTCCTCAGCAGGGTCATTTGCTTAAGATGATTCTTAAGATCCCCAGTAGAGTCCCCAGTGAAGGTTACCCAGGATGATTCCTGAAATCCCCAACAGAGTGTTCGCTCAGGATGATTCCTGAAATCTCCAGAATGGTTACCGGTGCAAGATGATTCTTGAAGGTCCCCGACGGAGTTATTTGTCCAAGATGATTCTTGAAGTCCTCAGCAGAGTTGATTCATCCAGAATAATTTCTGGACCCCTGGAGCGGAGTCACTTGATAGTTCTCCAGGTTCCCCAGCGGCGAAGCGTCATCCCCAGCAGGTTTCTAACGGCGAAGTTGAAACCTCCCTTGAAGACTCCATGATTGAAGTCTGATCGTGTTAATGAAGCAGTTCTCTCAGCTAATGCGGAATGCCTGATGGCATGATCAACCTGATGGTTGAAGTTCGGCCGATGCCCGACAAATTTCCTTGGAATGCCTGATGGCATGATCAACCTGATGGTTGAAGTCCGCCTGATGCCCGACAGTGGTCTTTGAATGCCTGATGGCATGATCGACTAGGTATTACCAGTTACCGTGTGACCGATTCCCCAATAGAGTTTCTCCACCCTGACGGCGAGGTCAAACGATGTTGAGAGTTGACGGCGATGTCAGACCCTTTGTAGCTCCAGCGGCAATGTTGGATGTTTGTTTTTGACGGCGAGGTCAGATTATTTTAGTTCTCCAGCGGCGATGTTGGATGTTTGTTTTCGGCGGCGAAGTCAGATTATTTTGAGTACTTGACGGTGATGTCGGGTGTTTCTCAGAGTTAGGTTTGTTTTTGACGGCGATGTCAGATGATTTAGTTCTCCAGCAGCGATGTTGGACGTTTGTTTCCGACGGCGAGGTCAGATTTTCTCCAGCAGCGATGTTGGATGCTTGTTTCTGGCGGCGATGTCAGGTGATTCAGTTCTGGCGGCGATGTCAGGGGATTTAGTTCTCCGGCGGCGATGTCGGGTGTCTCCCAGAGTTATGTTTGGTTGACGGCGATGTCAGGCCCGTTGTGGTTCTCCAGCGGTGATGTTGGATGTTTGTTTCTGGCAGCGATGTCAGTCGATTTAGTTTTCCAGCGGCAATGTTGGGTACTTTGGTTGTCCGACGGCGATGTCAGATTCTCTAGTTCTCCAGCGGCGATGTTGGGGGTTTTGGTTGTCCGACGGTGATGTCAAACTCTCTAGTTCTCCAGCGGCGATGTTGGGTATTCTGGTTGCCTGACGGCGAGATCAGGTGGCTGATAATAATGTCAGAGGAATTTAATGTGGATAACTGACGACAAGGTTTAGATCAGTATGTCTCCAGCTAGTTGTCGTGCAGCTATTATTTCAGTGTTCGAAGATCTGTTCCCACCAGTGATTATGTAGTTGGCAAATTTCCGGGTTTATCGGTATTCAACCGCCTCGCACCTTGATTGGCTGAGAGCCGTTCGCCTCACCCATCCAGGTTCAAGCCGTTTGAATAGGGGCAGCTGTTGCACCCCAAAATTTGACCAACATTTATTTACCAAGTTAGTGGTTTATTATGTTCATCATCTGCATCTCATTGATATGTGGGCAGTAGATCAGAAGGTAGGATTACCTAGCAAGAGTTATATGAGGCTATGAAGAAAGCCAAGAAGGTTATTCAAATGTTGAAAGATTGATATCTTTTTCAGAGAACTCAAGAGATCCTCAGAGAGATTGGTTGAAACCAAGGTTGTGTGTCTCATAACTTGAGAGTTGTGGGAGCTCCTCAGATGATTCTGAGACTATGAGGATGGGCTTGAAGCTTTGAGAAAGCTTGTGAGATGTCTTGAAAGCCATCATGAAGCCTAGAGAGGTTATTTTACAAGAATCCAGAAGATTCAGCCATGAGTGGTGGAATTAGGGTTTGACTGGGTCAACCCTAGGTCAACTGATGATTTGGAGAGGGTTGAGACCTAATCCAAGAGCCATGTGATCATGGGATGATGCATTGAGATGCTATAAGGATGATCCCTAGACAAACTCCTCATGATTGAGGAGTTTGAGAAGTTTTAAGCTAGGGTTTCTAAGGCTTGACAGTGTAAAATCCCCTAGTTTGATCCCTATCTTCAAGGCAGTTTAGCTCAAGATGTGATTGTCATATCATCTTCCCCACAACATGAATGTTGTAGAGCTTGTTCTTAGCTTTAATTTGAGTACTATAAGTCCTTGATAGGATTTGTAGAACTCAAGTTATGACTTTGACAAATTACAGGTCATCTGAGGTATGTGAATCTGGGTCCTTGAAAGTCACCCAACTTGCATCCAACTTTTTCCCTAGTAGGATGATTCCTATGAACTCTTGGTCAACATGAATGTTGTATAGCATCTTCTTAGATTTCTAGATAGTACAAGAAGTCCTTGATAGGATTTGTAGAACTCAACTTATGGCTTTGACAAGTCAAGGGCATTTTGGTCATTTGGAGGTTATAGGTCATTTCAAGCATAAGGCCATATCTCCTATTTCCAAGCTTCAAATGGAAAAATCTTCAACATCAAACTTGCTTAGAATGATGTTTTAAGGCTAGTAGGGAGGTCATGAGATGTTGAAAAGGCGTTTATCAAAAAGTGATGAAAATGGCCTAAAATGGAGGCATAAGTTAATTAAGTTGAAATTGAAAATTGGAAATACCAAGTTATAAATCCAAACCATGTCATATAATAGGTCATTTTGAATCCAAATGACATTCTAAGAACAATGGTTCAGCCACAATTTTGATTTGAGGCTTGGATCATAGGGCTGCTTTGGAATTGGCTTACTTGCATATTAAGGTACCAAACCAAAACTCAAAAGAACTCAATGTACAAGTTGATTATGCATTGTAACTCATCATAAATCTCATGTGGGGATAAATTCAAGTCAGAATCAAGGGTTATGAGAAGCTTGGCATGAGATAGCATGTAAGGAGAATTTGATTCAAAATGTCATGACATGAAAAGTTCAATTTCTCATTGGATGATCCTAGAGGGTTCTAGATGATTCTAAACCGCTCTATATAACAAGTGTAACTTGCTCAGATGCAAGGTTGGTGTGAATTGGTGCAGAGAAGAGAGAGTGAGATCAAGAATCTTCCATTGCAAGTCAAGTTCAATTTCTTCATTCTTCTTCATTTCCATCCCTTTTTTCTTCACAAACACATTCCATAGAACCCTCTGAGTGTGTGCATACTGAATTGAAGTTCCATTGATGGAGGATTGAAGGATTAGCCATTGGATTTGCAAGAAGCCACTCATCATCGAATCTTGAAGTGCAAGCATTCTCCCTCCAATTTTTTTGCAAACAGAAGAAGTACCATCATCCAAGGATCATTTCTGAAGAGTTTCAAGTGGTGAATTGAAGATCTACTACCTCTGTCAATCCAAGAAACCAGGTTTGCAAATTCTCTGCCACATCATTATTTAGGCATGATTAGGTTGAATTATTAGTGTAGAATGGCTAGAGACACCTAGGTGATGAATTCTTAAGAGTTTAGGATCATTTGATGAAGTTTCAGTTATGGACATCACTTCTTTAATGAACAAGAGCTCGAGCCATAGTGAGTGATAATACAAGTTTGATAGCTGGTTTTGGTTAGGGCAATGTGGTGATCATTTTGATGCAAGAAAATCTAAGATTTTTTGAGTTGAGGTTTGAGCTCATATTGGATTCACTATCGGGTTTTGTGATGGAGACCATTTCTATACATTCTAAGGCCGTGAGCATGATCAGTGTGGAAAATTGAGCCATTTAGTGTTTTAAACTTTGAGATTTGATGCTGTTATGAGGAGGTACGAGTTGGTGTAAGATGGTTGCATGAAACCTGTTTCAGGGAGCTTCCATGGCCAAACCCTAGCTGGAGGTTGAAGACAACCTCCCAGCCGTGAGATGCAAGCGAGACCCTTTGACCTGAGAACCCATCCAACGGCCTGTGTTCAATTGCGTTTTGGAGGGAATCTGAGTTACACTGAAACGCACCGTTTCATTAAACGGTGGTTCTTGGGCTTAAGTGAACAATGACTAATCAAACCCCACACATGAGGCCCATTGCGAATTCTAACTGAAAACCATTGCTATTCTCACCGCTTATTTTCCATTTTCTTTGTGTTTTTTCAATTGTTTTTTGATTTAAATATTGGGCCTGGCACTTTACTTTTTGTACCCCCCAGTCTGGGCCCATGCGCATAATGAACTATATCTGTTTGTTGGCTGCACCCCATCCCTTCATATTTCCATTTTATTTTCTCCATTTTCTTTCATACTTAGAAAAATCATATCAATTTGAAAAATAAAGATTTTTTAATGGGAGTTTTTTCTCCTACTTCATATTTTTGTGAAGAAAAATATAAAATAAAAATATTTTCCTTTCATGCATTTTTAGTTTTTTTTTGTATATTTTCTTCTTTTATTGCATTTTAATTCTTTTATGTTGATCCATGAACTTGTAGAATTTAGTTTAGATGGTTCCCTTAGCATTTTTAAGTCATTCTTTTTAGGATAGTTAGATGTATGTTTTAGCTTCCCCCTGGATTTATTCCATAATTTTGTGATGAATTTTAGGATAGTTTTGATTAGATGACATTAGGTTGTGTAGAATTAGGTTAAACTTCAACATAGGTCCATAATAACATTAGAATTTTGGGTTTCTAAGTCAAGTTAGACTATGGGACATATAGGGCATTAAGGGTAGATATGTAGGATCCCTTAGAAATTATATTAGGATTTAATATAGTAGTATGCTATTTTTGGATGATTTTTGTTGTTGATGATTGTTTGTGTTGCCCTTGTGGGCTTGTATTTTTGTTTGCTTTGCTTTGTGGGCTTGGAGAGCTTGGTATTGTCCTAAGGAGCATTGAGGAGCATAGGAGAAGACTTGAAAATGGATTGAAGAGCTTGAGAGCTTGATCTTATTTGTTTTGTTATTGTTTTAGGGTTAGGGATTAGGAAGAGTTTAGACTTAGATAATTTCTCTCTTAAACATGGATGGTATCTTTCACCTCTATTCCTCCCTATGATTCAAAGTCCTTCCATGGTATACACCTCTCTCCTTTGGAGGGATAAGTGATGTACCTAGGAAGTAGAACTTTTGAGGGAACCATTCCTTTGATGTTGAACCCTTATAGGTCACCTTTGGTGGTAAATAACCAGTTCAATATCCCCAACTTATCCAGTAAGTGATTTCCTCTGGTTTGATTATCTTGAGAGATGCTGAGCTTGAGCTTGAAGATGAAGACTTCATTGAAGAGTGTAGAAGAGGATGAATCCTTGAGCATTGCCATTCCAGCTGAAGCTTGAAGAGCAGCAAGAGCAAGTTGATACTTGAAGACCCCAAGATGAAGTAAAGACTGAAGGATGAAGTTGACACTTCTAAGTGATTGAGATTGATTCTGAAGAGCTGAAGCTTGAAGAACAAAGGAAGTTGATACTTGCTTTGATACCTGGAGATCCTGAAGGAGCCAAGTTGATACTTATGATTGATAGTGAAGCCTGAAGGTGGAGCTGATCAAGAAGATGAAGCTCAGAGAAGATAAGTTGAGACTTATGTTGAAGGGTTGAAACCTGGAAAAGATATTTGTCAAGAGTAATTGGAAGTCTGAAGACTGAATTGCTGTAGGAAGAGCTGAAGCTTGGAGTTAAGAGAGGAGTTGATCTGCTTTCTTCTGTTTTCTTTTCTGTATTGATGTGTTTTGTTTGACTTGCTTGATGCATTAGAATAAGTTCATATCTAGAATAGGTAGAATCTAGGAGCATGATTGCACTAGAGGTTGAGTTGCTCCCTCTGCTTGTATTGTTACTGTGTGGCTTTGCTTGCGGGTATTCGGTAGAGCCCAGCTCCCTTGCCCATGTGGTTTGTTTGCCTGATGGCATTTTATTTCATTTTATCTGTATGATTGCAGTTTACTGTTTTTGCTTGATAGCATGTTGTTTATATTTCAGTATGATTACTGTTATCCATTCTGGCTTGAGGTTGAGATGAGCTTGTGGAGGCTGAAGGCCCACACACATTTCCTCCCTCACTTGCATTGCATGCATTTTACTATTAAGCTGATGCTTTGTCTGTTTTGGTGTATCATTGACATGATCCCTTAGGACTCTCATTTCCTTTGATAAGGAATTGATGATAGAATTTTAGGTTGAAACCTATGCATGACAACTTCTAGGAGTTCCCTGTTCAAACCTCATCCATAGGATGAATCCATGGCATGATAACAGTAGGACTTGATAGTCTCCCTCCTAGTTGGGCCTGTTCTCTTCTCATCTCAAAACAGTTTAAGATACAGTAATCATGAATGATTTCTTTCGTACGTTACGAGCCTTAAGCTATCTGAGAAAGGATTGTGGGAGAGTTTCTTTTCCACAGTCTGGATGTTTAGTATGGTACCCTTTGGGTGACATGCGACGCATTCACTCTCAGGTCATAGTCTCTAGTGTGATTGAAATCGCAAACACAATAAAAAACACTTCTTTCGTAAAAGACAGGAAATAAACCGTAGTTTCCCGGACTACGTGAGCTCTGATCTCTCATACCTGTTGAGAGTATGTAGGCACAAGATGGCGATGTCTTGGCGAGCTACCTTCCCCCATAACCCGTTGTAGGCCGAACTACGTTGACTCTGATTTCTCATTCTCTGATGAGAATATGTAGGCATAAAGCACGACGCTTTGCCGAGTCATTTTCTTTTCTGTTTAAGCCAGCCTTGATAGGTAGATAGAATAAAACCAACCCGTCCAAGTAAACACAACAAGCGAGGATCCTGTCGAGTACGACGGACGTGAGGGGTGCTAATACCTTCCCCTTGCGTAACCGACTCCCGAATCCAGACAACGGTTGCGATGACCTTGTCTTACCCTCTTTCGTCAGGTTTTTCCGATTGTTTCCTTTCCCGCTCTGAGGGATAAATAACGAAAGGTGGCGACTCTTCTGTTGTGCAGGCACCTTATTTTCGCGCAAGCGACAGGTTCTATTTACTGGAGTGTGTCACCTCTTTGATTGTTTTCGTTGTCATGATTGTTGTGTGACTAAAGGGGTGATAGGGATCTCATATATAGGAGAGTTTTAGATAGAAATTCCATGGATAGTGATTAGGTACGAAGTTTGTAAAACTAGAGGTTGTTTAGAACTTCAAACTAATACCATTATAGTGGATTTCCTTCTTGGCTTAGATACCCCCAGATGTAGATGACGTTGCACCGAATTGGGTTAACAATTGATCTGTGTTATTTACTTCCTACAATTTTGTTTGAATTTTTCATTGTTTTACTGTTCTGTTATGATGTCTTGACTTTGCTTTCGACATTCTGGTGTCTTGACATCGTATACGACATCTGTAGTCTTGTGTCAGAATTTCAAAGAGGTTGAAAGTGTTGAGCAATCATTTTCTTTTAATGAGGTAATGCGATCTACTTATGATAAAAGGCCTTTCATTCAATACCCTTCGAACGAGTATATTTTTCTTACCGATGGTGGAGAACCTAAAATCTTTGATGAAGTTTTGAAGAATGAGCATAAAAAGAAGTAGATGGATGCCAAGGAGGATGAAATGAAATCACTTTGTGAGAATAATACCTTTGAGTTAGTGAAGCTACCAGAGGGCAAGAGAGTGTAACACCCCAATTTATTTTATTAGTTTTTCGTATATAAATTGTGTGATTGTGTGTGTTTGTTGATGTTTTGATATTTTATTTGTTGAATATACCATTTCATGATATTTTTGATTGTTGTATGTTAGTGGGTTATGTGTCTTTAAATTAAGAGTGAAGAGAAATATTAAAGGAAAATATATTAATTGACTAAGGTGTGAAAATTGATAGGTTAGGGGAAATATGATATTAATAATAGTTTATACTATTATTTAATTAAAATAAAATAGAAATACAAAGTGTAAAGGAAATAAGGACAATGTAGTCTTTTGGGAGAGTATGTTGAGGGTAGAAATAAAAAATTATATTTTGAGGGATAATTTTCATTAGAAAAAGGGAAATGGGAAGAAGAGGGACTATTTTGCACTCTACGTGAAGTTGTGAGAAGAAAGAAGAGAAAGAGACTAGGGCAAGAAAGGAGAAGCATATGAAGAACATCATTGCTAGAGGTTAAAGAGATCATTGCTAGGAATAACAAGGTAATGGTGGAATTTCCTCTTGTATATGGGGTTGTATGACAACATGTAGGTGCGTGTTATAGTTTCTCTATGTCTGCATTTTTCTCTTTTATACTGTGAGTTATTTGATATGTGTAATAATGTTGCTATGGTGTACGTTAGGATGAATTTTGGATGGGAGAATGATTGTGTTGCTGTATATTGTTGGGAATTAGAGCATGTAACTTGAAATAATGAATTTTCATGAAAATTGGGGTTTTTGGGAGTTTTCGAAACTGAATTTCGTAACTTAGATTGTAGAAAAACTGGTATTTGTTAGGGTGTAACGGGTTACAGGTTTTTGTGTAACCGGTTACACTGTCACATAAAAGCGTAATCTGAGCATTTGGGGGAGGGGTAACCGGTTACCAGTTTTGGTGTAACCAGTTACATTGGGAAGGTCTGCTCACTATTTTTGAACAAGTTGTAATCGGTTACATCTGCTGTGTCAAACTTAAATAATTTATAACTGGAGTTTCGGGTGTCTGATTGAGGTGTCGTTCAAAGCGTTAGGAAGCTGACGAAATGTACATTAATTTAAAAGTTTCAATACCTGGAAATGATTTTAAATGGTGCTTAATAGTGTTGGATGGTATGCGGTGTGTATGTTATAGTGTGGTATTGTGTATAAATGGTATGTTGTTATCTGCTATGTTACTATAATGCTATTGTTGAATGCTTGTAGTATATGTTTTGTGTTTGGTGACCATTTTTGGTGTAGTACATTGGTTAAGGTGAAAATCGTTGTACGTGTGGTTGTTGTTATTGCATATTATTTATGAATCGTGCATCATGGTGTTTGGACGATGGTCCACTTTAGGTGAGCCTCAATCCTATGGTGGGGATTGGGTGCGAGTAGCTGGTTCTAGGTGGGAATCAGTGAAGCATTACCTATGCTGATGATAACGATTTCTAGTGTGCTCTGATATTATGGTGGGGATCGGGAGCGAGTGAACCTGAGAGTTCGCATTTGGTACCACATGTATTGCGTCATGAAGTAAAGTCTCACTGCATTGCATACATGTTTTGCTATTATATTTGGATTATATGGAGTGTGAGTTTTGGAATGGGTGATTATGTATGCGATAATTGTATGCTTACATATTATTATGCAATTTCATTATATAATTGTGATTTATCACCCCTTCTGTTTGAATGTTGTCTTTACTTGGGCATCATACAGATAATCCGCAGTAGAGGCGTGGATGTGAGTAGAAGAGATTACTCTTTTTATTGCTTTTGTTGAGTTGGTGTTCGCTCTTATATGTAACACTAGGGTGGAACGCTTGTTTCTTTACTTTAGGTTTAAAGGAGATTATAATGTGAATCTCTGATGTTTGATATTTTCTATAGTTACATTGTGTCTTGATTATGTTTTAAATTAATCAGTTGTTGAATGTTTTACGCTGCTGATAAAATGTTGAAGTTCAGACTTGCATGATGATTCTTATATTTTTAAATCCCATGCATGTTACATATCCTATTGCATGAGCTGGTCTGAGTTGAAAGTAGCATCCTAATTATTTGAATGATTTAATTTACTCTGATTTTTATTTATAATTTACAGCCGGTCTGTCCGGCCAAGTTGTCGAGTCGATGAGGTGTGATGGTTAAATGTTGTCGTGGTATTCTTTTAATCATTGTTAATGTTATTATTATGAAACACAAAATGGCTGGAAGAAATGATGTCGTAATTACTTCTGCTTTGCAGGTTGTGGCTTAGTCTTGCAGAATCAGCCTAATGCTGGGAGGAACGACGAGTTCCGTCATCTGGGGAGGTTCCAAAGGAACACATCACCTACTTTTAAGGGTAGGTATGATCCTGATGAAACATAGGATTGCTCAAATAAATTGAGAAAATATTTCATGTGATGGACTGCTCAAAAGCGTAGAAGGTACGGTTTGGTACACGTATGCTGGCTGAGGAGGATGATGATTGGTGGGTCAACACCCATCAGGTGTTGGAAACTACAGGTGATGTTATCACTTTGGAGGTGTTTAGTGAGAGTTCCTGAGGAAG
Organism: Lathyrus sativus; assembly: GCA_963859935.3. Taxonomy (NCBI): domain Eukaryota; kingdom Viridiplantae; phylum Streptophyta; class Magnoliopsida; order Fabales; family Fabaceae; genus Lathyrus; species Lathyrus sativus. The sequence goes on along the minus strand of OZ012740.1, from coordinate 142,264,810 downwards.
TATTTTCTTGAAGACGTTAGTAGGAAGAAGTAGATTGAACTCCTATAGCTAAAACAAGGGAGTTTATCTGTTACCGAGTATGCTGCCAAGTTCATGGAACTTGTGAAATTTTATCCTCGTTATAGTGAGGCAACTACTGAGTTCTCAAAATGTATTAAATTTAAGAATAGTTTACATCCTAAGATCAAGCAGGCGATTGTGTATCAACAAATCCGAAGGTTTCCCGAGTTGGTGAATAGCTGTAGGATCTACGAGAATGATAGTAAGGCTCGGTCAACTCACTATAATAGTCTGAGCGAGAAGAGAGGGAAACAACAACTGAACCGTGGGAAGCCTTATATTGCTCCAGTTGAGAAAGATAAACAAAAGGTTACTGATGGTAAGAGGCTAAGTGGGGGAGATGTTCATTCTCCTCTTAAATGTTTTAGGTGTGGTGAACTGGGTCATCATGCCAATGAGTGCAAGGGTGATGTGAAGAAGTGTTTCTGGTGTGGGAAGACAGGATATCTGGTTGCTGATTGCAAGGATAATATGGCAACTTGCTACAACTGTGGAGAACTAGGACACATCATTACACATTTCCAAAAGTCGAAGCAAGCTCAATCTAGAGGGAAGGTGTTTGGTCTATCAGGGACTCAGACTTCCAATGATGATAAGTTGATTAGAGGTATATGTTACATTAATAGTACTTCTTTGGTTGTTATTATTGATACTGGTGCAACTCACTCATTTATTGCTGCTTATTGTGTAAAAAGGTTGGGCCTTATTGTGTCCTCCATGAATAGAGATATGGTTGTCGATACTCTTGCTAAGGGATTGGTGACTACTTCCTTTTTTTAAAATATCCTCTGTCAATTTTTGATAGAGATTTTGGTGTTGATCTTATTTGCTTTTGTTGATGGATCTAGATGTTATCTTTGGAATGAACTGGTTAGAGTTCAATCATGTTCATATAAATTGTTATAACAAATCAATATGGTTCCTTGCTCCTGATGACGAAGAATAAGTTGGTTTCTTATTTGCTAGGTATTTGAGTGAGCTTTTGCTAGAGGAAGTTCAGGTGCTTGCATTGTTCGCGTCTTTATTTGTTAAAAATCGAGCTGCAATTGAAGAATTGTCGGTGGTGTGTGATTTTCTAGATGTGTTTTCGAATGAGATTACGGATGTGCCACTAGAGAGAGGTGGAGTTGTCTATTGATCTTGTCCCTGGTACCAGACCTATTTCAATGGGACCATACAGGCTGTTGGCGTCAGAATTAACAGAGTTGAAACAACAATTAGAGGATTTGTTAGAAAAGAAATTTATGAGGCCAAGTGTGCCACCTTAGGGAGCTCTAGTGTTATTAGTAAAGAAGAAAGATGGTAGTATGAGGTTGTGCGTGGATTACTGAAAACTCAATAAAGTAACGATCAAGAACAAGTATCCATTTTCGAGAATATATAATTTGATGGACAAACTGGTAGGTGCACGTGTTTTCAGAAAACTTGACTTACAATTGAGTTACCATCAGATTCGGGTGAAGGATGAGGATATTTAGAAGACAGATTTTAGAACTTGATATAGGCACTATGAATATTTGGTGATGTTGTTTGGTGTTTCTAATGCACCTAGAATGTTTATGGAATATATGAATCGTATATTTCATACTTTCTGGATCATTTCGTGGTGGTTTTCACTGATGATATTTTTATCTATCCAAGTAAAATGAAGAGCATGCTGAGCATTTGCGAATTATGTTGCAAGTGTTGAAAGAGAATAAGTTATATGCAAAGTTGTTAAAGTGTCAGTTATGGTTGCAAGAGGTTAGTTTTCTTGGGCGTGTTATTTCAGATGATGGTATCATTGTGGACTCGTCCAAAGTAGATGCAATACTACAATGGGAGGCTCCTAAGTCGGTTACAAAGATTAGAAGCTTTTTGGGCTTGGATGGTTACTACCGCATGTTTATTGAAGGTTTTTCTAAGTTAGCACTTCCATTAACCCAACTGACTTGTAAAGGTAAAGCGTTTGTGTGGGACATTCATTGTAAAGAAAGTTTCATAGAGCTAAAGAAGAGATTGACTATGACTCCAGTTCTGATTCTTCCAGATCCTAATGAATCATTTGTAGTGTATTGTGATGTGTATAAGATGGGTTTAGGCAGTATGCTGATGCAAGACGGAAAGGTAGTTTCTTATGCTTCATGGCAACTGAGGGCTCATGAGAGAAACTATCCTACTTATGATTTAGAGTTGGTTGCAGTGGTGTTTATGTTGAAGATTTGGAGGCATGATCTTTATGGTTCCAGATTTGAGATATCCAGGGATCATAAGAGTTTAAAATACTTATTTGATAAGAAGGAATTGAATATGAGGCAACGAATATGGTTAGAATTTCTGAAGGATTATGTATGGCTTGAATTATCACCCCGGTAAGGTGAATGTCGTGGTTGATGCTTTAAGTCAAAAGTCTTTGCATATGTCTGCTTTGATGGTTAAGAGTTGGAACTCATTGAACAGTTCAGAGACTTAAGTTTGGCCTGCGAGCTAACTCTGCAGAGTGTGATGTTGGGTATGTTGAAGGTAAACAATGTTTTTATTAATAATATTAAAGAGAGTCAGAAGTTGGATGTGAATTTGGTGAATTTGATGGTTGGGGTACTCAAAATGAAGAGAGTGATTTTAAAGTGGATGAGCAGGGTGTGTTGAAATTTTGAGGTAGGATCTATATACTTGATAATCCTGAGTTGTAGAAGATGATTTTAGAAGAAAGTCATAGAAGTAGCTTAAATATCCACCCAGGAGCTACTAAGATGTATTAGGATCTGAAAAAGATATTTTGCTGGCCTGGTCTGAAACGTGATGTGGCGTAGTTTGTGTATGCGTGCTTGACTTGCCAGAAGTCCAAGGTTGAGCACCAGAAGCCTGCAGGATTGATGTAAGCATTAGGCATTCCATAGTGGAAATAGAATAGCATTTCGATGGACTTTGTGACGGGATTACCGATTACTCCTAGAGGGCATGATGTAATTTAGGTAGTAGTTAATAGGTTGACGAAATTGGCGCATTTTATTCTGATTAACGTCAGTTTCGCTTTGCAAAAGTTGGCAGAGATATACATCCGAGTAATTATAAAGTTGCATGGAGTTCCGCTGAGTATTGTTTCTGATAGAGACCTGATGTTCACATACATGTTCATGGAAAAATAAAAATAAACTTGGAACCCTTTATAATCGGTCTGGGTTGACCAATTGCTGATGTAATAGGCTTAGATATTGAAAACATGTTTAACGCTTTTGAAGACCAGAATCATTGAACCAAAATCAGGCACATTAAACACGGGGACCTTTTCACTGTTCTTTGGTAAGTTGAAAACGAGCTCAATCAATGAAACTTCCTCCATTTTCAACTTGCTAAACACTTGCATAAATCCTTCATTAATCAATTTTTGGACATTCCTCTGAACCACACAACATCCTCTAGGATCAACAGGACATTCTTCCCAATTAGTATGGACGCCTTCAATCAGACCTGCCTTTAATAATCTATCATGAAGAGATCGTAACAGAGTTCTGATCTTTGATGCATCACAGATTATCCACTCATCGGATGCTTCCTCTATGGCATGAACTCCCCCATGGTTCGACAATGGGTTGTTCTTAACATTGGGTTGCACATCATCAAAAGACAAAATTTTATTTTCCATAAGTTCTCTGACAAGATGTTTCAGAGCAAGACATCCCTCTAAATCATATCCAGCAGCGCCCTCGTGAAATAAACAACGAGCATTATGATTATAATAAGGAGATGAGGTGTCTGATGGTGTTCTTAACAGTCGAGTCGTAATTAGCCCTTGTAGTACTAAGGATGGGTACAACTCAGTATAGGTGTTCGTCGTGAAATTTGAAGAACAACCGCTGGTCTAACAAATCTTCAAGACTCGTTTTAACTTGCAGGATCGACCATACTAAATTCTAGGACATAGCTAATCTGAGTTTAAAATCAAATGAAATTTAAAAGAGAAGGATGAGCACTTTAACAGTATTGAAAATGATAAAAAGGTTTTGGGAGTAAAACAAGAAGAAAAGGAAAGTAATTTGGGGCGAAGAGGAGAATGATCCTAAAAAAGTGAAGACCAAGAAATATAACTTGCATAAAAGCAATAAAGTAAAGGAAGATTCTTATAAAAGAAAAGAAGAATTTTAATGCATTGCAATAAAAAAATGGTGTTTTGAACGTACACTCTCAGTTATGACTCTTTTCTCACTTTGACTTGGGTACTTTGAGTAATTTTCTGAGTGAGTTGTACAAAATGAACACACAAAAATCCTAAATTAAGCCACTATTTATAGCCAGTCAACATAACCGCTCTTAATGACTCAATGGACTAGATTAAACCAAATGTCACTTTGCATGCTTTGATTACTTAAAACAATGTCACGTGCCTCCTTCTATTGGGCGGAAAATAACTGTATTTCCCTCAAGGATTCGAATTGAAACTTCAAAATATTTTTTCCTATCGAATTGTCCATCTTCTGGTCGAAATCCCCATTGCATCCCCATACTCGAAAATATTTTCTTTAACTTAACAACCCAACGTTTCCACCTTGGCGTCGAAATTCAAGGCTAACAAATTTCCCCCAAAAAATATCACTTTTGACCTCTAGAGAAAATGGAATTTTTTTATACTCCTCTTCGACGCTATCGCTTTCGCGAAAATAAGGTGCCGAAAAAACAGAAGAGTCGCCACCTTTCGTTATTTATCCCTCGGAGCGGGAAAGGAAATGATCGGAAAAACCTGACGAAAAAGGTATAAGACAAGGTCGTCGCAACCGTTGTCTGGGTTCGGGAGTCGGTTACGCAATGGGAAGGTATTAGCACCCCTCACATCCGTCGTACTCGACGGGATCCACGCTTGTTGTGTTTACTGGACGAGTTGGTTTATGTATCTACCTATCAAGGCTGGCTTAAAAAGAAAAGGAAAATGACTCGGCAAAGTGTCGCACTTTATGCCTACGTATTCTCATCAGAGAATGAGAAATCAGAGTCAACGTAGTTCGGCCTACTACGGGTTACGGGGAAGGTGGCTCGCCAATACATCAGTATTGTGCCTACGTACTCTCAACAGGTATGAGATATCAGAGCTTACGTAGTTCGGGACACTACGGATTATTTTCTGTCTTTTACGGAAGAAGTGTTTTTTATTGTGTTTGCAATTTCAATCGCACTAAAGACTATGACCTGAGAGTGAATGCGTCGCATGTCACCCAAAGGGTGCCATACTAAACATCCAGACTTTTGAAAAGAAACTCTCCAACAATCCTTTCTCAGATAGCTTAAGGCTCGTGACGTACAAAAGAAATCATTCATGATTACTGTATCTTAAGCTGTTTTGAGATGAGAAGAGAAAACAGGCTCGACTACGAGGAGACTATCAAGTCCTACTGTTGTCATGCCAAGGATTCATCCTATGGTTGAGGTTTGAAACAGGGAACTCCTAGAAGTTATCATGCATAGGTTTCAACCTAAAGTTCTAATCATCACTCCCTTATCAAAGGAAATGAGAGTCCTAAGGGATCATGTCAATGATACACAGAAACAGATAAAGCATCAGCTTAAACAGTAAACAGTAATACAGTAAAATGCATGCAATGAAAGTGAGGGAGGAAATGTGTGTGGGGCAGCAGCCTCCACAAGCTCATCTCAACCTCAAGCCAGAATGAATAACAGTAATCATACTGAGGAAAATAAAACATGATATCAAGCAAAATATAGTAAACTGCAATCATACAGAAGAAAATAAAATCATGTTATCAAGCAGAACAAACCACATGGGCAAGGGAGCTGGGCTCTACCGAATACCCGCAAGCAAAGCCATACAATAACAATACAAGCAGAGGGAGCAACTCAACCTCTAGTGCAATCATGCTCCTAGATTAAAGCTAGTCTAGATATGAACTTATTCTAATGCATCAAGCAAGTCAAACAAGGCACATCAATACAGAAAAGGAAACAGACAAGAAAGCAAATCAACAACTCCCTTTTCCAACTCCAAGCTTCAGCTCTTCTGGAAGCAACTCAGTCTTTAGACCTAATCACTCTTGACAAATATCAATTTGCTTCTCCAGGTTTCAACCCTTCAACATAAGTTTCAACTTAATCTTCTTCTTCAAGCTTCAGCTCCTTAATCAGTTCCACCTTCAGGCTTCACCCTCACTACAAGTATCAACTTGATTCCTTCAGGATCTCCAAGCTTCAAAGTAAGTATCAACTTATCCTTCAATTTTCAAACTTAAACTCTGCACTCACTCTCAATTGAATACTCTTCATATTTCAGTCTCTAAGCCTCAGCTCTTCATTCAATCTTTATTGGATCTTCAAGTATCAACTTGTATTTATTGCTCTTCAAGCTTCAGCTGACATGGCAATGCTCAGGGAATCATCCTCTTCCATACTCTTCAATGAGGTCTTCATCTTCACACTCAAGCCCAACATCTCTCAAGATACTCAAACCAGAGGAATCACTTAACTGGATAAGCTAGGATATTAAACTGCTTATTGACCACCAAAGGTGACCTATAAGGGTTTAACATCAAAAGAAGGGTTCCCTCAAAGGTTCTACTCCTTAGGTACCATCACTTATCCCTCCAAAGGAGGGAGGTGAATGCCATGGAAGGACCTTGAATCATGGGTAGGAATGGAGGTGAAAGATACCATCCATGTTTAAGAAAGGAATCAACTATGTCTAAGCTCTTCCTAATCCCTAACCCTAAAACAACAACTAAACAACCAAGACTTCAAGCTCTCAAGCTCCTCAATCAATCTTCAAGTCTTCTACTATGCTCCTCCATGCTCCTCAAAGCAAAGTCAAGCCCACCAAGCCAAGCAAAAACCCACAAAGCAAGGCAAGCAAAATACAAGCCCACAAGGGCAACACAAACAACCATCAACTACAAAAATCAATTAAAAATAGTATGCTATTATATTAAAATCTAATATAATTTCTAGGGGATCCTAGATGACTACCCTTAATATCCTATATCTCCCAACATCTAACTTGACCTAGAAACCCAAAAATCTAGTGTTATTGTGGACCTATGTTAAGGATTGACCTAATTCTACACAACCTAAAGTCATCTAATCAAAACTACTCAAAACTTAATCACAAAATTATGGAATAAATCCAGAGGGGAGCTAAAGTCCTAATCTAACTATCCTAAAAAGAATGGATTAAAAATTCAAAGGGAACTAGCTAAACAAAATTCTACAAATCTATGCATCAACATAAAAGGAATTAAAAAGCTATTAAAAGAGAAAATATACAAAAAATATTAAAAATGCATGAAATGCAAATATTTTGATTTGATAATTTTCTAGACATTAACATGAAATGGGAGAAAAAATCGCCATACAAAAATCATCATTTTTCTATTTAATATGATTTTTCAAAGATTAAAATAAAATGGAGAAAAAGAAATTAAAATGGTAAAGCATTGGTGCAGATAGCAACTATATTCAGTACAATTTCCAGATGGGCTTAAAATGGGGGTGGGGTTATCAATGCGCACCGGGCCCAATTTTCTTCAGAAAATCAATTCAGAAATTATAAAGAAAAAGAAAAGGGCACGGTGCATAAGGCAAGGAAATTCAGTTCAAAATCCAAATGGGCCATGAATGGGGGTGTGGTTATCAAACTCATCACTTAAGCCCAAAACGAATGTTTAATGATACGCTGCGTTTCATTGTATCTTCAGATTTCCCTCTTCAAATGAAATTAAATCACAGCCTTTGGATCTCCACTCAGTCAACGAGTCTTGCCTCATCCAACGGCCACGTCTTCATCTTCTTCCTCCAGCTAGGGTTCAAATGAGGAGGCCATGGAAACAGAGCTTCAAGCTCAAGCTTCACCACAATCGTATCACCTCAAATCTCAACCAAAATTCATGGTTCAAAACCCTAATCCATTCTAAATTCCATGTTGATCACAACCATGGCCTTAAAATCAATTGAATCATACCCAATCTCTAAACCCGATCCAAGATCAAAAATATACTCAAACTTCAATTCAAACAATTCTTGAAATTAATTGGCTCAGAATGATCACCACCTCACACTGGTTAATTCTTGATATCAAACTCATGATATATCTCAATATAACTCGTGTTCTTGATCAAAACAAAAATGGTGTCCTCAACTCAAACTTCACCAATTGATCTCAAACTTCCCAGAATCCATCTCCTACTTGTCTCTAACCATTCTAACCTAACAATTCTACCTAATTATGCATAAATTATGGTGTAGGAGAAAAGTTACAAACCTGTTAAATCTTGAATATCAGATAGGTCAAAGCTCCACTTCAACCTCTCAAACTCTTCAGAATCCTTCCTTGATTGATGATAAAGCTTTTGTTTGCAAAAGATTTGATCAAGAAAGCCTGAATCTCCAAAACCGATTGTGACTTGCAACCTTCATAATCCAAAAGCTATCTCCTTAATTCTCCATGGTTTTTCTCTCAGTTTGGTATGCACAGCTTCAGTATGATCAATGGAATGTATTGGGATTGAAAGAAGCAATGGAAATTGTGTGGAATGTGGAATTTGATTTCAACTTGCAATGGAAGCAATTGAAATGGCTATCTCACTCTCCTCTCTAATCTCTCACCAACCTTGCATCTGAGCAAGTTCTAATCCATATGTAGAATGCATTGGACCTCTCTAGATCCTTCTGGAATCATCCAATGAGAATTTGGGATTCTCATGTCATGAGTTTTTGGTTTCAACTCATCTCATGCATCATCTCATGCCATGCCTCTTGCAGCAACTTGTTCTGACCTGAAAATCTCCCTAGATGAGATATATGATGTGTTAAGACACTTTACTAGCTTGTACATTGCCTTTCCTTGTGTTTTGCATTTGTACCTTAAGATGCAAGCAACCATTTTCCAAAGCAAGTCCATGATCTAAGCCTCAAATCAAAAATGTGGCTGAACCATTGTTTCTAAAATGCTTTTTAGAGTCAAAATTACCTATTACATGCCATGGTTTGGATGTGTAACTTGGAAATTTCAATTTCCAACTTCAACTTATTTAACTTATGGTCCCATTTTAGGTCATTTTTATCACTTTTTGCTACAAGCCTTTTCAATATCTCATGACCTCCCTACTAGCCTTAAAACATCATTTTAAGCAAGTTTGATGTTGAATATTTTTCCATTTGAAGCTTCGAAATAGGAGTTATGGCCTTATGCTTGAAATGACCTATAATCTCCAAATGACCAAAATGCCCTTGACTTGTCAAAGCCATACATTGAGTTCTACAAATCCTATCAAGGACTTATAGTACTCTCTAGAAATCTAAGAAGATAAGGAACAACATTCATGTTGACCAAAAGTTCATAGGAACCATCCTTCTTGGGAAAAAGTTGGATGCAAGTTGGGTGACTTTCAAGGACCCAGATTCACATACCTCAGATGACCTGTAACTTGTCAAAGTCATAACTTGAGCTCTACAAATCCTATCAAGGACTTCTAGTACTCAAATTAAATCTAAGAGCAATATCTACAAAATTCATGTTGGGGGTAAGATGAGATGGCAATCACATCTTGAGATAAACTGCCTTGAAGATAGGGATCAAACTAGGGGATTTTACACTGTCAAGCCTTAGAAACCCTAGCTTGAAACTTCTCAAACTCCTCAATCATGATGAGTTGATCTTGGATTCATCTTTATAGCATCTCAATGCATCAATCCTTGATCACATGGCTCTTGTATTAGGTCTCAACCCTCTCCAAATCATCAGTTGACCTAGGGTTGACTCAGTCAAACCCTAATTGTACCACTCATGGCTGGGTCTTCTTATGCTTGCACAATGACCTCTCTAGGCTTTTATGATGGCTTTTATGACCTCTCAAAGCTTAAAGTCCATCGTCATAGCTTCAGAATCATCTGAGGAGCTCCCACAACTCTCAAGTTAGGAGGCACACAACCTTGGTTTCAACCAATCTCTCTGAGGATCTCTTAAATCCTCTGACAAGGATATCAACCCTTAGACACTTGAATAACCTTCTTGGCTAGCTTCAAACTCTTAATTGCTACTCATACCTCTTGATCTCCTGCATACATATCAATGAAATGCAAGTGATAATGCTAATGAACACAAGCTAGGTAAATAAATGTTGGTCAAATTTTGGGGTGCAACAGCTGCCCCTATTCAAACGGCTTGAACCTGACTGGGTGAGGAGCGAACAGCTCTCAACCAATCGAGGTAAAAGACGGTTGAATACCAACAAACCCAAAAATTTGCCAACTGCGCAAGTACACGGTACTCTGGTGGGAACAAATCTTCGAAAACTGAAATACTAGTTGCACGACAACTAGCTGGAGAATTGGTCATACGGTAACCGGTAATACATGGTCGATCATGCCGTCAGGCATCCGAGGAAAACTTTCGGGCATCAGCCGGACTTCATCAGTAAGTCGAGAATAGAATTCTCTGTCAATCATGAACCAATTGGGGATACCCAAACTTCTGCCATCAGGCACTCCGCATCAGCTGAGAGAACTGCTTCGTTAGCACGGTCGGACTTCAATCATCAAGTCTTCAGGGGAAGTTTCAACTTCGCTGTTCAGAAACCTGCTGGGGATGACGCATCTCCGCTGGGGATTCTGGAGAACTATCAAGTAACTCTGCTTCGGGGATCCATAAATCATTCTGGATGAATCAACTCTGCTGAGGACTTCAAGAATCATCTTGGACAAATAACTCCGTGGGGATTTCAAGAATCACCCTGAACCGATAACTACGCTGGAGATTTCAGGAATCATCCTGAGCAAACACCCTGTCGGGGACCTCAAGAATCGTCTTGAGCAACCAACTCTGGCGACTGCACTGGGGATCTTAAGAATCATCTTAAGCAAACGACCTCGCTGGGGAATTCAAGAATCATCTTGAGCCGAAGACTTTGCTGGGGACTTCAAGAATCATCTTGAGCAAGCGACTTCGTTGGGGAGAATTTAAGAATCATCTTGAGCAATCAATTCTGCGGCGGAACACCTGCAAAACAAGAACGGTAACAACCTATATCATGTTTATTATGCATATGCTTCGGCAATGGCGCAATGCTCCACACGGTGGAAATGCTATGCGTTTATGATAAATGCTATGCAGTCATGCACAATGATGCGATCCCGTCAGCAAAATAAATGCTGAAGGGAGGATCCTCCTGTCAAGGAGAAAGAATCACTCAGATAGGGGGAGAAATCATCCTGCTGAGGAGAACGAGGTCCCGCCAATCTCAATTGGACTCCGCATGGGTAACAAACTTCAGTTGACTGCTGCGGGGAAGTGAACTTCAGTTGACTGCTGCAGGGGGACGAAGCTCTACGAGAACCTGGACCTGCTGAGGGAAAACGATGTCAATCGCGGGAATAAACTGCACGGCCTTCACGGCTGCTTCCCTGGAGATAACGGCTCCGGCGGGGAAACACAACATCAGCTATTCAACATTCTACTGGGGAAAACCAATCATGGTCCCGAACGGCTTCCAAGGACTCGGCTCTCTTGGAGATCTGCAAACTCGGCTGAGGAAGAAGAAATTAATCTGCTTGCTGGTGAGAGTACGACTCTATGGGGAATCTCAATTCCGCTGGAGACTTCAGTCTCGAACCATCAGTTGCTGCACACTTCAGTGAATGACTCAGCTGGGGAGATGACGTTCCTTCAGGATGCATCTAATTGGGGAGAGAATCTTCTCTGCCTGGGGAGACATATCAATGCTCACGATCTCGGGCTCAGACTCTGCAGGGAGAGGCTACTGAACTTGCTGGAGAAGGAGGAATCATCCTGCTTGGGGATACGCACGGTGCACTGCCTGGAATATGCTACACCTGTAACAACACAAACAAACAGACAAGATACCCTTCTCAAAGGGACCTATCAAGGTTATTATCTCGTGACAATGTTTAAGTAATTCATTGTTTCAACAATCAGTGGCCTAGGCCAGTAAGTTTATGTATGCGCATTTTATCAAAAACATCGGCGTTCTTTTCCGCAAACAAAACAGATAAATGCTAAACAGACAGCAGAATTGCTGAATAGTATACATTTTATTGATAACGAACCCCTGAACGGGTAAAAATGTTTTACAACAGATGCAAGCCCCTGGAATGAGGAAGACGCGCAAAAATAAAACATAACTATACATCAGTATATACAAATGTCGGCAACGAGGCGTAGACGAACACCATGAGTTGATCCCTCTATGACCCACTCGACTTCGACACTTCTCCGACGCTTCAGCTTCCGAAGAGATTGATTCAGATAAACGGCCCTCAGGTCTTCCAAACCACTAAACAAAGAAAGTCCACACGCGGAACGCAGTCATTTGCTTTTTCAAATCCCTAACTTTTGCGTGAACCGCCCTTTGCGGGTTTTCAGTTCACCGGGATACCCCTTTTTGCCAAAGTCGCCCATCCGGGTTTTCGACTTTGCGGGTGTACATTTTTTCGATTTAGATCCCTAATTTTTTCCCGAACCCTTTTCCTTTTTTATGGTTCACCGGGATGCCCCATTTTTTCCTGGACTCTCTTTTTACTGTCCAGCGGGTCGCTTTCAAGCAAAGTATTTTTTAACTGCGTCCGCATTCACCGGGGATGCAAAATCTTCACCATCCATCGTGGATAACAACAAAGCTCCTCCCGAGAAGACCTTGCTGACGACATACGGACCTTTGTAATTGGGAGTCCACTTGCCCCGGTGATCGGAGTGTGGAGGAAGGATCTTCTTCAGGACGAGATCACCCGTCTGAAAGCTTCTAGGACGCACCTTCTTATCATAAGCTTTCTTCATTCGGCTTTGGTATAAACGACCATGCGCAATCAATGCCAACCTCTTCTCGTCCATCAGGCTGAGTTGGTTTAGTCGGTTCGTAATCCATTCTGCCTCATCGAGTTTCACATCAACCAAAACTCGTAAAGAAGGGATCTCCACTTCTAACGGTAAGATAACTTCCATACCGTACACTAAGGAGAAAGGAGTTGCCCCGGTTGACGTACGTACCGTCGTACGATAACCGTGCAGTGCAAATGGCAACATCTCGTGCCAATCCTTGTAGGTCACAACCATATTCTGAACAATCTTCTTTATGTTCTTATTGGCCGCTTCAACGGCGCCATTCATCTTCGGCCGGTAAGGAGATGAGTTGTGGTGTTCAATCTTAAAACTCTAGCACAACTCCTTCATCATCTTGTTATTCAGATTCGAACCATTATCAGTAATGATCCGCTCGGGAATTCCGTAACGACAGATGATGTCCCTCTTTATGAATTTAGCCACCACCTGCTTGGTCACATTAGCATATGAGGCTGCCTCCACCCATTTAATGAAGTAGTCGATAGCTACTAGAATGAAGCGATGACCGTTAGATGCAGTGGGCTCGATCTTCCCTATCATGTCGATGCCCCACATGGAGAACGGCCACGGGGAGGACATGACATTTAACGGGCACGGCGGCACATGAACCTTATCAGCATAAACCTGGCATTTATGACATCTCTTCGCGAATTTAAAGCAATCCGACTCCATCGTCAGCCAGTAGTATCCTGCTCTCAGGATCTTTCTCGTCATAGCATGCCCGCCGGCGTGAGTACCGAATGTGCCTTCATGGACTTCTTCCATGAGCATGCTCTCCTCTTTCTCATCTACACATCTGAGTAGCACGAGATCATGGTTTCTCTTATACAAAACTCCATCAGGATTGAGATAAAAATTTCCAGACAGCCTCCTCAGAGTCTTCTTATCCTGGGTTGACGCACCCGCGGGATACTCCTTAGTCATAAGGAAAGTCTGGATGTCATGGAACCATGGCTTGCCGTCGACGGCTTCCTTGATTGCAAAGACGAATGCAGGTCTATCAAGACGAGAAAGGACAATTCTTGGAGCTTCATTCCAAAAATTGACTTTATACATTGAAGCCAACGTGGCTAAGGCATCAGCCATCTGATTTTCTGCTCTGGGCACATGATGGAGTTCCACTCGATCAAAGAAGGGAAGTAGCCTTCTGGCATAGTTCATGTACGGCACCAAATTCGATTGACGAGTCTCCCACTCCCCTTTAATCTGGTTGATCACAAGCGTCGAGTCACCATATACGTCTAGGTTCTTGATTCTCAAATCAATTGCCTCTTCTAGACCCATGATGCATGCTTCGTACTCCGCTTCGTTATTGGTGACTGGAAACGTCAGTCTCGCAGTAAACGGGATGTGGGATCCGTGGGGAGTCGTGATGACCGCCCCAATGCCACTTCCGTAGGAATTAACTGCCCCGTCAAATATCAATTTCCACTGGGATTTCCTATCTGGCCCCTCGTCGGGCAACGGTTCATTACAATGCTTCGCTTTGAGAAACATAATATCCTCATCAGGGAATTCAAATCTCATCGGCTGATAATCTTCGATCGGCTGTTCGGCAAGGTAATCAGACAATACGCTTCCCTTAATGGCCTTCTGGGACACGTACTGAATGTCATATTCCATCAACACCATCTGCCATTTGGCAATCCTGCCCGAAAGAGCCTGCTTCTCGAAGACGTACTTGATCGGATCCATCTTTGAAATTAGCATGGTGGTGTGATTGAGCATGTAATGTCGTAAACGTTTGGTAGCCCAGGCTAGTGCACAACACGTTTTCTCCAGCATCGAGTAACGAGACTCACAGTCAGTGAACTTTTTACTCAAGTAGTAAATGGAATGCTCCTTTCTGCCCGTCTCGTCGTGCTGACCGAGAACACACTGTTGCACCCTAAAATTTGCCCAACCTTATTCACTTGGTTTATGTTTTAATGTCATTAGCATTTGCATATAGAGTCATGTACATAGACTAACCATCTGCATAGCATAAGCATAGCAAGTCATTCAACAGGGGACCAATCAGTATTCTCATCTCTAGAAGCCTATCAAGAGGTTATTATCCCAATTCAATCTCATTCAAGTCATCAGGAAAGAATTTGAAAGCAAAGAGTTCAGCAAATCAAGCCTTGAGTCCATCTCCTAGCTGAGGGTATCTGAGGGTCAACAAGAGGGTTGTGAGCTGTGAGTTGAAGGCATGGAGAGTATATAGACATTATGAGAGACTTAGAAAGTCATTTGGAGAAGGAGACAAGTCATTGATGAGAGCACAAGAGCTATAGTTGAAGGCAGTCAACTAGGGTTTCATCTGGGTCAACCCTAGGTCAACCCTAGGTCAATTGACTGATTTAAGGGGCATTCAAGTCTAGTGGAGAGATGTGGGGTTCATCATTGGACATATAAAGAAGGATATGGAGATATGCCAAGAAGAATTCAAGAGAAATCAAGGAGAAGAGGAGCTTCTAAATTAGGGTTTCTGTGTAAAATCCCCTAGTTTAGGTCAAATTTCCAAGCAAGATAAGTCAAAATGCTAGCTTCAAATGGCTTCTTGGCCAACATGAAACTTGTAGAGGATCTCAAGACCTTTAATTTGAGTGGTGGAAGACATCAAGGAGATTTATAGAACTCAAGTTATGGTCCTTGCAAGTTACAGGTCATCTGAGGTATCTGAAATTTTGTCTGTGAAAGTGACTTGACTTCCAAGCTAGTTTTGCCCCTCAAGGAGATTTCAAATGAATTCTTGGTCAACATAAGAATTGTTCCTCATTGTCTTAGCTTTCTATAATGGTATAGCATGCCCTCATATGATGTGTGGAGCTCAACTTATGGTCTTGGCAAGCAAAGGGTATTTTGGGCATTTGTGAATTACAGGTCATTTTAACTCATGTCCAAAACTCATACAAGGAGACCTCAAATGGAAAAACTTACAACATCAAACTTGCTCCAAATGACATTTTGAGTCTATAAAGAAGGTCACAAATTGTTGGAAAAGCTCATAGCATGAAGTTGCATGATTGGTTAAATTTGAACTAAAATGGCTTATAATTTGAATAAAGTCAAAGTGAAAAATGGTTTGGGAGATTTATAAGTCCAAATGGAGACTTCCAATATATGATTTTGAATGGAAAAGACATTCTAAAGACAATGGTTCAAGCACTTTTTTGAGTTTAGTGGAAGATTTCAAAGTTATCCTTGGTTACTTGCATTTTAAGAAACATAGCCAAAATGAATCAAAGTTGGAAGGCAAGGGAAGTTGCAAGATGGATCTAGAAGTTACCATTGAACACTATATATTCATGAAATCAGAATTGATCAAGGGTTGGATTCATTTTTCACCAAAATCTCACAAGTTCTCTCCATTCTTTCTCATTGCATTTTCACTCCAATTTCTCAAATTCTTCACCAATTACCATCAAAATCAATTTCATCATACTGATTCATCATCATAGATCAGAATTCAACCAAGAACAAGGTGTGATCAATCCATTTTCGAGCACCATAATCATCAACATCAAAAGTGCAATTTCAAGTGGATAGCACAATTCAAATCAAGAATCATCCAGGTGTTGCATACAGAATCGAGCATTGAGTTTGTAGATCAAGATCCAAGCCTCAAAAGCCTCAGATCCACAAGTATCATCATCATCCACAAGATTTCACACCAGGTGCATTTTCTCTGCCACAGCTTGATTTAGTTAGTTTAGCATGGTTTTGTTAGTTTAGATATGATGTAGGATGTTAGTAGAGCAATTAGGTTGAGTTTGGAGTGGTTTGGTGATGATTGTTAGCAGGTTGTAAAAACTGTTAGGACTTAGAACTTGCAGCATAGTGCATTATAATCTTAGGTTGTTAGCGCAGGATGATCACCATTGTGCATAGAGTAGATTAGTATAGGTTTGGTTGAGAATTGTTGTGATGCATCTCAGTGTATTTTCATGGAGTCAGAATTTGTCTCGATCGGGTTTGTTGATTTGTTGAGTTTCAGAGCAATCAAAGACCATAGACGTGTAGAGGGAGAGATGTAGAGTAATTTTCATGTTTACATCGTGGTGTTTCATGCACTGTGGAGTGAGAACCGATTGAGGGAAGTTGGTGCGTGCATGGAGTTTCATGGAGTATAAACCCTAGCTTTATGAACCAAGGAAGAAGATGAAATCCTAGGCGTTCATTTCATGTTGGACTTTTGACTCAGAGAGCGATCGAAGGGCTCTCATTTAATTCTGATTTTGGAGGGAAGCGTTGGTGCCCTAAACGCACTGTTTCATTAATTGAAACGGGCGGGCCTGAGTGAGTTTTATATCCCCACCCCCCAGTGCCAAGCCCAACTTCATTTGAACGTGGAAACCCTTCTATTCTCACCCCCTGCGCCTTTTTTTATTTTTCATTGTTGCTGAGTGGTTCTGGGCCTAATGCCAAAGTGCTACGCGCACCCCCGTCTGTTTGGCCCATCCTGATTTTAACTAAGCGTGTCTTCTATTCAAACCCCCCTCCCTTCATTTCATTATATTCTTTTATTTTCTTTAATTCTTTTTATGCATTTTCCAAAATTCATAATAAATAGATAAAAAATCATTTTTAATCCATTCTTTTTACATCATTTTCATTAGAATGTGTAGAAAATTGTCATTAAATAAAATTGCATTTTTATTTTTATTTGATATTTCTTTCATATTTTCTAAATAAATGACATTTTAAATAGTTCATTTCATGCATGATTTTATTATTTTTTGTTCTACTAAATGCTTTCATATTTTTTGTTCATTCTTTTTAGGTTGCTTAGATGAGATATTGAACTTGTAGAAACAATTTAGTTCCCATTTTTAGAAATTAATTTTAGGTGCTTAATGTAGGCTTGAACAACATGAACAAATTAGGGTTTTTTAGGTGATGACTTAGGAAGTTTGATTCTTTCCCTTAGGACTTAGGGTTTGACTAGATTAGTTATGGGACTATAGGGGCTATGGGTAGTTATTAGATCCCTTAGAAAAAGTCAGGATTCCCCTACTGCTATTAATACTCTGTGTATATCTGATTGACTGGTGTGGTGTGCCCTCTGGGGATTATTGCTTGCTTGTTTGGGTATTGGGTTTGTCTGGGAACCTGGGGGAGCTGAAGACTTGAGGAGATGAAGACCATTGGAGATCCAGAGATTGAAGATCAACTGCCAGAGTTGGAGAGGAGGTCCTTGCTGTTTGCTGCTGAGGAGACTAGGGTTTAGGAGCTAGGCAGAGCTCTAGATTAGAAAGCTTGTTTCTCAAACATGGATTGCCTTGTCTGCATCCATCCTTTCTCTATGATTCAAAGTCTCTTTCAAATATCCACCTCCTTCCTTTGGAAGGATCAGTGAATATATTTGAAAGATAGAACTTTTGAGAGGAGACTTTCTGTTTAATGTTAACAGTTGATGAACCCCCCTTGGTAGGTAATTAACTGTCTAACATTCATTCACTTCACTCTTGTGACTGATCCCTCATCCTGGAGGTTTGAGCATGAAGAAAAGCCATGGCAGATAGAAGACTGATGATCAAAGCCCTTGCCTGAAGGCCATGAAGATGGAGATTGATGCTTGTTGAAGCCTGTAGCTGATTGGAGATTACTTGAAGTCAGATGTTGAGTCAGAGCTGCTGATGCTGTTTCTTTTGCTGTATTTCATTTGCTGATGTATTGTTTGGGTTTTCTGGACTGTATTGTTTGCTGTTTACCCTGCTGGGTTGAAAGTGAATCCTGTTCACTTTTGCCTATTGTTTTCTAGGTTCGAGGTTGAGTGGGACTCCCTTGCCTCGCTTGTGCTGTTGCATCCATGCATTTTACTGCTTTATTGTATTATATCTGTTATTGTTTCTGTTTCTGCCTATCCCGTAGGATCTCTGTTTCTCTCTGTGCAAGAGAGGAGCATGATAGACACTAGGTCTTAACCCATGCATGATAACATTAGGATAGTTTTATTCCTTTCGCAACCGTAGGTTAGAGTTCTGTCTCTTTCTTTCTCAAAACAAACAGAAAAACACCATAAAGATTTCAAACACAATAAAAGACACTTCTTTCGTAAAAGAAGGTGAACTCATCAAAGCGTCATTTTTGTCCGCCGGGACTGTTAATCAAGAAAACCTTTTTTCAGAAGGAATAAAATCAACCAAGACAAGCTTGTGTCTTCCGTGGCCCGAACTACGTTTGCTCTGATCTTCCATGCAGTGTGGAAGTACGTAGGCATAGGATGCGATATCCTAGCGAGCAACCTTCCCCTCCTTTCCCGTAGGTAGGCAAACTACGTTGACTCTGATTTCTCGTTCCAGACGGGAATACGTAGGCATAAAGTGCGATACTTTGCCGAGTCATTTTTTATTTTCATTTTCTTTTCTTTTAACCCCAGACCTTTAGAGTAGATAGAATAACAATCCATACCCGAAAACAAGCATGGATCCCGTCGAGTACGACGGACGTGAGGGGTGCTAATACCTTCCCCTTGCGTAACCGACTCCCGAATCCAGGTTTTGGTTGCGACGACCATACCTGTCCTGTGTTGTGCGAGGTTTACTCTGAGCGTTTCCTTTCCCTCCCGTGGGATAAATAACGCACGGTGGCGACTCTTCTGTTCAGCCGGCGCCGATTTTCGCAGTAGCGACAGCTGGCGACTCTGCTGGGGACCCAACGTCCCCTGGCTGCTAAGGACTGCGATGGTTCTTATGCATTTGGGATCCAACGTCCCTTGAGAGAGTCAATCCTAACGCTTGTTTTCCCGTCGAGGATTTTGTATGGATTTATATTTCTGACCTTTATCTTCAGCTTTATGTATTGATTATTGTTGCTGTATCTGGGGTGTGACGGGTGTTCTGATATTGAGAGATAAGCCGGACCTGGGCTTGAGTGCACCTAGAATTAGCGTAGAAAGTAGTGGGCGCGTGCCGGCTTTGCTTGCATTAGTGTCTCATGAAATCTACACTCGGACGAGGTTCTTCTGGTTGGCTTCTTTTTCTACCCTTTGGGTCGAAGGGGTTGTTGGTCAGCTGAATTGTCGACTCCGGGAACCGATCATTTGGAAGTTGGCTGAGTGAGGCCTCTTCAGGATTTGATGATGCCACTCCTTCTGGGAATCGTATCATCAACCCTGAAAGTCTGTGACGCCGACGACCGCATAGGATGCCGTACCTTTGCCAGTTATAGGGCCACCCACCTGTGAGGGGATTTGGGGTTATGCAGGTAACCAGACCTTCAGATACCGGTTATTTCTCGATCAGAGATCCTGGTTATTTATGGAGAGTTATGAGGTCTGTCAGAGACCATTTGGAGATGTGTTCTGAGGTCTGTCAGAGACCATTTGGAGATGTGTTCTGAGGTCTGTCAGAGGCCAATTAGAGAGGTGATTTGAGGTCTACCAGAGACCAGTGGGAGTTATGGTTTGAGGTCCATCAGAGACCAGTAATGGAGCTTTGTTTTAGGTCTATCTGAGACCAGGGTTTGATGACTTCTGGATGGTCTATCTGAGACCTTTCTTGATTGGGTTTAGGCTATTCAGCTGCAGCTTTGGTCCCTGTTGCATGTTACTTGCATTGCATTGCTTGCATATCCATTACCATTTGCATTTCACTAACGTGTGTCTGTGCTGCAGGTGCATTTGCATTTCCCTAGTTCTAGTGCCCAGACGTCTGAGTATTGATTATGGCTGGTTTGAGGAAAACAGTTGCGTATAAGCTGCCTTCACCTGACATTACCCCTTTACTCGGTCTGATATCTCTTGCCGATGAGGAGGTTAGGAGAAGCTTCAGAATGAGCCATGGGAGATTACTGAGATTAGTCTGTAAGCCCACTGCTGATGAGATGAACGGGCTATACACCTTGATGCAGTTCTATGACCCCGCATTGAGATGCTTTACTTTTGCTGACTTTATTCTAGGGCCTACCATTGAGGAGTATGTGGAGTTTACTGAGCTTCCCGTGCAGAACAAGGTTCCCTTTATTCACTCTGCTGCTGAGCCCAAGTTGGAGGACTTAGCCAAAGCCTTACACATGGACGCTGCAGAACTGTTATTGACTTCTTGGCTTGGGGTTTCAGGTTTCTCTCTTGATTTCTTAGTTGTCAAAGCTCGAGAGTACGCCAAGAACGGTTGTTGGGTGGTTTTCAATGCTATTTTGGCTTTATGCATCTATGGAATTGTGCTGTTTCCTAACCTGCCCAACTTTGTGGATTTGGATGCTTTCTATCTGTTTGCTGCAGGCAACCCAGTGCCAACTTTGATTGGAGACTTCTACCACTCATTGCACTATAAGAATGAGATCCGAAGAGGAAAAGTTGTATACTGCTGTGCTCCTCTATTAAATATGTGGTTCAAGAGTCACCTTCCCATAAAAGGACCATTTGTGGACAGTGCAACCTCAGCCAGTTGGTCAGAACGCCTGATGAGGCTATCTTCCGAAGACGTTGTGTGGTTTGATCGAGACCTGTTGGGGTCTGAGCTCATCTTTAGTTGTTCTGGGTACCCTAATGTGCCGCTGATAGGAAGAAAAGGGTGTATCAATTACAACCCCTCTCTGTTCATTTGTCAGTTCGGATATGCGCTGAAGAATCCACCTCAGGAGGAAGAAGTACAGGAATCTCTGTACTTCACCGGAGAAGTGAAGGGGGAGTTATTAGCCAAGTTGCAACATGCCTGAACACGTATTAACCGCAAAGGGAAGCCACTGTTAGGTAAGAACGATTGCCAGGCCTATGCACCTTATAGAGTTTGGATTCAGGAGAGAGCAGGTCAGTTGCGGATGCCATTCCCAGATGTACCAATTCTTGTTCCCGTTCCGGTAGCAGAGCCGACTACTGTTCCTAGAGAAGTCTATGAGCAAGTTGTGAGAGAAAAAGAAGCCTTGATGAAGGCCAACGAAGGGTTAGAGCAAGAGCTAGCTCAGTTACGCAGTGAGAAAAACAAGGCCGTATATGCTTTCCAACAACAGATCGAGCTGTTAAACAGGTTAGGGGCTGAGTTGACCGAGGAAAAGAAGAAGCGCGAACGTCTGGGGCAAGAGTTCAGAAGCTCCCATGACATGCTGGAAGCCAAAAAGAAGGCGCTCGACGCAGCACACCGAGAGATATCCTCTTGCAATAAGACTTGGAATGCTACACTCACCAACAACAAGAAGAGGGAAGATAAGCTGAAGCAGCAAATTTCCGACCTCGAAGAGAAGTTGAAGTCTAGCATCAAGAAGTGTGAGGAGGAAGTGATGACCCGGTATAGTGTCCAGCATGCACTGAACAAGGCAATCAAATCCAGAGATGAAGCAGTGTCTCAGAAGCGAAAGTTAGAAGATTGCTTCGGAGAAGCAACATGGGAAGAAACTGCTGAAGACGTACGCCGTGTCCTTAAGAGGAGAAACCAGCTTGTTGAGGGGCTGCTTGATCGATCAAACCATCCGGAGACCAAGAAGTTGATAGAGGAGTACCAGACTTTTGAGAGGATTTGATCATTTCATGTAGTAACTTGTATGCTTTATTTGCATAGTGCTGACCATCACCAGGATTGTTGGTTGAGGTCATGCCTTCTTATTGTACTCTCAGTGATATTGTACTCTGGGCTTATTGATTCTCTCTGCAATATATGAGGCTTTTTATGATTCAGCTCCGATATTCCTATTATCAGCACTGTCACCGCACCGGCACCTTCGCACTAGAACTGGGGGAACGAACTTCCCTAATGCACAGACACATTGCATTGCATTCATATTCATATTGCATTACAGGTAATCTTTGGATGGTGTCTTATTTCCTGCTCTGTACCAGGTACTTAACAGGATTGCAGATCAGCATCCGCACCGCTACTCTACACGCTCCAATTGTCGAAAAATCATGGACCAAATGCAGAACGAGATGCAAGATGTGCGCGAGAAGCTCGCCCTCTTCATGCAGACCATGGAAGCTATAGCAAAAGGGCAGGAGAATTTGCAGGCCATGGTCCAGCCTCTGTTGGCTCGAAACGCTGGTCATGGTAATGAAGATCATCAGTCTGTCCGGGTTGATACTGCTCATGGAGACGGCACTCCCACGCCAGTGGCTCCGCCCGTAGTCAATATACCTGCTGCTAATGTCAACAACGCTACCGCTGCTGTGAATGGTAACGTCGGAGTGGGGAATGAGACTGCTGTCCATAATGCTGGGCTGGGTGATGTCAATTTGGGAGATAATCTAGGAGGCAATGGCTTTGTCAATACTGGATTCGGATTCAACGATCAGGGATTCGATAACACTGGCAAGTATGGCTTTAATGCTCAAGGCTTTGGGCAAGATGGTTATGGTATGGTCAATCAGGGTTACGGAGGCTTTGGAAACGGAAATGGTACTGGATTTATGGCTTTTGGTCCTGCTGGAGGTGTTCAAGGGTACGGCAACAGAGGTCGAGGTCCGGGGATGAATCAGATCAGAGCTGGACGTAATAATGGATATGATGGGTACGGGGCTGGAAATGGTATGTGGCAAGAAGATCAGCAGGATGACGCCTTCTCCGGAGGAGGTTTTGAAGGGCCGATGGATGATTCCCAAAAGATTAGAATGCTGGAAGAGCAGATGAAGGGAGTCTTAAATCAGAGTGCTGTGGGATTGGACATGGCAACCATGGGCTTGGTACCTGGCTTGAGGGTGCCAATTAAATTCAAAGCTCCTGTGTTCGACAAGTACAAAGGAGACACATGTCCGAAAGTGCATGTGCGAGCTTATTACAGAAAGATGTCTGCATACTCAACTGATGAAAGAATGCTAATGCATTTCTTTCAGGATAGTCTGTCGGGCCCTTCCTTAGAGTGGTACATGGGGTTGGAGCCAACTGATATCAAGACATGGAAGCAATTAGCAGAGGCATTTGTAGCCCACTACAAGTATAACAGCGACCTGGCGCCCAATCGGGTCCAGTTGGCCGAGCTTTCGCAGAAGAAGGGGGAGAGTTTTAAAGAATACGCGCAAAGGTGGCGCGATATGGCTGCCAGGGTCCGTCCTCCGGTGGAAGATAAGGAAATGAATGACATGTTTGTCGGCACATTCACAGGGCTGTTTCATGATATGCTGTTTCATACGTCTCTGGCCAGTTTTTCAGACCTGATTCTGATGGGGGAAAAGATTGAACGTAATATTAAGCAAGGAAAGTTCCAAGTCGAGGAATCAACTGCATCTGGCAGTAATAGGAAAGCTTATGGTGGGCGCCGTCAGGGCGAGGCAAGCGCAGTATTTGGAGGCCGAGGCCGAGGCAGGGGACGGGGTCAATATCGTCAGCCGCAGCAGGTGTCGAGTGTTACTATTCCCTATCAGCAACAACCACTCCAGCAACAACAACCGGTTCAGCAGCAGCCAATGCCACAGCAGCAGCAGCCTCAGCAGGGGGCACAGCAGGCTCAACGAAGATTCCAGGGTAGTAAACCGAGAAGAGTGTTTGAGAAGCCTCCCTCAACCTATGCTGATTTGTTGCAGACATTGTTGGGATTGAATCTGGTAGAGAAAAGAACTCTGGCGCCGATAACGGGAGCTCCCCCGTTTGGGTATGATGCAAGCAGGCACTGTGAGTTTCATTCTGGGGCCCCGGGCCACGATATAGAAGGTTGCCATGCTTTTAAGCACGTTGTGCAGGATCTTTTAGACAACAAGACTATCAACTTCGGAACGGCAGGTCCGAATATAGTCCAGAAACCTATGCCTAATCATGGGGCGAACGCCGTTCTGACTGAGGAAGGTCTGAATCTGATTATGAGTGTGGAAGATTTGAAGACGCCGCTGAGCGAGATAAAGAGCCGACTGTTACAAGGAGGTGTTTACCCGGGATGTAACGAGTATTGCTTAGATTGTTGGACCCTAGCTGGGGGGTGTGAGGATTTGAAGAAAGGCATTCAGGCTTTAATTGATGAAGGTATATTGCAGTTTGATCGAGCGGCAACTGACGAGCCTGCAGGGGCAGTAGTGGATAATCGGAGTGATGTGGCCACGGTAACGATTCCTCGGAAGACGATCACTATTGCAGCGCCAGCTCAGCGACCTCCGATTACCATAACTAGGGCCGGGCCAATCCCGTACGAGAACACGAAAGCAGTCCCATGGTCATATGGGCTAGAGGTGTATTGTGACGGGATAAAAATTGATGTTAACAAGCAGCCGGTGGAGATTGTGGATAATGTTGTTGGTTCGGGAGGTATGACGAGGAGTGGCAGGATATTTATATCGCCTGAAGTGGAGGCCGAAAGACTAGCGAAAGGAAAAGGGAAAGCAGTTGAAAATGTTCCGGTACAAGCAAGTGAAAAAGAAGCAGCATCGAAGGATGTAGAAGAGTTCATGCGCTTGATTCGGAAAAGTGATTATAAGATTGTGGAGCATCTGCAGCAGACGCCGTCCAAAATATCTATCTTGTCATTGCTCTTATGTTCGGAAGCTCACAGAAACGCTTTGCTGAAAGTCCTGGACACTTCTTTTGTACCCCAGGATGTCTCTGTAAATCAGCTAGAAGGAGTATTGGCGCATGTGAATGCAGGCCACAGTCTGGGCTTTACCGATTTTGACTTGACTCCGAAAGGGAGAGATCATAATATGGCATTACACGTGTCTGTGGAGTGTAGAGGATCGGTAATGTCGCACGTATTGGTTGACACCGGATCATCTTTGAATGTGCTGCCCAAGAAGGCGATGATGAAGCTGGATGTTCGAGGAATTTTGTGTACACCCAGTGATTTGGTAGTTAGAGCATTTGACGGCACGCGGAGAACAGTCTTCGGATCGATTACTTTGCCTCTGCAAGTAGGGCCGGAAGTGTTTGCAACGGAGTTTTATATCATGGATATACAGCCTGCGTACAGCTGCTTGCTTGGAAGACCCTGGATTCATGGGGCAGGGGCCGTTACGTCCACCCTGCATCAGAAGTTAAAGTATATGGTTGGAGACAGCGTAGTCACCATGTGCGGAGAAGAAGCCATCCTGGTCAGCCATTTATCGTCGTTTAAATATGTGGAAGTCGACGGGGAGATCCACGAGACGCCATGCCAGGCGTTCGAAGGTTTGCGCATCAAGGACAAGGGTCCCGGGCCGAGCAAAGTACCAGAGATAGCTGTCTCATCGTATAAAGAAGCTCAAGCTCTAGTAGAAGCAGGAGAAGCCAAGGGCTGGGGCAAAGTGCTGGACATTCCTGTGAAAATGGACCGGTTCGGACTAGGGTACCGACCGTCGTCATCAACTCCTTCCGTGGGGGCCCCCCGTTTCAGAAAGCCGATCACCATCTCTGCCAGTGGAGTGTGTCATGAAACTGTCAATGCTGCTTCGGAGTCTGATGAAGGAGACAGCGACTGTGATATGGATGCCTGGATTCAGCCAAGCACGCCAGGACAAGGACTGTGCAACTGGTCTATTCAGGAGCTTGTTCCTGTGACTTTTAAACAGTAATGCTTTGCTTTATTAATTGTTGAATAATCTGATGTCTTGCCCGGGGCATCAGGATTTGCTTAGGGCTGTGTTGTTATAAACATTGTGTGTTAATCACTAAATAAATGGCATTTTTTCATGTGCAAATACCGTAATCCCTGTCTTTCTTGTTTTATATTTTTTCAATAAAATGGCAACGTGGTTATTCGCTTTATACGCATTTTGAAGCACTTAACCATTCCTTTTGCAGGATAACATTTTCAGATGACATCCTTGCATCACCTATGACTCGTCCCGACTTTGAGCACCCCGTGCTTCAGGCTGAAGAAGAGGTTGTCGAAGATAGCGACGTTCCTGAGGAACTGTCTTGGTTAGTGAAGCAAGAGGAAAGAGCCATTCTGCCTCACGACGAGGTCATCGAAATTATCAATTTGGGGTCGGAAGGGGTTGAGAAGAATATTCGTATCGGAGCCGCACTGCAGAGTGATATCAAGCGAAGACTGGTTGAAATGCTCCGAGAGTATAATGATGTATTCGCTTGGTCATATGAAGATATGCCGGGGCTCGATACTGATATGGTTGTGCATCGCCTGCCACTGAAAGAAGATTGCCCGCCGGTCAAACAAAAGCTTCGCAGAACACGACCAGATATGGCAATGAAGATCAAAGAGGAGGTGCAGAAACAGTGGGACGCTGGGTTCCAGGCTGTGACGAAGTATCCTTCATGGATTGCCAACATCGTACCAGTACCAAAGAAAGATGGCAAGGTTCGAATGTGCATGGATTATAGAGATTTGAATAAAGCAAGCCCAAAAGACGATTTTCCACTTCCTCACATTGACGTGTTAGTTGATAATACTGCTCAATACTCTGTATTCTCCTTCATGGATGGCTTTTCAGGCTATAATCAAATTAAAATGGCGCCAGAGGATATGGAGAAGACTACTTTCATAACGCCTTGGGGAACATTTTGCTACAAAGTGATGCCCTTTGGTTTGAAAAATGCTGGGGCAACATATCAGCGTGCAATGACGACTCTTTTCCATGACATGATGCATAAAGAGATCGAAGTTTATGTTGACGATATGATTGCCAAATCCCAGACGGAGGAAGAGCATCTGGTGAATCTGCTGAAGTTGTTTAAAAGACTTAGGAAGTTCAGGCTGAGGCTGAACCCTAATAAGTGCACCTTCGGGGTGAGATCGGGTAAACTGCTGGGGTTTATCGTAAGCGAAAGAGGAATAGAGGTCGATCCTGCTAAAATAAAAGCGATTCAAGAAATGCCGACGCCTAAAACAGAGAAAGAGGTGCGCGGGTTTTTAGGGAGATTGAATTACATTGCCCGGTTCATATCTCACCTAACGGCCACGTGTGAACCATTATTCAAGTTGTTAAAGAAAGATCAAGCTGTGACGTGGAACGAAAATTGTCAAAAGGCGTTCGATAAAATAAAGAAGTATTTGCAGGAGCCTCCTATTTTGATACCCCCAGTGGCAGGGAGACCCTTGATAATGTATTTGACGGTTCTTGAGGGAAGCATGGGTTGTGTTCTCAGTCAACACGACGAGACGGGGAGAAAAGAGCATGCGATCTATTACCTGAGTAAGAAATTTACAGACTGTGAATCTCGATACTCAATGCTGGAGAAAACTTGTTGCGCGCTAGCCTGGGCCGCCAAGCGTTTGAGGCAGTACATGCTGAATCATACAACCATGCTCATCTCGAAGATGGATCCTATCAAATATGTGTTTGAAAAGCAGGCGTTGTCAGGTAGAATTGCCCGTTGGCAGATGGTCTTGACTGAATATGACATTCAATATGTCTCGCAAAAGGCTATAAAGGGGAGTGTGCTGTCTGAGTATCTGGCGGAGCAGCCTATTGAAGAGTACCAATCGATGAGGTTTGATTTTCCTGACGAGGATATCATGTACCTAAAGATGAAGGATTGCGAAGAACCGTTGCCAGACGAGGGACCAGAGTTGGGGTCCAAATGGAAGATGATATTTGACGGAGCTGTAAATGCTTACGGTAGCGGAATAGGGGCAATTATCACTACGCCGCACGGGTCGCACATCCCGTTTACTGCCCGATTGACCTTTGCCGTTACCAACAATGAGGCCGAATACGAAGCTTGTATAATGGGGCTTGAAGAAGCCATTGATTTGCGAATCAAACATCTAGACGTATACGGAGACTCGGCTCTGGTAGTGAATCAGATAAAAGGGGAATGGGAGACACGACAGCCTAATTTGATACATTACATGAACTATGCAAGGAGGTTGTTGCCTTTCTTCGACAAGGTTGAATTGCATCACGTACCGCGGGCAGAGAATCAAATGGCTGACGCCCTTGCCACTTTGTCTTCCATGTACAAGGTCAACTTCTGGAACGAAGCTCCCCAAATCACTATCTCTCGGTTGGACAGGCCAGCTTATGTATTTGCTATTGATGAAGCATCTGATGACAAACCGTGGTATTTCGATATCCTTAATTTCCTGAAGAATAAAGAGTATCCGGCTGGGGCATCCAGTCAAGATCAGAAGACTCTCAGGAGATTAGCGGGTAATTTCTACTTGAACCCAGATGGCGTCTTGTACAGAAGAAACCACGACTTGGTGTTGTTGCGTTGTGTAGACGAGAAAGAGGCAAAGCTTCTCATGGAGGAAATTCACGAAGGTACCTTTGGTACGCATGCTGGTGGACATGCTATGACGAGAAAGCTGCTGAGGGCAGGTTACTTTTGGTTGACGATGGAAACTGATTGTTTCAAGTTTGCGAGGAAGTGCCACAAGTGCCAAATCTATGCTGACAAGATACACGTGCCTCCGAGTCCTCTAAATGTGATGTCATCTCCATGGCCATTCTCGATGTGGGGAATCGATATGATTGGAAAGATTGAGCCGACGGCTTCTAACGGGCATCGGTTCATCCTAGTAGCAATCGATTATTTCACCAAGTGGGTGGAAGCGGCGTCTTACGCAAATGTAACGAAGCAAGTGGTGGCTAGATTCATCAAGAGAGATATCATTTGCCGATATGGGATTCCCGAGCGGATAATCACGGATAACGGTTCAAATCTGAACAACAAAATGATGAAGGAGCTCTGTCAGAATTTCAAGATCGAACATCACAACTCCTCCCCTTACCGACCCAAGATGAATGGCGCTGTCGAAGCGGCCAATAAGAATATCAAGAAAATCGTCCAGAAAATGGTGGTGACTTATAAAGATTGGCATGAAATGCTACCTTTTGCTTTGCACGGTTATCGTACGACGGTACGCACATCAACCGGGGCAACTCCGTTCTCGTTGGTATACGGAATGGAAGCGGTACTACCATTGGAAGTTGAGATCCCTTCTCTGAGGGTATTGCGAGACGTTCAGCTGGACGAGGCAGAATGGGTAACGAATAGATTGAACCAACTGAGTTTGATGGATGAGAAGAGGCTAGCTTCTCTGGCATACGGTCGTTTGTACCAAAGACGAATGAAGAAAGCGTACGACAAGAAGATACTTCCGCGAAGCTTTCAGACGGGCGACCTTGTGCTGAAAAGGATTCTCCCGCCGCAAGCAGATCACAGGGGCAAGTGGACCCCCAACTACGAAGGGCCATACGTTGTCAGAAAAGTCTTTTCAGGAGGAGCGTTGTTATTGTCCATCATGGACGGAGAAGACTTTGCGTCACCTGTGAATTCGGACGCAGTTAAAAAATACTTTGCTTAAAATAGACCCGCTGGACAGAAAAAAGAGAGTCCAGGCAAAAATGGGGCATCCTGGCGAACCAAAAAACAGAATGAAAGGTTCGGGCAAAAGTTAGGGATAAAATTGAAAAAATGTACACCCGCGAAGTTGAAAACCTACACTGGGCGGCTTCGGCAAAAAAGGGTATCCCGGTGAACTGAAAACCCGTAAAGGGCGGTTCACGCAAAAGTTAGGGATTTGAAAAGCAAATGACTGCGGTCCGAATTCAATGAGCATCAATGCGGGAGAATATGTTTGAGGAGCCAGTTATCGGATACAGTCTCTTCAGAAAAATGGATACCGGGAAAGCATTAGAGTCGGATGAGTCATAGGAGGATCAGTTCGTGGTGTTCATCTGCATCCCGTTGCCGACATGTGTACAAAATTTAATTTGTCAAAATATTCATGCTTCTTGTGCATACTTATGTATTTGCTTTGCGTAGCTTCCTCTTTTCAGGAGTTACATCCCGTGTACAAAAAACTCCGCCCATTCAGGGGCCCAATCAATGAAAATATGTTATTCAGTATTTGATACTGTTCTTTACTGTTTTGTGCATGATAAAACGCCTAAGTTTATTGAAGCTAGCATGAGTATAACATCGCTGGCCCTTGCCAACAATTGTTAAAGCTTTGAATTAACTGAGTGTAACGTCACTAACCTGAATTGATTTGATTGCATAGGCTTGTCGTGTCGTGTTTGTGTTGTTACAGGTTTCATAACCATACGAAGAAGGTGATCAAAGGATTGCGATAACGAAAGACTCAGTCTTCACGCAGGTCATGCATGTTCTTCCTGAAGGAGGATAGAATTCCCCAGCTAGCCGTAGCTTATCCAAAGGACGTGCCCCAGAAAAGTTATTCGTCCTCAACAGAGTTTGGCGATTCCAAGGCTGTATTCGGACAGGTTCATCTTTCCCCGCAGGGTCATGCACTCTCCCCCAGTGGAGTCAGTTAATTTTCCCCAAGAGAATCATCCCATCCCCAGCGGAATTCTCTTTGCAAGTGTTTTCATTCCTTCCAGTGGAACTCGAAGATCAAGACTCTCCAAAGCAGAGTTGATGGTGGGTCCTGTCATTTATTTTGTCAGAGATACTGTGTAATATCAGTTCACGTTCCAGCAGAAAGTCCGATCGAACTATGCACATCTGCTATTCCCCAGCAGAGTTATATTCCCCAGCAGGATGTTACCTCGACAGGGTGCTTGGTTTGAGTTCCCAATTTCCCAGCAGAGTCGACTTCACCCTTCCAGCATTTATTTTGCCGGAATAATTCTGTAGCATCTGGCTATCCCCGGCGGAGTCGGCATTATCCTTCCAGCATTTATTTTGCTGAAGCAGTTCCTGTACTTTAGCAGTTCAGGTGGAGAGAATTCTTGCTCAAATGAACTACCAAACAGTCAAGATCTCGGCATGGGACATCCAATGTCAGTCTCGGCAGTATTCCCCACAGAGTTGCCAGGTTAAGTTTCTCTTTGTTCCCAGGCAGAATTAGTTGTCATCAGGGGTTCCATGAGTCAGAATTTCAGAGGCCACCTCCGGGCATCAGAGCAGGCGTCCGATAGTTGGTTTCCAGACATCCCCAGTAGAGTCTGTCTCAAAGTCGCTGTCACGTCAGTGCTAAGAAGTTTGTCCTGACGCGGACAATTTATTCCTATATTGACGGGATTTCTTCAGAAGTGGGCGTCCTAACGTGGACAGGTTTATTTCCCTGGATTGGTGAGGTGTGTTAGTCCTATCGTGGGCAGATTCGGTTTCTCGAAATTAGTGGAATGGGAGGTCATGACGTTGACAAAAGTGGTTACTCTTTGTGTTGGTGTCCTGACATGGACAGATCAGACCAGCGTGTGAGTCCTTATGTGGACAAGTCTTATTTCCTCAGCGGGTCGAAGACGCCTGAGTCCTAACGTGGACAAATCAAGACGAGATCAGTGTCCTTACGTGGACAAATCAAAGAAATTATTATTCCTAACGTGGAGAAGTGGGTCCTAACGTGGACGATGTAGTCCTTACGCGGACATATCAAAAGAAGTGATTCCTAACGTGGAAAGAGGAAAGTCCTTACGTGGACAGATTAAGATTGTGTTCCTGACGTGGAAAGATGGAGAATCCTTACGCGGAAAAGATTGAGTCCATACGCGGACATATCAGAAGAGGGTTCCTTACGTGGAAAAAGATAGTTTCCTTACGTGGAAATGACAGCATTCCTGACGTGGAAAGAGTGGAGTCCTTACGCGGACAGATTAAGATGGCATTCCTTACGTGGAAAAATGTAGTCCTGACGCGGACATATCAAGATTGGTTCCTTACGTGGAAAGAAAGAGCGCATTCCTAACGTGGGAGAGTTTAGTCCTGACGCGGACAGATCAAATAAGTTATTCCTAACGTGGAAGAAGAAGATTTACTCCTTACGTGGAAAAATTGGGGTCCTTACGTGGACAGATGCAAGAAAAGTTGAGTCCTGACGGGGACAGGTTCAGAATCAAAGTTGAATTCCTTACGTGGAAAGATTGGAGTCCTGACGCGGACATGTCAAGTGGTATTGGAATCCTTACGTGGACAGATTGATATAGTTCTCCTTATGTGGAAAGAAGATTGCTTCCTGACGTGGAAAGATGAAAGGGGTTAGTCCTGACGTGGACAGATACAGAAGAAATGATTCCTGACATGGACGGGTGTTACTCCTAACGTGGAAGAGTGTTATTTCTAACGTGGACGATTCAGTTTATGGAAATACAGACGAATTATCCCCAGCGGCGTTGCCGAGACTTTTCTGGGTTAACAGCAAGTGGAGTCCTAACGTGGACAGGTTCTAGTTGAGATTTCTTCGTATTGAGGACAGACAGAGTCCTAACGTGGACAACCAAGCAATCTGTTATGACATAATCCTCTTCAGAACGATGAAGACAATCCCCAGCACGGTCGCGCGAGATCAGTGGGTTTCCGTAACAGTCAGATTCAGCTGATGAATGTCGTTCCTCAAGCAGGAGCACAATTTAGTTCTGCGGTTGGCAAATTTCTGGTTTCACTAGTATTCAACCGTCTCGTACCGCGAATGTCTGAAGGCTCCGGGCTCTTCACCCAATCGGGTCCAAGTCGCTTGAATAGGGGCAGCTGTTGCACCCTAAAATTTTCCCAACCTTATTCACTTGGTTTATGTTTTAATGTCATTAGCATTTGCATATAGAGTCATGTACATAGACTAACCATCTGCATAGCATAAGCATAGCAAGTCATTCAACAGGGGACCAATCAGTATTCTCATCTCTAGAAGCCTATCAAGAGGTTATTATCCCAATTCAATCTCATTCAAGTCATCAGGAAAGAATTTGAAAGCAAAGAGTTCAGCAAATCAAGCCTTGAGTCCATCTCCTAGCTGAGGGTATCTGAGGGTCAACAAGAGGGTTGTGAGCTGTGAGTTGAAGGCATGGAGAGTATATAGACATTATGAGAGACTTAGAAAGTCATTTGGAGAAGGAGACAAGTCATTGATGAGAGCACAAGAGCTATAGTTGAAGGCAGTCAACTAGGGTTTCATCTGGGTCAACCCTAGGTCAATTGACTGATTTAAGGGGCATTCAAGTCTAGTGGAGAGATGTGGGGTTCATCATTGGACATATAAAGAAGGATATGGAGATATGCCAAGAAGAATTCAAGAGAAATCAAGGAGAAGAGGAGCTTCTAAATTAGGGTTTCTGTGTAAAATCCCCTAGTTTAGGTCAAATTTCCAAGCAAGATAAGTCAAAATGCTAGCTTCAAATGGCTTCTTGGCCAACATGAAACTTGTAGAGGATCTCAAGACCTTTAATTTGAGTGGTGGAAGACATCAAGGAGATTTATAGAACTCAAGTTATGGTCCTTGCAAGTTACAGGTCATCTGAGGTATCTGAAATTTTGTCTGTGAAAGTGACTTGACTTCCAAGCTAGTTTTGCCCCTCAAGGAAATTTCAAATGAATTCTTGGTCAACATAAGAATTGTTCCTCATTGTCTTAGATTTCTATAATGGTATAGCATGCCCTCATATGATGTGTGGAGCTCAACTTATGGTCTTGGCAAGCAAAGGGTATTTTGGGCATTTGTGAATTACAGGTCATTTTAACTCATGTCCAAAACTCATACAAGGAGACCTCAAATGGAAAAACTTACAACATCAAACTTGCTCCAAATGACATTTTGAGTCTAGAAAGAAGGTCACAAATTGTTGGAAAAGCTCATAGCATGAAGTTGCATGATTGGTTAAATTTGAACTAAAATGGCTTATAATTTGAATAAAGTCAAAGTGAAAAATGGTTTGGGAGATTTATAAGTCCAAATGGAGACTTCCAATATATGATTTTGAATGGAAAAGACATTCTAAAGACAATGGTTCAAGCACTTTTTTGAGTTTAGTGGAAGATTTCAAAGTTATCCTTGGTTACTTGCATTTTAAGAAACATAGCCAAAATGAATCAAAGTTGGAAGGCAAGGGAAGTTGCAAGATGGATCTAGAAGTTACCATTGAACACTATATATTCATGAAATCAGAATTGATCAAGGGTTGGATTCATTTTTCACCAAAATCTCACAAGTTCTCTCCATTCTTTCTCATTGCATTTTCACTCCAATTTCTCAAATTCTTCACCAATTACCATCAAAATCAATTTCATCATACTGATTCATCATCATAGATCAGAATTCAACCAAGAACAAGGTGTGATCAATCCATTTTCGAGCACCATAATCATCAACATCAAAAGTGCAATTTCAAGTGGATAGCACAATTCAAATCAACAATCATCCAGGTGTTGCATACAGAATCGAGCATTGAGTTTGTAGATCA
Organism: Lathyrus sativus; assembly: GCA_963859935.3. Taxonomy (NCBI): domain Eukaryota; kingdom Viridiplantae; phylum Streptophyta; class Magnoliopsida; order Fabales; family Fabaceae; genus Lathyrus; species Lathyrus sativus. The sequence continues at coordinate 142,230,005 of OZ012740.1, read as the reverse complement.
AGATCCAAGCCTCAAAAGCCTCAGATCCACAAGTATCATCATCATCCACAAGATTTCACACCAGGTGCATTTTCTCTGCCACAGCTTGATTTAGTTAGTTTAGCATGGTTTTGTTAGTTTAGATATGATGTAGGATGTTAGTAGAGCAATTAGGTTGAGTTTGGAGTGGTTTGGTGATGATTGTTAGCAGGTTGTAAAAACTGTTAGGACTTAGAACTTGCAGCATAGTGCATTATAATCTTAGGTTGTTAGCGCAGGATGATCACCATTGTGCATAGAGTAGATTAGTATAGGTTTGGTTGAGAATTGTTGTGATGCATCTCAGTGTATTTTCATGGAGTCAGAATTTGTCTCGATCGGGTTTGTTGATTTGTTGAGTTTCAGAGCAATCAAAGACCATAGACGTGTAGAGGGAGAGATGTAGAGTAATTTTCATGTTTACATCGTGGTGTTTCATGCACTGTGGATTGAGAACCGATTGAGGGAAGTTGGTGCGTGCATGGAGTTTCATGGAGTATAAACCCTAGCTTTATGAACCAAGGAAGAAGATGAAATCCTAGGCGTTCATTTCATGTTGGACTTTTGACTCAGAGAGCGATCGAAGGGCACTCATTTAATTCTGATTTTGGAGGGAAGCGTTGGTGCCCTAAACGCACCGTTTCATTAATTGAAACGGGCGGGCCTGAGTGAGTTTTATATCCCCACCCCCCAGTGCCAAGCCCAACTTCATTTGAACGTGGAAACCCTTCTATTCTCACCCCCTGCGCCTTTTTTTATTTTTCATTGTTGCTGAGTGGTTCTGGGCCTAATGCCAAAGTGCTACGCGCACCCCCGTCTGTTTGGCCCATCCTGATTTTAACTAAGCGTGTCTTCTATTCAAACCCCCCTCCCTTCATTTCATTATATTCTTTTATTTTCTTTAATTCTTTTTATGCATTTTCCAAAATTCATAATAAATAGATAAAAAATCATTTTTAATCCATTCTTTTTACATCATTTTCATTAGAATGTGTAGAAAATTGTCATTAAATAAAATTGCATTTTTATTTTTATTTGATATTTCTTTCATATTTTCTAAATAAATGACATTTTAAATAGTTCATTTCATGCATGATTTTATTATTTTTTGTTCTACTAAATGCTTTCATATTTTTTGTTCATTCTTTTTAGGTTGCTTAGATGAGATATTGAACTTGTAGAAACAATTTAGTTCCCATTTTTAGAAATTAATTTTAGGTGCTTAATGTAGGCTTGAACAACATGAACAAATTAGGGTTTTTTAGGTGATGACTTAGGAAGTTTGATTCTTTCCCTTAGGACTTAGGGTTTGACTAGATTAGTTATGGGACTATAGGGGCTATGGGTAGTTATTAGATCCCTTAGAAAAAGTCAAGATTCCCCTACTGCTATTAATACTCTGTGTATATCTGATTGACTGGTGTGGTGTGCCCTCTGGGGATTATTGCTTGCTTGTTTGGGTATTGGGTTTGTCTGGGAACCTGGGGGAGCTGAAGACTTGAGGAGATGAAGACCATTGGAGATCCAGAGATTGAAGATCAACTGCCAGAGTTGGAGAGGAGGTCCTTGCTGTTTGCTGCTGAGGAGACTAGGGTTTAGGAGCTAGGCAGAGCTCTAGATTAGAAAGCTTGTTTCTCAAACATGGATTGCCTTGTCTGCATCCATCCTTTCTCTATGATTCAAAGTCTCTTTCAAATATCCACCTCCTTCCTTTGGAAGGATCAGTGAATATATTTGAAAGATAGAACTTTTGAGAGGAGACTTTCTGTTTAATGTTAACAGTTGATGAACCCCCCTTGGTAGGTAATTAACTGTCTAACATTCATTCACTTCACTCTTGTGACTGATCCCTCATCCTGGAGGTTTGAGCATGAAGAAAAGCCATGGCAGATAGAAGACTGATGATCAAAGCCCTTGCCTGAAGGCCATGAAGATGGAGATTGATGCTTGTTGAAGCCTGTAGCTGATTGGAGATTACTTGAAGTCAGATGTTGAGTCAGAGCTGCTGATGCTGTTTCTTTTGCTGTATTTCATTTGCTGATGTATTGTTTGGGTTTTCTGGACTGTATTGTTTGCTGTTTACCCTGCTGGGTTGAAAGTGAATCCTGTTCACTTTTGCCTATTGTTTTCTAGGTTCGAGGTTGAGTGGGACTCCCTTGCCTCGCTTGTGCTGTTGCATCCATGCATTTTACTGCTTTACTGTATTATATCTGTTATTGTTTCTGTTTCTGCCTATCCCGTAGGATCTCTGTTTCTCTCTGTGCAAGAGAGGAGCATGATAGACACTAGGTCTTAACCCATGCATGATAACATTAGGATAGTTTGATTCCTTTCGCAACCGTAGGTTAGAGTTCTGTCTCTTTCTTTCTCAAAACAAACAGAAAAACACCATAAAGATTTCAAACACAATAAAAGACACTTCTTTCGTAAAAGAAGGTGAACTCATCAAAGCGTCATTATTGTCCGCCGGGACTGTTAATCAAGAAAACCTTTTTTCAGAAGGAATAAAATCAACCAAGACAAGCTTGTGTCTTCCGTGGCCCGAACTACGTTTGCTCTGATCTTCCATGCAGTGTGGAAGTACGTAGGCATAGGATGCGATATCCTAGCGAGCAACCTTCCCCTCCTTTCCCGTAGGTAGGCGAACTACGTTGACTCTGATTTCTCGTTCCAGACGGGAATACGTAGGCATAAAGTGCGATACTTTGCCGAGTCATTTTTTATTTTCATTTTCTTTTCTTTTAACCCCAGACCTTTAGAGTAGATAGAATAACAATCCATACCCGAAAACAAGCGTGGATCCCGTCAAGTACGACGGACGTGAGGGGTGCTAATACCTTCCCCTTGCGTAACCGACTCCCGAATCCAGGTTTTGGTTGCGACGACCATACCTGTCCTGTGTTGTGCGAGGTTTACTCTGAGCGTTTCCTTTCCCTCCCGTGGGATAAATAACGCACGGTGGCGACTCTTCTGTTCAGCCGGCGCCGATTTTCGCAGTAGCGACACACACCCCATACTATTCTCAAGAACTGTCAAGTACATGATTAATGGTCGTCCAGCCACTGGGGGTATCAAGATTGGAGGTTCCTGAAGATACTGCTTTATCTTATCGAATGCCTTCTGGCAATCCTCATTCCAGATAATCGCCTGATTTTTCTTTAAAAGCTTGATCATCGGTTCACACGTGGCTGTGAGCTGAGAAATAAACCTTACAATGTAGTTTATTCTGCCCAAGAAACCACAAACTTCTTTTTCTGTTTTTGGCACTGGCATTTCTTGTATCGCTTTTATTTTCGCAGGATCAACCTCGACGTCTCTTTCGCTCACGATAAACCCCAGTAACTTTCCGGACCGTACTCCGAAAGTACATTTGTTAGGATTCAGCCTCAACCTGAACTTCCTGAGCCTCTCAAAAAGCTTCAGCAAATTGACCAGATGTCCCTCCTCCGTTTGGGACTTCGCAATCATGTCATCAACATAGACCTCAATCTCATGATGAATCATATCATGAAACAAAGTTACCATTGCTCGTTGGTAAGTAGCCCCTGCGTTCTTCAGACCGAAAGGCATTACCTTGTAGCAGAATGTTCCCCAAGGAGTGATAAATGTAGTTTTCTCCATGTCCTCCGGCGCTATCTTGATCTGGTTGTAACCGGAGAAGCCATCCATGAACGAAAACACGGAGAACTGCGCTATATTGTCGACCAACACATCGATATGAGGCAGCGGGAAATCATCTTTAGGGCTCGCCCTATTCAAATCCCGATAATCGACGCACATTCGTACCTTACCGTCCTTCTTCGGTACAGGCACTATGTTGGCGACCCACGGAGGGTAAGTAGTGACCACTAAGAAGCCAGCATCAAGTTGTTTCTGCACTTCTTATTTGATCTTAACGGCCATATCTGGTCTCGTCCTCCTAAGCTTCTGCTTAACGGGAGGACAATCTTCTCGCAGCGGCAAGTGGTGGACCACGATGTCCGTGTCAAGTCCGGGCATATCTTCGTATGACCAAGCAAAGACGTCACTATACTCTCTCAGCATCTCGACTAATCTTTGCTTGACATCACTCTGCAATGCAGCCCCTATCTTGATGTTTCTGACGAGCTCTTCAGAAGCCAGATTCACAATCTCGATCTCCTATTCATGAGGCAGAATAACTTTCTCCTCTTGTTTCAACAAGCGGGCCAACTCTTCAGGAAGGTCTTCGTCTTCATCAATCTCTTCTTCGGCTTGATAGATCGGGCAATCGAAGTCGAAGCGAGCCGTAGAAGGTCCAGAGTCGATGTCATCTGTTATGTGGATCCTGCAATAACAAGGGTTAAGCTTAAAACAAGGATATGCAGGTTAGCACAAACCCCATTGCCATTTTATTGTTTTTCAAAACAAAGATAAAACAGGAATAACAGAGATCACAATATTTGAATACGAAGAAAACGCCTTTGATTTATTAACAAAATGCATGTACATAATCCAACAAGGCCCTGACAATAAAACCACTATGCCCCGGGTTGGACATACGGTTGTACAATGATTGGAAAAAGTAAATCATTACTCTTCGCTTGTCATCTGGATGATATCCTTGACGAACCAATTGTTGAGGCCCTCGCCTGGCTTGCTTGGCTGGATCCAAGAGTCGAGGTCACAGTCGTTATCTCCGCTGTCTTCAGACACCGCATTGATGCTTTCAAAGATCACTCCGCCACTGGTAAACTGGATCGGCCCCTTACCTCGTGACGCACTGCTAGAAGAAGAAGAAGCTTCAGCTCCAGGAGAATATCCTAACCCAAACTTGTCTTGTTTGTTAGGTATCTCCAAAATTCGCCCCCAGCCTGGGGTAGATCCAACTTAGACAACGGCCCGAGCCTCCTTGAATGAGGAGAGAGTCATCTCTGGCTTTTCTGTGACTACAGGAGCTACGTCCTTCACTTTGACAGCTTCGAACGCTTGGCATAGAGTCTCATGGATTTCTCCATCCATTTCAACATACTTAAAGGACGACAAATGGCTCACCATTATGTCTTCCTCGCCACATACAATCACGATGCTACCCCCGACAGCATATTTGAGATTTTGGTGCAACGTGGAGGTCACAGCACCAGCAGCATGGATCCACGGCCGGCCCAAGAGACAACTGTAGGCAGGCATGATGTCCATAATATAAAAGACCGCGTCGAACGTTTCCGGACCAACTTGAATTGGCAGGGTCACCTCCCCGAAAACGTGTCGTTTAGTTCCGTCGAACGCCTTCACAACCAGATCACTGGGTGTGCAAATCACTCCACGAGTATCTAACTTCATTAATGCCTTCTTCGGAAGAACATTAAGTGACGAACCCGTGTCCACCAACACGTGCGACATAATCGTGCCCCTACACTCTATCGAGATGTGCAGGGCGCTATTGTGATTCCTCCCCTTCGGCGTCAGCTCTAGGTCAGTGAAACCTAACCCGTTTCCAGCATTTACGTGGGCTACGACCTCTTCTAGCTGATTTACCGATATTTCCCGCGGTACGTATGCGGCGTTCAACACCTTCAGCAGTGCGTTGCGGTGTTCTTCGGAACACAGCAATAAGTTCAGGATGGAAATCTTCGAGGGCGTCTGATGGAGATGATCCACAATCTTGTAGTCATTCTTTTTAATCAACCGCATAAACTCCTCGGCATCTTTAACAAGCAAGTCTTTTTCTGCCCCAGGCGGGACCTCTTCAACGACTTTACTTTTACCTTTATCGGCCGCATCAGCTCTGACCACTTTCTCTGCCACGACCTCTGGTGGTGCAAATATTCTTCCGCTGCGAGTAATGCCACTGATTCCCGCAAGGTTCTTCACAGTCGACCCAAACGGTTCTAGCTCTAACTTCTGTCCGTTGCAGTAGACTTCAGCCCCATAATGCCACAGGACAGCATTCGTGCTTTCGAACGGTATCGGCCCAACTCGAGTGATGGTAATTGTGGGCGGTCTGGGCGCATAAATAGTTATCGTCTGGCGAGGGATGGTGATGGTGGCAACCTCATCCTCTTGCTTCAGCACTACCTCTCCTGATCCACATTCGGCCCTCCGGCTAAACTGTAAAATCCCTTCAGTCATCAAACTTTGAATTCCTTCTACCAACTGCTCACATCCATCAGAACGTGTGGCACAGTCCATGCATAGCTCTCCGCAGCCTGGGAAGAACCCTCTTTTCAGCAACTTAGCTTTAACGAAGCTAAGCGGCATCTTCAGATCTCTGACATCAGTCAACAAATCTAGACTCTCGTCTTCGATAATGGTGTTCACTCCGCCTCCCCTATGATTCGGCATAGGATTCTTCGTGAAATTTGGCACATTATCGGAGAAGTTTATGATCTTGGCATCCACTATGTCCTGCACCTTATGCTTGAAGGCTTTGCAGTTCTCTACTGTGTGGCCTAGTGCCCCTGAATGAAACTCACAAGTTGCATCTGCGTTGTATCCTGGCGGAGGTGCCCCTGTCAAAGGAGCCAGCGTCCTCTTCTGGATCAACTGTAGCTGAAGCAAAGTCTGCAAAAGTTGCGCGTACGACATGGGTGGTGTCTCGAAGTGACGGTTCGCCAAAGGTGCCCGATTCTAATACTTCCTGTATCCCTGCTGATTCGGTTGCTGCTGCTGCGGAGCTGCCGGGATATTTATACTGGCCACCTGCTGGTGAGGACCTTTACCCTTCCTTCGAGCGTTGGTCACAGCGCTCGCTTCTCCTTCTCGTCTTTTGCCAGCATAAGGTTTCTTTCCGCCTCCTCCAGCTGAGGATAGATCACCTTGAATTTTCCTGATCTTGATCTCATTTTCGACGTGCTCACCTGTGATAATGAGATCTGAGAACGTCCCTGACATACCGCTGACTAAATTCTCATAGTAAACCCCTGGGAGGGTAGCTACAAACATCTGTACGAGCTCACGTTCAACCATCGGCGGCTGAACCCTGGCTGCCAACTCACGCCACCACTGGGCGTACTCCTTAAACCCTTCATTGTTCCTCTGCGACAGATTCTGCAGTTGGACTCAATTCGGGGCCAAGTCGCTATTGTATTGGTAGTGGTGCACAAATGCTTCAGCAAGATCTTTCCACGTGCTCACACTAGTGGGCTCCAGACCCATGTACCACTCGAGGGATGGCCCGGAAAGGTTGTCTTGGAAGAAGTGCATCAGCAACTTCTCGTCTTCGGAATGAGCAAACATCTTCCTGTAGTACGATCTCAGGTGGACACGAGGGCAAGTGGTGCCCTTATACTTTTCAAAGTCAGGCACCTTGAACTTGGGAGGCACCTTGAAATCAGCAATTAATCCCAGCTTGGACATATCAACGCCCAAAGTATTCTGATTCTCGATATCTCTCATCTTATCTTCAAGTGCCTTGAATCTAAGCCGTGCTTCAGCATTCAGCTCCCCTTCAGCACCTCTCTGAGAGAACACATCGTCCTGATGATCCTCTAGCCATGGCTGAGGCCCAAGCAGATTCCCGATACCTGCATTGCCGTTGCCCAGCCCGATATTGACATTATCTCCCAGACTCCCATTACCAACGCCTGTCATATTGAGTCCCAGATTGGCCATCACATTGCCTTTGGCGCTGTCGTTGCCCCCGGTCACGGGAACACCATTCTGCGGAGTTTCAACTGGTGGAGGAGTAGGCACAGTCCCACCATGGAGTACGCCGTTGCTATCAACCCTTGAGATCAAAGGTTGAACCAAAGTTCTGAGCTGATCCTGGCCATTGGCGACTGCTTGCATGAGCTCCATGAAGCGATCCATTCTTTCGCGGAGTTCCTGAACATCAGTTTGCACTTGCTCCATGATTCTGGTTCGATTAGCTCTAGTCGGATAGCGGTGAATAGGTCTCTGATCAATCTTGGAACCACCTGAGACAACCTGGAACAACCTGTTAAACACAAAAGGGTTAGGAAAAACAACAAAGTGCTCGTTATGCAAATGCTTCATGCAAATGCAAACGTGTGTCTGTGCGTTAGGGAGATCTCCCCCGATCCTAGTGCCTCAGTGCCAGTGCTGATAACAATAAGAAGAAGTCCAAGTCCAATCATGGAAATAGCAATCTCATATATAAAGAAAGCCCATCAAGGCAGTACACAACATCAGCGAGTACAAGACGAATCAACAGCGTGACCTCAGCCAACAAGCCTGGTGATGGTCAGCATACAACAATGATCAAAACAAAAGGAATACAAATAGTCAAGTACGGCCACGGGCGTGATACTCTTCTAACAACTCCTTCGTTTCTAGATGATCTGGCAGAGTGAGTAACCCTTCGACGAGTAATTCCTTCTGCACAATGGTGTACTGTATTCCTTCGACCAAACCTTCCCATGCTCCTTCGCTGAATCAATCTTCTAACTTCCGCTTCTTGGACTCAAACGTCAGTTTGCGCTCCTTCAAGTTAGCGAGAGCTCTGTTGAGCTGGCCTTCGGCGGCGTATCTGCGAGCGGTTTCTTCATCAAACCTCTTCTCACTGTCCTTCACCTGGGCTTCCAGCTTGGAGATCTGTAGCATCAGCTTATCCTCCCTCTCTTTCCTGCTGGCCAGGGAAGCCTTCCAGTGCTGGTTGAACTTAGATATCCTCCGATACACTTCGTCCAAGTGCTGCTTCTTCGTAGCCAGTACGTCGTTGACAGCCTTAAAGTCTTGACCCATGCGCTCACGCTCGGCTATCTGCTTAGTCAGGTCTGTACCTAGCTGGTTCACCAGCTCTGTCTTCCTTTTGAAGGAATGAACGACTTCGTTCCTCTCGCTTCAGAGCTGAGCCAATTCTTTCTCCAGTTCCTCATTTGCCCGCTTCAATTCATCTCGCTCAGCTAACACCTGATTATGCTGCTGAATGGGCACCGTAGTAGGCTCTTCAATCATTGGAGGGCTTTCTGGCTTGGCATGAGGAAACGACATCCCTATAGCACCTGCTCTGGCTCAGACCCAAGTCACATACGGAGGGTATGCTTGGTTGTTGCTTCTCCCCAGCAATGGTTTTCCTCGCTTACTGATGTCATTCCATGCGCGCTGAAGCTTGGATAACAGATCCCCCTCTAGAAGACCAGTGAGGTACAGAGATTTTCGTACCTCTTCATCCTTCGGCGGAGCTCTCAAAGCATACGCGAACTGTCGGACCAACAAAGACGGATTGTAGTTTATGCAGCCCTTCCTGCCTATCAAAGGCACGTTCGGAAACCCGCTGCAGCTGAAGATAATCTCGGTACCCAGCCTATCTCTGTCGAACCAGTCAATATCCTCTGCAGATAAACTCATCAGACGCTCGGGCCACTCAGTTGTGGCTGCATACGAGACAAAAGGACCCCTCTTGGGCAGATGACTATCAAGCCATTTGTAAAGTAAGGGTACACAACATGAGACATTCTTGCCTCTTCTGTTCTCTTTTTTGTAGTGGATAGAATGGTAGACATCTCCTATCAAGGTAGGGACTGGATTCCCTGACGCGAAGATATGAAATGCATCGAAGTCTACAAAATCAGGCATATTGGGGAACAGAATAATGCCATATATGCACAGGGCGAGAATGGCGTTGAACGCGACCCAACATTCGTCTTTAGCGCACTGCTGAGCCTTTCCCACTAGAAACTGCAAGGAGAAACCGGGAACCTTGTTCCAACTGGACAACACCAACTCAGAGGCATCCAGATGAAGTGAAGGAGCTAGACCAGCCAGATCAGGCTCAGCATCCATATGAACAAAAGGCATCTGCCTCTTGATAGGCACACCTAGAAAATCAGCATATTCCTCTAGCGTAGGTGCGAGAACAAAATCCTGGAAAGTGAAACATCTCAACAGAGGGTCGTAGAACTGCAGCAGAGCGTGCAACCCATTCAACTTGAACACAGAAGGTTTAAGAACCAAACTGAGCAATCTGCCATAAGATTTTCTGAACTCATCCCTCACAGAATCATCTACTAAAGCTATCAAACCAGTCAGCCGAACCACATCAGGGGCAGGGAACTTGTAAGCCACGGTCTTCCTCGGAGAACCCATAACATAACAATAGGAGGCAAGAAATCTTGGATCGGGGAAAACGGTACCTGCAACACAGACGCACGTTAATGAAATGCAAATGAGTATGCAAAATGATGTAAGATGCAATCATGCAGTAGGAGATCAAGGCAACTGTGCTGTGGAGATTCTGCATCAACAAAACCATAATCCTGCTCTATCAAGAACACCCATTATAAGAAGAAAACCCTGGTATCGGACCACAAATCTGCTCTGTCGAGAACAACCATCTGATAGGGCCATACATAAGACTATAATTCTGCTATGTCAAGAACAAATGTCTGATAATAAGGACCCCTGATATAGGACCAAGAAACCTGCTCTGTCAAGAACAGACATACATCTGCTGATGAGATCTTCAGACCCCCATCATAAATCTGCTCTGTCAAGAACAAACAACTGATGACCAAAACTCTGCTCTATCAAGAACAAACATCTGGTAATGAGATCCTCAGACCCCAGCCATAAACCTGCTCTGTCAAGAACAAATACTCATATGATGATAAGATCCTCTGATCAAAACCTGCTCTATCAAGAACAAATACACATCTGATGATAAGATCCTCTGATCAAAACCTGCTGTATCAAGAACAAATACACATCTGATGATAAGATCCTCTGATCAAAACCTGCTCTATCAAGAACAAATACACATCTGATGATAAGATCCTCTGATCAAAACCTGCTCTATCAAGAACGAATACACATCTGATGATAAGATCCTCTGATCAAAACCTGCTCTATCAAGAACAAATACACATCTGATGATAAGATCCTCTGATCAAAACCTACTCTATCAAGAACAAATACACATCTGATGATAAGATCCTCTGATCCCAACAAAACTGATCCACTATCAAGAAAACCAGGTGGTCTGAAGGTCAGAGTTTCCTGCAATAAACCCAACCCTGCTCACAGGTATGGACCTAAACTGACTCAAGTTTGGCATCCTATGCGTTCATCAGCGTCACAAACATTCAAGAGGGGTGATACGATACCCAGAAGGTGTGGCATCACCAGCTCATGAAGCGGCCTCACTCGGCTGAATCACAAATGATCGGTCCCCAGAGTCGACAATCCTCCAAACCAGCAACTGTCTCAACTTAAAGGGTTGAAAGAGAAGCCAACCGGGAGAACCTCGTCTGAGCGTGGATTTCATGAGACACTAGTGCCAGCAAAGCAAGCACGCGCCCACTAATTTCCACAACTAATGTTATGTTCACTCAAGCCTGGGTTTGGCTTCTCACTCATCAGAATGCCCCTCCCACAACAGCACAGATAATCATATCATACTGAAAATAAAATGCGGGAAATAAAAATGCGATAAATAAACACAACCCAACAAGTAATCATACAAGCGCTAGGATTGGCTCGCATAGGGAACCGAAGAACCAGAGATTCTGGGTTCGATCCCTAGCAGAGTCGTCAGCTATCGCTTTCGCGAAAATAAGGTGTCGGCAAAACAGAAGAGTCGCCACCTTTCGTTATTTATCCCTCGAAGCGGGAAAGGAAACGGTCGGAAAAACCTGACGAAAAAGGTATAAGACAAGGTCGTCGCAACCGTTGTCTGGGTTCGGGAGTCGGTTACGCAAGGGGAAGGTATTAGCACCCCTCACGTCCGTCGTACTCGACGGGATCCACGCTTGCTGTGTTTACTGGACGACTTGGTTTATCTATCTACCTATCAAGGCTGGCTTAAAAAGAAAAGGAAAATGACTCGGCAAAGCGTCGCACTTTATGCCTACGTATTCTCATCAGAGAATGAGAAATCAGAGTCAACGTAGTTCGGCCTACTACGGGTTACGGGGAAGGTGGCTCACTAATACATCAGTATTGTGCCTACGTACTCTCAACAGGTATGAGAGATCAGAGCTTACGTAGTTCGGGACACTACGGATTATTTTCTGTCTTTTACGGAAGAAGTGCTTTTTATTGTGTTTGCAATTTCAATCGCACTAAAGACTATGACCTGAGAGTGAATGTGTCGCATGTCACCCAAAGGGTGCCATACTAAACATCCAGACTGTTGAAAAGAAACTCTCCAACAATCCTTTCTCAGATAGCTTAAGGCTCGTGACGTACGAAAGAAATCATTCATGATTACTGTATCTTAAGCTATTTTGAGATAAGAAGAGAAAACAGGCTCGACTACGGGGAGACTATCAAGTCCTACTGTTGTCATGCCAAGGATTCATCCTATGGTTGAGGTTTGAAATAAGCAACTCCTAGAAGTTATCATGCATAGGTTTCAACCTAAAGTTCTAATCATCACTCCCTTATCAAAGGAAATGAGAGTCCTAAGGGATCATGTCAATGATACACAGAAACAGATAAAGCATCAGCTTAAACAGTAAACAGTAATACAGTAAAATGCATGCAATGCAAGTGAGGGAGAAAATGTGTGTGGGGCAGCAGCCTCCACAAGCTCATCTCAACCTCAAGCCAGAATGAATAACAGTAATCATACTGAGGACAATAAAACATGTTATCAAGCAAAATACAGTAAACTGCAATCATACAGAAGAAAATAAAATCATGCTATCAAGCAGAACAAACCACATGGGCAAGGGAGCTGGGCTCTACCGAATACCCGCAAGCAAAGCCATACAATAACAATACAAGCAGAGGGAGCAACTCAACCTCTAGTGCAATCATGCTCCTAGATTAAAGCTAGTCTAGATATGAACTTATTCTAATGCATCAAGCAAGTCAAACAAGGCACATCAATACAGAAAAGGAAACAGACAAGAAAGCAGATCAACAACCCCCTTTTCCAACTCCAAGCTTCAGCTCTTCTGGCAGCAACTCAGTCTTCAGACCTCAATCACTCTTGACAAATATCAATTTGCTTCTCCAGGTTTCAACCCTTCAACATAAGTTTCAACTTAATCTTCTTCTTCAAGATTCAGCTCCTTAATCAGTTCCACCTTCAGGCTTCACCCTCACTACAAGTATCAACTTGATTCCTTCAGGATCTCCAAGCTTCAAAGTAAGTATCAACTTATCCTTCAATTTTCAAACTTAAACTCTGCACTCACTCTCAATTGAATACTCTTCATATTTCAGTCTCTAAGCCTCAGCTCTTCATTCAATCTTTATTGGATCTTCAAGTATCAACTTGTCTTTATTGCTCTTCAAGCTTCAACTGACATGGCAATGCTCAGGGAATCATCCTCTTCCATACTCTTCAATGAAGTCTTCATCTTCACACTCAAGCCCAACATCTCTCAAGATACTCAAACCAGAGGAATCACTTAACTGGATAAGCTAGGATATTAAACTGCTTATTGACCACCAAAGGTGACCTATAAGGGTTTAACATCAAAAGAAGGGTTCCCTCAAAGGTTCTACTTCTTAGGTACCATCACTTATCCCTCCAAAGGAGGTAGGTGAATGCCATGGAAGGACCTTGAATCATGGGGAGGAATGGAGGTGAAAGATACCATCCATGTTTAAGAAAGGAATCAACTAAGTCTAAGCTCTTCCTAATCCCTAACCCTAAAACAACAACAAAACAACCAAGACTTCAAGCTCTCAAGCTCCTCAATCAATCTTCAAGTCTTCTACTATGCTCCTCCATGCTCCTCAAAGCAAAATCAAGCCCACCAAGCCAAGCAAAAACCCACAAAGCAAGGCAAGCAAAATACAAGCCCACAAGGGCAACACAAACAACCATCAACTACAAAAATCAATTAAAAATAGTATGCTATTATATTAAAATCTAATATAATTTCTAGGGGATCCTAGATGACTACCCTTAATACCCTATATGTCCCAACATCTAACTTGACCTAGAAACCCAAAAATCTAGTGTTATTGTGGACCTATGTTAAGGATTGACCTAATTCTACACAACCTAAAGTCATCTAATCAAAACTACTCAAAACTTAATCACAAAATTATGGAATAAATCCAGAGGGGAGCTAAAGTCCTAATCTAACTATCCTAAAAAGAATGGCTTAAAAATTCAAAGGGAACTAGCTAAACAAAAGTCTACAAATCTATGCATCAACATAAAAGGAATTAAAAAGCTATTAAAAGAGAAAATACACAAAAAATATTAAAGATTAAAATAAAATGGAGAAAAAGAAATCCCCATACAAAAATCATCATTTTTCTATTTAATATGATTTTTCAAAGATTCAAATAAAATGGAGAAAAAGAAATTAAAATGGTAAAGCATTGGTGCAGATAGCAACTATATTCAGTACAATTTCCAGATGGGCTTAAAATGGGGGTGGGGTTATCAATGCTTGCCAGGCCCAATTTTCATCAGAAAATCAATTCAGAAATTATAAAGAAAAAGAAAAAGGCACAGTGCATAAAGCAAGGAAATTCAGTTCAAAATCCAAATGGGCCATGAATGGGGGTGTGGTTATCAAACTCATCACTTAAGCCCAAAACGAATGTTTAATGATACGCTGCGTTTCATTGTATCTTCAGATTTCCCTCTTCAAATGAAATTAAATCATAGCCTTTGGATCTCCACTCAGTCAACGAGTCTTGCCTCATCTAACGACCACGTCTTCATCTTCTTCCTCCAGCTAGGGTTCAAATGAGGAGGCCATGGAAACAGAGCTTCAAGCTCAAGCTTCACCACAATCGTATCACCTCAAATCTCAACCAAAATTCATGGTTCAAAACCCTAATCCATTCTAAATTCCATGCTGATCACAACCATGGCCTTAAAATCAATTGAATCATCCCCAATCTCTAAACCCGATCCAAGATCAAAAATATACTCAAACTTCAATTCTAACAATTCTTGAAATTAATTGGCTCAGAATGATCACCACCTCACACTGGTTAATTCTTGATATCAAACTCATGATATATCTCAATATAACTCGTGTTCTTGATCAAAACAAAAATGGTGTCATCAACTCAAACTTCACCAATTGGTCTCAAACTTCCCAGAATCCATCTCCTACTTGTCTCTAACCATTCTAACCTAACAATTCTACCTAATTATGCATAAATTATGGTGTAGGAGAAAAGTTACAAACCTGTTAAATCTTGAATATCAGATAGGTCAAAGCTCCACTTCAACCTCTCAAACTCTTCAGAATCCTTCCTTGATTGATGATAAAGCTTCTGTTTGCAAAAGATTTGATCAAGAAAGCCTGAATCTCCAAAACCGATTGTGACATGCAACCTTCAAAATCCAAAAGCTATCTCCTCAATTCTCCATGGTTTTGCTCTTAGTTTTGTATGCACAGCTTCAGTATGATCAATGGAATGTATTGGGATTGAAAGAAGCAATGGAAATTGTGTGGAATGTGGAATTTGATTTCAACTTGCAATGGAAGCAATTGAAATGACTATCTCACTCTCCTCTATAATTTCTCACCAACCTTGCATCTGAGCAAGTTCTAATCCATATATAGAATGCATTGGACCTCTCTAGATCCTTCTGGAATCATCCAATGAGAATTTGGGATTCTCATGTCATGAGTTTTTGGTTTCAACTCATCTCATGCATCATCTCATGCCATGCCTCTTGCAGCAACTTGTTCTGACCTGAAAATCTCCCTAGATGAGATATATGATGTGTTAAGACACTTTACTAGCTTGTACATTGCCTTTCCTTGTGTTTTGCATTTGTACCTTAAGATGCAAGCATCCATTTTCCAAAGCAAGTCCATGATCTAAGCCTCAACTCAAAAATGTGGCTGAACCATTGTGTCTAAAATGCTTTTTAGAGTCAAAATGACCTATTACATGCCATGGTTTGGATTTGTAACTTGGAAATTTCAATTTCCAACTTCAACTTATTTAACTTATGGTCCCATTTTAGGTCATTTTTATCACTTTTTGCTACAAGCCTTTTCAACATCTCATGACCTCCCTACTAGCCTTAAAACATCATTTTAAGCAAGTTTTATGTTGAAGATTTTTCCATTTGAAGCATGGAAATAGGAGTTATGGCCTTATGCTTGAAATGACCTATAATCTCCAAATAACCAAAATGCCCTTCACTTGTCAAAGCCATAAGTTGAGTTCTACAAATCCTATCAAGGACTTCTAGTACTCTATAGAAAGTTAAGAAGATAAGGAACAACATTCACTTTGACCAAAAGTTCATAGGAACCATCCTTCTTGGGAAAAAGTTGGATGCAAGTTGGGTGACTTTCAAGGACCCAGATTCACATACCTCAGATGACCTGTAACTTGTCAAAGTCATAACTTGAGCTCTACAAATCCTATCAAGGACTTCTAGTACTCAAATTAAAGCTAAGAGCAAGCTATACAACATTCATGTTGGGGATAAGATAAGATGGCAATCACATATTAAGCTAAACTTCCTTGAAGATAGGGATCAAACTAGGGGATTTTACACTGTCAAGCCTTAGAAACCCTAGCTTGAAACTTCTCAAACTCCTCAATCATGATGAGTTGATCTTGGATTCATCTTTATAGCATCTCAATGCATCAATCCATGATCACATGGCTCTTGGATTAGGTCTCAACCCTCTCCAAATCATCAGTTGACCTAGGGTTGACTCAGTCAAACCCTAATTGTACCACTCATGGCTAAGTCTTCTTATTCTTGCACAATGACCTCTCTAGGCTTTTATGATGGCTTACAAGACATCTCATAATCTCTCTCAAAGCTTCAAGTCCATCCTCATAGCTTCAGAATCATCTGAGGAGCTCCCACAACTCTCAAGTTAGGAGGCACACAACCTTGGTTTCAACCAATCTCTCTGAGGATCTCTTAAATCCTCTGACAAGGATATCAACCCTTAGACACTTGAATAACCTTCTTGGCTAGCTTCAAACTCTTAATTGGTACTCATACCTCTTGATCTCCTGCATACATATCAATGAAATGCAAGTGATAATGCTAATGAACACAAGCTAGGTAAATAAATGTTGGTCAAATTTTGGGGTGCAACAGACGCCTCTCATGACTTTTGCATGTATTTTGAAGTCACATCCTCACTGTTCCCCATACTTTTTGACATCATTAGTATTTATTACAGCTACTTCAACATGTCTCCTTCATGCATGCCACTAGCTGTGATCATGCTCCTAGATTTCAGGAAATCATGGCCTAAGAAAAGGTGTGTTTTAGAATCAACTGTTCATATTTCCTCAAACCTTTTCCCGGTACAACATGTGCCCCACTACAGCCATGTTAATCGCCAACTAGTCTTTTCCCATTTCCACGTTCTTTTACTTTCTCCTATAAGTGGCACCATCTACTCAGAATCACTTTTTTTTTACGCTTTCCAATATTTTCCTTGTTATTCTCTCACAAAAGAAAACCCAAATTTTCCTTTCTTTCCTACAACCTTCATCTTGGAAATGTCTTCTTCCACCATGACCAAGGATCACAAAAAGGCTCATAAGAAGGACTTGAAAAAACCTCTCAGCTTCCCCCTTTTAAAGTGCTGGTTGGGCCAAAGGTGATGGGAAACCAACAGTTTGCACTTGAGCCATTGGAGGAGGAGAAATGCAGAATCTACTTTTCTCAGGTATTAATTCCTTTCACCATTGCTGGAAAAAGGCATGCCCTCTGTGGGCCTCTGCCTTCTGTAGATTCTGAAACCATTAGAGATTTCTTTCTGTCTTACCGTAGGTCAAAAACCATAGGCCAGGCTAACAAACAACAGGTAGAAAATGTCACTGGGGACGTTGTAGCCTTAGTGGGATAAATTTAAGGTATATGGGTACCAACTTTAGGGTTTTCAGCCCCACACCCTCTTTTAAGGAGTCCAATGAATACATGAATTGGCTAAACAAGGTCGAAAAGGTTAAGTCCTAACTTTGGAAACAAATGGGGATCTATGACCTTATCATGTTGTCAAAAACTGGTCTAAACTACTATTCGACCATGTTAGTGTCCTCCCTTTATTTCTGGGGTAGCACCCACAACACTTTTCATCTCCCTTGTGGGATGATGAGTCTAACATTGTTTGATATAGCTGCTATCACAGGGCTAAAACCAACTGGCACCACATATGATCCTGACCTTGAGTCATATGATTCGATAGGCTTTTCATCAGTTAAACCCACATACTCCCAATTCATTTCCCACTTCTTCGACAATTCTACCAATGAGGTTTCTGATGTTGAACACATAGCTTTCCTCACAGTTTGATTATCTCACTGTATTTTTTGTTCCAAATCCCTTCAAGTAGCTAGGAAATTTCTGACCCTATCCATCCAACTTCATCGAGGGCATGACATTTGCTTAAGTGAAATGATACTAGGAAGCCTATACGAGTCCTTGAGTGAAGGGGTGACCCAACTGAAAGATCTAGGTGCGAAAGGTAACCTGCTATTGTCAGGCCCTTTTTGGTTACTTCAATTGTGGATGAATTCTTCCTTCAAAGCTAGTCTTCCCAACAAAGGCACTATGAATGAAGAAGAAGAAGAAATCAAGAATCGGAGAGTCAAAAGAACTCGCTTGGTGAGGCTCACTCCTAGCAAAGAAGGATCGTCGTTGAGGCCTGCTTTCCTCAGATATGTCATGATGCAGGCAAAGTGTCATGATTTTATGTCGAACATGGCTCCCTTTGCAGCAAGGAAGTACGGGCCAGAGTGGTTCACAAGGCCTTTTCCTGCACCAACAAAGGCCCAAAAAGCATAGTCGACACAGTTTTGGGAGTCCTTTTTAACCCCAGGGTTAATATCTCTTCGACTAAACATGCTGAAGTCTGAAGTTACGTTGGTATCTTACCAACCAAACCTTCTGGCTCGATAGTTTGGATTGGTGCAAGTGCTTCCCAAATATATTTTTGAGAAGAAAGGCGCTTTCTTGCTCCCTGCTACCAAATTTAGTGAAGACGCTTGTTCAAAGCAGCTAGCACGCTATGAGAGCAAGACTCAGCTGACTCCTGTTCCCTTCAAACCTTGTTGCTTCTGTACACCAGAGTTTCATACTTGGTGGTCGAAGTATTATGTCAAAGAGTTTCTTGATGCTCCTTCCTTCAGCAAATTAATTAACCAAGCTTTCCTCTCTGTGTAGGATAAAGTGAAAAAAGGTACTTCAACTCATATCAAAGAAATCCAAGCCTTTCAAAGGTTCTTTGAAATTATTTGCCAGCCAAGTGAACCTAGTCGGACTGTCTGCAATGCTGGTGTGACTTTGAAGGAAAAATTTCTAAAGAAAATGGAGAGTCTTTGACTCCCTTCATACGTTCTCTCTGAGAAACGTTATGAATTAGCCTTCAATCGGTATCCTCCCGAATTTCCTTAATTTCCATCTGCTAACTTTGGAGTGGCTTTTGCCCCTCCATTTCCAGATTGGTTCATCTGTGGGGATTCGATTAAAGTCCTTCGAGAACAATCCAAACCCAAGGCACAACAGGTAGTTCCAACTAAGTACACACTAGACAGTTTTAAAGGCAATCTTTATATCGGTATCGAAGATGTTCACATCGAATCCGAAATACATGAAGTTATCGAATGGAGGGTTTTTCGACTCTTTTCTTTTCCTGACCTACTGTGATTGCTTTGCTTTTGTTTCAGCTGTCAAGGTTCGGGCGAAAAGGAAAGAGAGCATCGAAGAAATAACTGAGGAAAATGCCCCAATGCCCAAGGTAATAATATCAAGCTTGCTTGTTTATTATTATTATTTTCTTATATAGGTCTATGACATCTTGGTTTTTTCTCTTTCCAGAGTTCCAAGAAACCCCTAACTACTTCCAAAAAACCAAAGGCCAAGAGAGCCTCTAGTCAGGTGATTATCGACTCTAACAAAGACAATGACTCCCTTCTAATGATCAACCTCTAAAAAGGAAAAGAAAGCAGGAAAATATTACTGAATCTTTCACACAAACAACCACTCCAATCGCTCCTGGTTTGACTCAGATGACCCGCGTCAAAGCAATTCCTGAGCAAGTGATCCCAGAGGTGGTACCTTCGCCAGAGGACGGTAATTCAGGCCCTGATAGTTAAGGCCCTAAGGTAATCATATTAACTCATTTATTTTTCTATTGTTCCATATGTTCCTTTTCTAAACTCCTTTCATTTCAGGTCGCTGTCACCACTCAAACAGGCCCCACAGTCCAACCCAGTTCTACTTCCAGCAAAGATCTCAGCTATCATTCTGGTGCAGCATCCGGAACATCTGCTAAAGGTTCAAATAAGGTGAACCATCCTCAGAAGCCCCCTAAAAAGGCAAGCTTCGGGTCGAACCTTACGGTAATTCCTCCATAGGAAGGGCCTGCTAAACAACCAATCATTGTACTATCGGAGGAAACCCCTACTCTAGATGTGGACTTAGAAGAGGGTAGTGAAGAGATGTCTCCTCGTTACTCACCAGGTGAGGCAAACGACTCTGATGACTAAACCAGTGATGAAGAGGAAACTGGAGACGAAGCTGTTGATGATGACAACAAAGAAGCAGCAAGGAAGGAAGAAGAGAAGAAGGAAAAGAAAAGGAAGGAAGCAGATGAAGAGAAGGAGAAGGAAGTCAAAAGCAAAAGAGAGGAAGATCAACTCACTAAAAGGGCAGTTGAAGATCCTGCTAAACAAACAACTTTCTCCCAGGCTTCCATGACCACTTCGACAAGTTCAGCTCCAACCAGCCTTTCTCATGAAGAACTCCAGTCGATTAAAACGTCTAACCCTCGTGAGTACCTCAAAACCATGCTCAGTGCCAAGTACAAATTTTATGATTCCAGCATGAGTGGTTCGATAACATCAGGAGAAACTCCTGCCATCGATGATGTACTTCATGAGATCAAATCTAGGATATTTTTTGTTGATTTGTTCGAGCTCTTGGAGAAGGACACTTCAATGAACTTTGGTTTGAAGAAGCTCTTAAAGCGTGTCGATCTTGTGACCGCTTCACTAGAAACCTCTGATGTTATCCTGGAGTTGCTGACAATGATCGACATAGTGGCTGCTAATCTGAATCGACTCAGAGAACATTCGGGAAATTTTTCTAAGGCAACCTCTGATCAAAAGGCTTCCTGGGACGCTGTCTCTGCTTCATCCAACCAAGCTTCCCAACTTGAGCAACAAAAGGAACAAACCTAAAAGGCGTTGGAGAAACATGATCAGAATATTGCTGAATGGGAAAGACAGGTCCTTATCCTTCAAAGCAAAATTACTGAAGCTAAAAAGAGTAAGGCACAACTCCAAGGTGGTGTCAATGACAAGATTGATTGAGAAGTAAAGGCGGGAATCGAATATCTTGATAAAGCTCAGAAGCTTGACAAGGAGATCGAAACCACCGCCTACAATAAAAGCTTGTGCGAGCGTCGATTGGCCCACCAGAAGAAGAAGTATGGGAAACTGAAAGCTTTGCTTCCTTTCTAAAAAATTTATCGTGTAATTTTTATTTCGCATCCTCTTTATTTGACAATTTGGGCCCTTCGTGGCATTTTATTTTGTATTGAACACAGTCATCTTGGCTTCATTAACCATTTTAGCTTTTCTTATATTGCTCTTTATATTTATTCTATAATTTTTATCTCTTGAAGCATAGGTTTGTATTTTTTCAAATACTTTCCATTAACTTTCAAGATCCTCCTATCTCCGTCTACTTCTTCGATTTCATATGCCCCATTGGAAAAGACCTGTATGATTTGAAATGGACCTTCCCACTTAGGGGACCATTTTCCTAAGGCTATATCTTTTTGATCCATAGGAAAAATGACTTTCCAAACTAAATCATCCAATAAAAATACTTTGGCTTTAACTCTTTTGTTATAAGACTTTTCCACTTTCTTCTTTTGTCTTTTTAATAGTTCTAAATCCCTAAGCCTTTCTTCATCTAAATCAACTAACTCATCCAACATCATGTTCCAATAAGAATCTGATGGAATCTTATGATGTCTTTAGATTCTTGTCAACTGTAGATAGATTTCTACTGGTAGAACTGCATCATGGCCGAAGGTTAGTCGAAATGGCATTGTATTAGTCGCTTCTTTGGGGGACGTTCGACATGCCCAAAGTACTTTGTCTAATGTCTTGTGTCAGTTTTTATGCTTCTTCCCCACATGTTTCTTGATTAGACTAATCACCACTTTATTTGCCGCTTCGACTTGACCATTAGCCTGAGTATAATAAGGTGTTGAGGTTAATAATTTGAAACCCATTTCTATGGCAAACTCCTGCATTTTCCGACCAGTGAACACTGACCCTTGATCTGTGGTTACAGTCTGTGGGATTCCAAATCTATAAATGATGTGCTTTTTAATGGACTCTATCACATCCTCTTGGTCTAAATTTGGTAAAGGTATAGCTTCGATCCACATACTGAATAGTCTATGCCCACCAAAATATACCTCTGACTCTTCAATGTGCTGGTCAAATTTCACCAATTAAATCCAAGGCCCAACCTCTAAAAGGCCATGGTTTAACAATCTAATACAACTCGCTCGCAGGAACATGTTGTATGCCTGCGTGCATTTGATATTCATGGCAACCCTTAGCAAACTCAATACAATCCTTGAGCATAGAGGGCCAGTACATACCTTGTCGAAACAAAAGCCACTTCATTTTCTAGCCCACTTGGTGTGCACCACATGTCCCACTATGGACTATTTAAAGAGCTAAATATGCCTCTGACTCACTAAGGCATTTTAACAAAACTCCCTCTGGGGTCTTTTTAAATAATTCGTTTGCTAAAAGAACGTAACTCAGAGTGCGATACCTGATCTTTCATTTTGTCGAAGATGTTGGATTCCGTAAGTACTCTACTATTGGTTTCCTCCAATCTCCATTCATCAATGCGTCGATAGCAAAAATCTCGAAGCTTTATCTATCAGCATATCCTAGCTTTTTAGTTTCTAAATCTGAAGGAGCCAACTTTGTTGACACCACTCTTCCTCTGACTTCGATTGCATCTTCCAGTTTTCCTTTCGAAATTTTGTACCCTGACGTAACCTGGGCCAAATCATTGGCCACCTAATTTTCCAGACGAGGAATATGTCGAATACTTACTATATCAAACCTTTTTAGCATTCGATTGGCTATTATGATAAGATTCTCCTTTACACACTTGTACTCCTCCATCAACTACTTCACTACTAATTCTAAGTCTCCCATTATTTCGACTCGAGTTGCCCCCAATTCCAACAAAATTTAAAGTCCAGCTATCAAGGCGGCGTATTAAGCCTCATCGTTGGAACAAAGGCCTTCGACCTTATACTTGAACTTTGTTGGAATTTTGTTAGGAGAAATAATCAAAACCCCTACACCAGTTCCTTCTCTATGACTAGAACCGTCAAAATAAAGTTTCCAAGGCTCCAGTTTGAGATAATTCAAAGCACTCTCATTTATTGAGTTGTCAACTATAAGGTCTGCTACCACTTGTCCTTTAACTTCCTTTAGAGGCATATAAGCCAAAGAATATTCAGTTAATGTTAATGCCCATTTTCCAATTCGACTATGTAATATTGCTTTAGATAGCATGTGCTTTATAACGTCACAATGAGATGAAACAAAAACATCAATTGGCTTTATATAATGCTTCAGTTTTGTAAAAGAGTAGTATAGACATAGACATAATTTCTCAATCGTGCTATATCTAGTTTCTGCATCGTTTAAAACCCTACTAAGGTAATAAATGGCCCTTTCGACACCATTATCATCCTCTTGAGCTAACATGTTCCCTAAGGTTTTGTCTGACGCTGCTATGTACAATCTCATACTCCTACTTCTACAAGGCGGCGATAAAATCGGGGGATGACTTAAGTAGCCTTTGATTTTATTGAAAGCATCCTGTTGAGGTTACTCCCAAATGAATCCATCCTTGTTGAGTCAGAGCAGCGGTGAGAAAGCTTGCATTTTGCCGCTGAGGATCGATATGAATCTTCTTTGGAAGTTTATCTTTCCCAATAGTGACTGCAATTCCTTCTTTGTTGATGGAGCTTTCTCTTCCATTATGGCCTTGGTATTGTTAAGGTTTATTTTGATTCCCTTTTTATGGACCACAAAGCCTAGAAAATCTCTTGCCTGTACACAAAACGCACATTTGAGGGGATTCATTTTCAGGCCATGCTTCCTCATTCTCTCAAATGAGTGTCGAAGATGGTCTAAATGGTTTTTTCCTGAAACTGATTTCACAATGATGTCATCAATAGAAATCTATATAAGTGTTTCAATATAGTCGTGAAAAATAGAATTCATTGCCCTTTGATAGGTTGCCCCAACATTTTTTAAGCCAAAGGGCATTACAACCCATTCATAGGTACCTATAGCCCTAGGGCATCAAAAGGTCGTTTTCGCAACATCATCTTCAGCAATGAATATTTGGTTATAGCCAAAATGTGCATCCGACATGCTTAAATATTCATGTCCCACGACTGAGTCAACCAGCATCTCTGCCACAGGCATCGAATATTCATCTTTGGGGGTAGCAGTATTTAAGTCTCTAAAATCTATACATACCCTCAAAAACCCATTTTTCTTTATAACAGGTACAATGTTTGCTAACCATTCGACGTACCTTACTGGATGAATGAACTTACAACAAAGAAGTCGTTTGACCTCTTTCTTTTCTTTGCTAGAATTGTTGGTGCAAACTGTAACACCTGAGGTGAAAGAGGACGGTGGTTACATGTAGCACCCTTGGGCGAGGGAGTGGTTGTCGGTGTCATGAGGCATGACAATGAGACACTCCTAGCAGCTTCTAGGGGAAAACCGAATTCACATCCGAATGAGAGGGATCCTGAGGCTATGCAGGTATGGGACTGCATGGTTGAATGAAGGCTTATAAGGATTAATTGGTACTACCTATACCAACAAGATGCATCTTCTTTTCGGTAGCCCGTTCATAAGAACTCCATAGTTAAGCGTGCTTGACTTGGAGCAATTCTGGGATGGGTGACCATTCTGGGAAGTTTCCCGGAAAGCGTGTGAGTGAGGAAAAAGCATGCTGAAAAGACTCGTGTTGGTTTGTGGGGTCAGTCGGTAATCCTGAAAGCAATATGGGGTGTTACAAATGGTATCAGAGCCATACCTCTCCCAGTACGATGTGGTTCGGGGAAGAACCAAGCGGAAGCTGGTGGGCATGTAACACCTGAGGTGAAAGAGGACTGTGGTTACATGTAGCACCCTTGGGCGAGGGAGTGGTTGTCGGTGTCATGAGGCATGACAATGAGACACTCCTAGCAGCTTCTAGGGGAAAACCGAATTCACATCCGAATGAGAGGGATCCTGAGGCTATGTAGGTATGGGACTGCATGGTTGAATGAAGGCTTATAAGGATTAATTGGTACTACCTATACCAACAAGATGCATCTTCTTTTCGGTAGCCCGTTCATAAGAACTCCATAGTTAAGCGTGCTTGACTTGGAGCAATTCTGGGATGGGTGACCATTCTGGGAAGTTTCCCGGAAAGCGTGTGAGTGAGGAAAAAGCATGCTGAAAAGACTCGTGTTGGTTTGTGGGGTCAGTCGGTAATCCTGAAAGCAATATGGGGTGTTACACAAACCTTCTTAGATTCTGCTTTATAGGCTTCTTCCCAGGCTTGATTGGCAATTTCAATTCGACCAGCTCCCTGTTCAAACCAGGAATTTCATCATAGTCCCATACAAAGCAGTCTCGAAACTCTCTTAGAAGTTGGACCATTTCGACCTTGAGTTCTGGGCTGATATTAGCACTTATATAGGTTGGCCTTCTCGTGGCCCCTTCTCCCAAGTCGATTTCTTCGAGCGGGTCTTGCACTAGCATCTTCACATTTTCTGCTAACGGATCTTTCTCGAATCCCAAAGACTCATAACCATAGATGGTGTCGAGCCTCTGGTATATCAATTCTTCCTGAACCTTATCAGGAGGTTCTGGGTCAAAATCCTTTCCAGGATTTTCTTTGTAAGATTTTTTGTTGGCCTCGAAGGCCATTTCCTTATTACCCCTGGCTTCGAAAGCCAAATTTTTGATCTCATCCTCCAAGGTCGCTTGTTCTTTCTTTTCGGCTATATAAGCCGAAATCTTTTGTAATACTTCGAATTCAGTCATTATCACTAAATTCACTTCCTCAGCCAGTGGGTTCAATTCCTGAGGTACCAAAGTAGGGAAAATTTCCTGCCCCTACAGTCTCCCTATCCCATCTGAAACCATGGATAGGATGTAAAAATACAATGAGTAATAAGCGTCATCGTTTTGGGTGAAATCGAAACCCGCTGGAGTACATGGCGCTATATTCACCAAGTGTTTGTCGAAGTTCCTTCGATCAAGGTGATTAATAGGTACTTTAAAGTACCCCTGATCAGCTTCAATATTCTCTACTATGCCATCGGGACACCAGATAATTGTCCTTTGATGCATCGAAGATGGGACGACTCCCACACCGTAGATCCATTCTCTTCCCAATATCAAATTGTAATTTGCCTTGGTCTCAATGACCATGAAGACAGTTGACCTTATCACAGTTCCCACAATAAGGTCAACTTGGATTACCCCCATGGTAGTCCCCACTTTACCTTCATAGTTTGACAAGACCATGTTGTGAGGCTTGGTATCAACGTCTGACTTCCCAATCCTTTCTAACATATAATATGGCATCAAATTCACAGTGGCTCCACAATCTACTAAAACCTTATTACTGCCACATTCTCAATTTTCGCTGTGATAAAAAAAGGCTTTAAATGACTTTGCATTGCCTCATTGGGCCTTTCGAAGAAAGCATTTTGCTCCTCAACACACCCATTATTCATGATGTAGTAACAAACTGGCTTGTGGGCAACCATTTCCATTTTAGTATGTGCGTCCAGGTTTTCGACTTCTGTAATCCTGTCGAATTCACGGGGCAGAACTGAGACGACATTTACTAAGATGTTGAGTAATGCCTATGATCCTGAGTCGAAGCTATCAGTAAGCATCTCATCTTCCTCGACTTCTCTGTCGGGTTTCAGTTCTTTGTCATCATTTTTAGGGATGAATATTCTAGAATCCACTAACACCTTGTCAGAAGCCTTCAAACCATTCTTTCTTTCTTTTGTCAAGGATAAATTTGTGATAGACTCCCCCTTGTTCGTAGCCTCTCTCTGGGCCTTTCGCCTCTTTTGCTCTCTCCTCCACTGGGAGCGAGTCATAGGGTTCTTTCCTTTGTAGTTCTGAGACACATAGGCCATTTTGTTGGCCTGTGGGAATTCTTTTTTGTAGGCTACAGAGGAGCCTCTTTCGACATCAAAGTGTTGCCACCTTTGTTGTCCTTGTTGTTTAGCCTTGACGGGCCTAGTCCATGCCCCTTTCACAATTTCAGTTGTAGGTTTAAAGGTAGAAGCCTTTACCCCAGGGCCTCTTAGTTTGCCGCCTTCGACACGGGAGAATCTTTTCCTGGTGTCATGGCCCCTTCTTGGGTCGAACCTTCTCTCCCCTTGGGAAGCCTTGTTCTCATGGTTGCACTTAGCCCTTTTAATACTTTGTGCAGCTTTCCTATTGAATATTGCACTATACCTAGGGTACAACATAACTTTTGAACTTTTCCTCTAACACCTATAAATAAAATCTAACAGGTTTTCATCCCCTTCTGAGAAAGCCAACCTGTGGTGTTCCTCATCAACCTCCATTGGAGATTCCTGGGAGACTTCTGCCACATTCACCCCCATGTTGACATCCTCAATGATGTCTAAATTTTGGAATGCTAACCGGAGGCCCTCAGCAGCCTTATCCATTCTTACAAAACCCCTAGCGGTTTCTTCTATTACCAGCATCAATCTGGAGTCTTCCATAACTCCCATTTCAAGATCCTGAGTGATCTTCATGTCGAAGCTCTCAGTAGCCTCGCTTGCCAAGTTGTCCATCAATTCCTGGTTCAAGTTATTAGTAACACGAACCAATACAGCCATTGATGAAGTCCTCAGTGACTTCGACCATGTGAACTTCCTTTGGCTCTGTATAGTGAGCATCAACCTCTTTCACAGTCTCGACATCTAGGTTCATCTGACCCTTTGCCCTCTCACCAAACTTCAATCTTCCCTCCTGAATTGCATTCTGCACCAGATCCCTGAAAAGAAAACATTGTGAGGTTTTATGACCCAAAATATTATGGTACTTACAGAAGCCTCTTTTCTTTCTTTGTTCTAGAGGAGGCATCTTAGCACCAGCAGGTACAATCATTTGCATATCCTTAACTAACAAATCAAAGATTTTGTCACATTTTGTGACATCAAAAGTGTATGTTTTCTTAGGAGACCTATCATTAGTTTCAACAGGATCTTTCCCATTTGAGGGCATTAGCATCCTACAAGAGTAAGGAGAGCCCTTTTTTAGTTCAGCAAGATAAATTTTGTTCTCTTTGAAACCTAGGTAATCAGCATATGGTTTTTCGTCTTCTTCGTTAAAATCAACAAAGGCCACCCTTTTGTTTTTATTAGCCCTATATTTTTCTTCTTTTAATCATTCTAATTGTCGAACTCTATCGGCTAATTGGGCCATATCCCTTAAATATTGGGTGTCCAACTTCTTTCGAATTGAATATCTATGACTGTGTTATTACGCCAGACTTGTTGTACAACATTATCCACATTTTGGTTTCTGTTAACCATCAATACCCTTAGAGGTTCCTCTCTGTGACCTTGGAATTAATTTCTAGGAGGTTCGACTATCCCATGATTAACATTATTTTCCTGGGGCACGTTCCCTGGGTGTTGTTGGGTTTGGTTAATAGTGAGGTCCTCTTTGAAGGCTATACTGTGGTTTTCCCTCACATGTTCCCTTTGTGGGTGTCGAGGGGGATTTGGTACCCCAAAAAAATAAACTAAATGCATCATTTGCGCTTCCAATTGTTGGTTAGTTTAGGTAGTGTTTTGGATAAGGGGATGAAATATTTCTTCGATAGTTTGGGACATCATTTGTACCATCTGGTGGTTACTTTCATCCATTTGTTGCCTCAAATAAGAGGATGAACCAATTGTTAGATTCTGTGTTGGGACAGAGTATCCTATGTTCTGGTTATTTTGACCTACGTTTATTCTAGATACTGACCCCTGTAATGGCGAAGTTATCACCTGTTCTGAGTGTGCAGGAGGGGCATTGTGGAGGCTTGCCATTATTTATGTTAGCATACCATATGGTGGGTCTCGCGGCAAAGGCATCAAAAACCCTGGTGGGGGAATATTCCTATACGTGGAAGTTCCTACTAGACGTGGGGTATATGGAGGGCCTCTTGGCCCAATGTAAGTTAAAATTGGTTGCGTGTGAGCGATCGAATGTGTGGGCATCAAAGTCCCCATAGTTGGAACCGCTTCATAAATAGGAAAGGAACCTGCTTGCCCTTCTGTTGAAGGTGGCACGGGAGGCTCCGTGTTATCGTTACCATTGTATGGATCCTTAGGAGTGTTTGGCTGATTTGCATTTGACACCATTCTCCTAACATATCCTTTCTTAGTTCGAGTTTCGTTATTAGTGGTTATCTTACCACTTCTTAACTGCATACAAGTGAAAACCTTACGCAGAGGTCTCTAAAAGGTATTTTTAACAAGAAACTTTTATTAGCATGGTCCCACTAGGCATGCCAATTTGTTTGTCGTGAAATTTGGAGAACAACCGTTGGTCTAACAAATCTTCAAGACTTGTTTTAACTTGCAGGATCGACCATACTAAATCCTAGGACATAACTAATATGAGTTTAAAATCAAATGAAATTTAAAAGAGAAGGATAATCACTTCGACAGTATTGGAAATGATAAAAAAGGAAAGTAATTTGGGGCGAAGAGGATAACGATTCTAAAAAAGTGAAGACCAGGAAATATAATTTGTAGCACCAGAATATTGATCAAAGTTAGGAGTTTTGAATTTTGGGGAAATCACTAACTCAGATACTAAACACATATCCCTGACATCAGTACCAAAGATATCATTTCCTTCCATCGCTCTGACTTTCCTTCCTATAGTTTCCACACTTTTCTTCAGTTTCTCATGACGTCCACTTCCCTCTTCAGACCCATCAGGAACTTTATACACTTGTTGTTGATTATGAAAAACAGGACGCACTTGAGTTTGTACAAAGGCTGGAGTGTAGGTCGGAACAACTTGGGGAATTTCTGCCCCCAAGGGAACTGATTTTTGATTAACTGGCACTGAAAGAGATGGAGGTACAAACCCAGGAGATAACCCATACGGTGGTACATTTGCAGTAGTGACTACTATTGGAGTTGGCTCCGCAGCTATATTGGTAACTTCAGAAACCACAGTAGCTTGAGCGTCCATTTTGCATTGATGAATGTCGCAACTGCGAAAAATAACCGGCAGAAAACAGAAGAGTCGCCACCTTTCGTTATTTATCCCAAAGAGAGGGAAAGGAAACGATCAGAAAAACCTGACGAAAAGAGGGAAAGACAGGATCATCGCAACCAAGTCTGGATTCAGGAGTCAGTTATGCCAGGGGAAGGTATAAGCACCCCTCACCTCCGTCATACTCGACGGGATCCACGCATTGTTGTCTATCTAAAAAAGAGTGATCAATCTATCTAGCTAAAGGTCAAGGGACAAAAGAAAAAGAAAAGAGACTCGGCAGAGCATCGCCACTCTCTGCATACGTACTCCCTCGTGCAATGGAAAGTCAGCGTCAACGTAGTTCGGGCTAAAAGGACCACGGGTTGGTTCAAAAGTTTTTAGGCCCGAGTAGGGTTAACAAGTGGTTCTAGCAGTTGGTGTATGCAGCTCGACCATTGGAGACTTAGGCGTTACCGTTTGCGGTAGAACTAAAAGTTAACAACACTCTTTTATCTGAAAAGATTTTCCTGATTAAGATCCTGAAGGATGAAAAAGGTTTGAAGTGTTTTTGTGTTTTTTAGAGAAGAAGTGTTTTGAATTTGAGTGTTTATAATGTATGTTGTACTAAAGTCTAAAACCTAGGAGCGAATGCGTCGCATATCTTCCTAAGGACGTATACTAAGCACTCTAGGCAATTGAGAGGTGGCCCCCCAATCACCATTTCCCAAGTGTTGCACCCCAAAATTTGCCCAACCTTTTCTAACCTAGGTTTATGTTTCAATTGCATAATCATTTGCATTGTCATCATGTACATAGTGTATTCATCTGCATTGTATAGCATAAGCAAGCCATCTTAATCAGGGGATCAAGTTCTATTCTTATCTCAAGAGGTATATCCAGGGGTTTCATTCATATTCAAGACTACTCAGGCCATCAGGGAAGAATTTGAGCTTTGGAGAGTTGACAGGTTGATCAGTGAGTTCTCTCCTATCTTGAGGTTGCTTGGGAATTGTCAGAGGAAGTGTGAGCTATGATCCAAGAGCATGAGGTGTGTATAGATGTTATTAAGAGCCTAGATGATCATTTTGAAGAAGAATCAAGTCATTGGAATGATTGCAAGAGCCTCAGTTGAAGTCAGTCAACTAGGGTTTTACCTGGGTCAACACTAGGTCAACACTAGGTCAAAGACTTGTTTTGAAAGGCATCAAGGATCATTTGAAGAATGTGGGATTCATTATTTGCTATATGGATATGGATATGATGTTGTGTTAAAGAAAAATCAAGATGAGTCAAGGAGAATTGGAGTTACCAAATTAGGGTTTCAGTGTAAAATCCCCTAATTTAGGTCAAACTTCAAAGCAGTGTAACTCAAGATGCAAGCTTCATATGAATTTATGGTCCACATGAAACTTGTAAAGTATCTTCATAGATTTAATTTGAGTGGTGGAAGTCATAAAGATGGTTTATATAACTCAAGTTATAGCTCTTGCAAGTTACAGGTCATCTGAGGGCACTGAAATTTGTCTATGAAAGTTGTCTGTCTTCCAAGCAACTTTTGACCTTCAAGGAATTTTCAAATGGATTTCTGGGAAACATGAGAGTTGTTCCTTATTGTCTTATCTTTCTAGAAAGGTATGGTATGCCTTCATATGATTTGTGTAACTCTACTTATGGTCTTGGCAAGCAAAGGGTATTTTGGTCATCTGAGAATTACAGGTCATTCTTAGCCTATGCCTAAAACCTATACAAGGAAGCTTCAAATGAAAAACTTCACAACATCAAAGTTGCTCAAAATGTCATTTTAAGTCTAGAAAAGAAGTCATGGAAGTTTGGAAATGCATAGAACAAGACTTGGTCAAAGTGGATGAAAAATGACTTAAAAAGGCATATAAGTTGAAAAAGTTGAAATGAAAAATTGGTTTGAGAGATCTACAAATCCAAAATGGGTCATCCAATATACCA
Source organism: Lathyrus sativus (assembly GCA_963859935.3). Lineage (NCBI taxonomy): Eukaryota > Viridiplantae > Streptophyta > Magnoliopsida > Fabales > Fabaceae > Lathyrus > Lathyrus sativus. Next base: position 142,197,875 of record OZ012740.1, on the reverse strand, counting down.
AATTGAATCCAAACATCATTTTAAAGACATTGGTTCAGCCACTTCTTTGAGTTAGGGTTTCAATTTTGGACTTGCTTTGTATTTTTGTTACTTGCATAATAAGGCAAGCATGGAAAACTTGGCACAAGGTAATTTTCAAGGCAAGGAGCTTGCATATCATTCCAATTTGGCATGTAATGAGATTTTGAAGGGTTATAAGTGCATTGTAAGGAGATACCATGAGATACCAATATGTCATCACATGAGAATTTCCATGAATTTCCACCACATTCTAGAATCATCCTAGAGGCATCCAGAAACTTCTAGATCTCTCCATCATCATCTATATAATGAGTGTGGATCATTGGTGCAAGGGGTTGGTGAAAAGAGGGAGAGAAGAGAGAGAATTCCATTGTTGCTTCCATTGTAAGAAAGTGTGAAAATCTTCAATCTACACCAATTATGTTCATTCTTTTTCTTCATCCATCATCCATTGAAGATAGTGAGTGCATCCAAGCAAGCTCAGAGGTACATCAATGGAGGATTGAAGCTCTAAGATGGAGATTGCAAAGATCCATATCAGATTCGAATCTCACAATCCAAGCACTTTTCTTCCAACTTTTTGCAAACAGAAGCCATAGCATCAAGCAAGGACCATTCTTGAAGGATTACAAGCATTGAATCCATCTGTAACCACCTCTGCCATAGCTACTAAGCAGGTTGGTGATTTCATTTCTATCTCCATAATTAGGTGTTGTTAGGTTAGATTATTAGTGTAAGAATGTTAGGTTAGGTTAGATGACTATTTTCAGAGAAATTGAGAAGGTTTCATGGAGTTTGGTAACATGGTGATGAACCTTTCAAGATCGAAAATAGGTTATATAATGAGTTTTAATGAACATGCAATAGCTTGCTGAGATCAGTGTAGCATGATGAACAAGATAGGACAGTTAGAATCAAGAATTGTGAGGTTCCATTGCAGTGTGCAGTTGGTGGATCAGGGGGTTTCTACCTATCGGGTTTCATTCTAGGGTTGGTTTCAATCCAAACTAAGGGTACCATCGTGTTCAGGGGAGAGAATAGAGAAATTTTGCTCTTTATAGTGTAGAGTTTCATGGCCTATTGAGAGAGAACGATGGACTTGAATATGGTTGCATGGAGAAGAGAATTCTGAAAACCCTAGCTTCATGTTGGGGACGATGACCAATGGTCGTGGGATCATTTCCAAGTTTTGACTTATTACACCAATTCAATGGTCCAGATTCAAAGAAGAAACGGAGGGAAAGATTGAAGCATCAAACGATGCGTTTCATTAAACGCAATTCTGGGCCTGATCCAATTTATTCTATCCCCACCCCCCTTTTGAGAAGCCCAACAAAATGAACTGGAATTGATTGCTAAATGCACCGAGTTTTAATGTTTTTCGTTTTATTTTTTTAATTGATTTTCTGAAACTAGCTGGGCCTAGCGCTTTTGATATTCATGCCCCCATTTCCTGGCCCATCTGAGAATACAACTGGGCGCGTCTGCTTATGACACCCCCCTCCCCATTTAAATCATGTTTTTGATTTTTATTTTCTTTTATTTTCTTTGATCTTAGAAAAATCATAAAAAATTGAAAATAGCTTATTTTTGAGTGGTTCTTTTTGTGGTAGATCAATAATTTTGTTAAGAAAAATATTAAATATTAAAAATAGCATTTTATTTTGTTTTGATATTTTTTGTGCATTTTTCTTGTAAATAGCTTTTTAATGAGTTTAGTTTGGTACTTAATTTTGTTGATTTTAGATCTAATAGTTCCCTTTAGATTTAGGACCCATTCTTTTTAGAGGGATTAGCTTAGGGCTTTAACTTGTATATAGGATTTAATTCATAATTTTAGGATTAATATTTAGGTGATTTGATTAAGTGAGATTAGAGTGATGAAAATTAGGGTTTTAAGTAAGCATAGGTGAGATAGATTAATTCTTTTAGGAATTTTGATTTGATTTTTTGGGGTATGGGACTATAGGGGTTATGGGTAGATAATAGATCCCTTAGAAAATATTAGGATTCCCCTACTGCTATTAGTATATTGCTTATACTGGATTGATTGTGTGGTGTGCCCTCTTTAGGGTTATTATTTGTCTGAGTGTGGGGTATTGGGTTTGTTTGGGGCTTGGGGTTTGAGCTGAAGACTGAGGTGCTGAAGCCCATTTGAAGATCAGAGAATGAAGACCAACTTCCAGAGTTGATGAGGAGTATCTCTTGCTGGCAGCTGTTGAAGTTTGTAGGATCTAGGAGTTAGGCAGAGCTCTAGAGTAGCAAACTTGATTCTCAAACATGGAAGGTCTTGATTGCCTCCATCCTTCTCTGTGATGCAGAGTCTCTCTAAGACACTCACCCCCTTCCTTTGGAAGGCTTGGTGCTAATGTCTAAGAGATAGAACTCTTGAGAGAAATATTCTATGTGTTGATAGCAGTCTGTTTGCCACCTTTGGTGGTCAACTAATTGCTTAACACCCAGTTTATTCTTGTGATTGATTCCACAGCTTGGAGATTGGGACTTGAAGAAAAGCCATTGGGAGATTGAAGATTAAAGACTGATGCTTGCTTGAGGTCTGTAGATAGCTGATGCTTGCTTGAAGCCTGAAGATGGCTGCTGATGCTGATGAAGACTGCTTTGCTGTTTAGCTTTTAGCTGTTTTATTTTCATGATGTATTGTGTGAATTTCCCAGGCTGTATTGTTTGTTGTTTAACCTGCTGGGTTGAAAGTGAATTCTGTTCACTTTTGCCTATTGTTTTCTAGGTTCGAGGTTGAGTGAGACTCCCTTGTCTCGCTTGTATTGTTGCATCCATGCATTTTACTGCTTTATTGTATATATCTGTTGTTTCTGTTTCCGTCTATTCCCTTAGGAGCTCTGTTTCTCTCTGCGCAAGAGAGGAGCATGATAGACATTAGGTCTTAACCCATGCATGATAACATTAGGGTAGATTTTATTCCCCTTTTTTTTGTAGAGTGTCATCTCTTCTTCCTTCAAAACAACAGAAAAACACTAATAAAGGTTATAACAGAGATTAATTCATTTCTTCCGTCAAAAGATTTGAACAAACATCAACCTTTTCGCAATAAGAAAACCCTTGTTTAAGGTGAGATTTTTCATAAAAGACACTTGAACAGCTTGTGTCGTGCGTAGCCCGAACTACGTTTGCTCTGATCTTTCATGCTGTGTGGAAGTACGTAGGCATAGGATGCGATATCCTAGCGAGCAACCTTCCCCACCTTCACCCGTAGTTAGGTGAACTACGTTGACTCTGATTTCTCGTTCCAGACGGGAATACGTAGGCATAAAGTGCGATGCTTTGCCGAGTCATGTTTTCTTTTCTTTTCAGACCTCATCCTTTAGTTTAGGTAGAAGTGTAATCCGTACAAACAAGCAAGCGTGGATCCCGTCGAGTACGACGGACGTGAGGGGTGCTAATACCTTCCCCTTGCGTAATCGACTCCCGAACCCAGGTTTTGGTTGCGATGACCATACCTTTTCCCGTTTTCGCGAGGTTTTCTTCGAGCGTTTCCTTTCCCTCCGTTGGGATAAATAACGCACGGTGGCGACTCTTCTGTCAGCCGGCGCCGATTTTCGCAGTAGCGACAGCTGGCGACTCTGCTGGGGATCCAACGTCCCCTGGCTGCTAAGGACTGCGATAGTTCCTTATGCATTTGGGATCCAACGTCCCTTAAGAGAGTCAATCCTAACGCTTGTTTTCCCGTCGAGGATTTTGCATGGATTTACATTTCTGTATTTACATTTCAGCACTTTATTATTATTATTATTGCTGTATTATGGGGTGTGACGGGTGTTCTATGATTGAGAGATAAGCCGGACCTGGGCTTGAGTGCATCTAGACTTAGAGTAGAGATTAGTGGGCGCGCACGTGCTTTGCATGTCCTAGTGTCCCGCGAAATCTACGCTCAGACGAGGTTCTTCTGGTTGACCTCCTGTCCTGCCCTTTGGGTGGATCGGGTTGCTGGTTAGTTGAATTGTCGACTCTGGGGACCGATCATTTGGAAGTTGGCTAAGTGAGGCCTCTTCAGGATTTGATGATGCCACTCCTTCTGGGAATCGTATCATCAACCCTGAAAGTCTGTGACGCCGACGACCGCATAGGATGCCATACCTTTGTCAGTTACTAAGACACCTACCTGTGAGAGGGTTTTGGGGTTATGCAGGTAACTAGACCTTCAGATACCGGTTATTTCTTGATCTGAGATCCTGGGTATTTATGGAGAGTTCTGAGGTCTATCAGAGACCAGTTAGAGTTATGGTTGAGGTCTGTCAGAGACCAGTCAGAGTTATGGTTGAGGTCTACCAGAGACCAGTCAGAGTTATGTTGTGGGGTCTATCAGAGACCAGTGTTGGAGCTTTGTTTTGTGGTCTATCTGAGACCAGGGTTTGAGGAATTCTGGAGAGTCTATCTGAGACTTCTTGATATGGTTCAGGCTATTCAGCTATAGCACTTGGTCCCTGTTGCATGTTGCTTGCATTGCATTGTTTGCATAATCATTATCATTGCATCCCATTAACGTGTGTCTGTGCTGCAGGTGTATTTGCATATTCCCCGGTTTTAGTGTCTGGACTTCTGAGTTTTGATCATGGCTGGTTTGAGGATGACAGTTGCCTATAAGCTACCTATCCCTGATATTACTCCCATCCTGGGTCTGATTTCTCTTGCTGACGAGGATGTCCGTAGAAGCTTCAGGCAGAGTTATGGACGGCTGTTGGGTTTGGTTCGCAAATCAACTGAGAATGAACTGAATGGGCTGTACACGCTGATGCAATTCTATGACCCGGCTTTGAGGTGTTTCACATTTGCTGATTTTATCTTGGGGCCCACCATGGAGGAGTATGTGGAGTTAACTGAGCTGCCGGTACAGAATGCAATTCCTTTTATTCGCTCTGCCACTGAACCTAAGTTGGAGGATTTAGCTAAGGCCTTGCACATGGATGCTTCTGAGCTGTTGATGACTTCTTGGCGAGGGGTTTCGGGTTTCTCTCTCCAGTTTCTGGTTAGTAAGGCTCAAGAGTACGCCAAGAATGGGTGTTGGGTGGTCTTTAACGCTATTTTGGCTCTATGCATTTATGGGATCGTGCTGTTTCCCAATTTCCCAAATTTCGTGGACATGGATGCATTTCATCTGTTTGCTACTGGCAACCCCGTACCTACACTGATCGGGGACTTCTACCATTCGATGCACTACAGAAATGAGAAAATGAGAGGCAAGAACGTCTCTTGTTGCGTGCCTTTGCTGTATATGTGGTTCAAGAGCCATCTTCCCCTGAAGGGACCTTTTGTGGATAGTGTAACTACGACTGACTGGCCAGAGCGTATGATGAGGTTGTCTTCTGAAGACATTGAGTGGTTTGACCGAGACTTGCTGGGATCCGAGCTTATTTTCAGTTGTTCTGGGTATCCTAATGTTCCGTTGATAGGGAGAAAAGGATGCATCAACTACAACCCATCTCTGTTCGTATGTCAGTTTGGATATGCGTTGAAGAGCCCGCCTCAGGAGGAAGAAGTACAGGAATCTCTGTACTTCACCGGTGATCTGAATGGAGAGTTACTAGCCAAGCTTCGGTATGCCTGGATGCGTATTAACCGAAAGGGGAAGCCACTGTTGTGGAAGAATGATTGTCAGGCATATGCACCCTACAGAGTTTGGATCCAGGAGAGAGCAAGACAGTTAAGGATTCCATTTCCAGCTGCGCCAGTCCCCATTCATATTCCGGTGGAAGAACCAACTACTGTCACTATGGAGGTCTACGAGCAAGTTGTGAAAGAAAAGGAAGCCTTGATGAAGATTAATGAACAGATGGAAAAGGAGCTAGCTCAGATGCGAAGTGAGAAGAATAAGGTTGTACGTTCTTTCCAACAGCAGATCGAACTAGTAAACAGGCTAGGTGCCGAGTTGACTGAAGAGAAGAAGAAGCGCGAACGTCTGGGTCAAGAGTTCAGAAGCTCTCACGACATGTTGGATTCCAAGAATAAGGCACTCAACGCCGCTCACCGAGAAATCTCTTCTTGTAATAAGACATGGAATGCTATGCTGACCAACAACAAGAAGAGGGAAGATAAGTTGAAGCAGCAAATTTCTGACCTCGAGGAGCAGTTGAAGGCTAGCATCAAGAAGCATGAAGAGGAGGTAATGACCAGATATAGTCTCCAGAATGCATTGAACAAGGCTATCGAAGGTAGGAACGAAGTTGTGTCTCAGAAGCGGAAGCTAGAGGATCGCTTCGGAGAAGGGGCATGGGAGGAAACCGCTGGTGACGTGCGACGTGTTCTTAAGAAAAGAAACCAGCTTGTTGAGGGACTGCTTACTCGACCAGGTCATCCATAGACCAAGAAGTTAATAGAAGAGTACCGGGCTTCTGGGAGTACTTGATCATTTCATGTATTTGTATGCTTTATTTGCATAGCGCTGACCATCACCAGGATTGTTGGTTGAGGTCATGCCTTCTGATTGTACTCAGTGATATTGTATTCTTGGTTTTCTCTGCAATATACGAGGTTTTCTATGATTCGGCTCCAATCACCGTATTGCTAGCACTGTCACTGCACCGGCACATGCACACTAGAATCGGGGAATGATAATCCCTAATGCACAGACACATTGCATTTTGCATACATACTCATATTTGCATTACAGGTTCGTGATTCGTGTATCTTATCTCCTGCATCTTTAATCCAGGTATTTTCAGGATTGCAGAAAAGCGGGTCCACCGTTACTCTACAAGGATCAACCAGAAGAAGATCATGGACAACGTGCAGAGTGAAATGCAAGAGATGCGTGACAGGATGGCCCTGCTCATGCAAACCATGGAGACTATCGCCAAAGGACAAGAGCAGCTGCAGAATCTGGTTCAACCGATAGTCGCACGGGATGAAAACAACGGGACACCGCATGGTGAGAACATTGTTGCTTCTCCCCGAGTTGAGAATCGTCAAAGTGCTGATGTTGTTCTTGTGACCGGTTTGAATGCTGGAGAAACTGGTCCTGTAGGCGGAGGTGGGAACACCGGTAATATGAATGCCAATGCAGATACTGCCGGGGTATTTGTGGGGTAATGTCAACCAGGGTTTCAATGGGGGTGTTGAGAATGTCGGAATGAATGGTATCAATGGTAACCAGGGCTTCAATGGTGTGAACATGGGGTATGGCAGCATGGCTGGCGCCAAGGCTGGGTTTGGTGGCTATGGTAATCTTGGATATGGAGCTGGCGCATACAACGCTCAAGAGATGGGTAATCTGAGGTATGACCCCTGGTACGTCCAAACGGGTCCGGGTCGTGATGCCGATTATGTTGGATATGATGCAGTACCTCGCTGGGAAGATCGTCAGGAGGATGTGTTCTCTGGTCAGAACGAAGGTTATGAAAGAGCCAGGGATGACAACCATCGGATGAGATTGCTAGAAGAGAAAGTGAACGGATTGGCCAGCCAGAATGCTCTTGGGCTGGATATCAAAAATATGGGACTAGTCCCAGGGCTGAGGGTCCCGCTGAAATTCAAAGCACCGTCATTTGATAAGTACAAAGGGGATACATGCCCTAGGGTGCATGTGCGCGCGTTTTACAGGCGTATGTCTGCATATTCTGAGGATGAAAAGATGCTAATGCACTTCTTCCAGGATAGCCTATCAGGGCCATCACTGGAGTGGTACATGAGCTTGGAGCCTACTCAGATCAGGAGTTGGAAAGAGCTGGCAGAGGCTTTCGTTCGACATTATCAATATAATAGTGATCTCGCCCCTAACCGAGTCCAGTTGCAAAGCATGTCTCAAAAGTCTAGCGAGAGCTTTAAAGAATACGCCCAGAGATGGCGAGATCTGGATGCTAGGGTACACCCTCCAATGGTGGAGCGCGAAATGATGGATATGTTCATAGGAACTTTCTCTGGAATGTACTATGACCGGTTGCTCAATTTTTCGATGAGTACTTTCTCTGAGTTGATTTTGATGGGGGAGCGCATTGAAAACGGGGTAAAGATTGGTAAAATTCAAGCGGGTGAGTCCAGCTCCGCAGGGGGTAACAAGAAGACGTTTGGTGGTAAACGGTAGGGCGATACCAACGCTGTATACAATGCTCGACGAAAGAATAAAAGTCAGAACTGGCGTCAGCAGTCGCAAGTTGCAAGTGTAACCATTCCAGGGCCTTCTCAGCAGCAGAGACAACAACCACAGCAGCAGGCTCAGCAGCAGCCTAATAATAATCAGCGCAGGCTTCAGAACCCACGACCGAGGAGAGTATTCGAGGTACCGCTGGTATCATATGCAGAACTCCTTCAAACTTTGTTGAAATTGCAGCTAGTCGAGAAGAGGACCTTAGCACCACCAACTGGCCAGCCACCAGTCGGATATGATGTTAACGAGCACTGTGACTTCCATTCGGGTGCACCAGGGCACAATATTGAGAATTTCCTGGCTTTCAAGCATAAAGTACAAGATTTGCTTGATAGTACGGTTATTAACTTCGGGAAGGAAGGTCCCAACATCACGCAGCAGCCAATGCCCAAGCATGGCGGGGTTGGGGCCAATGCAATCATGTTAGATGATGAGTTGAACTTAGTTTCAGAAGTGAGCGAGCTGAAAACCCCTTTGAGTTATGTAAAGCAGCGTTTATTGAAAGGAGGTGTCTATCCCGGTTGCGGCAAAGAGTGTGTTGACTGTTTGATTCAACCTGAGGGCTGTGAGAAGTTGAAAAGGGGAGTTCAAGGTTTGATTGACGAAGGAACTTTGCAGTTTGACAGGGTTGCGGGGCGAGAGAAGTCTGTTGAGACAGAATCTAAGAAAGAGCGTAGGGAGATTGCTACGATCACCATTCCGTTCAAATCAGTGACAATTTCGGCATCATCGAAAAGGCCGACCATTATTATTGCCAAGGCTAAGCCATTCCCTTTTGAAAGCACAAAAGCAGTCCCGTGGAGTTATGGTGCTGAGGTGTATTGCGATGGGGAAAAGATCGACTTGAATGATCCGCCAGCGGGATCCGTTGATAACATAGTGGGAGCGGGTGGTATAACCCGGAGCGGGAGGATTTTCACTTCACCTGAGGTTGAAGCAGGGAGGCTTGCCAGAGGTAAGAACAAAGTGGTGGAGGGGGAATCTTCGGGGAGTAAAGAGAAAGAGCCGATAGCCAAAAATGTGGAAGAATTCATGAGGTTAATCCGCAAAAGTGATTATAAGATTGTAGATCACCTGCAGCAGACCCCATCAAAGATCTCCATATTATCATTGTTGTTGTGTTCTGAAGCGCACAGAAATGCCCTGTTGAAAGTACTTGAGACATCTTTCGTGCCGCAAGAGATTTCAGTTAATCAGCTGGAGGGAGTTATGGCACATGTTAACGCTGGGCATGGACTGGGATTCACAGATTTTGACTTAACGCCTCGAGGGCGTGATCATAATAATGCTTTGCACATCTCTATCGAATGTCGGGGCACTGTTTTATCCCATGTGCTGGTAGACACTGGGTCCTCGTTGAATGTGTTACCAAAGAAAGCCCTGTTGAAAGTGGATACTCGGGGGTTGTTGTGCACACCTAGTGATTTGGTAGTAAGGGCCTTTGACGGGACAAGGAGGTCGGTATTCGGGTCAATAACGTTACCCATTCAGGTAGGTCCGGAGGTGTTTGATACAGTGTTTTACATCATGGACATTCAACCCGCATATAGCTGTTTGATCGGGAGACCTTGGATTCATGCCGCTGGGGCAGTGACTTCTACGCTCCATCAGAAGCTGAAATATATGGTTGAGTGGAGTATTATGACGGTGTGTGGCGAAGAGGATATCTTAGTCAGTCATTTGTCTTCTTTCAAGTACGTGGAGGTAGATGGAGAGATTCATGAAACGCTGTGTCAGGCGTTCGAAGGGGTGAAGGTTAAAGAAGAAGCTCCGTTAAAGAGTGAAGGGCTAGAGGTGGCCGTCTCCTCATATAAAGAAGCCAAGGCGTTGGTACAAGCAGGAGAGACTCAGAAGTGGGGGCAGGTTCTGGACATCCCGGTGAAGCAAGACAAGTATGGCTTGGGGTACCGCCCATCTTCCTCGCAGAGTGCGCCTAAGTACAAGGGGCCTGTCGTGTTCACGCCCGGAGGAGTTAGTTTCGAAAGGATCAATGCCGTGTCTGATACAGAGGAAGTGGATAGCGATTGCGACATGGACTCATGGATTCGACCCAGCACGCCAGGGCAAAGCTTATGCAACTGGTCCATCCAGGACGTCATCCAAGTCACCAAACAGTAATGCATTGTTTTTTCAATCATTTGTATGATCACATGCCTTGGCCGGAGCATCGTTGATCTTGTCTTAGGGCCTAACTGTTTACATGTATGTTTGCATGATTAATAAATGACGGCGTTTTTTACATTCAAATGTTGTGATCCTTTTCTTTCTGTTTTTATTTTTTCAATAAAATGGCAGCGTGGTTATGCATTTTGCTTGTACATCATTTTTTGAAGCACTTAACCGTTTCCCTCGTAGGATTCGTGAATTTTCAGATGACACCGACCAAAAACTTCCTATGACTCGTTTAGACTTCGAGCATCCGATCTTCCAAGCTGAGGAGGAGATTGTGGAGGATAGTGACTTACCAGAAGAGCTTAGTCGGTTATTGAAGCAAGAGGAGAGAGTAATTCTGCCTCACCAGGAAGAGATCGAAATTGTCAACTTAGGGTCTGAAGAATGCGTCAGGAATATCCGCATAGGGGCCGCGCTGCAAGTCGACATCAAGCGAGAGCTTATTGAGATGCTGCGTGAGTACAGTGATATATTCGCTTGGTCCTACGAGGACATGCCAGGTTTGGATACTGATATGGTTGTTCATCGTCTGCCGTTGAAGGAAGATTGCCTGCCCGTAAAGCAGAAACTCCGAAGGACTCGTCCTGACATGGCTGTAAAGATAAAGGAAGAAGTGCAGAAGCAATGGGATGCTGGGTTCCTAGCTGTTACCACTTATCCCACTTGGGTCGCTAATATCGTGCCTGTGCCTAAGAAAGATGGCAAGGTTCGAATGTGTGTTGATTATAGGGATCTAAACAAAGCGAGCCCGAAGGATGATTTCCCGCTGCTGCATATTGACGTGTTAGTTGACAACACGGCTCAGTTTTCGGTATTCTCCTTCATGGATGGATTTTCGGGGTACAACCAGATCAAAATGGCTCTGGAGGATATGGAAAAAACGACCTTTATCACCTCGTGGGGGACCTTCTGTTATAAGGTGATGCCCTTTGGTTTGAAGAATGCCGGGGCAACGTACCAGCGGGCCATGACAACGCTTTTTCACGACATGATGCACAGAGAGATTGAGGTGTATGTCGATGACATGATTGCCAAGTCTCAAACAGAGGAAGAACATCTGGTTAATCTGCTGAAGTTGTTCAAGAGGCTGAGGAAATTCAGGCTGAGGCTGAATCCAAATAAATGTACCTTCGGAGTGAGATCCGGGAAGCTATTGGGGTTCATTGTGAGCAAGAAAGGAATCGAGGTCGATCCTGCAAAAATAAAAGCAATACAAGAAATGCCAGCACCGAGAACAGAAAAGGAAGTCCGTGGGTTCTTAGGGAGGTTGAATTACATTGCTAGGTTCATCTCTCACCTAACGACCACGTGTGAACCATTATTCAAATTGTTAAAGAAAGATCAAGCGGTGGTCTGGAACGACAATTGCCAAAGGGCATTTGAGAAGATAAAAGAATACTTGCAGGAACCTCCGGTGTTGATACCCCCAGTAGCGGGACGACCACTGATTATGTATCTGACGGTTCTTGAGAACAGTATGGGTTGTGTTCTCGGTCAACATGACGAGACAGGGCGGAAAGAGCATGCAATTTACTACTTGAGTAAAAAGTTCACGGACTGTGAATCTCGATACTCTATGCTCGAAAAGACGTGTTGTGCATTGGCGTGGGCTGCCAAACGTCTAAGACAATACATGCTGAATCATACAACCATGCTGATATCGAAGATGGATCCGATCAAATATGTGTTTGAGAAGCAAGCGCTCTCTGGAAGGATTGCTAGATGGCAGATGGTATTGACAGAATACGATATCCAGTATGTTTCCCAGAAGGCCATTAAGGGAAGTGTTCTGTCCGAATATCTCGCCGAACAGCCAATTGAGGATTATCAGCCTATGAAGTTTGAGTTTCCTGATGAGGACATAATGTACTTGAAGGCTGAAGATTGTGATGAGCCGTTGCCTGGTGAAGGTCCTGAGCGGAGTTCCCAGTGGCGATTGATTTTTGACGGGGCTGTCAATTCGTACGGTAGCGGGATCGGGGCAATCATTACAACTCCCCACGGGTCGCACATCCCGTTCACAGCCAGATTGACTTTTTCAGTGACGAATAATGAAGCCGAGTATGAAGCTTGCATTATGGGGTTAGAGGAGGCTATCGATATGAGGATTAAGAATCTGGACGTATATGGGGATTCCGCATTGGTTGTGAATCAGATTAAGGGAGAATGGGAGACGCGCCAACCTAATCTGGTGCCGTACATGAATTATGCGAGAAGGTTGCTACCTTTCTTTGATAGGGTGGAGTTTCATCATGTACCTCGGGCGGAGAATCAAATGGCGGACGCCCTTGCAACATTATCCTCGATGTATAAAGTCAACCGCTGGAATGAGGCTCCCAGCATTGTCATCTCTCGCCTTGATAGGCCGGCCTTTGTGTTTGCAATTGATGAAGCGTCTGACGGTAGACCGTGGTACTTCGATATACAGAATTTCTTGAAGAATAAGGAGTATCCGGCTGGGGCATCCAGTCGCGATCAGAAGACTCTAAGGAGATTAGCAGGCAACTTTTATCTGAATCTCGACGGTGTTTTGTATAGAAGGAACCACGATTTGGTACTCCTCCGGTGTGTGGACGAGAAGGAAGCCAATTTACTCATGGAAGAAGTCCATGAAGGGACTTTTGGTACACATGCAGGTGGGCATGCTATGACTCGAAAGTTGTTGCAAGAGGGGTATTACTGGTTAACGATGGAAACTGACTATTTCAAGTTCGCCAAGCGGTGTCACAAGTGCCAGATCTATGCTGATAAGATCCATGTGCCACCCAGTCCACTGAATGTTATGGCTTCTCCGTGGCCTTTCTCCATGTGGGGAATCGATATGATCGGTAAGATTGAGCCTACTGCGTCTAACGGGCATCGCTTCATTCTGGTCGCGATCGATTACTTCACCAAGTGGGTGGAAGCAGCATCTTACGCCAATGTGACGAAGCAGGTAGTGGCCAGATTTATCAAGAAGGATATAATTTGAAGATACGGTATTCATGAATGAATCATTACTGATAATGGTTCGAATTTGAACAACAAGATGGTGAAAGATCTTTGTCGGGATTTCAAGATCGAGCATCATAATTCATCTCCCTACAGACCCAAGATGAATGGCGCTGTTGAAGCGGCCAACAAGAACATAAAGAAAATTGTTCAGAAGATGGTGGTAACGTATAAGGATTGGCATGAGATGCTGCCATTCGCTTTGCACGGTTATCGTACTACAGTGCGTACATCAATCGGGGCAACACCGTTCTCACTAGTATATGGCATGGAGGCTGTCCTGCCATTGGAGGTTGAGATACCATCTTTGAGGGTTTTGCTTGATGTTAAGCTGGACGAGGCAGAATGGGTGAGAAGTAGATTGAATCAGCTGAGCTTGATAGATGAGAAAAGACTGGCATCCATTGCACACGGTAGGCTATATCAGAGCCGGATGAAGAAAGCGTTCGACAAGAAGATTCGACCTCGGAGCTTTCAGACGGGTGATCTTGTGCTGAAGAAGATTCTCCCACCGCAATCGGATCACAGGGGCAAATGGATTCCCAACTACGAAGGTCCATACGTCGTGAGAAAGGTCTTCTCCGGAGGAGCCTTATTGTTATCCACCATGGATGGTGAAGATTTTTCGTCCCCTGTGAACTCGGACGCAGTTAAAAAATACTTTGCTTAAAAATTGACCCGCTGGATAGTAAAAAGAGAGTCCAGGCAAAAATAGGGCATCCTGGCGAACCAAAAAACAGAATAAAAAGGTTCGGGCAAAAGTTAGGGATAAAATTGAAAAAATGTACACCCGCGAAGTTGAAAACCTACACTGGGCGGCTTCGGCAAAAAAGGGTATCCCGGTGAATCGAAAACCCGCAAAGGGCGATTCACGCAAAAGTTAGGGATTTAAAAAGCAAATGACTGCGGTCCAAGTTTGATTGTTAGCGGTTTGGGAGTATCTGGGGGTCAACTATCCAAATCAATTTCTTCCTAAGACAAAGATCGGGAAAGCGTCAGAGTCCGACGAGTCATAGGAGGATCGGTTCATGGTGTTCGTCTGTAACACGTTGCCAACATGTGTACAAATTTTATTCTGTATATTTGTATACTTCTGCACTTTGTTTATGTGTGACTACCTCTTTTCAGGAGTTGCATCTGATGTACAAATCTTGCCTATTCTCAGGTTGTTATCAATAAAGTGTCTTTTCAGTGTAGTGTGTGACTTTGGTTTTAATTTTTACAGTTTTGTTTGTAAAAAAGCCTATGTTTTCGATAAACTTACATGCGTGTAAACAAGCGGGCCTCGGCCGATGTTTGTTAAAACCAAAAATTACCTGAATGGTTGTCGTGGGTGACTACCAAGATGTTTCTTTTTTGCATAGCTTGCCTTGTGTTTGCTTGTTGACTTTTGCAGGTATTCAAAAGCTCGCAAAGTTCCCCGCCAGAGTCCATGGCAGGCTGGTACCCTCTCCGGAGGTTGAATGTTGTGTCTTCCCCAGTGAAGTCGCCCCAGGACAAACTGAATGTTATCTCCCCAGGAGAGCGGAGATTGCGTCAAAGGAAAAGATCAATGTATCTTCAGCTCAGAATTGGCTTATCAAGCAGAGCAGAGTCTTCCCCAGCTCAGTGATAGCGGGATGATTTCCCCAGCTCAGTGATAGCAGGATGATTTCCCCAGCTCAGTGATAGCAGGAGAGGTTCCCCACAGAGTGTGGTCAGGTGGCTGGAGCTGCTGAAAGGAGTTTTCCCGGGCACGATTGTCCTTTCTTTCCCAAGCAAGTCGCTCTTCCTCGTCAGGAGGATCGTCCTCAGCAGATTTTGGAGTTTTGAGTTTGTGAGCTACCTTCCCAGCAAGATGGTCATCCCCAGCGGAGTTAGTTCATCTTTCCAACATTTATTTTGTTGGAAGCGTATCGGTAGTATTCCGGTCATCCCCAGCGGATCCAGTGTGTCTTCAGCATTTATTTTGCTGAAGTAACTCTTTGCATAAACATGCATCATGAGCATTTGCATTTCACATGAGGACGTAGCATTTCCATGCAGTGTGGAAACATTTCGTCATTATCCAACATGCATTGTTGAAACATAAGCCAGGTGGTTACCTCTTCAGTTTCAGATATGATGTTCCCTGCCGATAAGAGAAATTGTGTTGATTTTAAGATGTGGATTTGTGGCCCAAGTACGCAGTGATCGTATTTGTACCATCTATGGGGTTCATGTTGTAGGACACGCGGTGATCGTGTCGATCTTGGTATATGTATCAGTGGTCGGATGGCGCAGTGATCGTGTTCGTCCCGATCTAAGAAGTTTGTTTTATAAGGCACGCAGTGGTCGTGTTGGTATCGTCTCGGGGTTTTATTGAGCAGGACGCACAGTGATCGTGTTCACTCTATTGGTGGTGCGGGACACGCAGTGTTCGTGTTTACCATATCATGTAATGTTGTTGGTCGGTATACGCAGTGATCGTATTCATCCGTTATACGGTTTGGCTATGGGGTGAGGCACGCAGTTAACGTGTTCATCTGGTTGTTAGTGGTCGAAGTACGCAGTGATCGTATTAGTCCCATGATGGAAGTTGTGTCACAGCACGCAGGGATCGTGTTTCCTCCAGTCAAGAGGGCCGTGACATGAAGCGCGCAGTGATCGCGTTTACCCTATGTATGGTTAGAATATGCAGCGATCGTATTCGTCCAGTTAGGTGGGTTAGTTGAGACACCGCACGCAGTGATCGTGTTTTCTCCAGTCAAGAGGATCGTGGCTCAGAATGCGCAGTGATCGTGTTCGAACGCGCAGTGATCGTGTTCAAGATACGCAGTGATCGTATTCGTACGACACGTAGTGATCGTGTTGATAGTACCGTGGGAACTTGTGACGCGGAGCACGCAGTGATCGTGGTTATCGTATCAGTTGGGGGTTTGCTGGTCGAGATGCGCAGTGATCGTATTCGTCCTATTGCAGCACACGCAGTGATCGTGTTCATCATATTGGTGGTTGAAGTACGCAGTGAACGTGTTCGCCTCTTCTATGTGGGTTTATCCCGTCTGGCACGCAGTGATCGTGGTTACCTCATCCGGTCGGATTTATGGTCGAAGTAATTTTGGTTGTAACGTAACATGCAGTGATCGTGTTTGTCCTATTATGTGATTTTGTTTGTGGCATCAAGGCGCACAGTGATCGTGTTTTCTCCTGTCAAGAGTGTTGTGGCGTAGAATACGCAGTGATCGTGTTCATCTTGTTACAGAGGATTGTTGTGCCAGACACACAGTGATCGTGTTCGTCATGTCATATTCCCCCAGCAGAGTTGCTTGGTCAAGCATTTCTCTTTCTCCCTAGTCGAGTCCTTTCTTAGAGTGCTGTGGAAATAGCATGATGTAGATTTTGGGTGGTTACCCACAGTTTCCCCAGTAGAGATGTAATCCCCAGCGGGGTGGTCTTCAACGAGATACTTGGTTAAGTTCCTCGTAGTCCCCGACAGGGTATTCTTTGACAAGTCGCTTGGTTAAGTTACTTGTATTCCCCAGCTGAGTCTTTCTCAGGATGTTGTGGTGTTAGTATTAAAAGGTGGTAACGCAGGTTTTCGGGAGGTCACCTGCAATTCCCCCATCAGAGTTATGTTCCCCAGCAGGGTGTTACTTCAATGGGTTGCTTGGTTAAGTCCCTCATAGTCCCCAGCAGGGAGCTTGCTACAGGAGTTGTTTGGTTAAATTCCTCGCATTTTTCAACAAGGTTATTCTCGTCAGGGTGCTTGGTTAAGTTCCCAATTTCCCCAGCAGGTGCTTGACGGCAGTCGTCAGATTTGTTCCCTCAGAGTTACTTAGTCAAGTTTCTCATTTCCCTGCAGAGTTGGTTGTTCATGTCTTCGAACATTGTCTCGTTTGATTAAGCGTTTGCTCGTTTCCTCAGGATACGAAAGGTTGATCAGTGAAGTCAGTATTCTCCCGCTGGTTAGCGTGTGCTTGGTTGATAAGTGATATCAACAGAGGTTGATAAGTGAGATCAACAGAGGTTGATAAGTGAGATCAACAAAGGTTGATAAGTGATGTCAACAATGGCTCGTTGTTTGGTGTATGCTAAGTTCTTCGGAATGGAGTGGTCTGCGGACAACATCAGATTATTTTACAAAAAACAGATTGACGGATGGATGGCTAGTTGTTGCTGTGACAACGGAAGTCATTTCCCTGAAGGGTTTTCCCCAAGCAGTAGTCGTATTCGCAATTTATTTTTGCGGTTGGCAAATCTCCGGGTTCTTTAGTATTCAACCGTCTCGTACCTCGAATGTCTGAAGGCTGCACGCTCTTCATCCAGTCGGGTCCAACCCGCTTGAATAGGGGCAGCTGTTGCACCCCAAAATTTGCCCAACCTTTTCTAACCTAGGTTTATGTTTCAATTGCATAATCATTTGCATTGTCATCATGTACATAGTGTATTCATCTGCATTGCATAGCATAAGCAAGCCATCTTAATCAGAGGATCAAGTGCTATTCTTATCTCAAGAGGTATATCCAGGGGTTTCATTCATATTCAAGACTACTCAGGCCATCAGGGAAGAATTTGAGCTTTGGAGAGTTGACAGGTTGATCAGTGAGTTCTCTCCTATCTTGAGGTTGCTTGGGAATTGTCAGAGGAAGTGTGAGCTATGAGCCAAGAGCATGAGGTGTGTATAGATGTTATGAAGAGCCTAGATGATTATTTTGAATAAGAATCAAGTCATTGGAATGATTGCAAGAGCCTCAGTTGAAGTCAGTCAACTAGGGTTTTACCTGGGTCAACACTAGGTCAACACTAGGTCAAAGACTTGTTTTGAAAGGCATCAAGGATCATTTGAAGAATGTGGGATTAATTATTTGCTATATGGATATGGATATGATGTTGTGTTAAAGAAAAATCAAGAGGAGTCAAGGAGAATTGGAGTTACCAAATTAGGGTTTCAGTGTAAAATCCCCTGATTTAGGTCAAACTTCAAAGCAGTGTAACTCAAGATGCAAGCTTCATATGAATTTCTTGTCCACATGAAACTTGTAGAGTATCTTAATATCTTTAATTTGAGTGGTGGAAGTCATAAAGATGGTTTATATAACTCAAGTTATAGCTCTTGCAAGTTACAGGTCATCTGAGGGCACTGAAATTTGTCTATGAAAGTTGTCTGTCTTCCAAGCAACTTTTGACCTTCAAGTAGTTTTCAAATGGATTTATGGGAAACATGAGAGTTGTTCCTTATTGTCTTAGCTTTCTATAAAGTTATGGTATGCCTTCATATGATTTTTGGAACTCTACTTATGGTCTTGGCAAGCAAAGGGTATTTTGGTCATCTGAGAATTACAGGTCATTCTTAGCCTATGCCTAAAACACATACAAGGAAGCTTCCAATGAAAAACTTCACAACATCAAAGTTGCTCAAAATGTCATTTTAAGTCTAGAAAAGAAGTCATGGAAGTTTGGAAATGCATAGAACAAGACTTGGTCAAAGTGGGTGAAAAATGACTTAAAAAAGGCATATAAGTTGAAAAAGTTGAAATGAAAAATTGGTTTGAGAGATCTACAAATCCAAAATGGGTTATCCAATACACCAAATTGAATCCAAACATAATTTTAAAGACATTGGTTCAGCCACTTTTTTGAGTTAGGGTTTCAATTTTGGACTTGCTTTGTATTTTTGTTACTTGCATAATAAGGCAAGCATGGAAAACTTGGCACAAGGTAATTTTCAAGGCAAGGAGCTTGCATATCATTCCAATTTGGCATGTAAGGAGATTTTGAAGGGTTATAAGTTCATTGTAAGGAGATACCATGAGATACCAATATGTCATCACATGAGAATTTCCATGAATTTCCACCACATTCTAGAATCATCCTAGAGGCATCCAGAAACTTCTAGATCTGTCCATCATCATCTATATAATGAGTGTGGATCATTGGTGCAAGGGGTTGGTGAAAAGAGGGAGAGAAGAGAGAGAATTCCATTGTTGCTTCCATTGTAAGAAAGTGTGAAAATCTTCAATCTACACCAATTCTGTTCATTCTTTTTCTTCATCCATCATCCATTGAAGATAGTGAGTGCATCCAAGCAAGCTCAGAGGTACATCAATGGAGGATTGAAGCTCTAAGGTGGAGATTGAAAAGATCCATATCAGATTCGAATCTCACAATCCAAGCACTTTTCTTCCAACTTTTTGCAAACAGAAGCCATAGCATCAAGCAAGGACCATTCTTGAAGGATTACAAGCATTGAATCCATCTGTAACCACCTCTGCCATAGCTACTAAGCAGGTTGGTGATTTCATTTCTATCTCCATAATTAGGTGTTGTTAGGTTAGATTATTAGTGTAAGAATGTTAGGTTAGGTTAGATGACTATTTTCAGAGAAATTGAGAAGGTTTCATGGAGTTTGGTAACATGGTGATGAACCTTTCAAGATCGAGAATAGGTTATATAATGAGTTTTAATGAACATGCAATAGCTTGCTGAGATCAGTGTAGCATGATGAACAAGATAGGACAGTTAGAATCAAGAATTGTGAGGTTCCATTGCAGTGTGCAGTTGGTGGATCAGGGGGTTTCTACCTATCGGGTTTCATTCTAGGGTTGGTTTCAATCCAAACTAAGGGTACCATCGTGTTCAGGGGAGAGAATAGAGCAATTTTTCTCTTTATAGTGTAGAGTTTCATGGCCTATTGAGAGAGAACGATGGACTTGAATATGGTTGCATGGAGAAGAGAATTCTGAAAACCCTAGCTTCATGTTGGGGACGATGACCAATGGCCGTGGGATCATTTCCAAGTTTTGACTTATTACACCAATCCAATGGTCCAGATTCAAAGAAGAAACGGAGGGAAAGATTGAAGCATCAAACGATGTGTTTCATTAAACGCAATTCTGGGCCTGATCCAATTTATTCTATCCCCACCCCCCTTTTGAGAAGCCCAACAAAATGAACTGGAATTGATTGCTAAATGCACCGAGTTTTAATGTTTTTCGTTTTATTTTTTTAATTGATTTTCTGAAACTAGCTGGGCCTAGCGCTTTTGATATTCATGCCCCCATTTCCTGGCCCATCTGAGAATACAACTGGGCGCGTCTGCTTATGACACCCCCCTCCCCATTTAATTCATGTTTTTGATTTTTATTTTCTTTTATTTTCTTTGATCTTAGAAAAATCATAAAAAATTGAAAATAGCTTATTTTTGAGTGGTTCTTTTTGTGGTAGATCAATAATTTTGTTAAGAAAAATATTAAATATTAAAAATAGCATTTTATTTTGTTTTGATATTTTTTGTGCATTTTTCTTGTAAATAGCTTTTTAATGAGTTTAGTTTGGTACTTAATTTTGTTGATTTTAGATCTAATAGTTCCCTTTAGATTTAGGACCCATTCTTTTTAGAGTGATTAGCTTAGGACTTTAACTTGTATATAGGATTTAATTCATAATTTTAGGATTATTTTTAGGTGATTTGATTAAGTGAGATTAGAGTGATGAAAATTAGGGTTTTAAGTAAGCATAGGTGAGATAGATTAATTCTTTTAGGAATTTTGATTTGATTTTTTGGGGTATGGGACTATAGGGGTTATGGGTAGATAATAGATCCCTTAGAAAATATTAGGATTCCCCTACTTCTATTAGTATATTGCTTATACTGGATTGATTGTGTGGTGTGCCCTCTTTAGGGTTATTATTTGTCTGAGTGTGGGGTATTGGGTTTGTTTGGGGCTTGGGGTTTGAGCTGAAGACTGAGGTGCTGAAGCCCATTTGAAGATCAGAGAATGAAGACCAACTTCAGAGTTGATGAGGAGTATCTCTTGCTGGCAGCTGTTGAAGTTTGTAGGATCTAGGAGTTAGGCAGAGCTCTAGAGTAGCAAACTTGATTCTCAAACATGGAAGGTCTTGATTGCCTCCATCCTTCTCTGTGATGCAGAGTCTCTCTAAGACACTCACCCCCTTCCTTTGGAAGGCTTGGTGCTAATGTCTAAGAGATAGAACTCTTGAGAGAAATATTCTATGTGTTGATAGCAGTCTGTTTGCCACCTTTGGTGGTCAACTAATTGCTTAACACCCAGTTTATTCTTGTGATTGATTCCTCAGCTTGGAGATTGGGACTTGAAGAAAAGCCATTGGGAGATTGAAGATTAAAGACTGATGCTTGCTTGAGGTCTGTGGATAGCTGATGCTTGCTTGAAGCCTGAAGATGGCTGCTGATGCTGATGAAGACTGCTTTGCTGTTTAGCTTTTAGCTGTTTTATTTTCATGATGTATTGTGTGAATTTCCCAGGCTGTATTGTTTGCTGTTTAACCTGCTGGGTTGAAAGTGAATTCTGTTCACTTTTGCCTATTGTTTTCTAGGTTCGAGGTTGAGTGGGACTCCCTTGCCTCGCTTGTATTGTTGCATCCATGCATTTTACTGCTTTATTGTATATATCTGCTGTTTCTGTTTCTGTCTATTCCCTTAGGAGCTCTGTTTCTCTCTGCGCAAGAGAGGAGCATGATAGACATTAGGTCTTAACCCATGCATGATAACATTAGGGTAGATTTTATTCCCCTTTTTTTGTAGAGTGTCATCTCTTCTTCCTTCAAAACAACAGAAAAACACTAATAAAGGTTATAACAGAGATTAATTCATTTCTTCCGTCAAAAGATTTGAACAAACATCAACCTTTTCGCAATAAAAAAAACCTTGTTTAAGGTGAGATTTTTCATAAAAGACACTTGAACAGCTTGTGTCGTGCGTAGCCCGAACTACGTTTGCTCTGATCTTTCATGCTGTGTGGAAGTACGTAGGCATAGGATGCGATATCCTAGCGAGCAACCTTCCCCACCTTCACCCGTAGTTAGGTGAACTACGTTGACTCTGATTTCTCGTTCCAGACGGGAATACGTAGGCATAAAGTGCGATGCTTTGCCGAGTCATGTTTTCTTTTCTTTTCAGACCTCATCCTTTAGTTTAGGTAGAAGTGTAATCCGTACAAACAAGCAAGCGTGGGTCCCGTCGAGTACGACGGACGTGAGGGGTGCTAATACCTTCCCCTTGCGTAACCGACTCCCGAACCCAGGTTTTGGTTGCGATGACCATACCTTCTCCCGTTTTCGCGAGGTTTTCTTTGAGCGTTTCCTTTCCCTCCGTTGGGATAAATAACGCACGGTGGCGACTCTTCTGTCAGCCGGCACCGATTTTCGCAGTAGCGACACCAAGTATAAGGCTCATGGCACAACATCCATTATCTTTATTAAGTGCGTTAAGATTGTATGAAGATGAGAAGAGAAGAAAGGACCACTAATGGGAGACTAATCAATCCTAAAAGTTATCATGCAAAGTGGACTTATAGTTGGGATACAAAAGGGAACTACCTAATGTTATCATGCATGTTTAGGAACCTAATATCTATCATAGACTCAAGAGATTAGAGAACTTATGGGGAGTATGGCAAAGAAAAAGCAAAAGAAGAAGAAGAAGAAAGAACATGCAAATGAAAATGCAAACATAAGATGCACAAGTAGAATGAAAGTGGGAGGAAAATAGTGTGGGGTAGTAGCCTCCACAAGCTCATCTCAACCAGCATGCACATGTGAAAATGCAAAGAAGAAAGGAGAAGAAGATGCACAAGAGGAAATCACACAAAAGGATACAAACAAGTCACATATGAAAACAATAAATGGAAGCAACAAAGGAAGCACACAAATGAACAAGCAAAACCAAATGTTATAACCTAAAAATGAGCAAGCATCATCCTTAACATGTTAGAAACATGAATCAAAAGACATTGAGGGATAAAAGGATCCAAAAATGTCATCTCCAAGGGAAACTAGGTCAATGTGTATGTATGAACCTCCCTTGGAGGTAACTTGACTTGCAAGTTACCTCAAAATTAGGAAAATGGTTCAAAAATGATCAAATAAAATGCACAAGGTACCCAAACATGTTGGCAAACAGAGGCCAAAAGATCACAATCAAAATTAATTCACAACACCACCAAAGAAATTGATTCACTAGGGTGTCCCATTGTGAATGAAGATTGCTGAGGGTCAAAGGAAATGCAATAAAAGTCAAAACAAAAGTCAACCAAACAGGGGCAAAATGGTCCTCAAAAATTGATCAACTCATCATGGACATGTGGATCAATTTTCAGTCATTGGATCAAAAAGGAAAAGGAGAAACAAATCATGAAACAAAGCAAGTCAAGAATTAATCCAAACCAAACATCTCCAATTAATAATTCCCTTTTTTAAATCAACAATAAATCAAAAAATAAAATAAAAATTCTAAAAATAAAAGGACATTTCAAATTGTCCAGAAAATATTTTTGTGGAATTTTATTAATTGGAGAACTATTTTATTTTCAATTAATTCTAAACAGAAATAAAACAACAAAATAAAAGGAAATAAAAAGAAAATAATAAAAGCAGTGGTGTAAAAAGTAATCCAAACACGTTCAAAAAATCAAATGGGCTCAAATAGAGGGTGTAAACAGCAAATAGAGAGCCCAGTCCAAATAAGGTGTTGGACTCAGAATGGATTGGGTGTGGCTGGTCAATGCGCGTGCATGGTGAGACGCTTAGGGTTCACTGGATCAAAACAGTAAACACATCAAAAGGTTCACAAGCAAACACGTGGCCCAGACTAGCATTTAAATGAAATAACGTTTCACCAGAGATCAGGTAAGGCAAGGTCAAGGCAGCGCATGGTAGGTCTTAATCGTGTCCATACAGACAAAAGTAAACAGATCCAATGACAAATACACGCACACGTCATCATCCTCTACAATCAAACATGGAAACTGGGTGAAAAAACCAGACGGCCGGAGCACGACGGCTCCGGTCGTCTTCTCTGGCAAGGGCAAAATCACAGGTGAACACTCACTTAACCAAATCAAGCAAACTTTATGTCTAAAATCATCTACATCTCACGTAGATCATAAATATGCACTTAGTTTTCATTAATCATGCATACACAAGCCAAATCAAAGAGAAACAGTTTGGAGCTTCAAACATAAATCATCACCAATGCCAGTCCATTTTAGTTATAAATGATCTACACAGTTTCTAGGTCTTAATCATGCAAAAATGGCAAGCAAATGCATCATAAACAGAGAGAAATGTTGATTTGAAGGTTACCTAGTGGAAAGCTTTCACCGAGCCTTCTACACTTGAAGAAGCTTGATGAAACTCTCCATAGTCACTCAATGAAGCTTGTTGGAGATGAATTTGACCTTGCATTGCTCTGAAAACTCCTCAATTATGATTCACGATTTTTTAATTTCACTTGGCTGCTCCAACTGTTCTTTAGCTTCTAGGGCACGAATTGGCATGAATGAAGTCTCAAAATTGGTCTTAACTTTATACATGATGGACTCAGCAGCAAACAGAGGCCCAATTGCAGCTTGATTGTCTCAATTTTAAAAATCCCCAATCTCACTTTTCTCATGCTCATGCATACGTGAAAATGCACCAATTACCTTGTTTTTTCATTCAAAATTGATGCTGGGAATTTAATTTGATCATGTGGATGTGATTTGTCCCTTGGTTTGATCACATGGTTGACATTTGATTATCAAAATTTCACTTGAAATGGCATTTGAGAAACACATGAAAACATGACCAAAACTCAGATCCAATGTGTGCATCTTGTTTGTTATACCTTTGGCACTCAAAAAATGCATAAGGTTGCCTTGAAATGGTTCCAAATGAATTAATTCCATTTTGTGATTTTAAGCTTTCTTCATGAAAAAGTTACACATTGTAATACCCCAAATTTTACCCTTTCTTTTTTATTTTTATTTTAAATTCTGATTAACTTAATAAATTAACCTTTTTTTTTTAAATCTTGTTTTTTTAACTAATAATAATTTAATTAAATTTTTTTTATAACTTTACTAATGTTTTTTTATTAACTTTTTTTTTCTATTTAGTTTATTTATTTTAAGCTCTTCTTACTAACTTTTAGGATTTAGATTAAAATTTAACTTTTTTTTTCTTTTCTTTAAGAGTAAATTTTTTTTATAACCTTTTTTAAATTAATTTCTAACACATTTTTTTAATCAAATTCTAATACCTTTTTTAAAATAAAAATCTAACTTCTTTTTAAAATTAAATCTTTTTTGTAACTCCTTTTTAAAGCTAAATTTTTTTTCTAACTTTTTTAAAGCTAAATCTTTTTTTCTAACTTTTTTAAAGTTAAATATTTTTTTCTAACTTCTTTTTAAAATTAAATCTTTTTTCTAACTCCTTTTTAAAGTTAAATCTTTTTTCTAACTTTTATAAAGTTAAATCTTTTTTTCTAACTTTTTTAAAAAAATTAAATCTTTTTTTTCTCTAACTTCTTTTTAAAATTAAATCTTTTTTTTCTCTAACTTCTTTTTAAAATTAAATCTTTTTTTCTAACTATTTTAAAAATTAAATCTAACCTTTTTTAATAAATTAAATCTATCCTTTTTTAAAAAAAAATAAATCTAAATCTTTTTTGACACCATCCTTTTTCAAATTAAAATTCTAAATTCCTTTTAAAATTAAATTCTAATGCCATTTTATTTTCTTTTTTAAAATTAAGATCTAAATTCCTTTTAAAATTAAATTCTAACCGTTTTTAAAATAATTCTAACACTTTTTTAAATCAACATTCAAATGTTTTTTATTTTAAAATTCTAACTCATTTTTTTTTAAACTTAAAACTCTAATTTTTATTTAACTTGAAACTCTTATTTTCTTTGCTAACTTTTAAATTTAAATCCCAACATTTTTTTAATCAAATCCAATCCCAATGAATTCCAGATCAAATCAATCAGATCATATCATCATCATCATAAGAAAATCAGCATCACCATCATTGAATCAAATCTGAAATCATCATAAAAATCTACTCAAATCAAATCCGAGATTGAAAAAGATTGAGATATTCAAATTAAATCTGAGATTAAAAAAGATTTACAAATCAAGTATAAAGGGGACGAAAATCATAACAAGAAGGAAAAACTTTTTCGTAAAATCCAAGCAAACCCCGTCAAAAATCCTTTAGCCTCAGGACAAAGCATCATCGGCCATCATCATTCCGTAAGGATCAAAAAATGTAATTACAATTTTTGTGTTGCTTTTCATGTTTTTCAGGAAAAAGAGATGAAGAAGACAAATCGGCGGCCATGCAAAAGAAGAAGAAGATAACATCCGTGAGAGGCAAACAAGAAGGAGAGGAACACACGCAAACTCAGAGAGCAGAGAGAAGAAGAGTGATGACCGGCCCAACCCTCTTTTTTATTATTTATTGTTTTTCCATTTGTTATTTTATTTTGTTTATCTTTTTAAAAAAAATCAAGAAGGCCCTTTCTTTTTTATAACCAAAAACCTTTTTCAAATTAATTAAAACTCTTTTTAAATAAAATAATCAAATGTTTTTTTCAAATAATAAAACTTTTTTTATAACTTTAAAGTAAAACGTGTTTTTAACTAACATTAAGATTTTTTAAATTAAACCAATTGTTTTTTTAATGATTAAATCTTTTTTTCAAAATATTATCACTAAAACTCCTTTTTTAGAATAATTAACCAAACTTTCACTTTTTTATTAATAAATTTTTTTTAAAACTCAAAACTCTTTTAATTAAAATTAATCTCTCTTTCACAAATTTAAATCCTTGGTTAAAAAGACCATAAAAGTCCTCCAAAATTCATACGGCTTGTTTCTCGTTCAATTTTGATTTCGTTTTCGTCTAACCCCACATACTGACATTTTTTGTTTTGTTTCTTGCAGTTATTATGTTCAATTTGAAACTTATTTTCGGTTTTATATTTAGCTATTATAATTGTAACTGCTTAGGGGATGTAATTTTTGCGAGACAATTGTCGCATTTATCTTTCCGCACTTTATTTTCTGTCGTTGTATGTATATTTAATTTCATCGCATCTTTATAATTAATTTCACTCCTCCGAAGGAATTAGGTCTAGCCGTTTGACCGCCGTGTCAATAGTCCTCACCTTCAACCCTTACACCTTTTCAACCCTAAATTTTCATACATGTCTCGCTGTGGACAAAATTACCATTTTACCCCTAGCATTAGGTCAAAGAGTCGCCGCACTCATTTTAGGGTTTCCCGCCGCGAAATCCCTAACCTAACCTAACCCTAATTACAACTTAACAATTCATAACGTAGAGATTTGGAGTTTCTACACTCCATGTAAGCGTGTCCTTAAGATGCGTTTATTCCCCTTGAGACCTTGACCATAGTCAAGAAGTCTCTAACCTCCCTTTTGAGGGGAACTACGATTACTCTGATTCCATTCCCGTAAGGATACGTAGGCACAAGATGCGATGTCTTGCCGAGTAAACTTAGAATTAACCCCTTAGGTCTCCTTTCTCACTTTTAATCCTTTGTACATATACCTTAAGCAAATAAATAAAGCAAATAGTAAACATTTGAACAAAAGGTTCCTGTAGAGTACTACAGAAGTTTAGGGTGCTAATACCTTCCCTACATTTAACCAACCCCCGAACCCTAGATCTTTCCCCGCATTGTGTTTACGATGCAAAATAGGTTTTCCCTCTTTTGACCTTTTCCTTCGGATAAATCAAAGAGCGGTTGTGAATTGAATTGCGATTCAAACTCATTAATAGTTTGTGATCCTATTTCCACCGCAACAGAAAATGGCGACTTCACTGGGGACTCCCTTAACTTTTGAGGGTTACCCCTAATTTGTTCATATTTATTACTATTTGTTTTACTATTCATTTGCATGTATATATTGTGTTCTGATTTGGGACTGTTCCTTGTGTTGTGAGATAAGTCCTACGCCCGGACTAGTGACATTATTATAGGATGGGGATATATTCGATGAGGCTTATAGGGAGTTGAATCCCGACCAAGCTAATTCGAGAATCACCGCTCAGTTGAGACCCTTTCAAAAATGGTTCGGTTGAACGAGTAGTCGTGAAAACTTTTTCCATGGTCGATTAGAGTCTGTGATATTGAGGACCGTAGTACCTTAACACCACCTTGGCCTTATTTAGGACGTAGTGCGGGAACTATGTGGGAGTAGTCCTACAATGGTTGCTACACGATACTACACTCAAAAGAGGTTCTCTTGAGAATATTATTAACCCCCGAGTCAGTCGGAAGGTTGATAATATCCGAAAGATGGGCTGATGACTTTGGGCACTTTTTAGAACCTTGTTATGCAAGTACAACTAACCTATAGTACACTCCTTTTTGGGAAGGGTAGACCTTAACTCCACTCACGTCCTTTAACCTAGGACTTTATGTGTTTTCATGCATTTGCATCCATAAAACATCATATCGCATTAAGGTTTCATGGAATTCAAACTCTATTTATGAACATTGCAGGGTACCATGGATCACTCTAGGAAGCACACTTTGAAATTTACTTTTAAGGGTTTTAATTTGGAAGTCCTAGAGAAGCTAAGGGATTTGGTTCAAGATCAAGAAAAGTTCCAAAACAGATATGGAAGGCTATTGTCTTTGTTGAAGGTTCAAGTAAACGAAGGACTTCTTGCAACTTTGCTACAGTTTTATGATCCAGATTATCACTGCTTCACCTTTCCAGATTATCAGCTTTTACCTACCTTAGAAGAGTACTCTCAGTTGGTGGGATTACCTATCTTGGATAAGTCTCCATTCCCTTTCTTGGAGGAAGACCCTAAAGAACGAGATATTGCTAAAGCCATTTGTCTAAGGATATCCGATGTCAAAAACAATATGATCATTAAAGGGGGGATCTCTGGTTTTCCCAGGGACTTCCTAATTAAGAAGGCCCAATTTTATGCCGATCATAAAGACATGTTTGCCTTTGAGACCATATTTGCTTTGCTTATTTATGGGTTGCTGCTTTTTCCTAGTTTTGAGGGGTTTGTGGACCTTAATGCAATCAAGACCTTCATGAGGAGAAATCCAGTTCCAACGCTATTGGGTAATACTTATCATTCAGTACATCTCCGAAACTTTCATGGTGGAGGAATGATTACATGTTGTGTGCCATTACTATACAAGTGGTTTATTTCTCACTTACCCAAGTCCGGTCCGTTCTGGAAACCTAACCAAGAACGTTGGTCGCAAAAAGTTATGGCTTTAACTCACTCTGATATTGATTGGTATAATCGCATGTATGATGGGATATCGATCATTGATAGCTTTGGAAACTTCAACAATGTGCCTTTGCTCAGTTTCAATGGAGGAATTAGCTACAATCCAGCCTTAGCTCGCCGACAGTTGGGATACCCCTTGAAGGAACCGCCTAAAAGTATTCATGTGGAGAAAATCTTTTTCGAAGACGACAAAAAGCTTCAAGATCAGATCCTATCTTCTTAGAATCGTATGCATAGGAAAGGCAAAGAAAGTTTGGGAAGACCTAATTGTGTGTCCATGGAACCATACCTTCAATGGGTCCGAGGAAGAGCTATTGAGTTGAAGATGCCCAACTCTCGTCAAGATCCTTTACCTCAAAGAGAAGAACCTGTCCAGTATTTCATGACTGAAGCTGAGACTTTGAAGATCGCTTTGAAGAGATCACAATGCGAAACAGAATCATGGAAGAACAAATACCATGTGATGGCCAGCGAGTACGAAGAACTTCAAAAGCAGATTCAGTCGAAGAATGATGAGATACAATCCTATAAGAAGAGGAGGCTCTATGAATATTTATTTTCCTCCGGATCTCCGTCTGCTCACTGAAGTTGTGGAAGATGCTTCTCTAGGATTTTCTAGGCTTTTATTTAGCTGTTTTGGTTGCAAGAATATTATTTGTAATTTGTCTTCAATGAATTAAAAGTTTCCTTAGTATTCCGCAATATTCGTAAATATTTGAATTCCATGAAATCTTCATTTGCATTTCACATTTTAGCATCATACTTTTGCATTGCATGTGTCTCCCGATTTCTCATACGCGGTTTTCTCATCATTCCTTTTGTCACCCTAAGTTCTCTGCATCAATACGATCCTTCATAAGGATGGAAGATCAAAACCTAGAGATCAACCGTGTCAGCCATGAACTCGAAGATCTTCGAGGAAGTGTAGGGCAGATTTTGGAGATGCTACGAGCTCTTAGTGTGAAGGTGGATGCTCAGTCTACTGTTGTTTCTGAGACTACTAATACCGTTATGGAATCTCAACCAGCTGTTACTGTCGAGAATGTACCTCCTCACGGTCTTCAATCCGGTTTGGTGCCTCCTAGTGCTCAACCATTTCGACGAGCTACCCCTCCAAAGTGCAAAACTCCTAACTCCGACCATGGTAAAGGACCTGCACGTTCGAAGAACCGCAAAATGGCTACTCCTCAACCTAGGCAACATCAGCAGAGTTATGTTCAAGGTTATCCGTTTCCATATGTCCAACAACCCTATGTAGCTACTGTTGCACCTCCTTTTGATCAGCAGTTTCCTACATGCCAGCCTGTACAGTCAGCTCTGGCATATCAAGCACCGGTTTATCAACAACCTTCCGGTTATCCGCCCATGCAAGTTCCTGTCAACAGTCGACGAGTGCCCAACGCTCCTGTTCACCAACAATCACAGGATCAGGTTCCTTATCCCCGTAAGAGGCAGTACAAGCCTTGTCCTCCAATTCCGATAACTTTCACTGAGTTATACTCCCATTTGGTACAACAAGGTCTGATTACCACCCGTGCTTTGGGTCCTCCGCCTAATCCGTTACCTGCAGGTTACAACGCTGCCGCTCATTGTTTATTTCATGAGGGTGCGCCCGACCATGATCTAGAGAATTGCTACGCTCTTAAGAACTTTGTCTGAAATTTGCTAGAAATGAAGAAGTTGTCTTTTAGCGATGCTCAGCCGAAGATCGAGACTCCTCTCGGGGTTCCCCGCTTGTCAAGCTTAAACTTCGCAAAGCCTGTTACTCTTGTGGCAAATCAGTCGAAGCCAGTAATTATTCAAAGGCTCAGTCCGCTTCATTTCAGTAACCCTCAAGATGGTATGACCGGGATCAACAAAGAATCTGGGAAAGTTATTTTGAAGCAACGACTGAAAACTGTTGAAGATGTGACCAGCATAACTGGGGCAAGCTATGACGACTCACAGTGATCATAAACCAGACGTCCTTTCCATTGAGGCTCCGCCAAAGGAAACTGTTACTCTTGAATGCAAGATTTCATAAACATTTAGAAGGATTTTTCCGACAGTTCATTTGTTTATTTATATGCATTTCTCTTTGATTAAGCGTATTTAGCATGTACGAACTTGTTTATCTTTGATTAATTAATGCAACGCATGTGTTTGTCTTGAATAAATCCATTCGTTTCACTCATTCAAAAATATTTTTCATAAATCATAATGCCAACTTTACCCGATCTCTTGTTCTGATGAAGAATTGGGAGGAGGATGACGAACCTAAAACGTCAGATTTCTTGTCATATGCTTTCAATTAAAACCTGCTGATGATATAAGGCATTTTTTTCGAATCCCAAACACTGGAGAGATAAGGATGTTAATCCCTCGTTAACCTCTTTGAGCCTTGAAGTAGGAGTTTTTCTTTCTTTTTAAGAACCCTCATCCTAACCTGGGGCAGGGTAGGTTTCAGTTAAACCAATTGAGCGCTTAGACTCTCAAAAAGGAAGAGCAAACCTTCGAGAATTTATCCTTAGCATCTTAAGGCGTCCAATACAATGACTATCCCTCAGTTACCTAAGGAGTGGGGCAGTCACAAGCCTTTCAAAAGAGTCATACGACTTGTGCATAAAAGGACATTCAAAAAAATAAGAGCCCGCTAAGTCAAAACCTATGAAGGAGACTTAGGCAAAACTGGGGCATCCCGCTGGACTCCAAAGTCAGATCAAAAGACATTGTCCAGGCAAAAGTTAGGGAACAAGGATAACAAACCAATAGTTTTTTTTAGAATCCCTATAAAGAACAAAGTTGTGTGATCGAAATGCCAAAAGAAATAGGCGAGTCACTGCCATGTCCGAAGCCTTGATAAGTTCTCGACCATAGCAAATCCGCTTGAGATATGAGCGTTCGTATCCGATTAACTGAATTAGGATTGGAGAACATCACGAAGAAGGGGTGGGTACAAATATAACTTTGAGCCTATATCTTTTATTTCTTAAACCGTGAGCCGAGCCACGATACAACCTTTAAAAGACCTAATTGAAGTAGGACTTCGGTTGAAAGCATACTCGACAAGATCACGTTTCCTGACTCCTACGAGCTATGCTAAAAAATTCATGTTGGCATTATAATTTAAACTTATATCCTGACTAGTGATTTCGGTCACAAGTTTTGGCGATATCTTTTTCAAAACAAAAATTCAAGACAAATATATGTGTACATTGACAAGCTCAGGATAGGCATTTCAGGCATGATGACTTTGCTTGATATCTTAGAGATTTATATATGGACATAACCCGTGGAACTTGAAGATCCTGCTACACAGGGGCAGGCAGTTTCCCAGTTCGCTTACCAACGCGAGTCTGACGTTCTTAGGAGCTATTTCTCGAAGATTTCGTTGTGACACGATTAATTTGTGCCAGTTACGTCAAGACCTGGCAAATTTCTCAAAGAGTTTGAAAACAGTGGGGCAACCAGACTCCATGTTCTCTATAAAATCCTCTTGAGATGACCATACCTCGCAACGCAAGTATCCTGGGGCACCGTGTTTTAGGAAACAAATGGCGACTACTACAAGGCCCTTCAAGATCAAAACCATGTTTTCTTCATGCACCCGAGGGATTTTACTCACAGCGGCCTTCATTCCCCAGTAAATCGCAGTGTTGCAACAGGTTCCTAAACCATTGCTCTGATTTAGTCCCCAGCGAGACTTTAAGCTGACAATACTTTGGATGGAGCCGGTGGTCCCTAAGGCATCAGAGATTTCACCGACATGCTCCCAGTGACAGTCCCCAGAGAGACTATAAGCTGACAACTTTTTCTTGGGTAACTCGAAAGTGTCCCTCAGGTTTTCTTCTCCTCATGTGAAGACGTGATACTGTGCACCCAAGCAGATTACCTTCTCCCCAGAGAATTCAGAACTTTAAAACCAGACTTGGTTCTACCATTGATCTTTCTTACCCATGATTGACGTATTGGTTGCAGAGAATGCAGGGTATCTCCGTCGAGATGTTTATTTCATCTCTCGTCCCGTCTCTAGTCTGTCCCGTCAGCATACGCAGGGGCATAAGCATCACATGCCTACTTCATATATTCATTTCACATACTCATTGCATACTCATTTCATAACATCTCGCATACATAGACATTAACGTACATAGACATTAACATACATTCACATTAACATATGCATCAACATATGCGTTAGCATTCACAGGTTCGTTATGTTTCTCCACCGTTGGTTGTTACCTCCGAGTAACTGGGTTCGTCCATTCTTTCCAAATAGATTGTCAGCCTAAGCACAAAATACATATGTGTTTCCAGTTTCCCCACAGAGCTCGATCCTCGTGGATGACGGTTACTTCAGCTATCTTTCCTCGCCAAGATAAGATATTTACCCTTCGAGTTCATTCCCTCGATGGAGTCTTGATTACCAGTTTTCTTTCTAGCTCGATCCTAGATTGAATCTCAGTCTTGTCGGTCGTCAAGCCCAACCGGATGTGCATTTACTTTGCATCATCTAAAGATTTTCACCATACCATGATGGACACGCGACTGTTCTCTCCCGAGGAGGTTATCACGGTACCCGGACGTGCATTTATTTTGCACTATCTTTCAACCACAATCCTTTACAGATACACGCCAGTTCACGCCTGGAAAACAATCCTACATCTTACAGCAGTATGCAACATTTCTCACCTAAGAAGCCGATCCTATCTTCGTTATGACTCGCAGCAAATGGCCATCTCCATTGAGAAGTTGGGCTTCCATTTTCCTTGTCGTCTTGAAGTATAGGGAGGTTTTGAACCAAATCGTATTCAGGAGAGCACGATCTTGAAATACGAGGAGGTTTGAGCGGAATCATATTCAGGAGAGCACGATCTTGAAGTATGAAGAAGTTCATTTACCCTTTAGTAAAAGAAGGAGCGGAATCATATTCAGGAGAGCACAATCTTGAATTATGAAGAAGTTCATTTACCCTTTAGTAAAAGAAGGAGCGGAATCATATTCAGGAGAGCACGATCTTGAACTATGAAGAAGTTCATTTACCCTTTAGTAAAAGAAGGAGCGGAATCATATTCAGGAGAGCACGATCTTGAAGTATGAGAAAGTTCAGTTTACCCTTTTCATATTCAGGAGAGCACGATCTTGAAGTATGAAGAAGTTCATTTACCCTTTAGTAAAAGAAGGAGCCGAATCATATTCAGGAGAGTACGATCTTGAACTATGAAGAAGTTCATTTACCCTTTAGTAAAAGAAGGAGCGGAATCATATTCAGGAGAGCACGATCTTGAAGTATGAAGAAGTTCATTTACCCTTTAGTAAAAGAAGGAGCGGAATCATATTCAGGAGAGCACGATCTTGAGGTATGAAGAAGTTCATTTATCCTTCAGTAAAAGAAGAATCAGAATCGTATTTCAGGCGCCGACCTTAAACATGAGAAAATTTATATATAAGCAGCAGCCTCTTTATTTGAGTGCTTATTCATTTTTGCATAAGTCCCTTCCAACGGTAAGTGACAGTTCTCCCTCGAGAAGCTTATCAGGGCATTTCCCATTAAAGTCCATTTATTTTGGCATACAGCCGGTCTTTACCCTGTATATTTGATACGGATTCCCGAAAAGTCCGTTTGATCCTGTCACGAGGGATAGGTTACAGAAGCTTGGATGTTATTCTTCGCTCAATGCTCCAGCATTCTGTGATCGATCTTGCAATCGTACGCGATTCAGTTTTACTTTTAGATTCCCCAGTGGAGGCCGTCTCATAGGTACCATCTCCATTTGAGAATCTCGTTCCTTTTCTAAATATGACAGTTGGTCGTGTTCGCGCCAGTTGACCATCATTTTAGAATTCCCCAGTGTTGTACTGTGTCTCAGCGCGTCGCTTTCCCCAGTGTGTTTCTTCTCGTAGCGTCCGTCAGCATTTTCGCAATTCATCATTCCATCATACGCATCATGTTATCTGCATTAATCTGTTCTCGCTTTGTCCATAGCATTTGCATATCACTGCATCTAAGGGCAAAATTTTCGGTTATCTATATTTAAATCCCTCCACCACGATTTCTCGAGTCTCCGCTGCTCAAATCATCCGGTGTAGATATTTAAATAGGGGCAACTGTAATACCCCAAATTTTACCCTTTCTTTTTTATTTTTATTTTAAATTCTGATTAACTTAATAAATTAACCTTTTTTTTTTAAATCTTGTTTTTTAACTAATAATAATTTAATTAAATTTGTTTTATAACTTTACTAATGTTTTTTTATTAACTTTTTTTTTTCTATTTAGTTTATTTATTTTAAGCTCTTCTTACTAACTTTTAGGATTTAGATTAAAATTTAACTTTTTTTTTCTTTTCTTTAAGAGTAAATTTTTTTTATAACCTTTTTTAAATTAATTTCTAACACATTTTTTTAATCAAATTCTAATATCTTTTTTAAAATAAAAATCTAACTTCTTTTTAAAATTAAATCTTTTTTCTAACTCCTTTTTAAAGCTAAATTTTTTTTTCTAACTTTTTTAAAGCTAAATCTTTTTTTCTAACTTTTTTAAAGTTAAATATTTTTTTCTAACTTCTTTTTAAAATTAAATCTTTTTTCTAACTCCTTTTTAAAGTTAAATCTTTTTTCTAACTTTTTTAAAGTTAAATCTTTTTTTCTAACTTTTTTAAAAAAATTAAATCTTTTTTTTCTCTAACTTCTTTTTAAAATTAAATCTTTTTTTTCTCTAACTTCTTTTTAAAATTAAATCTTTTTTTTCTA
This sequence comes from Lathyrus sativus, assembly GCA_963859935.3. NCBI lineage: Eukaryota > Viridiplantae > Streptophyta > Magnoliopsida > Fabales > Fabaceae > Lathyrus > Lathyrus sativus. Next base: position 142,161,789 of record OZ012740.1, on the reverse strand, counting down.
ACTATTTTAAAAATTAAATCTAACCTTTTTTTATAAATTAAATCTATCCTTTTTTAAAAAAAAATAAATCTAAATCTTTTTTGACACCATCCTTTTTCAAATTAAAATTCTAAATTCCTTTTAAAATTAAATTCTAATGCCATTTTATTTTCTTTTTTAAAATTAAGATCTAAATTCCTTTTAAAATTAAATTCTAACAGTTTTTAAAATAATTCTAACACTTTTTTAAATCAACATTCAAATGTTTTTTATTTTAAAATTCTAACTCATTTTTTTTAAACTTAAAACTCTAATTTTTATTTAACTTGAAACTCTTATTTTCTTTGCTAACTTTTAAATTTAAATCCCAACATTTTTTTAATCAAATCCAATCCCAATGAATTCCAGATCAAATCAATCAGATCATATCATCATCATAAGAAAATCAGCATCACCATCATTGAATCAAATCTGAAATCATCATAAAAATCTACTCAAATCAAATCCGAGATTGAAAAAGATTGAGATATTCAAATTAAATCTGAGATTAAAAAAGATTTAAAAATCAAGTATAAAGGGGACGAAAATCATAACAAGAAGGAAAAACTTTTTCGTAAAATCCAAGCAAACCCCGTCAAAAATCCTCTAGCCTCAGGACAAAGCATCATCGGCCATCATCATTCCGTAAGGATCAAAAAATATAATTACAATTTTTGTGTTGCTTTTCATGTTTTTCAGGAAAAAGAGATGAAGAAGACAAATCGGCGGCCATGCAAAAGAAGAAGAAGATAACATCCGTGAGAGGCAAACAAGAAGGAGAGGAACACACGCAAACTCAGAGAGCAGAGAGAAGAAGAGTGATGACCAGCCCAACCCTCTTTTTTATTATTTATTGTTTTTCCATTTGTTATTTTATTTTGTTTATCTTTTTAAAAAAAATCAAGAAGGCCCTTTCTTTTTTATAACCAAAAACCTTTTTCAAATTAATTAAAACTCTTTTTAAATAAAATAATCAAATGTTTTTTTCAAATAATAAAACTTTTTTTATAACTTTAAAGTAAAACGTGTTTTTAACTAACATTAAGATTTTTTAAATTAAACCAATTGTTTTTTTAATGATTAAATCTTTTTTTCAAAATATTATCACTAAAACTCCTTTTTTAGAATAATTAACCAAACTTTCACTTTTTTATTAATAAATTTTTTTTAAAACTCAAAACTCTTTTAATTAAAATTAATCTCTCTTTCACAAATTTAAATCCTTGGTTAAAAAGACCATAAAAGTCCTCCAAAATTCATACGACTTGTTTCTCGTTCAATTTTGATTTCGTTTTCGTCTAACCCCACATACTGACATTTTTTTTTTGTTTCTTGCAGTTATTATGTTCAATTTGAAACTTATTTTCGGTTTTATATTTAGCTATTATAATTGTAACTGCTTAGGGGATGTAATTTTTGCGAGACAATTGTCGCATTTATCTTTCCGCACTTTATTTTCTGCCGTTGTATGTATATTTAATTTCATCGCATCTTTATAATTAATTTCACTCCTCCGAAGGAATTAGGTCTAGCCGTTTGACCGTCGTGTCAATAGTCCTCACCTTCAACCCTTACACCTTTTCAATCCTAAATTTTCATACATGTCTCGCTGTGGACAAAATTACCATTTTACCCCTAGCATTAGGTCAAAGAGTCGCCGCACTCATTTTAGGGTTTCCCGCCGCGAAATCCCTAACCTAACCTAACCCTAATTACAACTTAACAATTCATAACGTAGAGATTTGGAGTTTCTACACTCCATGTAAGCGTGTCCTTAAGATGCGTTTATTCCCCTTGAGACCTTGACCACAGTCAAGAAGTCTCTAACCTCCCTTTTGAGGGGAACTACGATTACTCTGATTCCATTCCCGTAAGGATACGTAGGCACAAGATGCGATGTCTTGCCGAGTAAACTTAGAATTAACCCCTTAGGTCTCCTTTCTCACTTTTAATCCTTTGTACATATACCTTAAGCAAATAAATAAAGCAAATAGTAAACATTTGAACAAAAGGTTCCTGTAGAGTACTACAGAAGTTTAGGGTGCTAATACCTTCCCTACATTTAACCAACCCCCGAACCCTAGATCTTTCCCCGCATTGTGTTTACGATGCAAAATAGGTTTTCCCTCTTTTGACCTTTTCCTTCGGATAAATCAAAGAGCGGTTGTGAATTGAATTGCGATTCAAACTCATTAATAGTTTGTGATCCTATTTCCACCGCAACACACATCAATTCTCCAATATAAGCCAAATCCATGACTCCTTGATGTTTGGTTGAGCAAATGACCCTATTTGGAGCAAGTTTCATGTTGGAAAGATTTTCATTTGAAGTATGCAAAGTGGTGAAATGGACCTATAATGAAAATGACCTGTAATCTTACTTTCCCAAAATACCCCTGCCTTGCAAGCCTCATAAATTGAGTTCTACAAATCAGATGAAAGACTTCTAGTACTATTTGGAAAGCTAAGATCATGAGAAACAAATTTCATGTTTTGGTCAAGGTGAGGAGAAACATCCTTCTAGGTCAAAAGTGGCTTGGAAGTTGGTTGACTTTTGTTGACCAAAATCACATTCATCTGAGGACCTGTAACTTGACAGCATCATAACTTGAGTTCTAGAAATCAGATGAATGACTTCTAGTACTCAAAAGAAAGCTAGAAACATGATCTACAAGTTTCATGTTAGGGTCAAAATGAGACGAGACTTGTATCTTGAGATAGGTGGTCTTTAAGTTAGGCACTAAATAGGGGATTTTACACTGAGAATCCTAATTTAGTAACTTCTCACACTCTTAATTCTCCTTGATTTGATCTTGAAATGATATATTAGGCCTCTCAACACAACATTACATAATCACAATGACTTGGGATTGATTTTTAATCCCCTTCAATTTCACAGTTAACTTAGGGTTGACCAGATGAAAACCCTAGATGCACCACTCTTGACTGTGGCCTCTTACACATGACACAACAACTTGAATAAACTCCAACATGGATCTCAAAGACTTCAATGAGCTTCCTCAATATCCCATACTCATAATCATGAATTCACAATCTTCTGATGATCTTCAACTGGCCTCCAAGTTAGGAGTTGATCCACATAAACCCATCAACTCTTTCACAAAGCTTTGACCACTTCTTGGTGACTTGATGACCACTCATACTTGAGTAAAACTCCTTGCTCAGGCTCAAAGCTCTTGGTAACCTCCTCTTACTATGCACAACCTCTTGATCCTCTACTAAATGAACAATGCTATGCAATGCAAATGCTAGAAGAAAATGAAATGAAATAAAAACCAGGTTAAGAAAAAGGTTGGTCAAATTTTAGGGTGCAACAGCCGCCCCTATTCAAATGACTTGAACCTGAATGAGTGAAAAGAGAACGGATTTCACACCATCAAGGTAAAAGACGGTTGAATACCAAAGAACCCGGAAATTTTCCAACCGCAAAGAATAAAACTGCAAACAAGAATCTACGGAGATAACTGCTCTAATTACAAACATATTCCGCTGGGGAAAAGAGAAACTTAACGAGTAACTCTGCTTGGGGAAAACTATAAAAAAGGGAATATTTCAAAATGCCGGAATCTGGATATTCAACGAACAAAATGAATCAATGAAATTTGCCGGATCCTGAATGCTCAACATAAATGACCGGAGTTTGAACATTCAACGTAAAAGCCAGAGCCTGAATGCTCGACGTAGGTGACCGGAGCCTGGATACTCAACGTAATAATTGAAGTCTGAATACTCAATGTAAAATTGACCGGAGCCTGGATGCTCGACGTAATGACTGGAGCCTGAATGCTCGACGTAATAACTGGAGTCTGAATACTCGATGTAAAATTGACCGGAGCCTGGATGCTCGACGTAATGACCGGAGCCTGAATGCTCGACGTAATAACCGGAGTCTGAATACTCAATGTTAAAGCCAGAGCCTAAATGTCCGACGTAGGTGGCCGGAGCCTGAATGCTCGACGTAATAACCGGAGTCTGAATACTCAATGTAAAATTGATCGAAGCCTGGATGGTCGACGTAATGACCAAAGCCTGAATACTCGATGTAAAAATGACCGAAGCCTGGATACTCAACGGACCAAGAAGTACACCATAAACTGGAAATTTATCGGAGCCGGAGTCTGGATACTCAACGGAACTGACCGGAGTCTGGATACTCTACGGACAAAACAGTATACCACAAATCGGAAATTCACCGGAACCTGGACATTCAACGGAGAAGGAGTACAACCATAAAACTTATCAAGGTCTGGATACCCAACTAACTTTACCGGAATCTGGACATTCAGCGGAGAAGGAGTACAACCACAAAACTTATCAAGGTCTAGATACTCAGCTGACTTTACCAGAGTCTGGATACTCGACGGAAAAAGCAGGAGCCTGGATGCTCAACGAAGATTGACCAGAGCCTGGATACTCAACGGATGAAGAAACACTCGCTGGAGTTCTAAGAATCCCATTTCAAGTTGACGGAGTCTGAATACTCAACAAACAAAATGAACTGCATCACGAATTGCCATGGTCTGGATACCATACAGGGCTAAGAGATACATCATATACTGGAAGCTTGTCGGAGTCTGAACACTCAACGCATTGACCGGAGTCTGGATACTCAACGGACGAAGGGAAAATATCACCAATACATCCATCAAAATCTGAACACCACACTGTCTTCACCGGAGTCTGGATACTCGACGGAAAAAGGAAAACCCCATCAACTAGGAATGGACCGGAGTCTGGATACTCAACGGACCAAAGACTTCAACATAAATACTTATCATGACCCGCTGAGATCTGAAGATACTGTTGGGAAATAACATGAGCCTGGGTCTGGATACCGCGCAAGCTACCGGATATTCCCATGGTTTGGATACTAAGGGAAAAGATCAAACCTCTGAAGATACACCTGAAACAAAGAGATAACAACCTGGCCTATGTTTCACATGCACATGTTTGAAAATGGTGTAATGCTTCATACGAAATGGAAATGCTACGCGTTTGGGTAGATTCTATACACGCATGCAGATGCAACAGAACTGAATCAGCAAAATGAATGCTAGAGATATAGAAAACACCCTGTCGGGGGAAAACAACCTACTCATGCCAATAACAATTGGACTTATGCCGAGAGACAGGCCATTGCTGGCCTCTTGGGATTGCTCCGCTGGGGGACGAACCTAGCCAGGCTGTAGATTACTCCGTGGGAAGAAAATCCAATCACAACTCACTAGAGATTATGAACACGTACTTCGCGGGGATTGAATGTGCACCAACTACTGAAAGAAAACGTACACGCTACCAACTCGCTCAAACCGCATACAAACTCCACTGGGGATAGAGATGCAAACTTCACTTACTGGAGATAAGACTCTGGTCGGGGATAGAACGACCTTCATCCACACCTCTTTGCCCCAAGGGTAACGACCCTGCAAAACTGAACAAACGGACAAGATATCATACGCAAACAGAACTATCTTAGTCATCATTCGTGACGTTGTTCAATTAATTCAAAGTTTTAACAATTATTGGCCAAGGCCTGCAAGTTTATCAAAACGTTGGGCGTTTTTCACAAACAAAACAGTAAAAGTTAAAACAAAACAAAATGAGATACTTAACAGTATATGTTTATTGATAAACAGCATGTAAATAGGCAAAGTTTTACAACAGATGCAACTCCTGAAAAGAGGAAGTTGCGCAAAAACAAATACAGGTATGCACAGAAATATATAAAAATGTACAAAAATGTCGGCAATATGGCACAGACAAACACCATGAGTTGATCCCTCTATGACTCGCCTGACCCTGATGCTTGCCCGACGCTTCGTCTTCAGAAGAGATTAATTCGGATAAACTGCCCTCAGGTTCTCCCAATCCACTAAGAAATGAAGTTCCAACGCAGACCGCAGTCATTTGCTTTTCAATCCCTAACTTTTGCCTGAACCTCCCTTTTGGGTTTTCGATTCACCGGGATACCCATTTTTGCCAAAGGCACCTTTTTATGTTTTCGACTTTGCGGGTTTACATCTTTTCAATTTTATCCCTAATTTTTGCCCGAACCCAATTCTTTTTTATGGTTCGCCGGAATGCCCCATTTTTGCCTGGACTTTTCTTTTTGTGTCCAGCGGGTATCTTTTAAGCAAAGTATTTTTTTAACTGCGTTCGCGTTCACAGGGGATGTGAAATCCTTACCATCCATGGTGGCTAACAACAAGTCTCCTCCGGAGAAGACCTTTCGAACGACGTATGGACCTTCATAGTTGGGAGTCCATTTGCCCCTGTGATCTGATTGTGGTGGGAGAATCTTTTTCAGCACAATATCGCCCGTCTGAAAGCTTCAAGGGCACACCTTCTTGTCGAAAGCTTTCTTCATTCGGCTCTGATACAACCGACCATATGTGATAGATGTTAGCCTCTTCTCATCCATCAGGCTGAGCTAATTCAATATGTTCTTTATCCATTATGCGTCATCAAGCTTGACGTCGACCACACTCTTAAAGAAGGAATCTCGACCTCCAATGGTAGGACAGCTTCCATACCATATACCAACGAGAAAGGAGTTTCCCCGGTTGATGTGTGTACCGTAGTACGATAACCGTGAAGAGCAAAGGGCAACATCTCATGCCAATCTTTGTAAGTGACAACCATCTTTTGCACTATCTTCTTAATATTCTTGTTGGCCGCTTCAACAGCACCATTCATCTTCGGCCGATAGGGCGATGAGTTGTGATGCTCGATTTTGAAATTCTGGCACAATTCCTTCAGCATCTTATTGTTCAGATTCGAACCATTGTCAATAATGATTCGCTCGGGTATTCTGTATCTGTAAATGATGTCCTTCTTTATGAACTGGGCTACGACTTGCTTTGTGACATTGGCGTACGAGGCTGCTTCAACCCATTTGGTGAAGTAATCAATGGAAACCAAGATGAAACAATGACCGTTGGATGTGGTTGGCTCAATCTTGCCAATCATACCAATGCCCCACATAAAGAAAGGCCACGGGGACGCTGTTGCACCCCAAAATTTGCTCAACCTTTTCTTTTACTTGGTTTATGTTTCATTACATTGTTCTAGCATTTGCATTGCATAGCATTTATTCTCGAGGCAGGGGATCAAGGCATTCAGGTGGCTCCAGGTGCAACTTTCAGTGCAAGAGGCTAAACAACAAACATCAGAGGCTTCAACACTTGTTTTGCCCAGCGATTGAGCGACCGATTTTATTTTATTTTGCAGGGCATTTTTCATGTCAGAAGCAGCATTCAGGTTATGTATTGTGTTCCCATGGTCAGAGCAATCAAGAATGGCTTTCAGCAGCTAAACAGAGTTCAGAACGGCAGGAAACGGGCAAAGGGGCAGATTTCCCTCCAAAAGGCGCCAAATTCAAATTTTTGAATGTGTTAATCGATTAACACATAGGGTTAATCGATTAACCATTGGAAAATCAGCCCAGATTTGAATTTTTAACAGTGTTAATCGGTTAACCTATATGTTTAATCGATTAACCACAACAGGTTTTGCCTTGCACGTGAATTTTCAAGTCCAGCCACTTTTGGGGTCCAATTTTGGTCATTTAAATTGCATTTTCACACTTGGGAAGGATCTAGAACACTATCAAATTTCATTTTCCCTCCAAATGCCCAAACCTCATTCCATACCATATTTTCCAAGCCATTTTCCAATCCTTGCTTTGGATCCAAACCAAGAGTGTATATATTTGATTCACTCCAAACCTCAAGAATGAAATCCTCATAATTCACTTTCATTTTCAGAATTGCTCTCAATTTTCTCTCAATTCTCTCTCAATTTTCCAATCTCAAAAAACTCACCCAAAGCTCTTCTCCTTGGGGTCATTGATTCATCATTGGAATCATTGATTTCTAAGAGCTAAACCTCCATTAGTTCACTCCATCAATTCCATTTCATCATCCAATTTTCGTGCACAAGCAGATCTGAATTTTGAAGTCTTCTTGGAAGTGATTATTTGGCTTATTTTGAGTTGTTCTTGGTGGATCTACATTGCTACTACAAGAATTGGTGTGGATCTTGAAGAATTCTGGTTTTCTTTTCTTATATCTACTCATTTACAGTTGAATCAACAATTACCGGATCAAGTCTCCGATCCGAAGGTTGGAATTCTGATCCGATTTTGTTTTCGAACTTATTTGCACAATTTGCATGTGGATCTTTGCATTTGATTGAATATGTTGATTTTGATCCATGATCTTGTTGTGATATTGTGTTTACATGTTGTTTAAATCAATGTTTGCTGGTTTAATTTTGTGCATGATCAATCACATGATAATTGGAGTGTTTGCTTAAGTGATAAGCTGCTGAAAAGTGATTCTGAACTGTTGTTTTTCCCCTCTGGCATAGTTAATCGATTAACCTATATGGTTAATCGATTAACCTATATGGTTAATCGATTAACCAACTCAAATATTCAAATTTTCAAGCGTTTTTCAATGGTTAACCGATTAACCCCTGGCGTTAATCGATTAACACTGTAACAGAGGGCCTGTTTTGTTGTTTTGCTTGCTTGTTCGCGTGCTGGTTCGACCCAAATCATCATAGATCATTGTGTTGCATTAGGATTGAATTATTTTGGATGTTTGTCACTGTTCTTGGCTATTTAATCATGATCTTGTGTGCATTTTCCACTCGCATGTTTGCATTTGCATGTTGCTTGTTTTCTCTTCTTCTTTCGTAATTCTTCCCTCTTTTTTGTTGATTTTTGTTCTAGTGATTAGAATAGAATTAGGAGGAGATCTTTTGCTGGCTGTTAGTAGACGTATTCATGTTCCCCTAGGAATTTTATTAGATTTTTACAACTTTGTTTTGTATTTTAGTTGTATTTTGCAAGTGGCTTGTGTTTATGATTTCCTCTCTTGAGTGCTTTGGTTTGTTTGGCTTGGTTGGCTGCCTTGGAGTTGATTTGAGCTTAAGTTATTTTTGGTGGAGCTTCTGGATTCATTGAAGATGCTTGGGATTGAAGATTGGAACTTGGAGTTGAAGGCTTTTCTTCTTGTGGAAGTTTCTTAGGAGCTTAGGAAGTTAGGGTTTTAGGAAGTGCCTTAGACCTAGTTTTGATTCTTTCCTCAAACATAGAGTGCATTGTTTGCCTCTATTCTATCCAATGACATAAAGTCCTCCTTGGGAAGCTCCATCTCTCCTTAGGAGGGATTAGTGGTATGCCCAAGTGAGTAGAACTTTGAGGATACCTTTCATTTGCAATGTTGAGTTCTTAGTGATTTCCTTTGGTTGTCATTAAGTTTCTTAACATTATAACTTGATCTTGATGTTTAATCCTCCTCTTGGAGTGTGCTTGATGAAGCTTGAAGATGGAAGCCTTCTTGAGGATGAAGCTTTGCTGTCAACTTTGTTGTCCATTCAACTTTGTTGTTTAGAGCTACTGTTTGCTGTAGGAGTTTGGTGTTGCTGCCTGAGCTGCTTCCCCTGAGTCTTTTGTTTTTCTCTGTATTATCTGTTTAATTGTGATGATTACCTCTAGGTTTGAGGTGGAGCTTGTCTCCTCTTGCCTATTGTTTTCTCTCTTGCCTCAATGGTATTGCTGCATTGCATGCATGTTTACTGTTTACTATATTGCTTGCTGTCTTTTGCTGTTTATCCCCTAGGATCTCTGATTTCCTCTGTGCAAGAGGAAATTATGACAGACATTAGGTTTGTAAACCATGCATGATAACATTAGGTTAGTTCCCCTTTCAACCATAGTTTTAGGGTCTTTCTCTTCTCATCTCAAAACAATTCAAAAACACAATAATAAGGATAACGTGTGTTGTACGCTACGAGCCTTAAGCTATTTGAGAAAAGGTTGCTGGAGGGTCACTCTTCAGTAATCTGACTGCTTAGTATGGTACCCTTAGGGTGACATGCGACGTAGTCACTCTCAAATCATAGTCTTTAGTGCAGTACAAGTTGCAAACAGACTAAAAAAACACTTCTTTCGTAAAAAATTCAAAACAAACATCAAAGTGTCATTTTTGTCCGCTTGGACTCTTAATCAAGAAAAACCCTTTCATAAGGAGATAAAAACTGTTAGACAAGCATGTGTCTTCCGTAGCCCGAACTACGCTTGCTCTGATCTTTCATGCCGTATGAAAGTACGTAGGCATAGGATGCGATATCCTAGCGAGCAACCTTCCCCTCCTTTCCCGTAGGTAGGCGAACTACGTTGACTCTGATTTCTCATTCCAGACGGGGATACGTAGGCATCAAGTGCGATACTTTGCCGAGTCATTTTCTTTTCTTTTTAACCCAGACCTGTAGAGTAGATAGAATAACACACCCTTAGATAGAAAACCAACGTGGATCCCGTCGAGTACGACGGACGTGAGGGGTGTTAATACCTTTCCCTTGCGTAGCCGACTCCCGAATCCAGGATTTGGTTGCGATGACCATTCCTTTCCCTCTTTGCGTTAGGTTTACTCTGAGCATTTCCTTTCCCTCTTGTGGGATAAATAACGCACGGTGGCGACTCTTCTGTCATAGCCGGCGCCGATTTTCGCAGTAGCGACAGCTGGCGACTCTGCTGGGGACTGTCTGCGGTTCCCTATGCGAGTCAATCCTAGAGATTGTTTTCCTGTCTGAGGGTGTTGTATGTATTTACCTTTTTGCCTTTACTTTCAGTATTATATTATTTTTGTTGTGCTGGGAATAGGGTTAGATTGAGAGATAAGCCGGACCTGGGCATGAGTTTGCACATAGACTTAGAAGTAGAGAGTAGTGGTTAGCCTGCTTGCTTAGCTTGCACCAGCTAGTCGCGAAATCTGCGCTCGGACGAGATTCTCTTTGATGCTTCTTGTCTGGCCCTTAGGGCTCGACAAGTTGTCTGACCCGAGGATTGTCGACTCTGGGGACCTATCATTTGGGATTCAGCTAAGTGAGGCCGCTTCAAGGGATGATGATGCCACACCTTCTGGGTATCGTATCATCACTCTTGAAAGTCTGTGACGTTGAACCCGAATAGGATGTCGTACCTCGTCTGCGAGTTAAGTACATACCTGCGAGGGGTAGGTAGGTCTGTTTGCAGGAAACCTTTGACCTCAGAGTACCTGGTTTATCTCTGTCAAGGAGATGTGGTTACAGGGTTCTTTTGAATTGTTGGTTTGGTTTGAGGCGAAGATTTGATAGTTCTCAGGCTTCAGAACAGAGCAGCACAGTTCATCAGCATCGCACTTGATCTCCTGTTTGCATATGCATGTGCATTTTCATGTTTGCATTTCATTAATGTGTATTTATGTTGCAGGTGTGATCATTCCCCTCTGATTCTAGTGTATCTTCTGGCCAGACATGGAGTCCATGAAGAGGACAGTTGCCTACCGGTTGCATTCGCCAGATATCAGTGCCTTGCTGGGATTAGTTGCTCTAGCAGATGAGAGAGTGAGGGCTGAGTTCAGAGTATCTTATGGGAGATTGCTTAGTTTGTTGTATAGGCCTTCAGCATTTGAGACGACTGGGGTGTATACTTTGATGCAGTTTTATGAGCCTCAGCTGAGATGTTTCCTGTTCCCTGACTATATTCTGGCACCCACTTTGGAGGAGTATTCTGTTATGTTGGGAGTTCCTGTGTTAGACCAGACGCCCTTTATACATGTTGATATTGAGCATGAGTTGGCTACACTTGCTGATATTGTCAGTTTGGACGCTTCTGAGTTCCCTGGAGGTTTGGTCAAGTTGAACAGAGCTTATGGTTTTCACCTGTCTGTCCTGGTTGAGAAGGCTGCACAGTGCGCGAAGATTGGATGTTGGGTTGCCTTCAGTGCCATTCTAGCTATCTGCATCTATGGGATTGTCTTGTTTCCCAATGTGCCAGATTTTGTTAACTCAGATGCCTTCTTGATTCTTGCCTCGAAGAATCCAGTTCCTACTCTCTTAGGCGATGTTTATCATTCTATTCACTATAAGAATGAGAAACGTCGTGGCAAGAATATTTCCTGCTGTCTTCCTCTTTTGTACAGGTGGTTCCAGGGCCATCTTCCGAAGACATGGCCTTTTGTTGATGTTGTTGATACTTTGGATTGGTCTTCCCGGTTGATGGGGCTGTCTGCTAAGAACATCATTTGGTTTGATCGGAGCATGCTTGGCACTGATATTATATATAGTTGCAGTGGCTTTCCGAATGTCCCTTTGACTGGACGGAAAGGTTGTATCAACTATAACCCTTCTTTGCTGGTGAGACAGTTTGGGTATGCCTTGAGAGATGCTCCTATTGAGGTTGAGATACAGGAATCTCTGTATCTCACGGGCTTATTAGACGAGGCTGTTTTGATCAGGTTGAGACATGCATGGGCTAACATCCATAGGAGAGGGAAAGCTCTGCTTGGTAAAAACAACAGCAAAGCTTATGATCTTTATTTGGCTTGGATCCACGAGAGAGCTAGGATTTCCTTGATGCCATATCCTGCTGAGGAACCTTTGTATCTTCCAGTGATTGAGGTACCTACTTCGGTAGAGATTGAGAAGTATAACAAGTTGTTGGTTGAAAACGAAGAATTGAAGAAAGCCAATGATGAGTTAGAGAAAGAGATCTTCCAGTTGCGTCATGAGAAGAATGAAGCTACCTTCACTGTGAAGGAACAGACTGAGTTGATTAATAGGTTGGGTTCAGATTTGACTGAAGAGACCAACAAGAGGGAAAAAGTGGGAGTAGCCTTGAACAGTGTTAGCAAGGTGCTTGCTTCCAAGAAGGAACTCTTAAATAAAGCTTATTCCCGACTCGGAAAGTGGGAAACATTGTGGAATACCACACTTACCAAGCGGAAGGAGCGTGAAGATGAGCTGAAGTTGCAGATTGCCACGCTAGAGGTGCATATTAGAGCCCAGGATGCAAAGATTGCTGAAGAGACATCACTTAGGAGCGATGTCGAGCTTAGAGTGAGTGACCTTGGCGAGAAGCTAAGAGGTCGTGAATTGAAGGCCGGCTTCAAGAGATGCAGACTCGACGAGTGTTTTGGCGAAGGAACCTGCAAGGACGACGCAAAAAAGCTGAGATCCACTGCTGAGCGACATGCATTACTAATTGTCGCTTTCGCGAAAATAAGGTGCCGGCAAAACAGAAGAGTCACCACCTTTCGTTATTTATCCCTCGGAGCGGGAAAGGAAACGATCGGAAAAACCTGACGAAAAAGGTATAAGACAAGGTCGTCGCAACCGTTGTCTGGGTTCAGGAGTCGGTTACGCAAGGGGAAGGTATTAGCACCCCTCACGTCCGTCGTACTCGACGGGATCCACGCTTGTTGTGTTTACTGGACGAGTTGGTTTATCTATCTACCTATCAAGGCTGGCTTAAAAAGAAAAGGAAAATGACTCGGCAAAGCGTCGCACTTTATGCCTACGTATTCTCATCAGAGAATGAGAAATCAGAGTCAACATAGTTCGGCCTACTACGGGTTACGGGGAAGGTGGCTCGCCAATACATCAGTATTGTGCCTACGTACTCTCAACAGGTATGAGAGATCAGAGCTTACGTAGTTCGGGACACTACAAATTATTTTCTGTCTTTTACGGAAGAAGTGCTTTTTATTGTGTTTGCAATTTCAATCGCACTAAAGACTATGACCTGAGAGTGAATGCGTCGCATGTCACCCAAAGGGTGCCATACTAAACATCCAGACTGTTGAAAAGAAACTCTCCAACAATCCTTTCTCAGATAGCTTAAGGCTCGTGACGTACGAAAGAAATCATTCATGATTACTGTATCTTAAGCTGTTTTGAGATGAGAAGAGAAAACAGGCTCGACTACGGGGAGACTATCAAGTCCTACTGTTTTCATGCCAAGGATTCATCCTATGGTTGAGGTTTAAAACAGGGAACTCCTAGAAGTTATCATGCATAGGTTTCAACCTAAAGTTCTAATCATCACTCCCTTATCAAAGGAAATGAGAGTCCTAAGGGATCATGTCAATGATACACAGAAACAGATAAAGCATCAACTTAAACAGTAAACAGTAATACAGTAAAATGCATGCAATGCAAGTGAGGGAGGAAATGTGTGTGGGGCAGCAGCCTCCACAAGCTCATCTCAACCTCAAGCCATAATGAATAACAGTAATCATACTGAGGAAAATAAAACATGCTATCAAGTAAAATACAGTAAACTACAATCATACAGAAGAAAATAAAATCATGCTATCAAGCAGAACAAACCACATGGGCAAGGGAGCTGGGCTCTACCGAATACCCGCAAGCAAAGCCATACAGTAACAATACAAGCAGAGGGAGCAATTCAACCTTTAGTGCAATCATGCTCCTAGATTAAAGCTAGTCTAGATATGAACTTATTCTAATGCATCAAGCAAGTCAAACAAGGCACATCAATACAGAAAAGGAAACAGACAAGAAAGCAGATCAACAACTCCCTTTTCCAACTCCAAGCTTCAGCTCTTCTGGCAGCAACTCAGTCTTCAGACCTCAATCACTCTTGACAAATATCAATTTTCTTCTCCAGGTTTCAACCCTTCAACATAAGTTTCAACTTAATCTTCTTCTTCAAGCTTCAGCTCCTTAATCAGTTCCACCTTCAGGCTTCACCCTCACTACAAGTATCAACTTGATTCCTTCAGGATCTCCAAGCTTCAAAGTAAGTATCAAATTATCCTTCAATTTTCAAACTTAAACTCTGCACTCACTCTCAATTGAATACTCTTCATATTTCAGTCTCTAAGCCTCAGCTCTTCATTCAATCTTTACTGGATCTTCAAGTATCAACTTGTCTTTATTGCTCTTCAAGCTTCAGCTGACATGGCAATGCTCAGGGAATCATCCTCTTCCATACTCTTCAATGAAGTCTTCATCTTCACACTCAAGCCCAACATCTCTCAAGATACTCAAAACCAGAGGAATCACATAACTGGATAAGCTAGGATATTAAACTGCTTATTGACCCCCAAAGGTGACCTATAAGGGTTTAACATCAAAAGAAGGGTTCCCTCAAAGGTTCTACTTCTTAGGTACCATCACTTATCCCTCCAAAGGAGGGAGGTGAATGCCATGGAAGGACCTTGAATCATGGGGGGGGGGGGGGGAATGGAGGTGAAAGATACCATCCATGTTTAAGAAAGGAATCAACTAAGTTTAAGCTCTTCCTAATCCCTAACCCTAAAACAACAACAAAACAACCAAGACTTCAAGCTCTCAAGCTCCTTAATCAATCTTCAAGTCTTCTACTATTCTCCTCCATGCTCCTCAAAGCAAAATCAAGCCCACCAAGCCAAGCAAAAACCCACAAAGCAAGGCAAGCAAAATGCAAGCCCACAAGGGCAACACAAACAACCATCAACTACAAAAATCAATTAAAAATAGTATACTATTATATTAAAATCTAATATAATTTCTAGGGGATCCTAGATGACTACCCTTAATATCCTATATGTCCCAACATCTAACTTGACCTAGAAACCCACAAATCTAGTGTTATTGTGGACCTATGTTAAGGATTGACCTAATTCTACACAACCTAAAGTCATCTAATCAAAAATACTCAAAACTTAATCACAAAATTATGGAATAAATCCATAGGGGATCTAAAGTCCTAATCTAACTATCCTAAAAATAATGGCTTAAAACTTCAAAGGGAACTAGCTAAACAAAATTCTACAAATCTATGCATCAACATAAAAGGAATTAAAAAGCTATTAAAAGAGAAAATACACAAAAAATATTAAAAATGCATGAAATGCAAATATTTTGATTTGATAATTTTTTAGACATTAACATGAAATGGGAGAAAAAATCCCCATACAAAAATCATTATTTTTCTATTTAATATGATTTTTCAAAGATTAAAATAAAATGGAGAAAAAGAAATTAAAATGGTAAAGCATTGGTGCAGATAGCAACTATATTCAGTACAATTTCCAGGTGGGCTTAAAATGGGGGTGGGGTTATCAATGCGCGCCAGGCCCAATTTTCATCAGAAAATCAATTCAGAAATTATAAAGAAAAAGAAAAAGGCACGGTGCATAAAGCAAGGAAATTCAGTTCAAAATCCAAATGGGCCATGAATGGGGGTGTGGTTATCAAACTCATCACTTAAGCCCAAAAAGAATGTTTAATGATACGTTGCATTTCATTGTATCTTCAGATTTCCCTCTTCAAATGAAATTAAATCACAGCCTTTGGATCTCCACTCAGTCAACGAGTCTTGCCTCATCCAACGGCCACGTCTTCATCTTCTTCCTCCAGCTAGGGTTCAAATGAGGAGGCCATGGAAACAAAGCTTCAAGCTCAAGCTTCACCATAATCGTATCACCTCAAATCTCAACCAAAATTCATGGTTCAAAACCCTAATCCATTCTAAATTCCATGCTGATCACAACCATGGCCTTAAAATCAATTGAATCATCCCCAATCTCTAAACCCGATCCAAGATAAAAAATATACTCAAACTTCAATTCTAACAATTCTTGAAATTAATTGGCTCAGAATGATCACCACCTCACACTGGTTAATTCTTGATATCAAACTCATGATATATCTCAATATAACTCGTGTTCTTGATCAAAACAAAAATGGTGTCATCAACTCAAACTTCACCAATTGATCTCAAACTTCCCAGAATCCATCTCCTACTTGTCTCTAACCATTCTAACTTAACAATTCTACCTAATTATGCATAAATTATGGTGTAGGAGAAAAGTTACAAACCTGTTAAATGTTGAATATCAGATAGGTCAAAGCTCCAGTTCAACCTCTCAAACTCTTCAGAATCCTTCCTTGATTGATGATAAAGCTTCTGTTTGCAAAAGATTTGATCAAGAAAGCCTGAATCTCCAAAACCGATTGTGACTTGCAACCTTCAAAATACAAAGCTATCTCCTCAGTTCTCCATGGTTTTGCTCTCAGTTTGGTATGCACAGCTTCAGTATGATCAATGGAATGTATTGGGATTGAAAGAAGCAATGGAAATTGTGTGGAATGTGGAATTTGATTTCAACTTGCAATGGAAGCAATTGAAATGGCTATCTCACTCTCCTCTCTAATCTCTCACCAACCTTGCATCTGAGCAAGTTCTAATCCATATATAGAATGCATTGGACCTCTCTAGATCCTTCTGGAATCATCCAATGAGAATTTGGGATTCTCATGTCATGAGTTTTTGGTTTCAACTCATCTCATGCATCATCTCATGCCATGCCTCTTGCAACAACTTGTTCTGACCAGAAAATCTCCCTATATGAGATATATGATGTGTTAAGACACTTTACTAGCTTGTACATTGCCTTTCCTTGTGTTTTGCATTTGTACCTTAAGATGTAAGCAACCATTTTCCAAAGCAAGTCCATGATCTAAGCCTCAACTCAAAAATGTGGCTGAACCATTATTTCTAAAATGCTTTTTAGAGTCAAAATGACCTATTACATGCCATGTTTTGGATGTGTAACTTGGAAATTTCAATTTCCAACTTCAACTTATTTAACTTATGGTCCCATTTTAGGTCATTTTTATCACTTTTTGCTACAAGCCTTTTCAACATCTCATGACCTCCCTACTAGCCTTAAAACATCATTTTAAGCAAGTTTGATGTTGAAGATTTTTCCATTTGAAGCTTGGAAATAGGAGTTATGGCCTTATGCTTGAAATGACCTATAATCTCCAAATGACCAAAATGCCCTTGACTTGTCAAAGCCATAAGTTGAGTTCTACAAATCCTATCAAGGACTTCTAGTACTCTATAGAAAGCTAAGAAGACAAGGAACAACATTAATGTTTACCAAAAGTTCATAGGAACCATCCTTCTTGGGCAAACATTGGATGCAAGTTGGGTGACTTTCAAGGACCCAGATTCACATACCTCAGATGACCTGTAACTTGTCAAAGTCATAACTTGAGCTCTACAAATCCTATAAAGGACTTCTAGTACTAAAATTAAAGCTAAGAGTAAGCTCTACAATATTCATGTTGTGGGTAAGATGAGATGGCAATCACATCTTGAGCTAAACTGCCTTGAAGATAGGGATCAAACTAGGGGATTTTACACTGTCAAGCCTTAGAAACCCTAGCAACAATCCATGATCTTGGATTCATCTTTATAGCATCTTAATGCATCAATCCATGATCACATGGCTCTTGGATTAGGTTTTAACCCTCTCCAAATCATCAGTTGACCTAGGGTTGACTCAGTCAAACCCTAATTGTACCACTCATGGCTAAGTCTTCTTATTCTTGCACAATGACCTCTCTAGGCTTTTATGATGGCTTACAAGACATCTCATAAGCTCTCTCAAAGCTTCAAGTCCATCCTCATAGCTTCAGAATCATCTGAGGAGCTCCCACAACTCTCAAGTTAGGAGGCACACAACCTTGGTTTCAACCAATCTCTCTGAGGATCTCTTAACTCCTCTGACAAGGATATCAACCCTTAGACACTTGAATAACCTTCTTGGCTAGCTTAAAACTCTTAATTGGTACTCATACCTCTTGATCTCCTGCATACATATCAATGAAATGCAAGTGATAATGCTAATGAACACAAGCTAGGTAAATAAATGTTGGTCAAATTTTGGGGTGCAACACTAATACAAGAGCTAATCTCCAGACTAGGTCATTCGGAGACGTTGAGGATATTGGAAGATGTCAAAGCGCGCCATTTGGCCTGATTTATATTTGCTTTGCTTTTGTTATCTGTACTTGTACTTTGACCATCGTCTGGCTTGTTGACCGAGGTCTTTTCAGCTGTATTCAATTATATCTTTGTACTCTGCCTCTTGGCATTTGTTTATGTATGAGGTTTTTCTGATTCCTTGCTTGCTTGATTGGGACTCCATTGTCGTGATGGTCTTCTCTCTGAAACTAGAATCGGGGGAGGAATATAACCTGTAGCATACTTATACATTTGTATCTGCATGCTCATATTGCATGACCAGTTTTTTTGAATCTGTATCTTATTTCCTACATCTCGAAGTTTTCAGGATTGACAACCAGAGAACGCATCGTTATTCTACCAGGAACAACTGCAAGAGAATCATGGATCAAGTTCAAGTCGAGATGCAGGAAATTCATGAGAAGTTGGCACTTTTCATGTAAGCAATGGAAACCGTGGTCAAGGGCCAAGAGAATCTCCAGACTTTGGTGCAACCACTGTTGGTGCGAGCAAATGGAAATACTGATTATCAATCTGTTGGAACTCCTCACAGGGAAGATGGGATACCTACGGTGGTCGTTCCCACAAGTGGTGGAGTTGGTGCCGGTGATGGCAATGGCAATGGAAATACCGTCATTGGTGCTGGTAATGGTAACACTGGTACTGGAAACGCCGGAAATGGTGATGGGAATGTTGTTAGCATTACTGGAAATGATGGAGATGCTGATCAAGGGTTAGGTGACAACACTGGTTTTGGGAACAATAACCAAGGATTTGGCAATGGTAATCGTGATGGTAATTTTGGTTTCAATAATCAAGGCTTTGGCTACAATGGCTATGGTAACATCAATCAAGGGTATGGAAACGGTGATGTTGGCTTTGGTAACATGAACAACAACAGTGCTGGGGTGGTGCCTTTCAACACTGGTTATGGACTAGGTGGGGTCAACCAAGGATTTGGCAACAGAGGACGGGGTCCTATTTTCAATCAACAGGGATATGGCCGTAACGCTGGTTACGAGGAATATGGCAATGAGAATTTGAACTGGGGCGAGGATCGTCAGGAAGATGCCTTCTTCGGACAAGGCGGGGGATTTGAAAGGCCTAATGATAACGATAGGAGGTTCAAAATGCTGGAAGAGCAGATCAAAGGGATAGCCAATCAGAACTTTGCTGGGTTAGATATGACTACCATGGGACTAGTGCCTGGGCTAAGGGTGCCGTTGAAATTCAAAGCTCCAACATTTGACAAGTATAAGGGGGATACATGCCCTAGAGTTCATGTACGTTCTTATTACAGAAGAATGTCTGCATACTCTGACGATGAGAAGATGCTTATGCATTTCTTTCAAGACAGTTTATCGGGACCATCGCTGGAATGGTACATGGGACTGGAGCCCACCCAAATTAGAAGCTGGAAAGAATTGGCTGATGCTTTTGTTAAACATTACCAATATAATAGTGACTTGGCGCCAAACAGGGTTCAGCTGCAGAGTTTGTCTCAGAAAACTGGTGAGAGCTTCAAGGAGTACGCGCAGCACTGGCGTGATATTGCGGCTAGGGTTCATCCCCCTTTGGTCGAAAGAGAGTTGATTGATATGTTTATTGGAACATTCTCTGGAATGTATTACGACAAATTGCTTAATGTCTCGATGGGCAGTTTCTCCAACATGATTCTCATGGGAGAACGGATTGAAAATGGAATTAAGATTGGGAAGATTCAGGCAGGTGAATCCACCTCAGTTGGAGGTGCAAGGAAAGCCTTTGGTGGAAGGAGACAAGGCGACGCCAGTGCGGTATATGGTGGTCGAGGTCGTGGAAGAGGTAGGAATCAGTATCAGCCACAACAAGTTGCTAGTGTTACTATCCCGATACCTCAGCAAAAACAGCAACAACAATAACAACAGCCGCAGCAACAGAGAATGCACCATGCTCAACGTAGAATTCAAGAGGGTAGGCCGAAGAGAGTATTTGAAGCACCTCCTTCAACTTATGTTGAACTTCTTCAAACGCTGTTGGGTTTGAATCTGGTTGAAAAGAGAACGATGGCCCCGTTGACGGGCACTCCTCCATTTGGTTTTGACGCTGGTAAACATTGTGATTTTCATTCCGGGGCGCCCGGACATGATATTGAAGGTTGCCATGCTTTCAAACATAAAGTTCAAGACTTGTTGGACAGTAAAGCCATCAACTTTGGCCAGGTGGGGCCCAACATTGTATAGCAACCCATGCCTAATCATGGAGCGAATGCTATCCTAACGGAAGAGAATTTGAACTTGGTTATGGAAGTGAATGAATTAAAGACACTGTTGAGTTGTGTTAAAAGTAGACTGTTGAAAGGGGGCGTATTCCCCGGATTGACGAATATTTTCTGGATTGCTGGACTCAACCAGGGGGTTGTTCTAATTTGAAAAGAGGTATCCAAGCCATGATAGATGAGGGGATGTTGCAATTTGATCGGACCGCTGTTGAGAAGCCTGTTGAGGCATTGTTTGAAAAGCATGATGAGATTGCGACTGTTACGATCCCAAGGAAGACTATCACGATAACAGCGCCTGCCCAGCGGCCAACTATTACAATTACCAAAGCAGGGCCTGTTCCCTTTGAGATTACGAAAGCTGTCCCTTGGACCTACGGATTAGAAGCGTATTACAACGGGGAAAAGATTGTGGTGAATAGCCAGCCAGCTGGGGCTGTTGATAATGTTGTTGGAACGGGGGGCATGACCCGTAGCGGAAGGATCTTCACCTCACCTGAAATAGAAGCAGAGAGGTTGGCCAAAGGCAAAGCCAAAGTAGATGAAAGCGGGCCTACTCAGTTGAAAGAAAAGGATACGTCGCTCAAGGACGTAGAGGAGTTCATGAGACTGATTCGCAAAAGCGACTACAAAATTGTCGAACATCTACAGCAGACGCCATTGAACATTTCTATCTTGTCATTGTTATTATGTTATGAGGCCCACCGGAACGCCTTGCTAAAGATTCTGGATACGTCATTCGTGCCCCAAGAAGTTTCTGTAAATCAGTTAGAGGGGGTAATGGCACATGCCAATGCTGGACATAGCCTGGTTTTCACAGATTTTGACCTAACGCCCAGAGGTCGAGAGCATAATATGGCTTTGCACATATCGGTGGAATGCCGGGGCACCGTAATGTTGCACGTTCTTGTGGATACCGGATCATCTTTGAATGTATTTCCTAAGAAGGCTATGATGAAGTTAGATATCCGGGGAATTATTTGCACGCCAAGTGACTTGGTTGTGAGGGCGTTTGATGGAATGAGAAGGTCGGTGTTTGGATCGATAACATTGCCACTGCAGGTCGGGCTGGAAATATTCGACACTGAATTTTATATCATGGATATTCATCCAGCTTACAGCTGTTTACTTGGGTGTCCATGGATACACTCTGCAGGGGCTGTGACGTCCACGCTACATCAAAAGCTTAAGTTTGAAGCCGGTGGTGGCATCGTTACTATTTGTGGGGAAGAGGACATCTTGGTCAGTCATCTCTCACCATTCAAGTACGTTGAAGTGGATGGAGAAATCCGCGAAACTCCTTGCCAAGCTTTCGAAGGGTTGCAAATCAAAGACAAGTCCAGGGTTCCCAGCAAAGTGCCGGAGGTTGCCGTGGCTTCGTACAAAGACACTCAAGCGTTGGTTCAGACTGGTGAGACTAAGGGTTGGGGTCGAGTGCTGGAAATTCCTGTCAAGATGGACAAGTTTGGACTAGGATATCGCCCAACATCAGCACCTTCCGCATCAGGCGCGCCCAAGTTCAAAGGACCAGTGGTGATTACTCCAAAGGGAGTCTGCTTTGAGGCGATTAATGTTGTTTCCGACTTTGAAGACGGAGATAGTGATTGCGATATAGACGCGTGGATCAAGCCAAGCGTGCCAGGACAAAGTCTCTGCAACTGGTCCATCCGGGAAGTTGTCCCAGTGACTTTTAAACAGTAATGATTTGTTTTATCAATTGTTGAATAATCCTATGTCCTACCCGGGGCATAGTGATTTTACCTTAGGGCTACTTGATTATGTGTATTGCACTGTTCTAATCATGAAATAAAGGCGTTTTTCATATTCAAATATTGTGATCCCTGTCTTTCTTGTTTTTACTTTAACAATAAATGGTAACGTGGTTATTTGCTTTGTTTGCGTATTGAAGCGTTTAACCATTTCCTTTGCAGGACTAATATTTCAGATGACATCTCCTACATACCGCCTATGACTCGTCTTGACTTCGAGCACCCGGTATTCCAAGCAGAGGAAGAGATTGTTGAGGATAGCGACTTGCCAGAGGAGCTGACTCGTTTGTTGAAACAGGAAGAAAGAATCATTCTGCCTCATCAGGAAGAGATTGAGATTATCAACGTGGGGTCCGAGGGAGTTGTCAGGAACATCCGGATAGGGGCTGCACTGCAAAGCGACGTCAAGCAAGGTCTGATTGAGATGTTGCAAGAGTACAATGATATATTTGCTTGGTCGTATGAGGATATGCCAGGATTGGATACTGACATGGTTGTTCATCGTCTGCCATTGCGAGAAGAATGTCCACCTGTTAAGCAGAAACTCAGAAGAACCAGACCAGACATGTCTGTGAAGATTAAGGAGGAAGTTCAAAAATAGTGGGATGCTGGGTTCCTTGTTGTTACAACTTATCCATCATGGGTCGCCAATATAGTACCGGTACCAAAGAAAGACGGTAAGGTGCGGATGTGCGTAGACTATCGTGATTTGAATAGGGCGAGCCCAAAGGACGACTTTCCGCTTCCTCATATTGATGTGCTGGTCGATAACACTGCTCAATTCTCCGTGTTCTCTCCTTCATGGATGGCTTCTCGGGTTATAATCAGATAAAAATGGCGCCAGAAGACATGGAGAAAACAACCTTCATTACGCCCTGGGGAGCATTTTGCTACAAAGTCATGCCCTTTGGTTTGAAGAACGCTGGGGCAACATATCAACGTGCTATGACAACGCTCTTTCATGACATGATGCATAAAGAGATCGAGGTTTATGTTGATGATATGATTGCCAAATCCCAGACAGAGGAAGAGCATTTGGTTAATCTGCTTAAATTGTTCAAGAGGCTTAGGAAATTCAGACTAAGGTTGAATCCTAACAAGTGCACCTTCGGGGTGAGATCCGGTAAACTATTGGGGTTTATTGTGAGCGAAAAAGGAATTAAGGTTGATCCTGCTAAGATAAAAGCAATACAAGAAATGCCAACGCCTAAAACAGAAAAAGAAGTGTGTGGGTTTTTAGGGAGGTTGAACTACATTGCTCGGTTCATATCTCACCTAACTTCTACATGCGAGCCATTATTCAAATTGTTGAAAAAGAATCAGGCTGTGACCTGGAGTGAAGATTGTCAAAAGGCGTTTGAAAAAATAAAAGAATACTTGCAGGAACCTCCAATATTGATACCCCCAGTAGCAGGGAGACCATTGATTATGTATTTGACGGTTCTTGAGGAAAGTATGGGTTGTGTTCTCGGTCAACATGAAGAGACTGGACGTAAAGAGCATGCGATATACTATTTGAGTAAGAAGGTTACCGACTATGAGTCCAGATACTCAATGCTTCAGAAGATGTGTTGCGCGCTAGCCTGGGCCGCCAAACGTTTGAGGCAGTACATGTTAAACCATACAACCATGCTAATTTCAAAGATGGATCCGATCAAATACGTATTTGAAAAGCAAGCACTCTCTGGGAGAATTTCCCGATGGCAGATGGTGCTGACAGAATATGATATTCAATATGTTTCTCAAAAGGCTATCAAAGGTAGTGTTCTGTCAGAGTGCCTTGCGGAGCAGCCGATTGAAGATTACCAACCAATGAGGTTTGATTTTCCTGACGAGGATATCATGTACTTGAAAATGAAAGATTGTGATGAGTCGTTGCCAGATGAAGGTCCAGAGTTGGGTTTCAAATGGCAGTTGATATTTGATGGCACTGTTAACTCCTACGATAGTGGAATAGGGGCAATCATCACTACTCCTCAAGGGACGCACATTCCCTTTACTGCCAGATTGACCTTTCCAGTTACCAATAATGAGGCTGAATATGAGGCGTGCATCATGGGTCTTGAGGAGGCTATTGATTTGAGAATCAAATATCTTGATATGTACGGAGACTCTGCTCTAGTGGTCAACCAGATTAAAGGAGAATGAGAGACGCGGCAGCCCAATCTGATACCCTATATGAATTATGCAAGGAGATTGTTGCCTTTCTTTGACAAAGTAGAATTGCATCACGTACCACGAGCAGAAAATCAGATGGCCGACGCTCTTGCGACATTGTCTTCAATGTATAAAGTTAATTTCTGGAATGAGGCTCCCAGGATTGTTATCTCTCGCCTTGATAGGCCCGCCTTCATATTCGCCATTGAGGAAGCATCCGATGGCAAACCGTGGTATTTCGATATCCAGAATTTCCTGAAGAACCAAGAGTATCCGGCTGGGGCATCTAGTCGACATCAGAAGACTCTCAGGAGATTGGCTGGAAATTTCTATCTGAATCCTGACGGTGTCCTGTATAAAAGAAACCACGACTTGGTGTTGCTACGCTGTGTAGATGAGAAAGAGGCGAAGTTGCTCATGAAAGAGATACATGAGGGTACATTTGGTACTCATGCGGGCGGGCATGCTATGACAAGAAAACTGCTGTGGACAGGTTATTATTGGCTAACTATGGAAACAGACTGTTTCAAGTTTGCAAAGAGGTGTCATAAATGCCAGATTTATGCGGACAAGATCCATGTGCCTCCAAGTCCTTTGAATATGATGTCATCACCGTGGCCTTTCTCGATGTGGGGGATTGATATGATTGGCAAGATTGAGCCTACAGCATCAAACGGACACCGGTTCATTTTGGTGGCAATCGATTACTTCACCAAATGGGTGGAAGCAGCGTCATATGCTAATGTCACCAAATAAGTGGTAGCCAGATTTATCAAAAGAGATATTATCTGCAGATATGGAATCCCAGAGCGGATTATCACCGACAACAATTCAAACTTGAATAACAAGATGATGAAAGAGCTATGTCAAAATTTCAAGATCGAGCATCACAACTCTTCTCCTTATCGGCCCAAGATGAATGGCGCTGTCGAAGCGGCCAATAAGAACATAAAGAAGATTGTTCAGAAGATGGTTGCGACCTACAAGGACTGGCATGAGATGTTGCCTTTTGCTTTGCACGGTTATCGTACGACGGTACGCATATCAACCGGGGCAACTCCTTTTTCCTTGGTATATGGCATGGAGGCAGTGTTACCATTGGAGGTTGAGATTCCTTCTTTGAGGGTTTTACGCGATGTCCAACTTGATGAGGCAGAATGGGTAAAAGATATACTGAACCAGCTCAGTTTAATGGATGAGAAGAGACTGGCTTCTCTCACATATGGTCGGTTGTATCAGAGCCGGATGAAGAAAGCTTACGATAAGAAGGTGTGTCCTTGAAGCTTCCAAACGGGCGATCTTGTGCTGAAAAAGATTCTCCTACCACAAACAGATCACAGGGGCAAGTGGACTCCCAATTACGAGGGTCCATATGTCGTCAGAAAGGTTTTCTTTGGAGGAGCCTTGTTGTTATCCACCATGGATGGTGAGGACTTTACGTCTCCTGTGAATTCGGATGCAGTTAAAAAATACTTTACTTAAAATGACCCGCTGGACAAAAAAAAGAGAGTCCAGGAAAAAATGGGGCATCCCGGCGAACCATAGAAAAGGGAATAAAAGGTTCGGGCAAAAATTAGGGATAAAATTGAAAAAATGTACACCCGCGAAGTTGAAAACCTGAAAAGGGCAACCTCGGCAAAAAAGGGTATCCCGGTGAACTGAAAACCCGCAAAGGGCGATTCACGCAAAAGTTAGGGATTGAAAAAAGCAAATGACTGCGGTCCGAGTTTGATACTGCATTGCTTAAGTGGTTTGGGAGTGCTTGAGGATTGTATATCCGAAACAGTCTTTTCCGAAGATCGAGTACCGGGAAAGCGCCAGAGTCGGGCGAGTCATAGGAGAATCAGCTCATGGTGTTTGTCTGTACCACGTTGCCGACATATATATCAAATTTATTTTGTATCTTTCTTTGTGCTTCTTGTGCATATGTTGTATTTTGCTTGTGCGTAACTTCCTCTTTTCAGGAGTTACATCCATTGTACAAAGCTTTGCCTATTTACAGGCCCATTTAATAAAGCATGTTATTCAGTACTTGATGCTTGTTCTTTACTGTTTTGTTTGTGAAAAACGCCGATGTTTTTGATGAACTTGAACTTGCATAAACTTGCTGGCCCTTGCCAATAATTGCTAAAACTTTGAATTGACTAATGAACGTCATGGATATTAACTCGGATAGATTTTGTTGCGTAGATTTGTGTTGTCTCATTTGTGTTTTGCAGGGTCCTTACCTTTGAAGCAAACGGTCAGGAATCGTATTCCCCAGCCAAAGTCTCTTGACGTAGGGCCTGACTTCAGTTGATGTCGTTCCTTAGCAAGTCGTATCTTATCCCCGAGAGTGGAAATGGCGCTTATTCCTACCAGATGTGGAATTATCCCCCCGAGAGAGTATCACCAGGAATGTCGCCTGAAGAGTATCCTCATGGAAGTTGTCCATAGGATATCCCCAGCAAGTCAAAACCAATATCCCCGGCAGAGGACGCCTCCCCAGAGGATGGTTATTCCCCTTCCCCACAGGTCGTCATTCTTTCGTCAGGATGATTTGTCCTCAGCAGAGTTTGTAGCTCTGAGTTTGTAGACTGTGTCCCGACGGTGTAGTTCTTCCCCCAGAAGGGTCGCATCTTTCCCCAGCAGGGTTTGCATTTTCTTCCCAAATGTCTGATCTCTCCCCAGCAGAGTTGGTTGCGGTTTCCGGCATTTATTTTGACGGAATACTTTGTGATACCCGTGCATCCCCAGCGGAGTTGGTTTTGCTCTTAGCCATTTCATACCAGAGTGTTTCTCAGAAACTTGAGCCTGCATTA
Source organism: Lathyrus sativus (assembly GCA_963859935.3). Taxonomy (NCBI): domain Eukaryota; kingdom Viridiplantae; phylum Streptophyta; class Magnoliopsida; order Fabales; family Fabaceae; genus Lathyrus; species Lathyrus sativus. Next base: position 142,134,171 of record OZ012740.1, on the reverse strand, counting down.
GCATTTGCATATATCATCATATTCGCATTTACCCAAACGCGTAGCATTTCCATGTCGAATGGAGCATTACACCATTGTCAAACATACGCATTTTGAAACATAAGCCAGGTTGGTTAACCTTTTGTTTTCAAGTGTTGTTGTCCCTATAGGTGGAGGGAGATCTTGCTCAATTTAATTACTAAACATTCAAGGTCTCAGCGTGAGACATGTAATGATAATGTTCGTTTTGTCATTATTCCCCACAAAGTTGCTTGGTTAAGTTTCTCTTACCCCTCCAGCGGAGTATTTCTTCAAAATTGTTGTTATGACAGTATCAAAAGATTTCGTGAATTAATTTTTGGAAGTTGCTGCCTATGTCGAAATAGGTGTCTGGCAATGGATTTCAGGATCTCCCCAGTAAAGTTCCCCTCAGATTTGTTGTCATATTGGCCTCAAGAGTTTGTGGAGTAATTACCCGTATTAATCGTCGGAGTCAGCTACTGCGGTGATGGGCAAAGAAGCTGAATGTTGAGTTTGATTGGGTCAGTCCCCGGCTTGATAGAGAAACTGTACTCACGCTAACGAATATCGTCTACTGTAGATAGACAGAGAAGTCGTGTATATTGGTTATCGAAGTCAGCTGCTGTAATGATAGGCAGAGAAGCTGCATTTTCAGAGACAGTCCCTGGTTTGATGGAGAAGCTGTGCTCATGTCAAATTCAGCTGCTGTGGTTAGACAGAGAAGCTGTATATGTTAAGTTGGCTGAGTCAGTCCCCGGTTTGATGGAGAAATGGTGCTTGCGTTAACATATTTTGGTATCCGTAGCATATTGACGGAATCAGCTGCTGTAGACGAACAGAGAAGCTGTGTACGTTAAGAATCAGCTACTGTAACAATAGGCAGAGAAGCTGTATTTTCAGAAACAGTCCCCGGTTTGATGGAGAAACTGTGTTCTTTTGAACTCGTACGAGCTACTGTAGACGGACATAGAAGCTGTGTACGTTAAGAATCAGCTACTGTAACAATAGGCAGAGAAGTTGTATTTTTAGAGACAATTCCCAGTTTGATGATGAAATTGTGTTAAGTTTTATTTTCGGAAACAGTCCCCGGTCCAATGGAGAAACTGTACTCGTGTTAGCAAAGAATGTGTACCCAGGGTACTAACAAGTACCAGCTGCTGTAGATAGACAGAGAAGATATATGTTATGAGTTTTCGGAATCAACTGCTGCAGCGATAGGCAGAGTAGTTGCATTTCGTATTGACAAGATCAGTCCCCATAGCTAGATGGAGTAATCGTATTCACGTTGGGTGCCCGATTTTTGTAGTGTTGTTTTGAAGTTCTACTGTGGATTCAATGCCTGTGGTGTCACATAGGTGATTGATTTAGAATCGCGGTTTTAGCAGATATTTGATCAGTTGTTGCCGTAACAGCTAGCTTCAGTAACGGATATTATTTCGCTAAGCAGTTTGTGCAGTTTATTTTTGCAGTTGGCAAATTTCCGGGTTTCTTGGTATTCAACCGTCTTTTACCTTGATTGTTTGAAAGTCGTTCGCTCTTCACCCAGTCGGGTCCAAGCCGTTTGAATAGGGGCAGCTGTTGCACCCCAAAATTTGCTCAACCTTTTCGTTTACTTGGTTTATGTTTCATTACATTGTTCTAGCATTTGCATTGCATAGCATTTATTCTCGAGGCAGGGGATCAAGGCATTTAGGTGGCTCCAGGTGCAACTTTCAGTGCAAGAGGCTAAACGACAAACATCAGAGGCTTCAACACTTGTTTTGCCCAGCAATCGAGCGACCGATTTTATTTTATTTTGCAAGGCATTTTTCATGTCAGAAGCAGCATTCAGGTTATGTACAGTGTTCCCATGGTCAGAGCAATCAAGAATGGCTTTTAGCAGCTAAACAGAGTTCAGAACGGCAGGAAACGGGCAAAGGGGCAGATTTCCCTCCAAAAGGCGCCAAATTCAAATTTTTGAATGTGTTAATCGATTAACACATAGGGTTAATCGATTAACCATTGGAAAATCAGTCCAGATTTGAATTTTTAATAATGTTAATCGGTTAACCTGTATGGTTAATCGATTAACCACAGCAGGTTTTGCCTTGCACGTGAATTTTCAAGTCCAGCCACTTTTGGGGTCCAATTTTGGTCATTTAAATTGCATTTTCACACTTGGGAAGGATCTAGAACACTATCAAATTTCATTTTCCCTCCAAATGCCCAAACCTCATTCCATACCATATTTTCCAAGCCATTTTCCAATCCTTGCTTTGGATCCAAACCAAGAGTGTATATATTTGATTCACTCCAAACCTCAAGAATGAAATCCTCATAATTCACTTTCATTTTCAGAATTGCTCTCAATTTTCTCTCAATTCTCTCTCAATTTTCCAATCTCAAAAAACTCACCCAAACCTCTTCTCCTTGGGATCATTGATTCTTCATTGGAATCATTGATTTCTAAGAGCTAAACCTCCATTAATTCACTCCATCAATTCCATTTCATCATCCAATTTTCGTGCACAAGCAGATCTGAATTTTGAAGTGTTCTTGGAAGTGATTATTTGGCTTATTTTGAGTTGTTCTTGGTGGATCTACATTACTAATACAAGAATTGGTGTGGATCTTGAAGAATTCTGGTTTTCTTTGCTTAGATCTACTCATTTACAGTTGAATCAACAATTACCGGATCAAGTCTCCGATCCGAAGGTTGGAATTCTGATCCGATTTTGTTTTCGAACTTATTTGCACAATTTGCATGTGGATCTTTGCATTTGATTGAATATGTTGATTTTGATCCATGATCTTGTTGTGATATTGTGTTTACATGTTTTTTAAATCAATGTTTGCTGGTTTAATTTCGTGCATGATCAATCACATGATAATTGGAGTGTTTGCTTAAGTGATAAGCTGCTGAAAAGTGATTCTGAACTGTTGTTTTTCACCTTTGGCACAGTGTTAATCGATTAACCTATATGGTTAATCGATTAACCAACTCAAATATTCAAATTTTCAAGCGTTTTTCAATGGTTAACCGATTAACCCCTGGCGTTAATCGATTAACACTGTAACAGAGGGCCTGTTTTGCTGTTTTGCTTGCTTGTTCGCGTGCCGGTTCGACCCAAATCATCATAGATCATTGTGTTGCATTAGGATTGAATTATTTTGGATGTTTTTCACTATTCTTGGCTGTTTAATCATGATCTTGTGTGCATTTTCCACTCGCATGTTTGCATTTGCATGTTGCTTGTTTTCTCTTCTTCTTTCGTAATTCTTCCCTCTTTTTTGTTGATTTTTGTTCTAGTGATTAGACTAGAATTAGGAGGAGATCTTTTGCTGGCTGTTAGTAGACATATTCATGTTCCCCTAGGAATTTTATTAGATTTTTACAACTTTGTTTTGTATTTTAGTTGTATTTTGCAAGTGGCTTGTGTTTATGATTTCCTCTCTTGAGTGCTTTGGTTTGTTTGGCTTGGTTGGCTGCCTTGGAGTTGATTTGAGCTTAAGTTCTTTTTGGTGGAGCTTCTGGATTCATTGAAGATGCTTGGGATTGAAGATTGGAACTTGGAGTTGAAGGCTTTTCTTCTTGTGGAAGTTTCATAGGAGCTTAGGAAGTTAGGTTTTTAGGAAGTGCCTTAGACCTAGTTTTGATTCTTTCCTCAAACATAGAGTGCATTGTTTGCCTCTATTCTATCCAATGACATAAAGTCCTCCTTGGGAAGCTCCATCTCTCCTTAGAGGGATGAGTGGTATGCCCAAGTGAGTAGAACTTTGAGGATACCTTTCATTTGCAATGTTGAGTTCTTAGTGATTTCCTTTGGTTGTCATTAAGTTTCTTAACATTATAACTTGATCTTGATGTTTAATCCTCCTCTTGGAGTGTGCTTGATGAAGCTTGAAGATGGAAGCCTGCTTGAGGATGAAGCTTTGCTGTCAACTTTGTTGTCCATTCAACTTTGCTGTTTAGAGCTACTGTTTGCTGTAGGAGTTTGGTGATGCTGCCTGAGCTGCTTCCCCTGAGTCTTTTGTTTTTCTCTGTATTATTTGTATAATTGTGATGATTACCTCTAGGTTTGAGGTGGAGTTTGTCTCCTCTTGCCTATTGTTTTCTCTCTTGCCTCAATGGTATTGCTGCATTGCATGCATGTTTACTGTTTACTATATTGCTTGCTGTCTTATGCTGTTTATCCCCTAGGATCTCTGATTTCCTCTGTGCAAGAGGAAATTATGACAGACATTAGGTTTGTAAACCATGCATGATAACATTAGGTTAGTTCCCCTTTCAACCATAGTTTTATGGTCTTTCTCTTCTCATCTCAAAACAATTCAAAAACACGGTAATAAGGATAACGCGTGTTGTACGCTACGAGCCTTAAGCTATTTGAGAAAAGGTTGCTGGAGGGTCACTCTTCAGTAATCTGACTGCTTAGTATGGTACCCTTAGGGTGACATGCGACGTAGTCACTCTCAAATCATAGTCTTTAGTGCAGTACAAGTTGCAAACAGACTAAAAAAACACTTCTTTCGTAAAAAATTCAACACAAACATCAAAGTGTCATTTTTGTCCGCTTGGACTCTTAATCAAGAAAAACCCTTTCATAAGGAGATAAAAACTGTCAGACAAGCCTGTGTCTTCCGTAGCCCGAACTACGTTTACTCTGATCTTTCATGCCGTATGAAAGTACGTAGGCATAGGATGTGATATCCTAGCGAGCAACCTTCCCCTCCTTTCCCGTAGGTAGGCGAACTACGTTGACTCTGATTTCTCATTCCAGACGGGGATACGTACGCATAAAGTGCGATACTTTGCCGAGTCATTTTCTTTTCTTTTTAACCCAGACCTGTAGAGTAGATAGAATAACACACCCTTAGATAGAAAACAAGTGTGGATCCCGTCGAGTACGACGGACGTGAGGGGTGCTAATACCTTCCCCTTGCGTAGCCGACTCCCGAATCCAGGATTTGGTTGCGATGACCATTCCTTTCCCTCTTTGCATTAGGTTTACTCTGAGCGTTTCCTTTCCCTCTTGTGGGATAAATAACACACGGTGGCGACTCTTCTGTCATAGTCGGCGCCGATTTTCGCAGTAGTGACAGACGCCATAACATTCAATGGGCACGGCAGTACATGAATCTTATTTGCATAAATCTGGAATTTATGGCATTTCTTTACAAATTTGAAACAATCTCACTCTATGGTTAGCCAATATAACCCTGCTCGTAACATTTTCCGAGACATGGCATGCCCGCCGGCATGTGTACCCAAAGTACCCTCTTGGACCTCTTCCATAAGTAACGTTGCTTCCTTTTCATCCACGATCTCAACAACACCAAATCATGGTTTCTTCTGTAAAGCACACCATCTGGGTTTAGATAAAAGTTGCCAGACGACCTCCTTAGCATCTTCTTATCCTGAGCCGAAGCCCCTGGTGGATACTCTTGCTTCTTGAGGAAGTTCTGTATATCGTAAAACCATGGCTTGCCATCAGCAGCCTCTTCAATGGAGAATACGAAAGCGGGCCTATCCAAGCGAGAAATGACTATTCTAGGAGCATCATTCTAAAAATTCACTTTATACATTGAAGATAGCGTTGCCAAAGCATCTGCCATCTGATTCTCTGCTCGCGGCACATGGTGAAACTCTACCCTGTCAAAGAAAGGTAACAATCTCCTTGCATAAACTCTATAAAGAATTAGATTCGGCTGACGAGTTTCCCACTCTCCCGTGATTTGATTAACCACTAGCGCTGAATCGCCATATGCATCCAAATTCTTGATTCTCAAATCCATAGCCTCCTCCAGACCCATGATACACGCTTCGTATTCGGCTTCATTATTAGTGCAAGGGAATGCCAACCTGGCAGCGAACGGGATGTGAGTGCCATGAGGAGTTGTAATAATTGCCCCTATTCCACTACCATAGGAGTTGACAGCGCCATCGAATATCATCTGCCATTTAGAACCTTTCTCTGGACCTTCCTCAGGCAACGGCTCTTCACAATCTTTCGCTTTGAGGAACATGATATCCTCATCAGGAAATTCAAACTTCATTGGTTGATAATCTTCAATTGGCTGCTCAGCAAGGTATTCTGACAGAACACTTCCCTTGATGGCCTTCTGGGAAACATATTGTATATCGTACTCTGTCAGTACCATCTGCCACCTGGCAATTCTTCCTGAGAGCGCTTGCTTTTCGAAGACATACTTGATCGGATCCATCTTCGAAATCAACATGGTTGTGTGATTGAGCATATATTGTCTCAAACGTTTGGCAGCCCAAGCAAGTGCGCAACATGTTTTCTCGAGCATTGAGTAACGAGACTCACAGTCTGTGAACTTTTTACTCAGATAATAGATTGCATGCTCTTTCCTTCCAGTCTTGTCATGTTGACCGAGAACACAACCCATACTGTTCTCAAGAATCGTTAAGTACATGATTAAAGGCCTTCCAGCTATTGAGGGTATCAATATCGGAGGCTCCTGCAAGTATTCTTTTATCTTATCAAATGCTTTTTGACAATTTTCATTCCAGACGACCGCCTGATCTTTCTTTAACAATTTAAACATTGGTTCACACGTGGTTGTGAGATGAGATATGAACCGAGAAATGTAGTTCAACCTCCTCAAGAAACCACGAACCTCCTTTTCTGTTTTCGGCGCTGGCATATCTTGTATAGCTTTTATCTTTGCAGGATCGACCTCAATTCCTTTTTCACTGACAATGAACCCCAATAACTTTTCGTACCGAACTCCAAAAGTACACTTATTTGAATTCAACCTCAATCTGAACTTTCTGAGCCTCTCAAACAGCTTCAACAAGTTGACCTGATGGTCCTCTTCCGTCTGCGACTTTGCTATCATGTCATCAACATAGACTTCAATCTCATGATGAATCATATCATGAAACAAAGTGACCATAGCCCGCTGGTAAGTTGCCCCTGCTTTTTTCAATCCAAAAGGCATTACCTTGTAGCAAAACGTCCCCCACGGCGTAATGAATGTCATCTTCTGCATATCTTCCAGCGCCATTTTTATCTTATTATACCCGGAAAAACCATCCATGAAGGAAAATACAGAGTATTGAGCAGTGTTGTCAACCAATATGTCAATATGAGGGAGTGGGAAGTCATCCTTTGGGCTCGCCTTATTCAAATCACTATAATCTACACACATCCGTACCTTACCATCCTTCTTAGGTACAGGTACGATGTTGGCGACCCACGGAGGGTAAGTTGTTACGGCTAAAAATCCAGCGTCCAACTACTTTTGAACTTCTCCTTTGATTTTTACAGCCATATCTGGTCTTGTCCTTCTAAGCTTTTGCTTGACTGGCGGACATTCCTCGCGCAACGGCAAGTGATGCACCACTATGTCAGTATCAAGCTCGGGCATATCCTCGTACGACCAAGCAAAGATGTCACTATTGTCGCTTCCGCGAAAATAAGGTGCCGGCAAAACAGAAGAGTCACCACCTTTTGTTATTTATCCCTCAGAATGGGAAAGGAAACGATTGGAAAAACCTGACGAATAGGTATAAGACAAGGTCATCGCAACCGTTGTCTGGGTTCGGGAGTCGGTTACGCAAGGGGAAGGTATTAGCACCCCTCACGTCCGTCGTACTCGACGGGATCCACGCTTGTTGTGTTTACTGGACGAGTTGGTTTATCTATCTACCTATTAAGGCTGGCCTGAAAAGAAAAGAAAATGACTCGGCAAAGCGTCGCACTTTATGCCTACGTATTCTCATCAGAGAATGAGAAATCAGAGTCTACGTAGTTCGCCCTACTACGGGTTACGGGAAAGGTGGCTCGCCAATACATCAGTATTGTGCCTACGTACTCTCAACAGGTATGAGAGATCAGAGCTTACGTAGTTCGGGATAATACGGATTACGGGGGTTCATATTCATCTGTTTTATCGAGTAGGGTTAAACAGCAATTCCAGCAGTTAGGGACAAAGCCTGTTTGCGGTAGAACTGAAGTTTAACGACACTCTTTTCTTCAGAAAAGCTTCCTTTGAATTATGGGCCCACGGGGCAAAAAGGTTTGAAGTTTGTTTTCTGTCTTTTACGGAAGAAGTGTTTTTTATTGTGTTTGCAATTTCAATCGCACTAAAGACTATGACCTGAGAGTGAATGCGTCGCATGTCACCCAAAGGGTACCATACTAAACATTCAGACCGTTGAAAAGAAACTCTCCAACAATCCTTTCTCAGATAGCTTAAGGCTCGTAACGTACGAAAGAAATCATTCATGATTACTGTATTTTGATTTATTTTGAGATGAGAAGAGAGAACGAACAGGTTCAACTTGGAGACTATCAAGTTCTAATGTTGTCATGCCAAGGATTCATCCAATGGTTGAGGTTTGAAACAGGGAACTCCTAGAAGTTATCATGCATAGGTTTCAACCTAAAGTTCTATCATCACTTCCTTATCAAAGGGAGTGAGAATCCTAAGGGATCATGTCAATGATAAACAGAAACAGATAAGGCATCAGCCTAAACAGTAAATAGTAAATAACTGAAAAATGCATGCAATGCAAGTGAGGGAGGAAATGTGTGTGGGGTATCAGCCTCCACAAGCTCATCTCAACCTCAAGCAAGATATGAATAACTGCAATCATACAGAGGAAATAACATGCTATCAAGCAAGACAATAATGAGCAACTGCAATCATACAGAGGAAATAAAATAAAATGCCATCAAGCAAAATAAACCACATGGGCAAGGGAGCTGGGCTCTACCGAATACCCGCAAGCAAAGCCATACATTAAAAATACAAGCAGAGGGAGCAACTCAACCTCTAGTGCAGTCATGCTCTTAGCTTACATCAGTCTAGATATGAACTTATTCTAATGCATCAAGCAAATCAAACAAGTCACACAAATACAGAAAAGGAAACAGATCAACAGCTTCCACAATAATGCTCTCCTCAGACAGCAGCTCAGTCTTCAGACTTCAACTACCCTTCAAGCTATCATCTTCCATGACAAGTATCAACTTGCTTCTCCAGGGTTTCAATCCATCAAACATAAGTATCAACTTACTCTCTCTTCTCCAAGCTTCAGCTTTTCAGTCAATTCCACCTTCAGGCTTCACTCCTAACTACAAGTATCAACTTGATTCCTTCAGGCCCTCAATGCATCAATGTAAGTGTCAACTTACCCTTTATTCCCAAAGCCTCAGCTCTTCACTCAATCTCAATTGAATCCTCTTCATAAGTATCAACTTGTTCTTCTTTCTTCAGCTCTCTCTGCTTCACCAGTATCAACTTGGTCCTCTTCATCTACAAGCTTCAGCTTCTCAGGGTAATCTTCAATCACATGGAAGTATCAACTTCACTCTTCAATCTTCTTCAAGCAAGGAACTACATCCTCTAACAAGGGAGAAAGATTCATCTATCAAGAGCAAAGTTTGGATGATTGGTAGCAGAGTGAAGACCAAAGGTCACCACTAAGCATCCTGTCATCAGAGAAAGGGACCCTCAAAGGTTCTACCAATTTGCAAAGAACCACACATCCTACCAAAGGAGGGATGAGGCCTTTACAAGGGACCTTACATCATAGGGAAGAATGGAATTGATCAACATATTCCATTTTTATGAAGGAAGAGAACTATCTAGAAGCTCTACCTACAAAACCCTAATCAAAACTACACCACAAGAAGGGAAAATCTTCAAATCCAAGCCTCTTCAAGCAATCCAATGCATCTTCAACTTATCTTCATCATCATCCAAGAACAAGCAAAGCAACAACCCTAATCTAAGGGAACTAAAGATGTTAATCTTGTGGAGTTAGTGCCTTAGAATCATCTAAAGCTAGCACCTAAACTAAAATCAATCAAAAATAGTAAACTATCTTATAAATTTCTACAAAAATTCCTAAGGGATCCTAATTCAATTAAGAATGCCTCATACAAAAACCAGGGCCTAAATCATCTATTAAGTCCTAAAATTAAGTCCTAAATCCAAAGGTATCAATCATGAACCCTAAAAATGGAGCTTCTAAAGGTTTCAACCTAAACTACCACCTATGTTCATCACAAAAATGTGAGAAAATTCTATGGGAAGCATGCACATCTATGCTAACTACTCACAAAAAATCAGGATCAAAATCATCACCACATGATCACACAAAATTCCACAAAATCAAGTATTAAACATAACTATTTTAATGTCAATTAAAATGTGAAAATTCCCCAAAAATCAGAACATGCATGAAATAAAAATATTTTTTATCTAAAAATACTAGATTCAATCATGAATATAATGCAAAAAGAATGGGGTTAATTGGATCATTTTTCAATTTTATATGATTTAATCAAGAACCATGTATAAAATGAAAACTAATAGAAAATCAAAAGAAAATAACTACACGCGTGGTGCAGATAGCAATGAAAAGCAGTTCTTATCATGGATTGGGCCATCAGGGGGTGCAAGTATCAACCAATTCGCTAAGCCCAGAATCAGCACCTTAATGAAACGATGCGTTTCATTAACTCAGATCCTTCACAAATTGAAACTCACGCGTGGCCGTTGGATCACCTCTCCAGTCAAAGGTCCACCTCAATCTAAGGGCTCTGAAGTCATCTTCAACCTTTTGAATCTCTGAACCTCGCGCGCAGCTCCGGCCACCATCGGTGGTACTCCGGTCATTGTCCTCAACCCTAACTCTCTCTAGGATCCTCCATTGCAAGTGGTTTATACATGAAACTTGTCCCAAATTTCCTCACGAATTCATCCATACCCTTTATTCTCTCTGAAACCTCAAGATTCACCATAACCAATTCTCAACCGAAAATGGTAGCCTCCTTAATTGGTCACTAATTCTCAAATTAATGGTCTGAAATCATTCCTACACCATTCTACAATGCATCTAACATCCTAATTCATCTTAATTCTACCTAATCTAAGCTAGATATTAAAGGTTACCAACCTGATAAATTTGAACGAACAGAAGGGTAAAATCTTCAACTCAGCCTTCAAGAACTTGCAGAATCCTTCACTGAATTATAATCAATCTTCTGTATGCAAAGAAAAGAGTTAAATCTTCTTGAATCATCAAACCCGATTCTGAGTTGCAAGCTTCACTCTCCAATGGCTACTTCACGATCCTTCCACCACAGTGCCCTGAATTTGATCTGGAATTGATCACCAACCTCTGAGCAAGCTATTGAGATCAATTTTTTGGACTGAAATGGCCTCTAACCTTGTAACCGATTTTGATTTGCAATGTGTAATCTCAAAGTGCAATCTCAGTTTTCTCTCTCAATCAACACCAACCTTTGCTTTGGATCACCTCTACTCAATATATAGAACATGTATGAGTGATCTAGAACCCTCTAGATCCTTCTAATGAGAGTTTCAATCTCTCATGTCATGAGATTTTCAATCACATGTCATAGTATGCATAGTTCTGCAAACAGCTTGAAAACAATCCCAATTCCTTCCAATTTCTCCCCTCATGGTATTTTGAAAGTGTTTGGCTTGCAAGGGATCTTGATCATGCCTTGAATTTGAGTTTTGCAAATGTTACTTAAGATGTAAGTAACTACTTTTCAAAGCAAGTCCACCAATTAGACCTCAACTCAAAAATGTGGCTGAACCAATGTTTTTTAGAGTCAAAATGACCTATTACATGCCTTGGTTTGGATGTGTAGATCAAAAGTATCAATTTCCATCTTTGATTCATTTAACTTATACCCTTATTTTAGGTCATTTTTGCAACTTTGAGCTACAAGCAATTTCAACAACTCATGACCTCTTTACTAGCCTTAAAACATCATTTTGAAAAAGTTTGATGTTGAACATTTTCCCATTTGAAGCTTGAAAATAGGAGTTATGGCCTTATGGTTAAAATGACCTATAATCTCCAAATGACCAAAATGCCCTTGACTTGTCAAAGCCATAACTTGAGTTCTACAAATCCTATCAAGGACTTATAGTACTCTCTAGAAACCTAAAAAGATAAGGAACAACATTCATGTTGACCAAAAGTTCATAGGAATCATCCTTCTAGGGCAAAAGTTTGATGCAAGTTGGACAACTTTCAAGCTCCCAAATTCACATACCTCAGATGACCTGTAACTTGTCAAAGTCATAACTTGAGTTCTACAAATCATATCAAGGACTTCTAGTACTCAAATTAAAGCTAAGATCAAGCTCTACAACATTCATGTTGGGGGAAAGATTAGATGACAATCAAATTTTGAGCTAAATTGCCTTGAAAATAGGGGTCAAACTAGGGGATTTTACACTGTCGAGCCTTAGAAACCCTAGCTTGAAACTTCTCAAACTCTCCAATCATGACGAGTTGACCTTGGAATCATCCTTATAGCATCTCAATGCATCAATCCATGATCACATGGCTCTTGGATTATGTCTCAACCTTTTCCAACTCCTCAGTTGACTTAGGGTTGACCCAGTCAAACCCTAATTGCACCACTCATGGCTGAGTCTTCTTAATCTTGCACAATGACCTGTCTAGGCCTCAAAGTGATCTTCAAAACTTCTCATGAGCTCTCTCAGGACCTCAAGTCTAACTTCCTGGCTTCAGAATCATCTGATGGTCTTCCCCATAACTCTCAAGTTAGGAGACACACACTCCTTGGTTTCAACCACTCACTCTGGGGATCTTTTAACTTCTCTGACAAGGATATCAACCCTTGAGCTCTTGAATAACCTTCTTAGCTGGTTTCATAGTCTTGTATAGCCCTTGATTGGTACTCATACCTCTTGATCTCCTGCATACATGTCAATGAAATGCAAATGATAATGCTAATGTGAATGAAATGCAACCTAGGCTAGGTAAAGAAATGTTGGGCAAATTTTGGGGTGCAACAGCTGCCCCTATTCAAACGGCTTGAACCTGACTGGGTGAGAAGTGAACGACTCTCAACCAATCAAGGTGCGAGACGGTTGAATACCAATAAACCCGGAAATTTGCCAACTGCACAAGTACACGGTACTCTGATGGGAACAAATACTCGAAAACTGAAATATTAGCTGCACGACAACTGGCTGGGGAATCAGTCACACGGTAACCGGCGATACATGGTTGATCATGCCGTCAGGCATTAGGATTCCTCGGGACTTATCAGGTCACCGATCAAGTTAATCATGCCATCGGGCATTCAAAGAAATTTTCGGGCATTAACCGCACTTCGTCACTAAGTCGGGAATAGAATTCTCAGTCAATCATGAACCAATTGGGGATACTCAAACTTCTGTCGTCAGGCACTCCGCATCAGCTGAGAGAACTGCTTCGTCAATACAGTTAGACTTCAATCATCAAGTCTTCAAGGGAAGTTTCAACTTCATTGTTCAGAAACCTGCTGGGGATGACACATCTCCGCTGGGGATTCTGGAGAACTATCAAGTAACTCTGCTTCGGGGCTTCAGAAATCATTCTGGATGAGCCCTCTCTGCTGAGGACATCAAGAATCATCTTGAACAAATAACTCCGCGGGGACTTCAAGAATCATCCTGAACCAATAACTCTGCTGGAGATTTCAGGAATCATCCCGAGCAAACTCTGTCGGGGATTTCAGGAATCATCCTGAGCGAATCTCTCTGGCGACTTCACTAGGGATTCTAAGATTCATCTTAAGCAATCAACTTCGCTAGGGCATTCAAGAATCATCTTGGGCAAACGAATTTGCTGGGGGGCTTCGAGAACCATCTTGAACCACGCGACTCTTCGGAGATTTCAGGAATCATCCTGAGCAAACATCCCGCCGGGGAACACCTGCAAAACAAGAACGGTAACGACCTAGCTCATGTTCATATGCATATGTTTGACAATGGCGCAATGCTCCACACGATGGAAATGCTACGCATTTAGGGTAAATGCTATGCAATCATGCAAAATGCTACAGCCCCATCGGCAAAATAAATGCCGAAGGGAGGATTCTCCTGTCAAGGAGAAAGGACCACTCTGGTGGTGAGGAAGAAATCATCCTGCCGAGGAGAAGAAGTCGCGCCAATCTCAATTGGACTCCGCCTGGGGAAACAAACTTCAGTCGACTGCTGCAGGAGAACGAAGCTCTATGAGAACCCGGACCTACTGAGGAAAGCGACGTCAATCGCAGAAGTAACCTACACGACATGGATGGTAACAACCTTCCTGGGGGTAACGACTCCGGTGGGGAAATACAGCATCAGCTATTCAACACTCTACTGGGGAAAACCAATCATGGCCCGAACGCTTTCCAAGGACTCGGCTCTCTTGGGGATCTGCCAACTCAGCTGGGGGAGAAGGAATCGTCCTTCTTACAGGGGAGAGTACAACTCTGCGGGGAATCTCAATTCTGCCAGAGACTTCAGTCTGGAACTTCTAATTGTTGCACACTTCAGTATATGACTTAGCTGGGGAGATGACATTCCTTCAGGATGCCTCTGATTGGGGAGAGAATCTTCTCTGCTTGAGGAGACATACCAATGCCTACGATCTCATGTTCAAACTCTGCGGGGAGAGGCTGCTGAACTTCGTTGGAGAAGAAGGAATCATCCTATTTGGGGACGCATACAGCGTGCTGCCTGCTACACCTGTAACAACACAAACAAACAGACAAGATACCCTTCTCAAAAGGACCTATCAAGGTTATCATCTTGTGACAATGTTCAAGTAATTCATTGTTTCAACAATCAGTGGCCTAGGCCAGTAAGTTTATGTATGCGCATTTTATCAAAAACATTGGCGTTCTTTTTCGCAAACAAAACAGATAATGCTAAACAGACAAACAGAATTGCTGAATAGTATACATTTTATTGTAAACGAACCCCTGAATGGGTAAAAATGTTTTACAACGGATGCAAGCCTCTGGAATGAGGAAGCTGCGCAAGAATAAAACATAAATATACATCAGTATATACACAAATGTCGGCAATGAGGCGTAGACGAACACCATGAGTTGATCCCTCTATGACCCACTCGACTTTGATACCTCTCCGACGCTTCAGCTTCAGAAGAGATTGATTCAGATAAACAGCCCTCAGGTCTTCCAAACCACTAAACAATGAAAGTCCACACGCGGAACGCAGTCATTTGCTTTTTCAAATCCCTAACTTTTGCCTGAATCGCCCTTCCGGGTTTTCGATTCACCGGGATACCCTTTTTTGCCAAAGTCGCCCTTCCAGGTTTTCGACTTTGCGGGTGTACATTCTTTTCTTTTTATCCCTAATTTTTGCCTGAACCTTTTTCCTTTTTTATGGTTCGCCGGGATGCCCCATTTTTGCCTGGATATTCTTTTTCTTTCCAGCGGGTCATTTTTAAGCAAAGTATTTTTTAACTGCGTCCGCGTTCACCAGGGATGCAAAATCTTCGCCATCCATCGTGGATAACAACAAGGCTCCTCCCGAGAAGACCTTGCTGACGACATACGGACCTTCGTAATTGGGAGTCCACTTGCCCCGGTGATCGGACTGTGGAGGAAGAATCTTCTTCAAGACGAGATCACCCATCTGAAAGCTTCTAGGACGCACCTTCTTATCATAAGCTTTCTTCATTCGGCTCTGGTATAGACGACCATACGCAATCGATGCTAATCTCTTCTCGTCCATCAGGCTGAGTTGGTTTAGTCGGTTCTTAATCCATTCTGCCTCATCGAGTTTCACATCAACCAAAACTCGCAAAGAAGGGATCTCCACTTCTAACGGTAGGACAGCTTCCATACCGTACACCAA
Organism: Lathyrus sativus; assembly: GCA_963859935.3. Lineage (NCBI taxonomy): Eukaryota > Viridiplantae > Streptophyta > Magnoliopsida > Fabales > Fabaceae > Lathyrus > Lathyrus sativus. Next base: position 142,118,505 of record OZ012740.1, on the reverse strand, counting down.
GGAGGAAGGAGTTGCCCCGGTTGACGTACGTACCGTGGTACGATAATCGTGCAGTGCAAACGGCAGCATCTCGTGCCAATCCTTATAAGTCACAACCATCTTCTGGACAATCTTCTTAATGTTCTTATTGGCCGCTTCAACGACGCCATTCATCTTCGGCCGGTAAGGAGATGAGTTGTGGTGTTCAATCTTGAAACTCTGGCACAACTCCTTCATCATCTTGTTATTCAGATTCGAACCATTATCAGTAATGATCCGCTCGGGAATTCCGTAACGGCAGATGATATCCCTCTTTATGAATTTAGCTACTACCTGCTTGGTCACATTAGCATACGAGGCTGCCTCCACCCACTTAGTGAAGTAGTCGATGGCTACTAGAATGAAGCGATGACCGTTAGATGCAGTGGGCTCGATCTTGCCTATCATGTCGATGCCCCACATGGAGAACGGCCACGGGGAGGACATGACATTCAACGGGCACGGCGGCACATGAACTTTATCAGCATAAATCTGGCATTTATGACATCTCTTTGCGAATTTAAAGCAATCCGATTCCATCGTCAGCCAGTAATATCCTGCTCTCAGGATCTTTTTTGTCATAGCATGCCCGCCGGCGTGCGTACCAAATGTGCCTTCATGGACTTCTTCCATGAGCATACTCGCTTCTTTCTCATCTACACATCTGAGCAGCACGAGATCGTGGTTTCTTTTATACAAAACTCCATCAGGATTGAGATAAAAATTTCCAGACAGCCTCCTTAAAGTCTTCTTATCCTGGGTTGATGCTCCCGCAGGATACTCCTTAGTCATAAGGAAGGTTTGGATATCATGGAACCATGGTTTGCCGTCGGAGGCTTCCTCGATTGCAAAGACGAATGCAGGTTTATCAAGACGAGAAAGGACAATCCTTGGAGCTTCATTCCAAAAATTGACTTTATACATCGAAGCCAACGTGGCTAAGGCATCAGCCATCTGGTTTTCGGCCCTGGGCACATGATGGAGTTCCACTCGATCGAAGAACGACAGTAACCTTCTGGCATAGTTCATGTACGGCACCAAATTTGATTGGCAAGTCTCCCACTCCCCTTTAATCTGGTTAATCACCAGTGCTGAGTCACCATATACATCTAGGTTCTTGATTCTCAAATCAATTGCCTCTTCTAGACCCATGATGCATGCTTCGTACTCCGCTTCGTTATTGGTGATCGGAAACGTCAGTCTCGCAGTGAACGGGATGTGGGATCCATGGGGAGTCGTGATGATTGCCCCAATGCCACTTCCATAAGAATTAACCGCCCCGTCGAATATCAATTTCCACTGGGATTTCCTATCTGGACCCTCGTCGGGCAACGGTTCATCGCAATCCTTCGCTTTGAGAAACATGATATCCTCATCAGGGAATTCAAACTTCATCGGCTGGTAATCCTCGATCGGCTGTTCGGCAAGGTATTCAGATAATACGCTTCCCTTGATGGCCTTCTGGGAAACGTACTGAATGTCATATTCCGTCAACACCATTTGCCATCTGGAAATCCTGCCCGAAAGCGCTTGCTTCTCGAAGACGTACTTGATCGAATCCATCTTCGAAATTAGCATGGTTGTGTGATTGAGCATGTACTGTCGTAAACATTTGGCAGCCCAGGCTAGTGCACAACACGTCTTCTCCAGCATCGAGTAACGAGATTCACAGTCTGTGAACTTTTTACTTAAGTAGTAAATGGCATGCTCCTTTCTGCCCGTCTCGTCGTGCTGACCGAGAACACACCCCATACTATTCTCAAGAACTATCAAGTACATGATTAAGGGTCTTCCGGCCACTGGGGGTATCAAGATTGGAGGTTCCTGCAGATACTGTTTTATCTTATCGAATGCCTTCTGGCAATCCTCGTTCCAGATAATCGCCTGATCTTTCTTTAGTAGTTTGAACATCGGTTCACACGTGGCCGTGAGCTGAGAAATAAACCTTGCAATGTAGTTTATTCTGCCCAGGAAACCACGAACTTCTTTTTCTGTTTTTGGCGCTGGCATTTCTTGTATCGCTTTTATCTTCGCAGGATCAACCTCGATGCCTCTTTCACTCACGATAAACCCCAGTAGTTTTCTAGACCGCACTCCGAAAGTACACTTGTTAGGATTCAGCCTCAACCTGAACTTCCTAAGCCTCTCAAAAAGCTTCAGCAAATTGACCAGATGACCCTCCTCCGTTTGGGACTTCGCAATCATGTCATCAACATAGACTTCAATCTCATGATGAATCATATCATGAAACAAAGTAACCATTGCTCGTTGGTAAGTGGCCCCTGCGTTCTTCAGACCGAAAGGCATTACCTTGTAGCAAAATGTTCCCCAAGGAGTGATAAACGTAGTTTTCTCCATGTCCTCTGGCGCCATCTTGATCTGATTGTAACCGGAGAAGCCATCTATGAACAAAAACACGGAGAATTGAGTTGTATTGTCGACCAACACATCAATATGAGGCAGCGGGAAATCATCTTTAGGGCTCGCCCTATTCAAATCCCGATAATCAACGCACATTCGTACCTTACCGTCCTTCTTCGGTACAGGCACTATGTTGGCGACCCACGGAGGGTAAGTAGTGACCGCTAAGAAGCCAGTATCAAGCTGTTTCTGCACTTCTTCTTTGATCTTAACGGCCATATCTGGTCGTGTCCTTCTAAGCTTCTGCTTAACGGGAGGACAATCTTCTCGCAGCAGCAAGTGATGGACCACGATGTCAGTATCAAGTTCGGGCATATCTTCGTATGACCAAGCAAAGACGTCACTATACTCTCTTAGCATATCAACCAATCTTCACTTGACATTACTCTGCAATGCGGCCCCTATCCTGACGTTCCTGACAAGTTCTTCAGAACCCAGATTCACAATCTCGATTTCCTCTTCGTGAGGAAGAATAAATTTCTCTTCATGTCTCAACAAGCAGGCCAACTCTTCGGGAAGGTCTTCGTCTTCATCAATCTCCTCTTCGGCTTGATAGATCAGGCAATCGAAGTCGAAATGAGTCGTAGAAGGTCCAGAGTCGATGTCATCTGTTATGTGGATCCTGCAATAACAAGGGTTAAGCTTAAAACAAGGATATGCAGGTTAGCACAGACCTCATTGCCATTTTATTGTTTTTCAAAACAAATATAAAACAGGAATAACAGAGATCACAATATTTGAATACGAAGAAAAACGCCTTTTGATTTATTGATAAAATGCATGTACATAATCAAACGAGGCCCTAACAATAAAACCACTATGCCCCGGGTAGGACATAGGATTGTACAGTGATTGGAAAAAGTAAATCATTACTCTTCGCTTGTCATCTGGATGATATCCTTGACGAACTAGTTGTTGAGGCTCTCGCCTGGCTTGCTTGGCTGGATCCAAGAGTCTAAGTCACAGTCGCTATCTCCGCTGTCTTCAGACACTGCGTTGACGCTTTCAAATATCACCCCGCCACTGGTAAACTGGATCGGCCCTTTACCTCGCGACGTATTGCTAGAAGAGGAGGCTTCAGCCGCAGGAGAATATCCCAACCCAAACTTGTCTTGCTTGTTAGGTATCTCCAAAATTCGCCCCCAGCCTGGGGTAGATCCGGCCTGGACAACGGCCCGGGCTTCCTTGAAGGAGGAGAGAGTCATCTCTGGTTTTTCAGTCATTACTGGAGCCACGTTCTTGACTTTAACAGCTTCGAACGCTTGGCATAGGGTTTCATGGATTTCCCCATCCATCTTGACATATTTGAAGGACGACAAATGGCTCACCATTATGTCCTCCTCGCCACATACGGTCACGATGCTACCTTCGACAGCGTACTTGAGTTTCTGGTGCAACGTGGAGGTCACAGAACCCGCCGAATGGATCCATGGCCGGCCCAAGAGACAGATGTAGGCAGGCATGATTTCCATAATGTAAGAGACCGCGTCGAATGTTTCCGGCCCGACTTGGATTGGCAACGTCACCTCCCCGAAAACATGGTGTTTGGTTCCATCGAACGCTTTCACAACCAGATCACCGGGTGTGCAAATCACTCCACGAGTATCCAACTTCATCAATGCCTTCTTCGAAAGAACATTGAGCGATGACCCTGTGTCGACCAACACGTGAGACATAATCGTTCCCCTACACCCTATCGAGATGTGCAGGGTGCTATTGTGGTTCCTTCCCTTCGGCGTCAGCTCTAGGTCAGTGAACCCTAACCCATTTCCAACATTCACGTGGGCTACGACCTCTTCCAACTGGTTTACCGATATTTCTTGCGGTACATATGTGCGTTCAACACCTTCAGCAGCGCATTGCGGTGTGCCTCAGAACACAGCAACAGATTCAGGATGGAAATCTTCGAGGGTGTCTGATGGAGATGATCCACGATCTTGTAGTCACTCTTTTTAATCAACCTCATAAATTCCTCGGCGTCTTTAATAAGTAAGTCTTTTTCTACCCCACGAGGGGTCTCTTCGACGACTTTACTCTTCCCTTTATCAGTTGCATCAGCTCTGTCCGCTTTGTCCGCCACGACCTCAGGTGGTGCAAACACTCTCCCGCTGCGAGTAATTCCGCTAACGCCCGCTAGGTTCTCCACAGACGATGCAAATGGTTCTAGTTCCAACTTTTTTCCGTTGCAGTAGACCTCTGCCCCGTAATGCCATGGGACAGCATTAGTGCTTTCAAAAGGTATCGGCCCAGCTTTTGTGATAGTAATCGTGGGCGGTCTGGGAGCAGAAATAGTTATCGTTTGGCGAGGGATGGTGATGGTGGCAACCTCATCATCTTGCTTCAGCATTACCTCTCCCGATCCGCTTTCGGCCCTCTGGCTAAACTGCAGGATTCCCTCAGTCATCAGACTTTGAATCCCCTTTATCAACTGTTCACATTCATCAGGACTTGTCGCACAGCCCATACACAGCTCTCCACAACCTGGAAAGAAACTTCTTTTCATCAGCTTAGCCTTAAAGAAGCTAAGCGGCGTCTTCAGATCTTTGACGTCAGTCAACAAATTCAAACTCTCGTCTTCAATAATGGTGTTCACTCCACCTCCCCTATGATTCGGCATAGGGTTCTTCGTGACGTTTGGCACATTATCTGAGAAGTTGATGATCTTAGCGTCCACCATGTCCTGCACCTTGTGCTTGAAGGCTTTGCAATTCTCTATCGTGTGGCCTGGTGCCCCTGAGTGAAACTCACAAGTTGCATTCGCATCATAGCCTGGCAGAGGTGCCCCTGTCAAGGGGGCTCGGGTTCTCTTCTGGATCAACTGTAGCTGAAGCAAAGTCTGTAACAGCTGAGCATAGGACATGGGCAGAGTCTCGAGGTGACGGCTCGACAGAGGTGCCCTGTTCTGATACTTTCTGTACCCTTGTTGATTCGGCTGCTGCTGTTGTGGCTGTTGAACTGCCGGGATAGTTATGCTGGCCACCTGTTGGTGAGGGCCTTTACCCTTACTTCGAGCGTTGGTCACGATGCTTGTTTCTCCTTCCCGTCTTTTGCCACCATACAGCTTCTTGCCTCCTCCAGCTGAGGATGAATCACCTTGAATTTCCCCAGTTTGATCCCATTTTCGATGTGCTCACCCGTGATAATGAGATCTGAGAAGGTTCCGGACATACCGCTGACCAACTTCTCATAATAAACCCCTGGGAGGGTGGCTACGAACATTTGCACAAGCTCACGTTCAACCATCGGCGGCTGAACCCTGGCTGCCAACTCACGCCATCGCTGGGCGTATTCCTTAAACCCTTCATTGTTCCTTTGCGACAGATTCTGCAGTTGGACTCGGTTCGGGGCCAAGTCACTGTTATATTGGTAGTGGTGCACGAATGCTTCATCCAGGTCCTTCCACGTGCGCACACTGGTAGGTTCCAGACTCATGTACCATTCGAGGGAGGGCCCGGACAGACTGTCCTGAAAGAAGTGCATCAGCAACTTCTCGTCCTCAGAATGAGCCGACATTTTCCGGTAGTATGATCTCAGATGGACGCGAGGGAAAGTGGTGCCCTTGTACTTTTCAAAATCAGGTACCTTGAACTTGGGAGGCACTTTGAAATCAGCAATTAGTCCCAACTTGGACATATCAACACCCAGGGTGTTCTGGTTCTCGATATTTCTCATCTTATCCTCGAGTGCCTTGAACCTTAGACGCGCTTCAGCAGTCAGCTCACCTTCGGCACCTCTCTGAGAGAACACATCGTCTTGACGATCTTCTAACCACGGCTGAGGCCCGAACAGATTTCCAACACCCGCATTGCCGTTGCCCAGCCCAACATTGACGTTAGCTTCAAAATTCCTATTACCGACGCCCGTCGTATTGTCGTTGAGTCCCATGTTAGCTATCACATTGTCGTTGGCACTTCCATTCCCCCCGGTCACGGGGACGCCATTCTGAGGAGTTTCAACTGGCGGAGGGGTAGGCACGGTCCCGCCATGGAGTACGCCATTGCTATCGACCCTTGAAATCAGAGGCTGAACCAAGGTTCTGAGCTAATCCTGGCCATTGGCGACCGCTTGCATGAGCTCCATGAAGCGATCCATTCTTTCGCGGAGTTCCTGAACATCAGTTTGCACTTGCTCCATGATTCTGGTTTGATTTGCTCTGGTCGGATAGCGGTGGATGGGTCTCTGATCAATCCTGGAACAACCTTGTTGCACCCTAATTTTTGACCGTAGGATCCCACCTCTTTTTGTGTATTTTCCATTGTTATTTGACTTTATTTTAATATGTATGTTTTTTTTCCTCACAACTAATAAGTATGTACAAGATCATTCTGTTTTTTTTAGGTATCTCTGACCGGTTTCATGTGGCCTTCTGGGGCAAGACATTATGGATTCAAGATTAAGATTGATGGGAAGGACGAGTTCCATCAGGTTTTAAGTTCGAGAAGTGATTCAAATCTCGCCATTAAGTTAATTCAACGTTTCATTGCAAGTATGCAAGGTCCGAGTCTAACAGAAATCCAATTACAAGAGGTATTCCTATCAGCATTGGTTTGAGCACGGTAGATTTGTGAAGGATAAAAATTACAATGATTGCAAGTTGATGGGCATTCATGGTCTTAAGTTATAACACTGCAAAGGATGAATATTAAATATCCCTTCATTAACTTGAACTAAAATATTTGAAGGAAGCATACATCACTGTGTATCTAAAGCTATTCTAAATTTGAGGGAAACTTCTAACAAGACTGTATCCGATCTCATTACGTCACCGTGAATGATTACAAATGATTCGAGTGGTGTTCATGCATTAAATTGCAAAAGAATAAAGTCTAAAACTAATTTAAAGGGTATCCTTTATTATCTCGTTGGAATGATTTGTCTTGATACCATCTGCTAAAGCTCTAATGCCGTCACCGAAATCCACGAGACATGTTTGAAATTGCACTAACAAGAGTCAATCAGATAGGCTGCAGTTCCAACAACATGAATACGGAATGAAGTAAGCCCACCTGATAAGGATACATTATCGGTTGCATCCTCGGTGTATAGCAACCGGAATGGTACGTAACAGCAGCAGCAATCATTTCTTCAACATCCAAGCTCTCCAATATCTGCAAGTTCTTCAACATCAGCCGTCAACCAATCACGGCAACACGGTGAAACTGTCAAACTATCAGCAACGATTCAGGAAGAGTTAATGCAAGAAGAGCATATCATTTAACCGCCAGTGTATTCTCCTATTAAGCAACCAAGCATTGGTCAAAAAGAAAGGCAACGCCCTAATGAATTATAACATGAGTGAAGGAGTTTAACTAACACCTGTTCGGTGGTGCAATGAGGCCCACTACAGATGGCCGGTAGGCTCATTTTGGCTTGCGCGATGTGGATATGCGAAGTTTGCTTAGCTGATGTCAAGAAAATGGAGCCCTTTGATGGATTGAGCAGAATCGGCAAGAACCATTGGAGATTGTTATGCAACATATGTGGTGTATCTTATGGTGCCTGCACCCAATGTTCGAATATTTCGTGTCGAGCAGCATATCATCCACTCTGTGCACGTGCAGCTGATCTTTGCGTTGAAAGTCACCTGCAGAGCCAAGAACCATTTCAAACAACCCAATTTCGAAACGCTTCGCCGAAGAATCCAAGAACAAATAACAATCGTCGTCCTCCTCGCTTCAGCAAGTTGGCTGTAATAAGAGCTGAGGAAGGGCTTTATCTTAAACCGACAATACAGAAGTACGCACATTTCGCCCATGCTCGAAGCTATTTAAATGCCCTGTGAAGACTAATCCTGAAAAAGCCAACAAAACTATCACTTATAATCAGTGGAAGATAAAGTCCATTGCAGCAACTATAAACAAAAAAGGAGTTCTTTGAAAGAGACCTCAAACCACATGAAGGTCCAATATCAGCAACCTCATCCTCAAAGTCACCCAGAAATGCAACCTAATGCTCCAGTTCGGTATCCATCGCAGCCTCAATTGCAAGATAATACCGTATCCAACATACCACAACTTTCAAAGACAACGCCGCAACAACGATCTCAATCACCACTACGATTTCAACAGCAAACAAGTTCTTACCTATTAAATGTTGTTAAACTTGAGGGTCGAAGTCAGGCAACTATTGTCACCATCTGCAGCTATAGCAAAGGTCAATACCTACGTGTTTCCCACACCTGTTGAAATCGAAGAAGCAAAACCAGCTGCAAATCATCAAATGCCTAATATATGAACATGAATACACAGGAAAAATAATATCACATAGATGAGGCATACTTGGTGTTACAGACATCCTAACCCTCTCTTCCAATCAGTCCCTGCATCAAGTAGACCGAAAACAACAATCAGACAGTAGTTAAAGCCTTCCAAATCGATATTGACACAGCCATGAATTATTTCCAAAACAGCTTTTAGACATGTCGGTCTAAAATAGGAAAGCATTCTCTCAAGCATTGAAGGACCGAATTCGAAACAGCCTATAAAAGGAGAAGGATTCACAACATTCAAAGACACGAAAATCCACACAAATAGTCATAGAGAAAACCCATAATCTCCAAGTCAAACCCAACATTTGCAAATCGTAAAGAAGAAAACTTATCTTTGGAAGTCATCTTCTCTTATCTATCACCGTCCAAGACCTTGCGGTGAATCTAACGTCATTCAGCCCACACCGGAGACCTCATCCGCCACCGCGAAACACCCCTTTTACGAGCCTCCGCAAACCGCCGCTTCTATTGGCCGTCGAAACTGGAAAAACCCATGTCAAAACATGGATGTTCGGCTAACACTTGATCTATTTTTTTCTTTATTTTGTTTCAGATAGAAGGTCGAAGAAGATTCGAGGGCGAGGGAAGAAGAAGGTTCGTAAGAGTGAAAGGAAGAGAAGAAAAATCGAGGAAGTGGAGACAATGGAGGAGCGAAGAAAGCGAAGAGAAGAAGGTGCGACGGCGGATCGAGAAAGAGAAGTCGATCGATTTGGGGGCGAAGTTTAGGGTTTTGTCCTCTCTTTTTTAATTTGTGTCTACTGATGTAATAACTCTGTAATAATTCTGTAATCACTCACTAACACTCACTAACACACACATCACCACTAACCTCATCCTTGATCACCGTTAACTTTTTTTAAATCCCTTAACTAACCTTTAATTAACATTTAAAATTGAATTAATCCTAAGTTAGTGATTTTTTTAATTAAACTTTTTTTTTAATTCAGATATTTCATTTAAAAACAAATAAATCAATTAAACCCATTTTTATTCATTTAAACTTAGTAACCCCTTTTTTTTTGAATTATTAATATAACAACTCCATTTTATCCTTACTAATATTTAACTTTATCATAATCAACTTTTACTAAAAACAATTAATAAACCTTTTATAAACTCTTTTCTAAACTTATTTATTTATTAACTTTTTGATACTAATTCATTCATTTTTTTTCATAATTAAAATTATCGGATTTCCATCTCATAATCTATTTAATTTGTAATGATAATAACATTTTGTTCAACCTAACTTTTATTTGATAATAACTAAGAAAGTTTCTTTATTAAAAACGAACCAACTTCTAATTTATAACCTAAAATTAATATAACCATTTTTTTTTCTTTCGAACCATTTCACTTAAAACCAAATTACAACTTTTTTAACCAATCTCACCAAACACAATATATTTTCTCATAATATTAATTCAACCAAAATTAAAACAATCCGTTTAAAATCGAATAACCTCACTAAACACAATTCAATTAAAAACAACACAATGACCTTTTAAAATCAATCCCCCCGCTAATAAAATCAATTCAACCTCCGCCTAAAATCAATCAACATCGCAAATTAATCGTGCACTTCACGACACATTCCACTCTCACACACTTCAAGCGCTTTCATGCGTATGTGTATGGATTTATTTTCTGCAATTTATTTCCGCAATTTATTTTACAGTCATCTAACATTATTATATTTACTCTCATGCATCGCATTCCGTCCAAAGGAAAAACCTACACATAATTCAACGTTGTGTGTAGTTGCACATCATACGCATCATATTCCCCTCGATCCTTGATTCTTCAAGTTGATCACTTAAGTTTAGGACCTACCCTATAGGAAGGACCTTGTCTTTATTTTTCTACAACATAGAAATAAACAATCAACACAACACAAACTTTTCAAACACATTTAGAGAATAGATGTTAATCATCTTAAGTGAGATATAATCTCCACCCCCACAACAATACAATCAAACATGTAGGGACTTTGCCTTAAGAACGACAAAGGCATGCTTGGCGACCATCCGAGTATGTAAGACCTTTTCTTAAGATAACACAAAGACCATTTCCTACAACCCCTTTTTTACATTTGTGGTGGTTATATCTCCCTTAACATGAAGACTCGTCTCTTCTCCTAAACCTAATCAAAACAACTACCCTAAACCCGTAGGAACTTTGACCACAGTCAAAGAGCTCCTCTAACCCTTTAGGGTGAACTACAACATACTCTGATTCCACTCCCGTAAGGATATGTAGGCACAAGGTGCGATGCCTTATCGAGTATACTTAGAAATAAACCCCTAGGTCTTTTATACCTTAAGCAGATAAACCCTTAGCAATAAACAAACATAAAATAAGAGGTTCCTGTAGAGTACTACAGAAATTTAGGATGCTAGTACCTTCCCTAAGTTTAACCAACCCCCGAACCTAAACAATCTAGCTTGCATTTGCATTGCATTGTGGGAATTTCGATCTTTATCCCTTCCTTTGGACAAATCAAAGTTCGGTTGCAAAATGAATTAAAGATTCAAACTAATCAATAGTTTGGTATCCAAATTTCACCGCGACAGAAATGGCGACTTCACTGGGGACCTCCTCCGTGGGTCTCCCTATCTTGTTTTATTTTCTTTATTGCTTTTTATATGTGCTTATATTTGCTTATTTGTTTACTTGCTTATTTATTTGTATTCTTGGGTTGATACTCTTGAGTGGTGAGACAAAGTCCTACACCCGGACTTGAGTGAACTTAAGATAAGATAGTGATATGTTCAAAGAGGCTTATAGGGGGTGGAATCCCGACCAAGCTGACTTGAAAATCACGCTCAATTGAGGCCCTCTCGAAAATTGTATTGTTGAACGATTCTTTAATCGTGAAAACATGCACTATCTTCGATGATTGAGCCTATGATATTGAGGACCGTAGTTACCTTAACCCCACTTTGGCCTTTATTAGGACGTAGTGCGGGACTATGAGGGGGTACCCCCCGAAATAGTGCTACGCGATGCTACACTCGAAAGAAGTTCTCTTGAGAATATTATTAACCCTCGAGTACTTGGGAAGTTGATAATATCCGAAAGATGGGCTAATGACTTTGGGAACCTTATTAGAACCTTGTTCTACAGGTACAATCAATCTCTAGTCCATCAACCTTTGGGAATGGGTATACCTTTGGCTCCATGCTCGTTGCAAACCTAGGGCGCCCCTTTGTTTGTTTACCTTTATGTCCTTATGTGAATACTTGTGTTTGTTGCATCCATATAGCATCATTAAGTTTCATGGAATTCTTAGTTTATTTATAAACATTACAAAACCAACATAGATTACAAATAGAAAATATTTTTGAAATATTCTTTTAAGGGTCCTAGCTTGGGTGACCTAAGAAAGTTAGGAGCATCAAGTGAAGAATCAAGAAACTCCAAAGGACAAATACAAGAGACTTCCTTATCATCGAAGATCAATAGAAGGCTTCCCTTAACATGGAGGATCATTAGAAGTTCAAAAGACTCTCATCATCATCAAAGATCCAAGTAAACAAGAGATCCATTTCTCATTTTCCAACAAGGGATGGAGGATTTATTTTCCTCTATCAAACTACTCTTTAGACTTTGATCATGGACGAGCTTACCTTCAAGGAGATCCGAGTGGAGGAACAAAGCAACAAACAAGATGAAGGACTTCCTTAGGGCTTTCTTAGCTTTTATTTAGCTATTATGTTAGGACTCTTAAGAGGATATTTATTTGTAATCCGATAAAATAAAAATATATATGCATAAAAATATTAAAATGATTTTCTTTGGTACTCTGTAATGTTTATAAGAACTTGAGTTCCATGAAACATTTCATCCTTACATGCTTGCATTAGCATTCTCGCATCATGCATCCAGCATTTACATGTGCATGAGTCTCTTCTCCTCTGTGTCCTCATTCAGTTTTCCGTCTTTGTCTGTCAGTTGACATCTCGACCATCTGACCAAGCTTGAGGTATTACTAAAGGATAGCGCAGAGAACGTAAGATAGGGATCCCACGACTGGTTTCAGAGTTGTGACTAACCCGCTATTCGATCTCCCCTCTGATAACGTTGTTCAACAAGTGGATGTTCCTGCTCAACCTCCTCCTGTGCAAGACAACTTGGTTCCCAGCCCCTACAAAATGTACCTAATCTTCAGAATGTTCGTACTAAGATGAAGGTGGATGTAATGGAGAAAGAACTTCGGGATTTCAAAGAACAATTAAAGACGACAAAAGGAGCTGATACATATGATTTTAATGCTCGTGACTCATGTCTGGTTCCAGGTGTAATTATTCCTCCAAAGTTTAAGATGCCTGTCTTTGAAGTGTACAAGGGTACTAGTTGTCCAAGAGATCATTTGACGATGTTCTGCCGGAAGATAGCTGCTTATGTTGACAACGACGAGTTGATGATTCATTGCTTTCAAGAGAGCTTATCTGGGGCATCCTTGATGTGGTATACGAAGCTACAAAGGAGTCGTATTCAGTCTTTTAAAGATTTAGCTGATGCTTTTATAAAGCAATACAATTATAATTTGGACGCGGCTCCAGACAGTGATCAATTGATGGACATGAGTAAGAATGATGATGAATCTTTCAAGGAATATGCCCAACGATGGAAAGAGTTAGCATCTCAAGTTCATCCACCACTTCCCGAGAAGGATTTAAACAAGATGTTTCTGAGAACACTGCCAGACTCTTATTATGCTAGAATGGTAGGAGCTGTACCATTGGATTTCCCCAAGATTATAGAAGTTGGAGTAAACATCGAGAATGCACTAAAAAGTGGAAGAATTCAAGTTGATTTGAATGACCAAACTGACGAAGAGATTTCAGTTGATGATTCCCAAGAGGAAGGAAGTGTTGACGTCAATGCAATTCAGGACTCCCATCAAATCCTGTCAGATCCAGATCCAGTACCTTAACATCAATATGCAGCGCCTGCTCAGCGCGAGCAGCGACTACCTCATAAACGAAGATTGACTCCTCCAAATCAGCATCAGAATCGACAAGTTCGAAGACGGTTTCAGAATCAGAAGACACCTCTAAGTGTTCCAAAAGAAGAAACTCGTTGGTTTGATCTTATCCCAATGACTTACCGCCAGCTATGGTCTTACTTTGCCAGAAACTCAGTGATGACACCCAGAAAGACTAGAATCATGAAGTCTCATCCACCGTGGTTCAACCCGAACACCAGCTGTGATTTTCATGATGGTGTGTTGGGGCATTCGATTGAAGAGTGCAAAGTTTTTCAAGAGAAAGTCCAAGAAATGATTGATGATGAAGTGCTAACCTTCAAAGGAGAAAGACCAGTCATGAATGGAACACTTTTATATTGATCGGATGTTTGCTTGTCTGCTTGTGTGTGTTTTGTTTCTTTGATTAAAAGCATAATTAGTATGTGAGAACTTGTTTATTTTGAATAAGTAGTGCAATAAATGATTGTCTTGAAGAAACCCATTCGTTTCACTCTTAAAATGTTTTTCATAATTTTATAATGCCAACTTTACCCAATTTTTTCCCACTGTGGTGAAGAATTGGGAGGAGGATGATGAAGTAAAAACGTAGGATCTCTCGATGTATGCTTTCGAATAAAACCCTACTGATGATGTAAGGCACTGTTTCAAACCTCCTAAACACCAAAGACATAAGGAAGTTAATCCATTTTTAACTCCTTCAAACCTTGATTGAGGATCTGCTTTATTTCTCCCAAACCCTTTCCAACTTCATTTCTAAACCTGGGGCAGGGAAATTTTCAGTCAGCTCGATTGAATACTTAGAATTTCAAAAAATTTGGGTGGGCACAAATAAGCTTTTGACCCTTATTCCTTTTATTTTACAAAACTTAAACTAAACCTCGAAAGTCCTAATTGAAGTAAGGTTTACTTCGAAAGCATACTCAATGAGATAACGTTTCCTGACTCCTATGAGCTATGCTCAAATTTATATTGGCTTATAAATTAATTCATGTCCTAATTAGTGACTTTGTCACAAGTGGTCGTGATATCTCTTTTTCAAAACTTCAAGACAAACACATATGTTGCATTAACAGTTTCAGGAATAACATTTCACACGCGTTAATTCGGCCTGATATCATAGAAAATTACATACAAGCGTCATCATCAAGTATATCCTATTGGAATCCGAAGACTTTGCTAAACTGGGGCAAGTTTGTTCCCAAATGGTGTGCTCCGGTTTGACTTCACCTTTAGAGCAAGATTGAAGACTCGCCATACCGTCAATCAGGGTCCGTTATGTCGAGATTCAGCGAATCTCTCTAAGAGTTTGAAAACAGCGGGACGCCTTGTTTTCTGTAAAATCCTCTTGGAATAACTTCTTCTCATATCCATATGACTTGGGGCAATTGAGACGCGAAGATTATCTTTCCCGCATAACAAGTTTTTGTTCAAATGGCGACTATTACACAATTCATCAAGCCAGGATTACCTTGTTCTTATAACATTCTTCATGTCCCCAATAAATTTTATTTTTGGTGGTCATGACATTCTTCGATGAAACTTTTCGATGCAAGAGCACCTAGTGATTTGTTCAACTTCACTTCCCCAATGAAGTAGATGTTATTTTAATCCTCAGTGGATCTTCTCCAACTTCACCTTCCTCGGTGAAGTGGACGTATTTTACTCCTCAATAGATCTCCTTGAACTCCATCTCCCCAGTGAAGTGGTTGTTACTGTACACCCCAGTGGATCTCTACAATGTTAATCTTCTACAGCAAGGCGGATGTTTACTTCACCCCCGTGAAGTTTTTACGACATATTCAACAACCATGCTATCCGGCAAGATTAAGTTGTTATATCCCCGAATGGATTGATCTCTATAGAGGTTTTTGTAGCTTTGAAGCAGGATTGAGATCCTATATATGTTTCTCTACAATATCCCCAGTGATACTTCTATCTTTGAAGATTGGTCGGAGGTTTGTTTCGAGATGTTTATCCCATCTCCGTTCGTTGCTTTCGTCTGTTTTGTCAGCATAAGCATACACATATCATATAAGTAGATAACATAACATTTGCATTTGTGTATTGTCGCTTTGGTCGTGTCTATCTACAAGTTGTTGGATGTGTCTCCTCATTCCAATTAGAGTTGTCACCTTTAGGCAAAAAAAAGCGAAATATTTCTATTTTCCCCACGAAGTTCGATCCTCGTGGAAGGCGGTTGCTTTAGTATATTCCCATTTGAGTTCATATCTCAATGGTCGAGTCTTGCTTGACAGTTTCTCTTCAGCTATCTCCTGAATTGAACCTCGGTCCTTGACAATCACATTGTGGACATCTCCAAACTGCTCAACATGGATCAAGTGTGCATTTATTTTGCACTGTTCCCCTCAGAAGAAGTCTTCATGAAGACATTTGTTAAAGACAGATATTTCTCCAACGATATTACAAGACATCTTTCCAACAATCTACATCTGGTTTGCAAGTAACCTCTTTATTTGAGCAACCTCTTTAGTTGAGCAACTCGTTTTGATCAAAACGACAAATGAAAGTCTCCTCAAAACAGTTTGTATATCCCCAATGGGCTTTATCAAGATTATCAACTCATGGCACCTCTCCGGAAATCCACCAGACTGGTTCATCGAAGACTTCACAGATGGTTCCTCTTTATTCGAGAAACGGTCACCTCGAGAAGTTCACATGCTTACAACTACAACAGGATACTCTTCAGGAATTTATTCCCCAGTGAGTTCATTACACAAGTTTACTTCCTTCAAGTGACATCTCCCCGAAGAAGTCGAAGAAGTTTATCACAATAGTCTCTCTTTATTTGAGAAGACATACATTACAATTCAACCGGCCCACATCTCTTCCGAAGATCCCCGGTGAAGCTTTACAAACTACAACTACAAATTATTCTACAAATCTACAATTTACAAATTACATCTACAAGTTCTACAATCTACAGTCTTCAACGACATATACAATCTGCAATGACACTATGGCTCACAGTCGAAAATCTACAACAAATCTACAACCCCTCTTTGAGAAGATGCTCTCTCGAGTTTCCATCATTTTGGGCAGGGACTGAGACCAACTCATGGTTCCCATACCATGATGCAAGGGGAAGTTCTACAACTACAACGACATCTACAGTCTACAACTACATCAACATTTACATCAACGACAACTACAGTCTACAATGACAATCATTCAAACATCTTACATTTCCTGGTTAATCTTGACAGTAGATTCCCAGGAGACCTCGACAGTAGGTAGTACCATTTCATTTCCTGGTTAATCTTGACAGTAGATTCCCAGGAGACCTCGACAGTAGGTAGTACCATTTCATTTTCTGGTTAATCTTGACAGTAGATTCCCAGAAGACCTCGACAGTAGGTGGTACCATTTCATTTCCTGGTTAATCTCGACAGTAGACTTCCGGAAGACCACAACATAGAATCTCGACAGCAGATTCCCCAGAAGTTCTTGACAATAGATACTTCGACAAAAGCATCCTTACATGAAGTTACCAGACTCGACATAGACTTCTCCGACTGATATCTTAGAATCATTACATTTGACATATGCAGTAGGAGCTTCAGTTGGATTTTTCTCACTAGTGCCTTTACAACATATTTACAAACACTTTGTGATTGTCAATCTTCCCCTGTGGAGTTTCGTTTTGCTGAGCCTATCCTTTACGTATGTCGTGTTTCTCCCCTGTGGCGCCATTTCTCCACAGGACCTTTCATCTTGCATTCTCATATCATTGCATATCATTTGCATTCGGTGGTTTCTTAGGGCCAAAAATTTGCGCAATGTTTGTATTTAAGTCCCTCCTATCTCGTCGATAAGAAGATTTCAATCTCCATATCTTCGAATAGGAGTAACTTAAATAGGGGCATCTGTTGCACCCTAATTTTTGACCGTAGGATCCCACCTCTTTTTGTGTATTTTCCATTGTTATTTGACTTTATTTTAATATGTATGTTTTTTTTCCTCACAACTAATAAGTATGTACAAGATCATTCTGTTTTTTTTAGGTATCTCTGACCGGTTTCATGTGGCCTTCTGGGGCAAGACATTATGGATTCAAGATTAAGATTGATGGGAAGGACGAGTTCCATCAGGTTTTAAGTTCGAGAAGTGATTCAAATCTCGCCATTAAGTTAATTCAACGTTTCATTGCAAGTATGCAAGGTCCGAGTCTAACAGAAATCCAATTACAAGAGGTATTCCTATCAGCATTGGTTTGAGCACGGTAGATTTGTGAAGGATAAAAATTACAATGATTGCAAGTTGATGGGCATTCATGGTCTTAAGTTATAACACTGCAAAGGATGAATATTAAATATCCCTTCATTAACTTGAACTAAAATATTTGAAGGAAGCATACATCACTGTGTATCTAAAGCTATTCTAAATTTGAGGGAAACTTCTAACAAGACTGTATCCGATCTCATTACGTCACCGTGAATGATTACAAATGATTCGAGTGGTGTTCATGCATTAAATTGCAAAAGAATAAAGTCTAAAACTAATTTAAAGGGTATCCTTTATTATCTCGTTGGAATGATTTGTCTTGATACCATCTGCTAAAGCTCTGATGCCGTCACCGAAATCCACGAGACATGTTTGAAATTGCACTAACAAGAGTCAATCAGATAGGCTGCAGTTCCAACAACATGAATACGGAATGAAGTAAGCCCACCTGATAAGGATACATTATCGGTTGCATCCTCGGTGTATAGCAACAGGAATGGTACGTAACAGCAGCAGCAATCATTTCTTCAACATCCAAGCTCTCCAATATCTGCAAGTTCTTCAACATCAGCCGTCAACCAATCACGGCAACACGGTGAAACTGTCAAACTATCAGCAACGATTCAGGAAGAGTTAATGCAAGAAGAGCATATCATTTAACCGCCAGTGTATTCTCCTATTAAGCAACCAAGCATTGGTCAAAAAGAAAGGCAACGCCCTAATGAATTATAACATGAGTGAAGGAGTTTAACTAACAACTGTTCGGTGGTGCAATGAGGCCCACTACAGATGGCCGGTAGGCTCATTTTGGCTTGCGCGATGTGGATATGCGAAGTTTGCTTAGCTGATGTCAAGAAAATGGAGCCCTTTGATGGATTGAGCAGAATCGGCAAGAACCATTGGAGATTGTTATGCAACATATGTGGTGTATCTTATGGTGCCTGCACCCAATGTTCGAATATTTCGTGTCGAGCAGCATATCATCCACTCTGTGCACGTGCAGCTGATCTTTGCGTTGAAAGTCACCTGCAGAGCCAAGAACCATTTCAAACAACCCAATTTCGAAACGCTTCGCCGAAGAATCCAAGAACAAATAACAATCGTCGTCCTCCTCGCTTCAGCAAGTTGGCTGTAATAAGAGCTGAGGAAGGGCTTTATCTTAAACCGACAATACAGAAGTACGCACATTTCGCCCATGCTCGAAGCTATTTAAATGCCCTGTGAAGACTAATCCTGAAAAAGCCAACAAAACTATCACTTATAATCAGTGGAAGATAAAGTCCATTGCAACAACTATAAACAAAAAAGGAGTTCTTTGAAAGAGACCTCAAACCACATGAAGGTCCAATATCAGCAACCTCATCCTCAAAGTCACCCAGAAATGCAACCTAATGCTCCAGTTCGGTATCCATCGCAGCCTCAATTGCAAGATAATACCGTATCCAACATACCACAACTTTCAAAGACAACGCCGCAACAACGATCTCAATCACCACTACGATTTCAACAGCAAACAAGTTCTTACCTATTAAATGTTGTTAAACTTGAGGGTCGAAGTCAGGCAACTATTGTCACCATCTGCAGCTATAGCAAAGGTCAATACCTACGTGTTTCCCACACCTGTTGAAATCGAAGAAGCAAAACCAGCTGCAAATCATCAAATGCCTAATATATGAACATGAATACACAGGAAAAATAATATCACATAGATGAGGCATACTTGGTGTTACAGACATCCTAACCCTCTCTTCCAATCAGTCCCTGCATCAAGTAGACCGAAAACAACAATCAGACAGTAGTTAAAGCCTTCCAAATCGATATTGACACAGCCATGAATTATTTCCAAAACAGCTTTTAGACATGTCGGTCTAAAATAGGAAAGCATTCTCTCAAGCATTGAAGGACCGAATTCGAAACAGCCTATAAAAGGAGAAGGATTCACAACATTCAAAGACACGAAAATCCACACAAATAGTCACAGAGAAAACCCATAATCTCCAAGTCAAACCCAACATTTGCAAATCGTAAAGAAGAAAACTTATCTTTGGAAGTCATCTTCTCTTATCTATCACCGTCCAAGACCTTGCGGTGAATCTAACGTCATTCAGCCCACACCGGAGACCTCATCCGCCACCGCGAAACACCCCTTTTACGAGCCTCCGCAAACCGCCGCTTCTATTGGCCGTCGAAACTGGAAAAACCCATGTCAAAACATGGATGTTCGGCTAACACTTGATCTATTTTTTTCTTTATTTTGTTTCAGATAGAAGGTCGAAGAAGATTCGAGGGCGAGGGAAGAAGAAGGTTCGTAAGAGTGAAAGGAAGAGAAGAAAAATCGAGGAAGTGGAGACAATGGAGGAGCGAAGAAAGCGAAGAGAAGAAGGTGCGACGGCGGATCGAGAAAGAGAAGTCGATCGATTTGGGGGCGAAGTTTAGGGTTTTGTCCTCTCTTTTTTAATTTGTGTCTACTGATGTAATAACTCTGTAATAATTCTGTAATCACTCACTAACACTCACTAACACACACATCACCACTAACCTCATCCTTGATCACCGTTAACTTTTTTTAAATCCCTTAACTAACCTTTAATTAACATTTAAAATTGAATTAATCCTAAGTTAGTGATTTTTTTAATTAAACTTTTTTTTTAATTCAGATATTTCATTTAAAAACAAATAAATCAATTAAACCCATTTTTATTCATTTAAACTTAGTAACCCCTTTTTTTTTGAATTATTAATATAACAACTCCATTTTATCCTTACTAATATTTAACTTTATCATAATCAACTTTTACTAAAAACAATTAATAAACCTTTTATAAACTCTTTTCTAAACTTATTTATTTATTAACTTTTTGATACTAATTCATTCATTTTTTTTCATAATTAAAATTATCGGATTTCCATCTCATAATCTATTTAATTTGTAATGATAATAACATTTTGTTCAACCTAACTTTTATTTGATAATAACTAAGAAAGTTTCTTTATTAAAAACGAACCAACTTCTAATTTATAACCTAAAATTAATATAACCATTTTTTTTTCTTTCGAACCATTTCACTTAAAACCAAATTACAACTTTTTTAACCAATCTCACCAAACACAATATATTTTCTCATAATATTAATTCAACCAAAATTAAAACAATCCGTTTAAAATCGAATAACCTCACTAAACACAATTCAATTAAAAACAACACAATGACCTTTTAAAATCAATCCCCCCGCTAATAAAATCAATTCAACCTCCGCCTAAAATCAATCAACATCGCAAATTAATCGTGCACTTCACGACACATTCCACTCTCACACACTTCAAGCGCTTTCATGCGTATGTGTATGGATTTATTTTCTGCAATTTATTTCCGCAATTTATTTTACAGTCATCTAACATTATTATATTTACTCTCATGCATCGCATTCCGTCCAAAGGAAAAACCTACACATAATTCAACGTTGTGTGTAGTTGCACATCATACGCATCATATTCCCCTCGATCCTTGATTCTTCAAGTTGATCACTTAAGTTTAGGACCTACCCTATAGGAAGGACCTTGTCTTTATTTTTCTACAACATAGAAATAAACAATCAACACAACACAAACTTTTCAAACACATTTAGAGAATAGATGTTAATCATCTTAAGTGAGATATAATCTCCACCCCCACAACAATACAATCAAACATGTAGGGACTTTGCCTTAAGAACGACAAAGGCATGCTTGGCGACCATCCGAGTATGTAAGACCTTTTCTTAAGATAACACAAAGACCATTTCCTACAACCCCTTTTTTACATTTGTGGTGGTTATATCTCCCTTAACATGAAGACTCGTCTCTTCTCCTAAACCTAATCAAAACAACTACCCTAAACCCGTAGGAACTTTGACCACAGTCAAAGAGCTCCTCTAACCCTTTAGGGTGAACTACAACATACTCTGATTCCACTCCCGTAAGGATATGTAGGCACAAGGTGCGATGCCTTATCGAGTATACTTAGAAATAAACCCCTAGGTCTTTTATACCTTAAGCAGATAAACCCTTAGCAATAAACAAACATAAAATAAGAGGTTCCTGTAGAGTACTACAGAAATTTAGGATGCTAGTACCTTCCCTAAGTTTAACCAACCCCCGAACCTAAACAATCTAGCTTGCATTTGCATTGCATTGTGGGAATTTCGATCTTTATCCCTTCCTTTGGACAAATCAAAGTTCGGTTGCAAAATGAATTAAAGATTCAAACTAATCAATAGTTTGGTATCCAAATTTCACCGCGACAAACCTGAAACAACCTGTCAACACAAAAGGGTTAGGAATAACGACAAAGTGCTCGACATGCAAATGCTTCATGCAAATGCAAACGTGTGTCTGTGCGTTAGGGAGATTTCCCCCGATCCTAGTGCCTGAGTGCCAGTGCTGATAATAAGAAGTCTGAGTCCAATCATGGAAATAACATCTCATATATACGAAGAAAGCCCATCAAGGCAGTACACAACGTCAGTGAGTACAAGATGAATCAATAGCATGACCCCAACCAACAAGCCTGGTGATGGTCAGCATACAACAACGATCAACACAAAAGGATTACAAATAGTCAAGCACGGCCACGGGCACGAAACTCTTCTAACAAATTCCTCATTTCTGGATGATCAGGCCGAGTGAGTAACCCTTCGACGAGTAACTCTCTCTGCATAATGGTGTATTGAAGACCTTCGACCGAATCTTCCCATGCTTCTTCGCCGAAACAATCTTCTAGCTTCCGCTTCTTGGATTCAAACATCAGTTTGCGCTCCTTCAGGTTAGCGAGAGCTTTGTTAAGCTGGCCTTCGGCGGCATATCGGCGAGCGGTTTCTTCATCAAACCTCTTCTCACTAGCCTTTACCTGGGCGTTCAGCTTGGAGATCTGTTGCATCAGCTTATCCTCCCGCTCTTTCCTGTTGGCTAGGGAGGCCTTCCAGTGCTGGTTAAACTTGGATATCCTCTGATACGCTTCATCCAAGTGTTGCTTCTTTGTGGCCAGTACATCGTTGACAGCTTTGAAGTCTCGGCCCAAGCGCTCACGCTCAGCTATCTGCTTAGTCAAATCTGTCCCTAACTAGTTCACCAGCTCGGTCTGCTTCTTGAAGGAATGAACGGCTTCATTTCTCTCGCTTCTGAGTTGAGCCAGTTCTTTCTCCAATTCTTCATTTGCCTTTTTCAGCTCATCTCTCTCGGCTAACACCTGATTATGCTGCTGAATAGGCACAGTGGTGGGCTCTTTAATCACTGGAGGGCTTTCTGGCTTGGTAGGAGGAAACGGTATTCCTATAGCATCTGCTCTGGCTCTGACCCAAGTCACATATGGAGGGTAGGCTTGGCTATTGCTTCTCCCCAGCAATGGTTTTCCCCTCTTACTGATACCATTCCAAGCACGCTGAAGCTTAGATAACACATCCCCTTCTAGAAGACCAGTGAGGTACAGAGATTCCTGCACCTCTTCATCCTTCGGCGGAGCTTTCAAAGCATAAGCAAACTGTCGGACCAGCAGAGATGGATTATAGTTTATACAACCCTTCCTGCCTATCAAAGGCACGTTCAGAAACCCGCTGCAGCTGAAGATGATCTCAGTGCCCAACCTATCTCTGTCAAACCAGTCAATATCCTCTGCAGATAGACTCATCAAACACTCGGACCACTCAGCTGTGGCTGCAAACGAAACAAAGGGACCCCTCTTGGGTAGATGACTATCAAGCCATTTATAAAGCAAGGGCACACAGCACGAGACATTCTTACCCCTTCTGTTCTCGTTTTTGTAGTGGATGGAATGGTAAACATCTTCTATCAAGGTAGGGACTGGATTCCCTGAAGCAAAGATGTGGAAGGCGTCGAAGTCCACAAAGTCGGGCATATTGGGGAATAGAATGATGCCATATATGCACAGAGCGAGAATGGCGTTGAACACGACCCAACATCCGTCTTTGGCGCACTGCTGAGCCTTTCTCACTAAGAACTGCAAGGAGAAACCGGGAACCTTATTCCAACTAGACAAGACCAACTCAGAGGCGTCCAGATGAAGTGAGGGAGCTAGACTAGCTAGATTAGGCTCAGCATCCATATGAACAAAGGGCATCTGACTCTTGATAGGCACACCTAACAAATCAACATAATCCTCTAGTGTGGGTGCGAGAACGAAGTCCTGGAAAGTAAAGCATCTCAACGGATGATCGTAGAACTGCAGCAAGGCGTGCAACCCATTCAACTCAAACGCAGAAGGTTTACGAACCAAACTGAGCAATTTGCCGTAAGACTTTCTGAACTCATCTCTCACAGAATCATCTGCTAAACCTATCAAACCAGTCAGCTGAACCACATCAGGGGCAGGGAGCTTGTAAGCCACGGTCTTCCTCAAAGAACCCATAATAACACAATAGAAGGCAAAAAATCCTGAATCGGGGGAAACGGTACCTGCAACACAGACACACGTTAATGAAATGCAAATGGGTATGCAAAGCAATGTAAAATGTAATCATGCAGCAGGAGATCAAGGCAATTGTGTTGTGGAGATTCTGTATCAACAAAACCATAATCCTGCTCTATCAAGAACAACCACTATCTCTAAGAAGAAAACCCCGGTATCGGACCACAAATCTGCTCTGTCAAGAACACACACACATAGGACCATAAATCTGCTCTGTCAAGAACAAACATCTGATAATAAGGACCTCTGATACAGGACCAAAACTCTGCTCTGTCAAGAACAAACATCTGATAATAAGGACCTCTGATACAGGACCAAAACTCTGCTCTATCAAGAACAAACATCTGCTGATGAGATCCTCTGATCCCAATCAAAAACTTGCTCTGTCAAGAACAAATACACATCTGCTGATGAGATCCTCTGACACAAAACTGATTCACTATCAAGAAAACCAGGTAGTCTGAAGGTCAGGGTTTCTTGCAACAAACCCATCCCTGCTCACAGGTATGGACCTAAACTGACTCAAGTTCGGCATCCTATGCGGTCATCAGCGTCACAGACATTCAAGAGGGGTGATACGATACCCAGAAGGTGTGGCATCACCAGCTCATGAAGCGGCCTCACTCGGCTGAAGCCCAAATGATCGGTCCCCATAGTCGACAATCCTCCAAACCAACAACCCCCTCAACCCAAAGGGTTGAAAAAGAAGTCAACCGGGAGAACCTCGTCTAAGCGTGGATTTCATGAGACACTAGTGCCTGCCAAGCAAGCAGGCGCCCACTAATTTCCATAACTAATGCTAAGTACACTCAAGCCTGGGTCTGGCTTCTCACTCATCAGAATGCCCCTCCCACAACAACACAGATAATCATATCATACTGAAAATAAAGTGCGGGAAATAAAGTGCGATAAATAAAAACAACCCAACAAGTAATCATACAAGCGCTAGGATTGGCTCTCGCAGGGGATGTCGGATCCCCAAACTGACTCGCATTCGGGACGTTGGATCCCAAGAAACTATCAAGTCCCCAGCAGAGTCGCCAGCTGTCTCTTCCGCGAAAATAAGGTGCCGCCAAAACACAAGAGTCGCCACCTTTCGTTATTTATCCCTCAGAACGGGAAAGGAAACGATCGGAAAAACCTGACGAATAGGTATAAGACAAGGTCATCGCAACCGTTGTCTGGGTTTGGGAGTCGGTTACGCAAGGGGAAGGTATTAGCACCCCTCACGTCCATCGTACTCGACGGGATCCACGCTTGTTGTGTTTACTGGACGAGTTGGTTTATCTATCTACCTATTAAGGCTGGCCTGAAAAGAAAAGAAAATGACTCGGCAAAGCGTTGCACTTTATGCCTACGTATTCTCATCAGAGAATGAGAAATCAGAGTCTACGTAGTTCGCCCTACTACGGGTTACGGGAAAGGTGGCTCGCCAATGCATCAGTATTGTGCCTACGTACTCTCAACAGGTATGAGAGATCAGAGCTTACATAGTTCGGGATAATACGGATTACGGGGGTTCAGATTCATCTGTTTTATCGAGTAGGGTTAAACAGCAATTCCAGCAGTTAGGGACAAAGCCTGTTTGCGGTAGAAATGAAGTTTAACGACACTCTTTTCTTCAGAAAAGCTTCCTTTAAATTATGGGCCCACGGGGCAAAAAGGTTTGAAGTTTGTTTTCTGTCTTTTACGGAAGAAGTGTTTTTTATTGTGTTTGCAATTTTAATCGCACTAAAGACTATGACCTGAGAGTGAATGCGTCACATGTCACCCAAAGGGTACCATACTAAACATTCATACCGTTGAAAAGAAACTCTCCAACAATCCTTTCTCAGATAGCTTAAGGCTCGTAACGTACGAAAGAAATCATTCATGATTACTGTATTTTGATTTGTTTTGATATGAGAAGAGAGAACGAACAGGTTCAACTAAGGGGAGACTATCAAGTCCTAATGTTGTCATGCCAAGGATTCATCCTATGGTTGAGGTTTGAAACAGGGAACTCCTAGAAGTTATCATGCATAGGTTTCAACCTAAAGTTCTATCATCACTTCCTTATCAAAGGGAGTGAGAATCCTAAGGGATCATATCAATGATAAACAGAAACAGATAAGGCATCAGCCTAAACAGTAAATAGTAAACAACCGAAAAATGCATGCAATGCAAGTGAGGGAGGAAATGTGTGTGGGGTATCAGCCTCCACAAGCTCATATCAACCTCAAGCTAGATATGAATAACTGCAATCATACAGAGGAAATAACATGCTATCAAGCAAGACAATAATGAGCAACTGCAATCATACAGAGGAAATAAAATAAAATGCCATCAAGCAAAATAAACCACATGGGCAAGGGAGCTGGGCTCTACCGAATACCCGCAAGCAAAGCCATATAGTAAAAATACAAGCAGAGGGAGCAACTCAACCTCTAGTGCAGTCATGCTCTTAGCTTACATCAGTCTAGATATGAACTTATTCTAATGCATCAAGCAAATCAAACAAGTCACGCCAATACAGAAAAGGAAACAGATCAACAGCTTCCACAATAATGCTCTCCTTAGACAGCAGCTCAGTCTTCAGACTTCAACTACCCTTCAAGCTATCATCTTCCATGACAAGTATCAACTTACTTCTCCAGGGTTTCAATCCATTAAACATAAGTATCAACTTATTCTCTCTTCTCCAAGCTTCAGCTTTTCAGTCAATTCCACCTTCAGGCTTCACTCCTAACTACAAGTATCAACTTGATTCCTTCAGGCCCTCAATGCATCAATGTAAGTGTCAACTTATCCTTTATTCCTCAAGCCTCAGCTCTTCACTCAATCTCAATTGAATCCTCTTCATAAGTATCAACTTGTTCTTCTTGCTTCAGCTATCTCTGCTTCACCAGTATCAACTTGGTCCTCTTCATCTACAAGCTTCAGCTTCTCAGGGTAATCTTCAATCACATGGAAGTATCAACTTCACTCTTCAATCTTCTTCAAGCAAGGAACTCCATCCTCTAACAAGGGAGAAAGATTCATCTATCAAGAGCAAATTTTGGATGATTGGTAGAAGAGTGAAGACCAAAGGTCACCACTAAGCATCCTGTCATCAGAGAAAGGGACCCTCAAAGGTTCTACCGATTTGCAAAGAACCACACATCCTACCAAAGGAGGGATGAGGCCTTTACAAGGGACCTTATATAATAGGGAAGAATGGAATTGATCAACATATTCCATGTTTATGAAGGAAGAGAACTATCTAGAAGCTCTGCCTACAAAACCCTAATCAAAACTACACCACAAGAAGGGAAGATCTTCAAATCCAAGCCTCTTCAAGCACTCCAATGCATCTTCAACTTGTCTTCATCATCGTTCAAGAACAAGCAAAGCAACAACCCTAATCTAAGGGAACTAAAGATGTTAATCTAGTGGAGTTAATGCCTTAGAATCATCTAAAGCTAGCACCTAAACTAAAATCAATCAAAAATAGTAAACTATCTTATAAATTTCTACAAAAATTCCTAAGGGATACTAATTCAATTAAGAATGCCTCATACAAAAACCAGGGCCTAAATCATCTATTAAGTCCTAAAATTAAGTCCTAAATCCAAAGGTATCAATCATGAACCCTAAAAATGGAGCTTCTAAAGGTTTCAACCTAAACTACCACCTATGTTCATCACAAAAATGTGAGAAAATTCTATGGGGAGCATGCACATCTATGCTAACTACTCACAAAAAATTAGGATCAAAATCATCACCACATGATCACACAAAATTCCACAAAATCAAGTATTAAACATAACTATTTTAATGTCAATTAAAATGTGAAAATTCCCCAAAATTTAGAACATGCATGAAATAAAAATATTTTTTTATCTAAAAAAACTAGATTAAATCATGAATATAATGCAAAAAGAATGGGGTTAATTGGATCATTTTTCAATTTTATATGATTTAATCAAGAACCATGTATAAAATGAAAAATAATAGAAAATCAAAAGAAAATAACTACACGCGTGGTGTAGATAGCAATGAAAAGCAGTTCTTATCATGGATTGGGCCATTAGGGGGTGCAAGTATCAACCAATTCGCTAAGCCCAGAATCAGCACCTTAATGAAACGATGCGTT
Source organism: Lathyrus sativus (assembly GCA_963859935.3). Taxonomy (NCBI): domain Eukaryota; kingdom Viridiplantae; phylum Streptophyta; class Magnoliopsida; order Fabales; family Fabaceae; genus Lathyrus; species Lathyrus sativus. Next base: position 142,089,989 of record OZ012740.1, on the reverse strand, counting down.
TCATTAACTCAGATCCTTCACAAATTGAAACACACGCGTGGTCGTTGGATCACCTCTCCAGTCAAAGGTCCACCGCAATCTAAGGGCTCTGAAGTCATCTTCAACCTTTTGAATATCTGAACCTCGCGCGCAGCTCCGGCCACCACCGGTGGTACTCCGGTCATCATCCTCAACCCTAACTCTCTCTAGGATCCTCTATTGCAAGTGGTTTATACATGAAAATTGTCCCAAATTTCCTCACGAATTCATCCGTACCCTTTATTCTCTCTGAAACCTCAAGATTCGCCATAACAGATTCTCAACCGAAAATGGTAGCCTCCTTAATTGGTCACTAATTCTCAAATTAATGGTCTGAAATCATTCCTACGCCATTCTACAATGCATCTAACATCCTAATTCATCTTAATTCTACCGAATCTAAGCTAGAGATTGAAGGTTACCAACCTGATAAATTTGAACGAACAGAAGGGTAGAATCTTCAACTCAGCCTTCAAGAACTTGCAGAATCCTTCACTGAATCACAATCAATCTTCTGTATGCAAAGAAAAGAGTTGAATCTTCTTGAATCATCAAACCCGATTCTGAGTTGCAAGCTTCACTCTCCAATGGCTACTTCATGATCCTTCCACCATAGTGCCCTGAATTTGATCTGGAATTGATCACCAACCTCTGAGCAAGCTATTGAGATCAATTTCTTGGACCGAAATGGCCTCTAACCTTGTAACCGATTTTGATTTGCAATGTGAAATCTCAAAGTGCAATCTCAGTTTTCTCTCTCAATCAACACCAACCTTTGCTTTGGATCACCTCTACTCAATATATAGAACATGTATGAGTGATCTAGAACCCTCTAGATCCTTCTAATGAGAGTTTCAATCTCTCATGTCATGAGATTTTCAATCACATGTCATGGTATGCATAGTTCTGCAAACAGCTTGAAAACAATCCCAATTCCTTCCAATTTCTCCCCTCATGGTATTTTGAAAGTGTTTGGCTTGCAAGGGATCTTGATCATGCCTTGAATTTGAGTTTTGCAAATGTTACTTAAGATGTAAGTAACTACTTTTCAAAGCAAGTCCACCAATTAGACCTCAACTCAAAAATGTGGCTGAACCAATGTTTTTTAGAGTCAAAATGACCTATTACATGCCTTGGTTTGGATGTGTAGATCAAAAGTATCAATTTCCATCTTTGATTCATTTAACTTATACCCTTATTTTAGGTCATTTTTGCAACTTTGAGCTACAAGAAATTTCAACAACTCATGACCTCTTTACTAGCCTTAAAACATCATTTTGAAAAACTTTGATGTTGAACATTTTCCCATTTGAAGCTTGGAAATAGGAGTTATGGCCTTATGCTTAAAATGACTTATAATCTCCAGATGACCAAAATGCCCTTGACTTGTCAAAGCCATAACTTGAGTTCTACAAATCCTATAAAGGACTTCTAGTACTCTCTAGAAAGCTAAGAAGATAAGGAATAACATTCATGTTTACCAATAGTTCATAGGAATCATCCTTCTAGGGCAAAAGTTTGATGCAAGTTGGACAACTTTCAAGCTCCCAAATTCACATACCTCAAATGACCTGTAACTTGTCAAAGTCATAACTTGAGTTCTACAAATCCTATCAAGGACTTCTAGTACTAAAATTAAAGCTAAGATCAAGCTCTGCAACATTCATGTTGGGGGCAAGATGAGATGACAATCACATCTTGAGCTAAATTGCCTTGAAAATAGGGGTCAAACTAGGGGATTTTACACTGTCGAGCCTTAGAAACCCTAGCTTGAAACTTCTCAAACTCTCCAATCATGATGAGTTGACCTTGGAATCATCCTTATAGCATCTCAATTCATCAATCCATGATCACATGGCTCTTGGATTATGTCTCAACCTTCTCCAACTCCTCAGTTGACTTAGGGTTGACCCAGTCAAACCCTAATTGCACCACTCATGGCTGAGTCTTCTTAATCTTGCACAATGACCTGTCTAGGCCTCAAAGTGATCTTTAACACTTCTTATGAGCTCTCTCAAGACCTCAAGTCTAACTTCCTGGCTTCATAATCATATGATGGTCTTCCCCATAACTCTCAAGTTAGGAGACACACACTCCTTGGTTTCAACCACTCACTCTGAGGATCTTTTAACTTCTCTGACAAGGATATCAACCCTTGAGCTCTTGAATAACCTTCTTAGCTGGTTTCATAGTCTTTTATAGCCCTTTATTGGTACTCATACCTCTTGATCTCCTGCATACATGTCAATGAAATGCAAATGATAATGCTAATGTAAATGAAATGCAACCTAGGCTAGGTAAAGAAATGTTGGGCAAATTTTGGGGTGCAACAACTATACTCTCAAAGCATCTCGATCAGTTTTTGCTTGATGTCACTCTGTAGCGCAGCCCCTATCCGAACATTTCTGACAACTTCTTCAGAACCCAGATTAACAACCTCGATTTCCTTCTGATGAGGCAGAATGATCTTCTCTTCTTGTTTCAAGAGTCTAGCTAGCTCTTCAGGCAGGTCTTCATCCTCATCAATCTCTTCTTCAGCTTGATATATTGGTTGGTCAAAGTCGAAGCGAGTCATAGGAGGTTCTGAATCGGTGTTATCTGCAATAGGAATCCTGCAATAAAAATGGTTAAATGTTTCAAACAATATGCAAACAAGTACAAACCACATTGCCATTTTATTGTGAAAAACAGAAATAAGAAAGACAAAGATCACAACATTTGAATGAGAAAACACCCTTTGATTAATTGATAAAACAATGTTTAGACATAAACAATAAGGCCCTGAAATAAAATAACACTATGCTCCGGGTAGAACATAGGGTAGTACAATAATCGGAAAAAACAAAGCATTACTGTTCTGTCGTCACTTGAACGAATTCTTCAATGGATCAGTTGCGCAGGCTCTGTCTTGGAGTACACGGCTTGATCCAGGCGTCCATATCACAATCACTATCTCATTCTTCGTCTAACACAATGTTGATTCTTTCGAAGATAACTCCCCCCTTAGTGAACTGCACAGGTCTTTTATAGCACGGCGCGCTCTGCGAGGATGAAGAAGAGGAGAATGACGGTCGGTACCCTAAACCAAACTTGTCTTGCTTGTGGGGAATCTCTAATACTTGGCCCCATCCCTGCACTGCCCTAGTCTGTACTACTGCTTGAGCCTCTTTAAAAGAAGACACGGCCACTTCCGGTGCTTTGCTCACAATAGGAGACTTGTCTTTAATCTTGACCGCTTCGAAGGCCTGACAGAGGGTTTGATGTATCTCTCCATCCACCTCGACATACTTGAAGGATGATAAGTGACTGACCATTATATCCTCCTCCCCGCACTCTATAACGACACTACCGCCAACCATATACTTTAGCTTTTGATGCAGCGTGGAGGTCACAGCTCCTGTTGAATGAATCCATGGACGGCCTAGTAAACAACTGTAAGCTGGCTGGATATCCATAATGTAAAACCCTGCATGAAAGACTTATGGTCCCACTTGAATGGGCAAAGTTACCTCCTCAAACACAGATCTTCGGGTTCCATCGAACGCGCTCACCACCAAATCACTTGGTGTGCAAATCAACCCCTGCATGTCCAACTTCATTAGGGCTTTCTTCGGAAGTACGTTCAAGGATGATCCTGTATCCATAAGTACGTGAGACATGACAGCCCCTCGGCATTCTAATGATATGTGCAACGCACAATTATGATTCCTGCCTCTTGGTGTCAAATCCAAGTCTATAAATCCCAAGTCGTTCCCTGCATTTATGTGCGCAACAACTCCTTCGAGTTGATTAACCGAAATTTCTTATGGCACGTAAGTAGTGTTCAGTATTCTCAACAGTGCATTCCTATGTGCCTCAGAACAAAGTAACAACGACAAGATAGATATCTTAGAAGGAGTTTGCTGCAAATTATCGACTATCTTATAGTCACTTTTTCGTATCAGACTCATAAACTCCTCTACATCCTTCAACAAACATTCCTTCTCCCCAGACTGAGAAGTTTCCTCTACCACTGGTCTTTTCCCCTTGTCGACCTTATCAACAATCACTTTAGGTGACGAAAAGACCCAGCCACTATGGGTAATACCTCCTGCTCCCACAAGATTATCTACTGAATCCGCAGAGGGACCATTCAAATCTATTTTTTGTCTGTTGCAATACACTTCAGCTCCGTAATTCCACGGAATAGCCTTGGTGCTTTCAAACGGTAAGGGACTTGCTTTAGTTATGGTTATTGTTGGTGGTTTTGGCTCATAAATGGTAACAGTCTTGTACGGAATGGAGATTGTCGCAATCTCATCCCTTTCTTCACCCACCAACTCCTCAGGCTCTCTTCCAACAGACCGGTCAAATTGTAAAACTCCACTATCCATCATTTATTTAATACATCTTTTCAATAGTCCACATCCCTTAGGATTAAACAGACACTCAGCATAATTTTTAGCACAACCTGGGAAAACACCCCCCTTCAGCAATCTAGCTTTCACAAAACTCAAGGGTGTTTTCAACTCATTAACATCCGTTACCAAACCCACAACATCCTCCTCGATAATTGCATTAACCCCAGCTTACCCATGATTCGGCATGGGATTTTGTACCACATTAGGAACATCATTAGAGAAATTAATCGCTTTACTGTCAATCATGTCCTGCACCTTATGCTTAAAGGTTTTACAATTATCGATGTTATGCCCCGGGGCACCCGAATGAAACTCACAGCGAGCATTTGCGTCGTACCCGGGTGGAAGTGGCCCAGTCAAGGGAGCCAAAGTTCTTTTCTGAATCAGTTGCAGCTGCAACAAGGCTTGCAATAGCTGAGAATACGGCATGGGAGGCGCATCAAAATGCCTATTTGTTGCCCGACCTCTATCTTGATATCTTTTGTACCCCTGCTAATTTTGTTGCGGTTATTGTTGTTGCTGTTGATGCTGTTGTTGCTGTGGTTGTTGAACTGCGGGAATTGTAATACTGGCAATCTGTTGTTGTTGCTGATTCTGACCTCTACCTCTCCCACGTGAACTGGATACGGAATTGGTATCTCCTTCTCGTCTTTTGTTACCAAACACCTTCTTACCTCCTCCAGCTGAGGGCATTTCACCAGCACTTATCTTTCCTAACTTAATACCATTTTCCACCCTCTCTCCGGTGATGATTAAGTCAGAGAAACTTCCAGACATGCTGCTAATGAGCTTCTCATAATAAACGCCTAGCAGAGTGGCGACAAACATATCAATGAGCTCACGTTCCACCATAGGTGGCTGCACCCTGGCTGCCAACTCCCGCCATCTTTGAGCATATTCTTTGAAGCATTCATTGCTCTTTTGTGAAAGATTTTAAAGCTGGACCTTGTTGGGAGCAAGGTCACTATTGTATTGATAATGTTTCACAAATGCCTCGGCTAAATCCCTCCAACTACGGACATTCACGGGTTCCAAACTCATGTACCATTCCAACAAAGGACCAGACAGACTATCCTGGAAGAAATGCATGAGCAACTTCTCATCATCTGAGTAGGCAGACATCTTACGGTAGTAGAACCTCAGATGAACTCTCTGGTAGGTGGTACCCTTGTATTTATCAAAGTCTGGGACTTTGAACTTTGGCGGCACTCTCAAGTCCGAGATCAGTCCTAGGTTAGCCATATCCAGGCCCATAGAGTTTTGACTTTCCAGAGACTTCATTTTCTCTTCAATCATCTTAATCCTGCTATCAGCTTCGGAGGGTAATTCAGTAGCCACAACCCTTGGCAAGAACACATCATCTTGTCTGTCTTTGTTCCAGAGATGATCCATATTACCATGTATAGAACAAGTGGTTTCAGGACCATAACCATTCCCATTACCATTACCACCATTAGCAAAACCAGCATTGTTGAAACCTGTCGCATTACCGGCACCAGCAGCATGACCACTCCCTCTAGCAGTAGGGATGACAGTAGGCATGGAATTATCAGCTCGAGGAGTATCAATACGAGGAGGATTATTAACGTCCCCACCATGCAACACATCATTGCCATCAACACGTGCAATCAAGGGTTTCACTAGAGTCTGGAGTTGCTCTTGTCCATTAGCCACTCCTTGCATTACTTCCATGAACTGGGCCATACGATCCCTCATTTCCTGCATCTCTGCTTGCATCTGCTCCATTACTCTCTTCTGATTTCCCCTAGTTGCGTACCGGTGAGTCATTAGATCCGTAATCCTGAAACACTAGTGAACCATAGGAAAAATAAGATTAACAGTTCTGATACACCTGCAATGCGAGAAAAATGCTAAAATGCAGACATGTATGTATGCAATAGGGAAATTTCCCCCTTGATTCTAGTTTCTTGGAAAAATACAACGATGGAGAACCCTACGGACAAGCATAGACCATAAACTCCTCATATATAATCACAGGTCAATAGGCAATGTACAAGCTACAACAGAGTACAATAAGGAAAAGATCTCAACCAACAAGCCTGGTGATGGTCAGTACAACAAACAATAAGCAGCAAAACTACAACAGAAATAAACAAGATAGTCAAGCCGGATGATGAGACTGGAAGTCCTCTAGCAGCTTCAACATCTCAGGATGATCTGGCCTAGCAAGCAATCCCTGAATAAGTAACTCCTGCTGGCTAACAGTATGTTGTAGACTCTCAACATGGTCTTTCCAAGCTCCTTTTCCAAAACATGCCTCAAGCCTACATCTCTTGGAATCAGCTCTCAACCTGAGATCCTTCAAGTTTGCAATCGCTTTGTTCAACCTGTACTCACCATCTCATCTAAGTGAGGCCTCTGTTGTAATCTCTCTATCTTTGGCATTGAGTTGCACCTTCAACTTACTGATTTATAGCTTTAACCTGTCTTCGCGCTCCTTGTTGTTGGTGAGCGGGGCATTCCATTGGTTCTCAAACTTAGAAATCCTCAAGTAAGCTCTATCCAACTCTTCCTTCTTAGTAGCAAGAACACTGTTAATGGCCTTGAAATCCAAGCCCAAATGCTCCCAAGAACCGATCTCCTTGGTCAGATCCATACCCAATTTGTTTACAAGCTCAGTTTATTTCTTGAAGGAATGAACAACATCAATCTTCTCACTTCGAAGCTGAATGATTTCTTTCTCCAATTCCTCATTAGATTTTATCAATTCTTCCTTCTCAAACAATACCTTATTGTATTTCTGAATGTCTACTGTAGTGGGTTCCTCAATCATGAGAGGATACAGAGGCGCAACTGAAGGATACAGCATCAGAAACTTCGCAGCTCTATCACGAATCCAAATCAGGTAAGGGTCATATGCTCGGCTATTAATCTTCCCCAAAGCTATTTTCCCTCTCTGATGAATGTTGTTCCAAGCATGCTCAAGTCTGCCTAAAGTCTCACCCTCCAATAAACCGGTGAGATACAGAGATTCCTGTATCTCCTCTTCTCTAGGAGGAGCCCTCAGCGCGTACCCAAACTATCTGACCAATAATGAAGGGTTATAGTTGATGCAACCTTTCCTTCCGACCAAAGGGACGTTAGGAAATCCACCGCAACTATAAATAATATATGTACCAAGCAGATCCCGGTCAAACCAAGTAATGTTCTCTGCAGATAAGCCCATCAACCTTTCCGACCACTCAGAAGTACCGGCAGTAACAACAAACAGACCGATTGTGGGCATATGACTAGCAAGCCACCTGTACAACAAAGGAACACAGCACGACACATTCTTCCCTCTTTGGTTCTCATTCTTGTAATGCACAGAATGATAAACATCACTAATCAGCGTAGGTACTAGGTTCCCTGAAGCCAGTATGTAAAAAGCATCGACATCCACGAAGTCCGAAAGATTAGGGAACGGTATAATGCCATAGATACACAGGGCTAAGATGGCTCTAAATACGACCCAACAACCATCCTTGACACACTGTTGAGCCTTCTCAACCAAACAGAGCAGAGGAAATCCATACATTCCACTTCTCTTGAGCATCTTTCCTTCTAACTCCGAGGCATCCAAATGCAAAATGGCGGCGAGCTTATCCAGCTTAGGCTCGCATTCGTATGGAAGAACGAAATCTAATCTAGAATGGGCACATCTAATAAAGCAGAATACTCCTCCAGAGTGGGAGCAAGGACATAATCGGGGAAGATGAAGCATCTCAGTTGGGCATCATAGAACTGCAAAAGAGTGTAGATACCACTGATCTCATATGCAGAAGGCCTATAGACATAGCTCAACAACCTCCCATAAGACTTTCTGAATTCTTCCATTACTGCTTTATCAGCCATGGCGATCAAACTCAATAAAGAACTGATATCTGGAGCTGGAAACTTGTAGGGCAATGTCCTCTTCAAGGGCTCCATAGCAAGATCACTAGAATCAGGAAGGAAATATGCACCTGCAACACAAATACATGTTAATGAAATGCAAATGAAAATGCAAATGCAAATGCACACAGTGGATCAAAATTGTTGTGTTGTTGATCGAGAAGAACTAGCACTTTGCTCTAGCAATAGCAAAGTACCGACAATAGGACCCACTGATATCAGGAACACATATTCACACTGTAACAAACCTGGTATTCTGAAAGCCAAGGTTTCCTGCATAACCCAATCCCCCTCACAGGTATGGACCTATCCACTGATAAGGTTCGGCATCCTATACGTTCATCAGCGTCACAGACTTTCAAGAAATGATGATATGTTCACCATTTCTGGTTCAGCATCATCATTTCCCGAAGAGGCCTCACTTAGCTGAATCACAAATGATCGGTCCCCAGAGTCAACAATCCTCAGATCCAACATCCCCTCGAGCCCTCTGGGCCAGAAAAGAAGTCATCAAAGAGAATCTCGTCTAAGCGCGAATTTCATGGGGAACTGTGTCTGCTCAGAAAACAGGCCTCATACTAGGCTCCACTACTAATACTAGGTTTGTACTCAAGCCCAGGTCCGGCTTATCTCTCAGCGGAACATTCCCTCCCCACAGCACAGCAATAGTGATATATGATGCTAAAAATAAATGCGGAAAAATAAATAAAGCACACATGTACAACACCCAAAGATAAACAAACAAGCGATAGGATTGACTCGCATAGGGAACCAGAGTCCCCAGCAGAGTCACCAACTGTCGCAACTGCGAAAAACAACCGGCAGAAAACAGAAGAGTCGCCACATTTCGTTATTTATCCCAAAAAGAGGGAAAGGAAACGATCGGAAAAACCTGACGAAAAGAGGGAAAGACAAGGTCGTCGCAACCAAGTCTGGATTCGGGAGTCGGTTATGCCATGGGAAGGTATTAGCACCCCTCACATCCTTCGTACTCGACGGGATCCACGCATTGTTGTCTATCTAAAAAAGGGTGATCAATCTATCTAGCTAAAGGTCAAGGGACAAAAGAAAAAGAAAAGAGACTCGGCAGAGCATCGCCGCTCTGTACCTACGTACTCCCTCGTGCAATGGGAAAGTCAGAGTCAACGTAGTTCGGGCTAAAAGGACCACGGGTTGGTTCAAAAGTTTTTAGGCCCGAGTAGGGTTAACAAGTGGTTCTAGAATTTGGTGTATGCAGCTCGACCATTGGAGACTTAGGCGTTACCATTTGCGGTAGAACTAAAAGTTAACAACACTCTTTTATCTAAAAATATTTTCCTGATTAAGATCCCAAAGGATGAAAAAGGTTTGAAGTGTTTTTGTGTTTTTTAGAGAAGAAGTGTTTTAAATTTGAGTGTTTATATTATATGTTGTACTAAAGTCTAAAACCTAGGAGCGAATGCGTCGCATATCGTCCTAAGGACGTATACTAAGCACTCTAGGCAATTGAGAGGTGGCCCCCCAATCACCTTTTTGCCAAGTATGGCTCACGACACAAGATCCATTATCTTTATTAAGTGTGTTAAGATTGTATGAAGATGAAAAGAGAAGAAAGGACCACTAATGGGAGACTAATCAATCCTAAAAGTTATCATGCAAAGTGGACTTATAGTTGGGATACAAAAGGGAACTACCTAATGTTATCATGCATGGTTAGACACCTAATGTCTATCATAACCTCAAGAGGTTAGAGAACTTATGGGGAGCATGGCAAAGAAAAAGCAAAAGAAGAAGAAGAAGAAAGAACATGCAAATGAAAATGCAAACATAAGATGCACAAGTAGAATGAAAGTGGGAGGAAAATAGTGTGGGGCAGTAGCCTCCACAAGCTCATCTCAACCAAGCATGCACATGTGAAAATGAAAAGAAGAAAGGAGAAGAAGATGCACAAGAGGAAATCACACAAAAGGATACAAACAAGTCACATATGGAAACAATAAATGGAAGCAACAAAGGAAGCACACAAATGAACAAGAAAAACCAAATGTTATGACCTAAAAATGAGCAAGCATCATCCATAATATGTTAGCAACATGAATCAAAAGGCATTGAGGGCTCAAAGGATCCAAAAATGTCATCTCCAAGGCAAACTAGGTCAATGTGTATGTGTGAACCTCCCTTGGAGGTAACTTGACTTGCAAGTTACCTCAAAATTAGGAAAATGGTTCAAAATGATCAAATAAAATGCACAGGGTACCCAAACATGTTGGCAAATAGAGGCCAAAAGATCATAATCAAAATTAATTCACAACACCATCAAAGAAATTGATTCACTAGGGTGTCCCATTGTGAATGAGGATTTTCGAGGGTCAAAGGAAATGCAATAAAAGTCAAACCAAAAGTCAACCAAACAGGGGAAAAATGGTCCTCAAAAATTGATCAACTCATCATGGACATGTGGATCAATTTTCAGTCATTGGATCAAAAAGGAAAAGGAGAAACAAATCATGAAACAAAGCAAGTCAAGAATTAATCCAAACCAAACATCTCCAATTAATAATTCCCTTTTTTAAATGAAAAATAAATCATAAAATAAAATAAAAATTCTAAAAATAAAAGGACATTTCAAATTGTCCAGAAAATATTTTTGTGGAATTTTATTAATTGGAGAACTATTTTATTTTGAATTAATTCTAAACAGAAATAAAACAACAAAACAAAAGGAAATAAAAAGAAAATAATAAAAGCAGTGGTGTAAAAAGTAATCCAAACACGTTCAAAAAACCAAATGGGCTCAAATAGAGGGTGTAAACAGCAAATAGAGAGCCCAGTCCAAACAAGGCGTTGGACTCAGAATGGATTGGGTGTGGCTGGTCAATGCGCGTGCATGGTGAGACGCGTTAGGGTTCACTGGATCAAAACAGTCAACACATCAAAAGGTTCACAAGCAAACACGTGGCCCAGACTAGCGTTTAAATGAAACGTAACGTTTCACTAGAGATCAGGTAAGGCAAGGTCAAGGCAGCGCATGGTACGTCTTAATCGGGTCCATAAAAACAAAAGTAAACATATCCAATGGAAAACACACGCACACGTCATCATCCTCTACAATCAAACATGGAAACTGGGTGAAAAAACCAGACGGCCAGAGCACGGCGGCTCCGGTCGTCTTCTCTGGCAAGGGCAAAATCACAGGTGAACACTCACTTAACCAAATCAAGCAAACTTTATGTCTAAAATCATCTACATCTCACGTAGATCACAAATATGCACTTAGTTTTCATTAATCATGCACACACAAGCCAAATTGAAGAGAAAAAGTTTGGAGCTTCAAACATAAATCATCACCAATGCCAGTCTATTTTAGTTATAAATGATCCACACAATTTCTAGGTCTTAATCATGCAAAAATGGCAAGCAAATGCATCATAAACAGAGAGAAATGTTGATTTGAAGGTTACCTAGTGGAGAGCTTCCACTGAGCCTTCTACACTTGAAGAAGCTTGATGAAACTCTCCAAAATCACTCAATGAAGCTTGCTGGAGATGAATTTGACCTTGCATTGCCCTGAAAACTCCTCAATTATGATTCACGATTTTTGAATTTCACTTGGCTGCTCCAACTGTTCTTTAGCTTCTAGGGCACGAATTGGCATGAATGAAGTCTCAAAAATGATCTTAACTTTATATATGATGGACTCAACAGCAAATGGAGGCCCAATTGCAGCTTGATTGTCTCAATTTTGAAAATGCCCAATCTCACTTTTCTCATGCTCATGTATACGTGAAAATGCACCAATTACCTTGTTTTTTCATTCAAAATCCATGCTGGGAACTTAATTTGATCATGTGGATGTGATTTGTCCCTTGGTTTGATCACATGGTTGACATTTGATTATCAAAATTTCACTTGAAATGGAATTTGAGAAACACATGAAAACATGACCAAAACTCAGATCTAATGTGTGCATCTTGTTTTTTATACCTTTGGCACTCAAAAAATGCATAAGGTTGCCTTGAAATGGTTCCAAATGAATTAATTCCATTTTGTGATTTTAAGTTTTCTTCATGAAAAAGTTACACATCAATTCTCCAATCTAAGCCAAATCCATGACTCCTTGATGTTTGGTTGAGCAAATGACCCTATTTGGAGCAAGTTTCATGTTGGAAAGATTTTCATTTGAAGTATGCAAAGTGGTGAAATGGACCTATAATGAAATGACCTGTAATCTTACTTTCCCAAAATACCCCTGACTTACAAGCCTCATAAATTGAGTTCTACAAATCAGATGAAGGACTTCTAGTACTATTTGAAAAGCTAAGATCATGAGAAACAAATTTCATGTTTTGGTCAAGGTGACGAGAAACATCCTTCTAGGTCAAAAGTGGCTTGGAAGTTGGTTGACTTTTGTTGACCAAAATCACATTCATCTGAGGACCTGTAACTTGTCAGCATCATAACTTGAGTTCTAGAAATAAGATGAATGAATTCTAGTACTCAAAGGAAAGCTAGAAACATTCTCTACAAGTTTCATGTTGGGTTTAAAATGAGATGATACTTGTATCTTGAGATAGGTGGTCTTGAAGTTGGGCACTAAATAGAGGATTTTACACTGAGAACCCTAATTTAGTAACTTCTCACACTATTAATTCTCCTTGATTTGATCTTGAAATGATATATTAGGCATCTCCACAACATTCCATAATCACAATGACTTGGGATTGAGTCTTAATCCCCTTCAATTTCACAGTTAACTTAGGGTTGACCAGATGAAAACCCTAGATGCACCACTCTTAACTGTGGCCTCTTACACATGACACAACAACTTGAATAAACTCCAACATGGATCTCAAAGCCTTCAATGAGCTTCCTCAATATCCCATATCCATAATCATGTATTCACAATCTTCTGATGATCTTCAACTGGCCTCCAAGTTAGGAGCTGATCCACATAAACCCATCAACTCTTTCACAAAGCTTTGACCTCTTCTTGGTGACTTGATGACCACTCATACTTGAGTAAAACTCCTTGCTCAGGCTCAAAACTCTTGGTAACCTCCTCTTGCTATGCACAACCTCTTGATCCCCTGCTAAATGAACAATGTTATGCAATGCAAATGCTAGAAGAAAATGAAATGAAACAAAAACCAGGTTAAGAAAAAGGTTGGTCAATTTTTGGGGTGCAACAATGACCTGCAGGACCTCCATGATCTGCCCCACACTTCCACGTAGATCATCAAGTTCATTATTGACCCTGTCCAATTCCAAATTTTGTTCAGCCATCCTTTGACGAGCTTGGGCTCGTGTGTTGTACTGGTGTCAGGAACTCAGTGTGATCAGTTGAATACAAGACAACGAGATGAGCTACAAAACAAAAAAAAATGCATATGCAATGCATGTGAATGCAAATGAAAATGCAAACCAATCATTCAAGGAATCCAAAGAATATGTTTACAAACATTATAATAATGGAGATTAACAAAATAGCATAACATCTTCATAAGTTAATAACTGAGAGCTTTACAAAAATCAATACATATTGAAAGCCAAAGTATAAATACAAATTAAACAGTAAAACAATGGAAATTGAGGTCTTAATCCTTCTGATGAGAAGACCCTTCTTGCCAATTCCCTCATCTATCCTGGTGGAGCAGTCTCCGAAGTTCTTCATTTTCTTGCACAACCATGAGATATTTATCTTTCCAAGCTTTCATTCCCTTTTCAGCTTTAGCTAATGCAGCTCTCAATTCCTCAACAGAAGTAGGATCTTTTGGAGTTATAGGGATTGACTCAAAGCGGGTGTAGAACATCTTCAAAGCTCTCTCCTTAACCCACAGTAGGTAAGATTCTGAGACAGAACAATCAGGGTATCCCAACTTGGTCATCCCCTTTGTGCAAATTTGACGCCATGCGTACACAATTTGAGCTTTTAGAACTGGATTCTTTCTTTCTTCAAATAACAAACTCTTCAAAAAGACCGGGTTAGGCTCATCTTTCATTGGGTATCCAAGCTGGCGACGAGCTAAGATAGGATTGTAGCTGATACACCCCTTAGTGCTAAGAAGAGGCATATTAGGGAAATCTCTGCAGCTATGAATCATGACAATTCCTCCATACATAGGATCGTACCACTTGATGTCTAAGTGTTGGAGTGACAAAATCCTTTTTGTCCATGAGAGTCCGTTCTGCATGTCCCAAAGTGATGGTAACCTCAGCAAGTGCGAAACAAACCACTGGTAAAGGAGAGCAGTACAACATACAATCCGACCTTCTCCGTGATAGTTCTTCAAATGAATGGAAAAAAACACATCAGCCTGTAGAAGCATGCTTCAGTCTCAAGTTTTGATGATGTCAACACTACTCAAGGTCATCTCTTGATTGCAAAAAGACAAGCCTTTCAAAGTTATCAAGATCAAGTCAAGATATCTTTCAAGTCAAGCTACATATGGAACTATGATTCTTCAAGACTTGGACGTATTGCGGGTATATCAAATTCTACCTTATAATTGATATACAAGTGTTCAAAAACATCAAGCATTTTAGCATAATACATGAGCATGTTTTTGAAACTTTAAAATTGGTATAACGTTTATTTTTAAAAGCATTTTTCTGAAAAATAGCAGTGTTAACCGATTAACCATATAGGTTAACCGGTTAACCATTTCAAATTTTAAATAATTTGGGCTAACGTTCCAGTGTTAACCGATTAACCATATAGGTTAACCGATTAACACTGAACGTACAGTGAAAAAATGGCTTTGTTTCAAGTTCAAAAATTGTTTGAAAATTACACCATTTCATATTTTTGAAATCTACTCAAATATACCTTTTTGAAAGGGTATTTTACTCATATAAATTCTGAGTTTTTCAATTTTGAAAAACACATCAAACATAAAAAAAAAAACACACTCAAAAACTTCCAATCTCCAAACACTTTCTACATTCATTTTCAAATTGTCTTAGAATCAAATTCACCATTTTTCAAAATCTTTTCTAAGTGTTCATATGTGCATAAAATTTCATATTCATCTTTGAACACTTGTGTTGAAAATTATAAGAGTGAATTTTGATCATTTGGAGAAGATCAACTTTGATATTATTATTCTCAAAACAAAAATCATTACAAGTATTTGTATTCTGACTTGTGATCCAGGATTGTTGGACACAAGGGTGAGTGTTTACAAGAGGATTGTTCTTGTACACTTGTTAGTTTTATTGTTTGATAGTAGGCCTCACCGGTTGATGGTGTGATAGGTTGTACTTTATTAAACAATAGTGAAAACTCTCTTTCATGTTGAAAGGGGAGTGGAGTACTCTCGGATTGTGAGGGGAACCACTATAAATCCTGGTGTCCATTGTTCTTTTACTTTCTTCTGCTTTCATAACCAAGAACACAAACCAGTAATATTTCAAGAAACCATAAAAAACCGGAAAAATTTCTAAAGTCCTAATTCACCCCCCCCCCCCCCTCTTAGGCATACTCTGTACTTACAATTGGCATCAGAGCAGGTTAAGGTAACCTGTTCCTAACGATTCAGTATGGCTTCCGCTAGTACTAACCCGGTTTTCAAAGATGGTGGAAGTAGTAACAAGCCACCACTCTTTTCTGGAGAATACTTCGATTTTTAGAAAATCCGTATGAAGGCACATCTTGAGGCTCAAGGAGATGGTATATGGGAAACCGTTGAAACTGGTCCACATGTTCCTACAAGTGTGGTAAATGGTGTTGGAACCCCAAAGATTAAATCCTCATATGATGAAGATGACAAGAAGAGAATCTTGAATGAGAAGAAAGCAATCAACATACTTCAAAGCGCTCTCAGTATGGATGAATTCTTTCGCATATCACAATGTCAATCGGCAAAACAGATTTGGGATACCTTGGTAGAAACGCATGAAGGAACAGCAGAAGTAAAAAGATCAAGACTTAACACGTTAAGTCAAGAATATGAGATGTTCTGTATGCAGCCCGGTGAATCTATTGTCGCCTTGCAAAAAAGGTTCGTTCATCTAACAAATCATCTGATTATTCTCGGGAAGACCTTCACCAATGATGATCTCAACTTAAAAGTCCTAAGATCCTTGACAAGAGAATGGCAACCGAAGGTGACCGCCATTTCGGAAAAGAAAAGTCTTTCAACAATGACATCCGCTTCATTATTCGGGAAACTTCAAGAGCATGAACTGGAACTTGGAAGGCTTGAGAAACATGAAAGTCAAGACAAGAAGTCCAAAGGAATTGCCTTGAAGACTGACACAAGGGATGATAAAAATGACGAATCTTTCGAAGAAGAAAATTTCATGCTTCTAGTAAAGAAGCTTGGTAAGTTTTTTAATAATAATAAAACTTCTTCTTTTTCTAAAAAGAATAGACATTTCAGGAAAAAGGAGGCCCCCACATCAAACCAAGAAATTACATGTTACGAATGTGGGAAACAAGGTCACATAAAGCCAGATTGCCCGAAACTCGCAAATAAAGGAAAATTCAAGGGCAAGAAGGATTTCAAAACAAAGAAGGTTTATGTCGCATGGGACGACAACGAAGTGGGTTCATCATCGGAATCAGATAACGATGAATGCGCAAATATAGCTTTAATGGCCTCTCACCATTCCGATGACGAAAATGAGGTTAGTAGTAATTTTTCTGTCTATGATAATGATGCACAAGAAGTTATAGATGAACTTCTAAAAGAGTGCAAGATTTTGTATAAAGACATCTCATCACAAAAGAAAAGAATTTTACTTTTAGAAAAACAAAATTCTAATTTCTTGAAAAATATTGAAGATGAAAAACAAAAAGTGATGGATGAAAAACAAAGTCTTGTATGTAAGAATTGTGAGTCTTTGTCTTTTCAAATTGTTCAACTTAAAAGAGTTTTAGAAAGATACAAAAAAGGTCAAATTGGCTTGGAAGAAATTCTTAAACATCAAAGGTATCCTAATGATAAAAGTGGATTGGGATATTCTAAATTTTCAAAACCAAGCACCAATAAGACCATTTTCGTAAGAGCAAGTGAACAAACTGTTAAAGAAGAGACAAGCACTTCTAAAATTCAGCATCAAAATCATAACAAGAAAAGAATTGATAAGAAAAGGAATTTTATTCCTAGATATACAAGTCATTTTCAACCTACGTGTTTTTACTGTGGAATTAAAGGGCACACACCTAATGCCTGCTATGTACGTAATATTGGTGTTGTAAAGGGGCATTATGTGTGGGTTGAAAAGGGTACTAACTTTCAAGGACCCAAAGCAATTTGGGTACCTAACACTACCTAATTTTGTTTTGTAGGTATGCTTGAAGACAACCACAAATCAATGGTATCTTGATAGTGGTTGCTCGAAGCATATGACGGGAGATATAAACAAATTTTCAAGTATATCATTAAAGGCCAAAGGATACGTCACTTATGGTGATGATAATAAAGGAAAAATTCTTGGAGTTGGAACCATTGGTGCACCTCCATGTACAATCATCGAAGACGTTCTTTATGTTGAAGGCCTTAAGCATAACTTGCTTAGCATCAGTCAATTGTGTGACAAAGGGTTCAAAATCAACTTCACAAAGGAGGAATGCTTGATCGAACACGAAGTCACTCATGAGATTCTGCTAAAAGGTAAAAGATATAATAATATTTTTATGATCTCTTTTGATGATTCTTCCTTGAAGGTAAAATGTCTTATGGCAAACAACAATGAGGCATGGCTTTGGCATAAAAGATTTGCTCACATTCACATGGAGCATCTAAGCAAATTAATCAAACATGATCTGGTTGTTGGGCTTTCGAAGATAAAATTCATCAAGGATAAATTATGCGATGCATGTCAAAAGGGAAAACAGACCAAGACAACTTTCAAATCCAAGCAAGTGATTTCTTCATCAAGACCACTTCAATTGTTGCACATGGATCTCTTTGGTCCATCAAGAACAAAAAGCTTCGGAGGTAGTATTTATGCTTTAGTTATTGTTGATGATTTTTCTCGATATACCTGGACAATGTTTTTAGTGCAGAAAAATGATGCTTTCAAAGCATTCAAAAAGTATGCAAAACAAATTCAAAACGAGAAGTCACTCACTATAGCCTCCATAAGAAGCGACCACGGTGGAGAATTTCAAAATTCAGACTTTGAAGAATTTTGCGAAGAACATGGAATTTCTCATAATTTTTCGGCACCAAGAACTCCTCAACAAAACGGCGTCGTAGAACGAAAGAATCGTTCACTAGTTGAACTTGCTAGAACAATGCTCAGCGACACAAATCTTCCAAAATATTTTTGGGCAGAAGCAGTAAGCACGGCGTGTTTTGTAAGCAACCACGTGAATATTCGACCGCTACTCAAAAAGACTCTGTATGAGTTGTTCAAGGAAAGGAAACTAAATATATCATTCTTCCACATATTTGGCTGCAAATGCTTCGTTCTCAACAACAATAAGGACAATCTCGGTAAGTTTGATGAGAAGTCCGACGAAGGTATATTTCTTGGTTACTCTCTTTATAGTAAAGCATTTAGAATTTTTAATAAAAGGACTCTTACCATTGAAGAGTCTATTCATGTTTCGTTTGATGAGACTAACCCCTCGAAAGAGGATAATATTGTTTTGGATGATGATGATGATGATTTTGTAGATACTCCACAAAATGAAGAAATTATTTCAAATGATCAAACAATATTACGAGAAGATGTTACTCAAGAAAATCAAGATCTTCCGAAAGAATGGAGAACACACAGAGATCACCCAATTGATAAAGTTAATGGTGATATTAGTCAAGGCGTTGCAACTCGACTTAATTTAAAGGATGCTAGTCTCAACATGGCGTTTGTATCTCAAATTGAACCATCAAAGATCGATGAAGCTTTAGGCAACGACCAATGGATTATAGCAATGCAAGAAGAACTTAATCAATTTGAAAGAAATCAAGTTTGGACCCTTGTACCAAGACCAGATAATAAGCATATCATAGGAACCAGATGGGTGTTCAAGAACAAACTTGACGAGAATGGGATTATAGTTCGTAACAAGGCAAGATTGGTCGCACAAGGCTACAACCAAGAGGAAGGAATTGATTTTGATGAAACATTCGCTCCGGTAGCAAGGTTAGAAGCAGTTAGATTACTACTTGCTTACGCTTGTTCTATGAATTTTCAGTTGTTCCAGATGGATGTCAAAAGCGCTTTCCTGAATGGGTACATTAATGAGGAAGTCTACGTCAAACAACCTCCGAGTTTTGAAGACTTCAAAAATCCCTCACATGTTTTCAAACTGAAGAAGGCTCTCTACGGTTTAAAACAAGCACCACGAGCATGGTATGATCGCCTTAGCAACTTCTTATGTGAGAAAGGATTTACAAAAGGAAAGGTTGACAAGACGCTATTTATAAAGAAAATCAAGGGTAACACCTTGTTGGTACAAGTCTACGTCGACGACATCATATTCGGATCAACAAACAAAGAACTTTGCGAAGAATTCTCACTCATGATGCGAGAAGAATTCGAGATGTCCATGATGGGAAAGTTAAATTATTTTCTTGGACTACAAATCAAGCAAACCAAGGATGGAATCTTTCTCAACCAATCCAAGTACTGTAAGGAATTAATAAAGAAATTCGATAAGGATAGTTGCAAAATGATGTCTACTCCTATGGGATCCGGAACGTATGTTGATCAAGATGAATCTGGTACTCCAATTGATATTACTAAATATCGAGGTATGATTTATTCATTACTATATTTGACGGCAAGCCGTCCTGACATTATGTTTAGTGTTTGTTTGTGTGCGCGCTTCCAAGCAAATCCGAAGGAATCGCATCTCACTGCTGTGAAGAGAATTATCAAGTATCTCAAAGGAACGACCAACGTCGGATTATGGTATCCTAAAGGTAGTACTTGTTCTTTAGTTGGTTATTCTGACGCTGACTATGCAGGATGCAAAACCGATAGAAAAAGTACAAGTGGTACATGTCACATTCTCGGAAATGCTCTAGTATCATGGGCCTGCAAGAAGCAAGCTTGTGTAGCACTCAGCACCGCCGAAGCAGAATACATCGTCGCAGGAAGTTGTTGTGCAAAGATTTTATGGCTGAAACAACAAATTCTGGATTATGGTGTTGACCTCTGATGGATTCCTCT
This sequence comes from Lathyrus sativus, assembly GCA_963859935.3. Taxonomy (NCBI): domain Eukaryota; kingdom Viridiplantae; phylum Streptophyta; class Magnoliopsida; order Fabales; family Fabaceae; genus Lathyrus; species Lathyrus sativus. The sequence continues at coordinate 142,069,569 of OZ012740.1, read as the reverse complement.
ACGATGTGATAATACTAGTGCCATAAATATCACGAAGAATCCGGTTATGCATTCCAGAACAAAGCATATCGATATTCGGCATCACTTCCTTCGAGATCACGTATTGAACAGAGATGTTGATGTTACTTTCGTCGACACACACAACCAACTCGCCAACATCTTTACCAAGCCTTTGGCGAAAGAACCGTTCTACAAAATTCGGAGAGAACTTGGGATTCTTGATGAAGGTGACATCTGACCTTTTCTCTAATATGTGTATGCATCATTTGTGATATGTTTTCATATGTTTTCATTCTGTTTTTAAGTATTTTTCAAAAATTCGAGTATGTTAATCGATTAACCATATGGGTTAACCGATTAACACTGTTGAATTTTCAATTCTGATTCAATTTTTTAATGTGTTAACCGATTAACCTATATGGTTAACCGATTAACACTGTTAATTTTTCTAAAAATCAGAAACGAAAATTATCTAAGTTTTTGAAAATATTATATATTATAAATGTATTTTTATGTGGTCCATATTCTCTCAAATATCCAAATCCATATCCAAAATCCATATTCCCTCTTCAAACCCTAACTTCTCTCTCCCACTCTCTAAAGTTGGAAAACTTCCTACAACTTCTCAAACCCTAACTTCCTCAGAACCCACAACCTCAGTTCTCTCAAACCTTCATCCATGGCTTCAGCATCAAATCGCGGCAAGGGAAAACTACCAGAACATCATTCTGCATCAGAATCTGATGACGACAGCATTCCAATGGAAACCACCAAAAAGAGGCGGATGGATTTCAAAGTTCGTGTTCGTCAACTTATGCCGGTAAAGTACGTAAATCTTTGAGCTTTTCCTGCAATATCTTTTGATTTTCCTACTCTTTTGGAATATCAGCGTATCGACAAGTTCGTCACCGACTCGGGTATTATTTATCCTGATCTTGTTAAAGCTTTTATGAATAAAATTTCTGTATATCTGGACATGGATGAGAACCACATGATCCGTTCCACCATTAGAGATCATGAGTTTGTTGAGAATTTATCCACCCTTGCTAGACACCTTAAGATTCCATCAAAATGCTGCTTCCTGAGGAAAGGTGTAAACCATGTAGATGGACCCTGGGCAAACTATGATAAAATGGAGTATTACTATCAGATTTGCAGGTTCCCAAAAGAAACCGTTATTGCAAACTCTCGCACCGCTTGTATGCTGTGCTAGCCAAGAATATGACAGTATCTGATCGAATGCTTCACTACATTATCTGCTATGTCCTCATTCCAAAGGACTCAAATCACTCTCAGATCAACGACTTGGAAATGCAGCTGATCTTTGCTATTAAGAATCGCATCAAAGTCAATTAAATTTTGACTATTATGTATCATCTGCAGCAACAACTTCATTGCATTACCCGACTGCCGTATGCTCGTTTGGTTTCTCGAATTCTGGAATTAACTGAACTTGACCTCAACAGAGAACCATCCTCCAAGATGAAACCTACAACTAATGAGATCAATGAGATTAATATTGTGAAGAATACTGGAATCATCAAGGCGACTGACGGTACCTACAGGTATACCGATGACGGTCCTGTGCATCACGCATATCCAATGCCTGAAGGGGGTCTTACTAGTGAATTTCTCTATACAACCATGATGAACCAGCATCAAGAATCCATGAATATGCATAGAGAGACCTCCAAAGCAATTGCCTCCCTCAGAAACCTCATTCTTAACCCTCCACATTCCAACACCCGAGTTGTGGACGAAGAGATTGAAGAAGAGGTTGATAGTGATGAAGAAGAAGAGGAGGAGGATATGGCGGATGAGGATGCTTAGAGAATATGTTCATGTTGTTGTTTTTATTGCTTTGCTTTCTAGTCTTAAGTTTTATGCTTCCATTTGAACTATATTTTATTGTAACAAGTACAATTTCTATTTGCTGCATTTTATATGTACTACTGTTTATGCTTTGTGTTTACTTGGCTTTGCATGTGCTTATTACTATATATGCTGCTATCTTGTGATTTCTTTGAAAGCTCTTCCTTTTTGCTGATGTCAAAGGGGGAGAAGAGCTTGGTTCTGTTAATGTCTCCCTGTGTGCAGATTTTTTTCCTCTGATAAGATAGGGGGAGATGCTAGACATAGGGGGAGAAACATATCAAGAACCAAGAGATATCGCACAATATTTTTGATTGCCATCATCAAAAAGGGGGAGAATGTAGAAGTATGCTTCAGTCTCAAGTTTTGATGATGTCAACACTACTCAAGGTCATCTCTTGATTGCAAAAAGACAAGTCTTTCAAAGTTATCAAGATCAAGTCAAGATATCTTTCAAGTCAAGCTACATATGGAACTATGATTCTTCAAGACTTGGACGTATTGCGGGTATATCAAATTCTACCTTATAATTGATATACAAGTGTTCAAAAACATCAAGCATTTTAGCATAATACATGAGCATGTTTTTGAAACTTTAAAATTGGTATAACATTTATTTTTAAAAGCATTTTTCTGAAAAATAGCAGTGTTAACCGATTAACCATATACGTTAACCGGTTAACCATTTCAAATTTTAAATAATTTGGGCTAACATTCCAGTGTTAACCGATTAACACTGAACGTACAGTGAAAAAATGGCTTTGTTTCAAGTTCAAAAATTGTTTGAAAATTACACCATTTCATATTTTTGAAATCTACTCAAATATACCTTTTTGAAAGGGTATTTTACTCATATAAATTCTGAGTTTTTCAATTTTGAAAAACACATCAAATATAAAAAAAAACACACTCAAAAACTTCCAATCTCCAAACACTTTCTACATTCATTTTCAAATTGTCTGAGAATCAAATTCACCATTTTTCAAAATCTTTTCTAAGTGTTCATATGTGCATAAAATTTCATATTCATCTTTGAACACTTGTGTTGAAAATTATAAGAGTGAATTTTGATCATTTGGAGAAGATCAACTTTGATATTATTATTCTCAAAACAAAAATCATTACAAGTATTTGTATTCTGACTTGTGATCCAGGATTGTTGGACACAAGGGTGAGTGTTTACAAGAGGATTGTTCTTGTACACTTGTTAGTTTTATTGTTTGATAGTAGGCCTCACCAGTTGATGGTGTGATAGGTTTTACTTTATTAAACAATAGTGAAAACTCTCTTTCATGTTGAAAGGGGAGTGGAGTACTCTCGGATTGTAAGGGGAACCACTATAAATCCTGGTGTCCATTGTTCTTTTACTTTCTTCTGCTTTCATAACCAAGAACACAAACCAATAATATTTCAAGAAACCATAAAAAACCGTAAAATTTTCTAAATTCCTAATTCACCCCCCCCCCCCCTCTTAGGCATACTCTGTACTTACACAGCCAATAGGGTGGGAACAAGATTCTTGATCAAGAAGAGGTTGATTGCACTCTCGTCGACAAAGTCATCAGCAGTTGGAAACAAGAAGAGCCCATAGATTAACAAAGCTAAGATGGCCTTGAATGCTTCAGAATTCTTCAACTCAGCATAGTACTGAGCTTTTTCAAACAAGAATACAGCTGATAATCCATAGAAACCTCCCTTGACAGTCATGTGAGATTGTACCTCGATCAACTTTAAATGCGTAGCCTCTGCAATAACCCTTTCATTAGGGGTCCCTTCTCTTCCAGAAATAGGTTTAGGAGTGATGTTTAGTCCCATTAGCACATAGTATTCTTCCAAAGTTGGTAGCAGTTGGTAATCTGGAAACGTGAAAAAGTGATAGATTGGATCGTACAACTGCACGAGCACTAACATCATCTCTTTATCCACCTGAAGTCTTAGCAATGACAACACACTTCTGTACTTGTCTCTAAATGCTAATGGATCTTCTACTAAACCTCCCAGCTTCCTCAGATTTTCCAATTTTGGACTTTGGAATGTATATTTTGAAGCTACTCTTCTTCCAGGATCCATTATATAATGTCTGCAAAACATATTTAAATTCCTTGAATGGTTAGCAAAACATGAATGAAATGTGAGTGCAATTGGTTTTAAGGAACTCAAGATATAAATCACAAAGATAAATACTTGTAAACGAAACTTTAGTTCATTAATAATAGGAAAGGTTACAACTTTGAAGTTCAAACAAGAAACTCAAAATATAAAAGAAAGCCAATAGCCCAAAAGGTAGCAAAAGATCCTATCTAAAAGAGTCATATCCCATTCATCATCTTCTGCTTCTTCAACTCGGTGTTCTCAAACACAAGCTTGTCAACAATCCCTTTCCAAGCACCAAATGTAAGAAGAACATCTGAATACTCATGACTAAGAATTGGTTGTGTGCTATAGAAAAATAAATTATCTTACACAACATGCCTCTCTATAAAACACCTCTTGAGCAGCTCAATCAAGTCATCATTCTCCTTCAACTGTCTCTTCATCTCCATTTGCTCAGCATAAATAGCATGGTACTTTCTTTCCCATGTGTCTCGTTCTAGCTTCATCCTTGCCAATGCATCTTGGTATTCCTCCATACGTTCAATAGGAATGGTTGATGACGATGCAACAACAGGTTGTGAAGGATTCTCAAGGAGATATGCCATCTTTAAGTCACGAGCTCGAGATCGAACCCACTGGATGAAAGGCTCAAGAGCTATGCGATTCCTCTTCCCTCAATCATTCTTGGTCCTTTTATGAATTGTCCTCTAAGCACGTATAACTTGATCCTTAGTTTCTACCTTAGCTTCCTCATCAAGATAAAAGAAACCAGATAATAGGATGTTGCTAGGATTTTCTTTCATAGGGAACCCAAATTGACGCCTTGCCAGAATAGGGTTGTAGTTAATTCCCCCTCGGATACCAAGAAGAGGTACATTAGGAAAAGAACCACAACTATCGATGATAACTCCTTTGTCGTAAGCTGGATCATACCAATGTACATCAGTTTGAGTGAGGAACATGAGCCTTTGAGACCATCAAAGCTTATTTGGATTTTCTTTGAAAAGATCAATCCGAGGTAAGTGCGAAATAAACCACTTATAACAGAGAGGTGTGCAACATAAAATGGTCCCACATCCCTTAAGGGTCCTATGATGAATAGAGTGATAAGTGTCACCAAGCAATGTAGGCATAGGGTTTCTACTTAGAAAAATCTGAATGGCATTGGCATCCACAAACTCTTCAACATAAGGGAACAAAACTAACCCATAGATAAGTATTGCAAGGGTATCTTTGAAGGCATCCAAATTGTTCATCTTAGCCAAGAAGAAAGCTTTCTCTATCAGGAATTTAGAGGGCAAGCCTTTTATCCCTCCCTTGGTAGTAAGGTTGTTTTTGAATTCATACATCTTCAAGTGAATAGCATCTGCAATATCCTTAGGTGATGGAATCTTCTCTAAACCACTAAAAGGCTCCTTATCCAATATCGGTAGGCCAGCCCAATAAGAATACTCCTCCAAAGTTGGGACTAACTATAGATGTTTTTGATTGGCTGCATTTTATGGAAAAACATTGATGGATGTATGAATGTTATAATTGATGACATACATAATGAGTATTCAGCAGGGTAAGTTTGAATAGCTAAGAGTCAAGTATGTTGTATGTCATGTTGAATGTTATGACGTCAAGCGTATGACATCAGGGCGCGCAGGTTTTAGTTTCTGGTATTAGCTCAGGCTATACTTCAGGAAACATTTTAGGAAGCCTAGTTATCTCAGGCGACATATCAGGAATTGCTGGGGGTAACATGGAATTCCCCTGACTTAATTGGACGTGCGCGGTTTCATGAAGAGAGGTTTATCTTAGGTAAACTTAACTTCTGCACGAAGGCCCAAGGACTATATGATGCCTATATATACAGAAGTAGCAATCCTATTTGAAGACAATTCTTGACAGGGTTTTAGAGAACGTGTATTTGTGAGTGAATAATTTTGTTCTTCACGTGTTTTTGTGTGTCTTAGGAATACTTGTAAACCAAGCAATTATCTGATGTATGATTGCATTCGTCTATAGTTCTTAAGTTGTCGGTTAAGTGTGTCACTTTAAGCTTTTAAGCAAGAGTGTTGTGTCACTTGATCAAAGTTGTGAAGCAAGATCAAGGAGTGTTTGAAGTGTGACTTCATTGCCATTTCTAACTTTGAATTGGTTGATATCACTACTGTGATTGAGGGGGAGTGAGTTGGTAACTTTGGTCTAGTGTTAGGCTGAAGTGTCATTGGGTAGGTCTTAAGTGAAGAGTGCAAACTGGTTGTTTGACTCTGAATTAATTCTACTAATAGTGAATTTCCTCCCTGGCTTGGTAGCCCCCATATGTAGGTGTGGTTTGCACTGAACTGGGTAAACAATTACTTGTGTTATTTACATTTTTCATTTACAGCTTGTAATTAAGTTTTGTAGTCTGTGTTACTGTGGATGTCATAACATCCGTGATAACATCCACTGTTGGGTACCTAGAATTTCAATTGACATCAGAGCAGGCACCCTGTCTATTATTTTCTGGGTGAGATTTAGGGAAGATAAATTATGGTACTATGGACAAGGATATATGATTCACAAATAGACCACCAATTCTGGATGGCTCAAATTATGACTACTGGAAACCTAGGATGATAGCCTTCTTGAATTCTTTAGACAACAAGGCATGGAGAGCTGCCAACTCAGGATGGGAACATCCAGTGAAGACTGATAAAGATGGAGTATCTGTGTTAATACCTGAAGAGGAATGGAACAAAGAGCAAGAGGTCTTGGCTCTTGGGAATTCTAAGGCTTTGAATGCGTTATTTAATGGTATAGACAAGAACATTTTCAGACTAGTTCATCATTGTAAATTGGCCAAAGAGGTTTGGGATACTCTCAAAACAACTCATGAGGGAACCTCTAAGGTCATGATGTCAAGATTACAAATGCTGACCACCAAGTTTGAAAATCTGAGAATGAAGGAGGATGAGACTATTCATGAATTCTACATGAATATTCTTGAGATTGCCAATACCTCAGGAGCTTTAGAAGAAAAGATGTCTGAAGAAAAGCTTGTCAGGAAGATTCTAAGATCTTTGCCTAAGAGGTTTGCCATAAAAGTCACTACTATTGAAGAAGCTCAGGATATAAGCAACATGAAAGTGGATGAACTCATTGGTTCTCTCCAAACTTTTGAGATGGGAATGTGTGATCAGGTTGAGAAGAAGAACAAAAGCATAGCCCTTGTCTCAAATACTGCAGATGACTCTGAGGAAGAAAATAGTGAAAGTGGGGAGAATCTGTCAGAAGGAATAGCCTTGCTTGGAAGACAATTTAACAAACTGATCAAAAGAATAGATCACAAGTCTAGGCCTAATGACAATAACACTTCTTCTGACATCAGTAGAAGAGGAAAAAATGTAGAAAGGCCCAGCCAAGGAAAAGGAGTTCAGTGTCATGAATGTGAGGGATATGGGCACATTAGAGCTAAATGTCCCACCTATCTCAAGAAGTAAAAGAAGGGCCTAGCAGTCACTTGGTTTGATGGAGATTCTGAGAGTGGATCAGAAGAAGAATCTACCAAACATGTCACTGTTTTGAATAGTGTATGCATATCTGATGGTGACTCAAGTGAAGATGAGCTGACCTTTGATGAACTTGCCCCTTCATATAAGAAGCTATGCATCAGAAGTGCAGAAATATATCAGCAAGGAGAGCAATAGAAGAAAAGCATAAGGGAACTAGAAGCTGAGAAAATGGAGCATCTAGCAACCATAGCCTCTCTCAAAAGTGAGGTCAGCTTGTTGGAATCTAAACTAGATCAGATGTCAAAATCCTTAAGGATGCTAAACACTAGGACTGACACTCTAGAAAAAATTCTACAGAGTGATCAGAAAGCAGGAAACAAGTTTGGACTGGGATTTGTTAGTGAACAGAAACCCGTCTTGGGGTCCAAGAAGCCAAAGATTAAGAATCAGAGGTCAAAACAAATGTCACGACCAATGTCACAACATCAGGGAAACAAAAGCAAGAACTAGATCAAGAATAAATTCCAAGGGTATAGGTGTTACTATTGTGGAAGACTTGGACACATTAAACCTTTCTGCTTCAGGTTACATGGATTTCCTAGTCACCCTTATCAAGGCAAATCCAAACAGGGTATTCATGCCAAGAAACAGCATCAAGTTAGACCAAAAAAGGATGCTCAGGTCAAGAAACAACAATGGGTTGCCAAGGAGGTTGCTCTAGTAGCTCATACCTCTCTTAGGATGCCAACCAAAGAAGACTGGTATTTTGACAGTGGTTGTTCCAGACATATGACTGGGAGAGAGAATCTTTTGGTAAACATCAAACCTCATTCTTCAATGCATGTAACCTTGGTGATGGAGCTAGAGGAGAAGTCATAGGTGCTGGAAAACTAGATTTTCCTGGTGTTCCAGAACTGGAGAATGTCATATTGGTTAAAGGACTGAGTGTAAATCTTATCAGTATCAGTCAGCTCTGTGACCAAGGTCTCAGTGTCAAATTCACTAAGGGTAAATGTGTTGTCACCAATGAAGAAGGTGAGGAAGTCATGAGGGGATCTAGAGCTAAGAACATTTTTTACTTATGGGATCCTAAAAGTAACTTGAATATCTGTCCCTTGACCATAGAAGAAAAGAAGGATCAATTGTGGAATAAAAAGGGTGGACATCTTCAAAGGATAAAGAAGACCATATCCAAGGAAGCAGTAGGAGGAAATCCAAAGTTAACTCTAGATGGAAGAACAGTCTGGGGTAAATATCAGGTTGGGAGGCAAGCCAAGACAGCACATCCACAGAATGAAGCTCATAGAAATCTAGACCTGTTATACTGGAATTTGATGGAGTCCATGACAATTGATCATAAAGGAAGCAATGTCACTCAGGATGTCATGACTTTGTACTATGACATTAAGAGTAACATCAATATGAACTCAGTTCAGTCTAAAAGAGTCAGACATAGGGATAACAGGCATCAATTTGGAAAGGTTCGTGTGAAGCTTGGGAACACTGATCTACATAGTGCTGACATGGTTACAAGAGGTCTCAAGGCTACTCAATTTGAAAATTCTCAAAGCAAGTTGAGGACCTGCCTTAATGAGGAATTGTAGCAATTAATGGTAATAGAGACTTATATTTTGAAAATTAATCATTTGGTGATTGGTCAAAATATAAAGTTCCCTCCTCTTGTGCAATATTACCCCTCTAGCACCCTCACACATTATGCTTACTTCATTTGGTGCCCATTCCAATTCTTCATCTTCCATACCTCCCTCGACAACCACAGGAAACCTTTCCTCTCACGATCAAAGTCACCTAAAATGTCTCAATAACCAAAATCCTCCCCTTCTAAAAAGATGAACATCATCGCTGATGCATATGCTGATGCTAGAACTGAGTCTAGCAACCCTAACGAGGTTCTTGAGGTAGCTCATCTGTGAATGCTAACCCCAGAAGGACTGATGGTGAAGAAACAACGGTCTTCACATGCAAGAAGACCTAGTCACAGGTCAGGCTCCTCACTCTTCAACCTCCATTCCTAATGATGATTTTAATGGGGAAGAAGCTAGGCAAATCCACAACACCATTGCTACTTTGGTATCTAGGGTTCTGAGTGAGCCACATGATGTGCCAAGAATATCCATTCCCCCTAACACTAAGGGTTCTGCTCCCCATCTGGATGAACAAGTTGATGTCACTCACGATGTTGAAACCTTGGAAACAACCTCTCAAAAGGACACTGACAAGGGTCAAGCCTCTGAAAATAATGATGATCACATGCAAAGTGATAAAAATGATGCTAATGAGGTTCAGAAGGACAATGCTGATGTAGTGAACCTTGATGAGTATTCAGACAATGATCTGATTGCCACAATCAACCCTAGCATAGCCAAAAGGCTCGTGACTAGGAAAAGGAAGAAGGCTGTTGTGCAAAACACTCTTACAAAGAAAGCTGGGACAAAGAGAACTCAGGTTGGCCCTACCAAAGCCTGGAGCGAGGTAGTTCCAAAGAAGAGGAAGGTTGAAACTAGTACAGAATCAGACTCTGATGTTGCCTGTGATGTCACTGACATCTAACCAAAGAAGAAACCAACCACTAGTAAACTTGCTGCTAGTGTTCCTGATATTCCTATTGACAATGTATCATTCCATTATCCATCAAGTGTCAACAGATGGAAACATGTATTTCAGAAGAGGCTGGTATTGGAGAGAGATCTTGCTCAGAATGCTCTTGAAAACAAAGAGATCATGAATCTTATTCATGATGCTGGTTTAATGAAAACAGTCACTCAATTCTCACACTTTTATGAGTTACTTGTCAAACAATTCATAGTTAACCTGTCAGAAGAATATGCTGATAGGAAATCAAATGAGTTTGGCAAGGTTTATGTAAGAGGGAAATGTGTCACTTTTTCTTCAACAACTATCTGGGAAGATCAGATGCAGCACAACCTGATATAGATGTTCCTGACAACAAACTGTGTCAGGTGATAACAGCCAACCAGGTAAAAAGTTGGTCATCAAAAGGAAAGCTAGTTGCCAGCAAACTGAGTGTCAAGTATGCTATGTTACACAAGATTGGTGCTGCAAATTGGGTGCCCACAAATCATAAGTCAACTGTGGCAACTATCCTTGGGAAATTTTTCTATGTTGTTGGAACCAAAACCAAATTTGACTATGGGACTTATATTTTTTATCAGATCATGAAGCATGCAGGCAGCTATAGTATAAAAGGCCCCATTGCATTTCCTTCTCTTATCTGTGGAATAATCTTAAATCAGTATCCCAATATTCTCAAAGAAAATGATTATGCAAGCAAGAGAGAAAGCCATTTGTCCTTCCATCAAAAGTTGTTTCAAGGAACTCATGTTCCTGACATTATCATGACATCTGCAGAAACATCCAAGGAAAGTTCCAGGACAAGAAAAGTTGAGGTTATTGAAATGCTCAAAGAAACGTCCAAGGAGCTGGATACAAGGAAGAAGAATCTTGAAAGATTGATCAAGTCTCTTGAGCAAGATGAAGATTCTGAATTCACTGACACTGACGAAGAGAGAAATGATGATGGTTCAAGGGAGGATGATGGCCAGGATGCTACATCAGAGGAAGTTGTTGCCAATTCTGAGGAGGCAAGTGATAAAGATGTTGAGGAGGTTAGTTCCAGTTCTGCTGATGAGGAGGAAGATTAATGTGTTGGGAGACTGATGTGTGGCTCAGGCTGATGGGGTGCTGCTGGTTTCTGAGCTGATGATGAACTGTTGTTGGTGTGACTAGTTTTTTTGTTTCCTTGCTTAGAGTTTGATCTTTATTTGACAGCATGAAATATTTGTGTTGCTCATCATGAGCTTTATGTTGTAATAACCCCTAACATCTGTGATTCCATACTTATTTTGGTCTATACTATTTAATTAGTTTTGATCTAAATTTGTGGCTAAAAAGGGGGGAGAAGTGGTAGTAATAGCAAGGCTAGATTGATTTGTGTCCCTCACAGGTGGAAGACTTGGTTGTTGTTGCTACTCTAAGTGTGCTACAGGTGTTGCTGCTAATATGCATGTTTGAACTGAACATGCTTGCAGGTGTGACAACAGGATGATGTTGCTGCTGTGTGAGTTCCTAATATGTGTAGGAAAGCATGTTAGAAGTGTGTGAGTGTTAGCAGAAGCTGCTAATATGTGTGTGTTCCTTGATGAAACCTAGTAGTAGTATAGCTGCTAGTAGTGTGTGTATCTGCAGTGTATTTGCAGAATGTGTGTGGTTGTGCATCTTTTCAAGGGGAGTATCACAAGATGTAGCACAGGATGTTTCATAGAAAGCTGTGACATCTGTAGTCTAGGCTAACAAGTGAGTATGTTCTTCAGGATGTCATCCTGGATGTCCTGACATCCATAATCCAGAGCAGTCTGGATAAATTTGTGTGACTACAGGTTGTGCAGGTATTGTTTGCACTGATGTGTTGTGCATCAGTTGAGGGGGAGTATCACAAGATAATCCATAGATTATTGTGATACCTGTAGTATGGACTAGTAGGTAGTACTTAGGGTGTGAAGATGACTCTGAAATGGTAATGTAGTTGTGTGTGTTGTTAGCTAGTAGCTTTCCTGCATATATGGTATGATTTCTGCTGCTTGTGATCTCTGATATGGTAACAGAGTGTTTTAGCCAAAAATTTGCCAAAGGGGGAGTTTATAGATGTTTTTGATTGGCTGCATTTTATGGAAAAACATTGATGGATGTATGAATGTCATGACTGATGACATACATAATGAGTATTCAGCAGGGTAAGTTTGAATAGCTAAGAGTCAAGTATGTTGGATGTCATGCTAAATGTTATGACATCAAGAGTATGACATCAGGGTGCGCCGGTTTTAGTTTCTGGTATTAGCTCAGGCTATACTTCAGGAAACATTTTAGGAAGCCTAGTTATCTCAGGCGACATATCAGGAATTGCTGGGGATAACATGGAATTCCCCTGACTTAATTGGACGTGCGCGGTTTCATGAAGAGAGGTTTATCTTAGGTAAACTTAACTTCTGCACGAAGGCCCAAGGACTATATGCTGCCTATATATACAGAAGTAGCAATTCTATTTGAAGACAATTCTTGACAGGGTTTTAGAGAACGTGTATTTGTGAGTGAAGAATTTTGTTCTTCACGTGTTTTTGTGTGTCTTAGGAATACTTGTAAACCAAGTAATTATCTGTTGTATGATTGCATTGGTCTAGAGTTCTTAAGCTATCGGTTAAGTGTGTCACTCTAAGCTTTTAAGCAAGAGTGCTGCGTCACTTGATCAAAGTTGTGAAGCAAGATCAAGGTGTGTTTGAAGTGTGACTTCATTGCCATTTGTCACTTTAAATTGGTTGATATCATTGTTGTGATTGAGGGGGAGTGATTTGGTAACTCTGGTCTAGTGTTAGGCTGAAGTGTCATTGGGTAGGTCTTAAGTGAAGAGTGCAAACTGGTTGTTTGACTCTGAATTAATTCTACTAATAGTGAATTTCCTCCCTGGCTTGGTAGCCCCCATATGTAGGTGTGGTTTGCACTGAACTGGGTAAATAATTACATGTGTTATTTACTGTTTTCATTTACAGTTTATCATTAAGGTTTGTAGTCTGTGTTACAGTGGATGTCATAACATCTGCGATAACATCCATTGTTGGGTACCTAGAGTTTCACTAACCGATAGTCGGGGAAGGTAAAGCAATGATATAGGGGATCATAAAATTGCATAAGAGTATCAAGAACTCCCTCTTCCATCCTGGTCTTAACAATACTCAACAGTCTTCCATGGTGTTTTCTAAAATCATCAGAAGATGTCACCAAGGCTCCTAATTTTCTCAGTTTTGTCAACTCGAGTTTCTTGAAGTTGAACTTCTTAGTGTTCCTCTTCCCAATATCCATGATACCTAAGATTTTTGCAAAGGAAATACAACTGAGTTCCTCGAAACCAAATGATGACGATGTATGCAAGGATGGAATGTAATGCACAAACACACATATACACATATTCACACATTCACGCATATGTACAGGGAAACAAACAAGGGCCTAGGTCTGAAGATCACTAGCATGGATTCATGGTCTAACCATCCCAATGGGTGTGTACTATGGGTATGTTCCTGCATGACAGGTTCTAACAAGTTCCTAGAAACATCGATAAATCTTTCGGATATTATCAGCTTACACGACTACTCATAGGCTAATAATATTCTCAAGATAAACTCGTCTGAGTGTAGTATCACATGACAACCATCACAAGTCTACACCTAGATAATCCATGCACTACGTCCAAAAATGCAAAGAGGGGTGAAGGGTAACTAACAGTCCTACGCTTCACGGACTCCTAGGTCGGAAAAAGTAATGCCAATACGACTACTCGTATCAAACATCAGTAATCCCAAATGGGCCTCCACTGAGTGTGGTTATCATATGCTATACATGTTAGGACTACTCCCACCAGCTAACTATTGATTATACCACAATCTTATCATATGTGTACTCTCAAGTCCGGGTTAGGACTTATCTCACCACTCAAGGTAACAACCCTGCATACAGAAAACCCAAACACAAACAGATATATACAAATATTCATAAATATACAGATATATAAGCAAGCAAACATATAACAAACACAAATACAAACATGGTGGGTTTAACCCTCTTAGGGCCTCCCTAGTGAAGTCACCATTTATGTTGCAGTGAGAATCAGATATCAAGCTATTAATTAACTTGAATCACAAAACATGAAGTTCACCAACGAGCTTTGATTTATCTAAAGGAAAGGGTAAAAAACAAAGAAAACACTAAGTGTACTATGTAACAACACAGCTAATAGATCTAAGGTTTGGGGATTGGTTATACCTAGGGGATGTGTTAGCATCCTAAGTATTTGTATTACTCTATAGGAACCTCTTGTTAGTATTTGTGTTATATTAATGTTTGCTTGTTAAAGGAAAATGCTAAGGTAAAGACCTAGGGTATATACACTAAGTATGCTCGCCAAGATATCACATCTCATGCCTACGTATCTTAACTAGGATGGAATCAGAGAAACCGTAGTTCACCTAACTAGGGATGAGGAACTATTAATAATGATCAATGTTCTAGAGGGGAAGTAAGTATTCATAACCATGATACTTACACAAAGTTAACCAACTCTCTAAATCTAAGTTGAAAAACTAAAAAGGGTTGACTTTAACCTAAGTCAAAAGTGAAAGTGAGTACTCATAACCATAATATTCATATAGAGTTTACCAACTATAAACCTAATCCTAAGTTACAAAAGGAAATGGCTCTTGCAAGGCCAAGTAGGTAATAGTAAGTACTTATGATAATAATCCTTACTTAGGGTTTACAAACCCTAACCTAAAGTTAGGTTAAAAGGGAAATGGCTCTAAAAAGGACAAAGGAGATGATCCTAACAAGGTCATGAGGTAAATAAGGAATGGTCTTAAGCTATCCTAAAATTGACTTACAATTCAACATGGGAACTTTCCTTTGGAATAAGGGACAAACCACTTGTAAAAACAAGTGTTGGAATAAAAAGCCTTAAGATGAGGATGATAACAAGAAAAGTATCAAAACCAAAGAGTTCAAATGTGATAAAAATCCAAGAAGGGCAGTATTTACATCATATTATGTTCAAAAATTTTAAATAAGCAAGTATATGTCAAACACAAACCAAAACACTATACATACTTGCTACCAACTTAATCAAACAAAAGAAGTGCAAAGAATGATTCAAACATGAAGTTACAACTTCAAGAAACAAATGGGCAATAACATACATGCCTCATAAAACTCATATTCAACACCATGATATCAAGAGAAACACAAACAAGAATCACATCAAGGCATGAACAAGATCATGTGCAAGAAGCAAGCCAAAGCACCAAAGAAAGCTTCAAACAAACAAGGCATGTATGGAAACTTAAATAGGCAAACAAGAATACTTTGAAATCATGAAGCCATAAGTTGAAACATGTTTTTCAACCCACCATAAACATGCAATCATCAATACAAACACTCAAACAAGGATGCCTAAAGACTAGGTCAAAACCAACACCAAAACATGCCCAAAATGAACCTTAAGTTGATGCACCAATCAAAAATAGAAAAATGGTCAAATAAAATTCAACTCAAAGTTTATAGTCATGTTTAAACACTCAAGTATACATATGCAAAAGCTCACAACAAAATTGGTAGAAAAACTTCATTAAGAAACTCTAACAAGCTCAAAGGTGTTAAAAGAATCAAGGTCTTTAAAACCACACTAAAAGTTAACCAAACAACAATGTTTGGGGCCACAAAAAATACTCAAACATCACTCATTCATACTTCAAAAATTGACAAAAAATTAGAACCAATAAACAAGTGAAAGGTATTCAAATGAAAAAAACTAACTTAGGGGTGTTTTGGTAAACACATAAAACCAAATGAATTAAATAAAATAGAGAAATAAATAATAAAAATAAATAAAAAAATACCAAAAATAAGTTAAGACATCAAAATATCTGAAAATAATTTTTATATGATTTTTTTATCAATGGAAGATTAAAAGTATAATGCAAAAGTTTTAAAAAAATAAAGAAAATAAAATACAAAGGAAAGAAAGGGGTGAGAGAGTAAAATGATAAATGAACTAGAATCATGTGTTATGCGCTGATGGACCAGTAGCGAGGGGTGTGAAAATTAAACGTGTTAAGCCCAGGTCCATTTACACACAAAACTTCAGAAACCAAACAAAATAAACGCTTGCAACTCACTTAACACACTAAGCCACACATTGCGACAACCTATATGACACGTAAGGCAAGGTCAAAGGTTGACCCGAGACACGCAGTCAGACGCCGGAGCCCTAGCTCCGGTCGTCTTCTCCGGTGATCCTCACCGGAGATGACTGCAAACCCTAACCAAACACCACAAAAAGAATATCTCCTCACCCAGTTTTTCATGCTGACCTCCTTTCCACTCTTATTTTCCATTTTAAAACCATTAACACCATCAAAAGCAGCCAAGAAAAATAAGGTCACATTGTGGAACTTTTGTAAAACAAAACAACAATAACAACATAATCATATTTAACTTCAACCCAGGACTTCAAACATGCAAATAATAAGCTCAAAACATGTAAGATATGGGAGAACAGAGTTGAGAAAGAGTTACCAACGATGGAGCTTTATAACCTTGGTTCGTGCTCCAAAAGCTCCACTAAACTAAGCCAAACACTTCCTTGAGTCTTGAGGATGAGGAATAGGAGGCAGAAAACACCATAAACTTGGAGGAGTGGGGGATACTCAGAATTGAGCTTTTTAAGAGTTAAAGTGAGTTTTATAATTCTATTTTTGTGTGAGAATGTCGATCCTCCACTCTTTCTAGGTTTTTTCCTATTTATATGAGAGTTATGTATGGTTAAGAATCAATTACTGAGGTTTAAAATGTTGGTCATAGTTTTTGTGTGAAAATTTTAAAAGAATAAGAGCGATAAACATATGCTCGGGTAGGTCAATGCAGTGAGCTTGTCTTGTTGTGATTTGGCTTATTGAGGTCAGAGTGGCAGCATGGAAAGAGGAAAAAGCAGCAAGTTTGCTGCACAAGTTTGTCTCATTTTCTTTTTATGAAAGTGTCATATGGTGTCTTATTCATGTCATACCAAAAGAGCTTATTTTTGAAATGCTTGGGATCACACATGACAGGCCTATGAGCATGGATTGAGACATTTGGATTGCTGCAAAACGTTTATCCAAGAATGTGCATGAACCATGGTAACATGACATGGCATGGATTAAGTGTATAGACACAACTTTGATCCATCATAACTCCATGAGTTTTGCTTCAAATGGCGAGATCTTAGATTCAATGGAAAGTAGGGAGATGGGAGAACAAACTTCATGTTCAAAGCAAATGGAAATGAGGTTTGGAAAATTGATAAAACAAGCCTTGAAGTCATGTCCACAAACTAACTCAAATGACTTAGAAAAAATTCTAAGTTAATAACTTTTGACAACTTCGGAACTCTAACTTTGCAACCTCATAACTTAAGTCGTGTTGATCCAGTGAAGGAGTTCTAGGTATGCTTGGAAAGCATGGAGAACAAGGAATAACTCTTATATTTGAGGAATTTTTAATTAAGGCTTGGATCATCAATAAAAATCCACATGAAGTTGTCTCAAAATGCTGAAAACCATATTGCCAACTTTTCCAACCCTGTAATCCTAACTTCAAGGCACCATAACTTGAGTTTTAGACATGATTTTGAGGAGTTCTTGATATCAAAAGAAAGCTTATAACATTACATACATATTTAATGTTGATGGAAAATTCAAAATAAACTTAGAACCCTTTTGAATTTGGCCATGAAAATCATTCCAACAAGCTGAAATTTATAATTTGGAAAATTTTCTAAGTATGGAATTTCCAAATCAAGTTTTTCCCAACTTTGAATCAATATAACTCCAAACCCATTCATCTTTTGGATATGATTTCTTCTACAAACTTGTAGTTTAGGATATCCTTTTTACAAGTATCATTGGTTTGCCTCAATTGGCTCATGGATGAGTGAGATATGACTCTTGCAAAATGACTAGAATTCTTGATTTCCACACTTAGAATTTTTCAATCAAAACCCTAATTTCACCAAACTCTTGATTTTATGATTATAATTTTATTTTTCTTGATTCATTCATATGAAACCATGAAATAAAATTTGTAAAGTTTATGGTTGACCATAAAACCAAATGGTTGACTTTTATGAAGCTACAGTTGACTTTTGAATCAGATGAAGACAAAACTTCTCCCACCCATTTAGGACACTCTTGATTTGGGTTTCTTGGGAACAAATGAGCTCTTAAGGACCCTTGAGGTGCATGAGGGCTTCCTTGGTTGATACCCCCTTCAAATCTTGATTAATCAGAGCTTTCCCTTTCCTCCACAAAACCTTAATTTCAACAAAATAAACAAAACAACAAAGCTTGATGATTTGGTTAGGGATGCAAGGATGATTGACCTATGATTCCCATGCAAATGTTGATGATGTCTAAGGGGTGAAATTTGGGGTATGATAGTTGCCCATATTTAAATAACTTTACCGAATGACGTGAGCGATGATAATCCTCATAAAATCAAGGTGAAAGGTATTTAAATATAGCAAATCGAAAATTTTGCCCTTAGATGCGATGTTATGCTAAGGACAACAAAACTATGCAAATACTGACATGTTATAAACTCTAGCATGATGATATAATGATATGACAAATGCAAAGGAAAATGACAATGAAAGCAAACAAGGATAGAGTCAACACAATGAGTAACCACTCACTGGAGAAAGACAACAACACTTGGAAAACAGAAATAAACTGGGGAAATCTAAAGTGATCAAACACAGGTTCAGACATGACCAGGATGATATTCTAGAAGAATATTCTCCATTAGAGATAGAACCAAACAAGTGATCTCCACTAGGGAAAAGTTTGATCAAAGAGTTAACTTCTGCCAAGAATAACAACAAAACAAAAATGATCTCCTAACAAGGGATCGATCAAAACCAAAAATTTCCTTCAAAGCGAAGAGTTCAAACGGGATCTTCAGGAAACGACAGGAAAAGAAAAAAAAATAAGTCTTAAACTAGAAAGTGCCAAGTAAGTTGGACTTAGAAAATGTCCATAAAATCTGGACCTCACGGGGGTGTTGGTGACAACCAACAATCAAACTATAACAACTATTGGACGTTTAAAAAAGATGCCAATTACCATTGGACTTCAAACCATGCCATTTATCACTGGACCTTCAAATAATGCCAATCACCATTGGACTTTCAACAATGTCAGTCACTACTGGACTTTCAACAATGCCAGTCACCACTGGGCTTGAAAAGAATTCCAATTACTATTGGACTTTAGGTACCAATAGCCATTGGATTTTAAAAGGATGCCAATTACCATTGGACTTTCAAATGATGCCAATTTCCATTGGACTTTAACCAACTCTAGTCACCACTGGACTTTTAAAATAATGCCAATAACCATTGGGCTTCACCGGAGATTTCTAGTAATGACTAGACTTCAAGGAGAAGGACTAGTAACGACCAGGCAAAAAATATCAATAGCAGATGGAGCCGACTAAAGGTGCTAGTAATAACTAGACTTCAAATAGGATATAGGTGACAACCCACAACCATAAAACAGAGTCAATAACAATTAAGGTAGAGAAATTGGTGACAACCAAAGCCCTGAAAAGACAGAGGGTGCCCACGACAACCGGACTTAACAAACAAGACGCTGGTGCCAATTGGGAGTAACAATTAAGACAAAAGGTAAAAACCAAAGATCCTGAGGCATGCTGAATGCACATAATATGTCATGATGCGAATGATTAATGATATGCAAGAGCCGACTCTAATAAGAGACAAAAGAATTTGAAGACTCAAAGGAGAAGATAGATAAGCGTATCTACTTCGCTGGGGAAATAAAGGATCACACTGAATTCAAAGAACAAAGGTGTCCAAAGGGTTCGTTGGGAAATAAATATAAAATTTAGGCAAGCTTGCCAGAAATGGCAGTACAAATTTCAGTAGAGACACCGTGTTGCGGTGAGAATAGGATATCAAATTATTAATTAATTTGAATCACAACCACTCTTTGATTTATCCGAAGGAAAGGTTAAAGAAAGGAAAAACCTATTTTGCATCGTAAGCACAATGTAGGGAGAGATCTAAGGTTCGGGGGTTGGTTAAGCTTAGGGAAGGTATTAGCACCCTAAACTTCTGTAGTACTCTACAGGAACCTCTTGTTTTAATGTTGCTATTTTTCTATAGTTATCTGCTTAAGGGTATATGCTAAGGGTTAAAAGATGAAATAAAGACCTAAGGGTTAGTTCTAAGTTTACTCACTAAGATTCGCATCTTGTGCCTACGTATCCGAGGTAGGGGATGGAATCAGAGTAATCATAGTTTCCCTTGAAAGGGAGGTAAGAAACTTCTTGACTGTGGTCAAGGTTTCAAGGGGAATAAGCGTTCATAGGGAAGCGCTTACGTGGAGTGCGGCGACTCCTATTTCTACGTTGTAATTGAATTGAATTAAAAAGGATAAAATAGGTATTCCACTGCGAGAAACCTAATATGGAGTGCGGAGACTCCTTATCCTAATGTTAGGGTAAAGGGTAAAATTGTCCACGGCGGGATGCCTAAAGTATGAGTACGGCGACTCAACGTCTTAAGGCTTGAAAAAAAGTGAAGGATGCACGAGGGTTAAGGACTATTGACGCGGAGGTCAAACGGCTAGAGCTTTCCTTCGGAGGGGAATTTACGGTAAATAAACATAATGAAAAATTAAACAAGTGACGGTAATGAAATACGGAAAGCATGTAAGAATAATAACGCAATTGAAAAGCGACGATGTCCTCGCATAAATTACAACCATGAAAATGAAATACGGAAAGAGTATGAAATTAGTAACTGTACAAATGAGAGATACAAAAGGAACGACATAAAGATTAGACGAAAATAAATGGGGCAAGGTAAAGAGGTCACATCTGTAATTAGGCGACGGTTCAATTCGAAACCGACAGTGAAATGCTTGAAAGTTCGGTTAAACACATTTTTAAGAAAAATTCTTTAATTAGTTGTTTTTTAGAAAATGGTAATAATTATTTTAGGACTTTGATTTATAAAAAGAGTTTTAATTTTAAAAGTTAATCTTTAATATTTTGGAATTTAAAAAAAAAAAAGAGTTGTAATTTACTTTTAGTGTTACAAATTAGAATTTTAATTAGAAAAGAGGAAAAAAGTTAATTCAATACCTTAATAATTAAAGAATTATTAGATTTATCCAAAAAAATTAATTTTAAATTATAAACTTTAAATTTCAAATTAAGTATAAATTAAGTTTTAAAAAATGGTTTTATGTTTTAGAAAATATTTTTAAAATTAAGTTTTAATTTCTTAAGATTAAGTTTTAGAAAATGTTTTTATATTGCTCAACAGAATTTTAATAAATTAATTAAACTAATAAAATAAATTTAAAATTTTAAAAAAAAAAATTAAAAAAAAAAGAACAATGCGAAATAAAAAAGGGAAAGAGTCAAATGGTTGAAGCTGATTTTAGGGTTTGCCAAAACCCATTTCCTCTTCTTCTTCGCGGCGGCGCAACTTTCTTTCCCATCTTTGAGAATTCTGAAACTTTTCTTCTTCTTACTGCCATGGCTCGATCTCTTCCTTCTTCTTTTCCTGAAAAACAAACACAACCCAAGATCATGTTAGAAAGAAAAATCGCTCATCTCCGGGTTTGAAGTGGTTTTGATGATTGTCGTGTGGGTAACTTGCGGTGGCGCGGTGATGGCCGATTATGGATGGACCTAAGGATGGTGAGGGTTTGTGCGATGTGATTCTCCGATGGTGGTGATTCCACGATGATGTTTACATTCGCGATTGAACGATGATGATGATGGTGAGGGACAACTCCTCCCTTTGAGTCCGGTCGGTCCGCGGTTGGTGTTGGCTTGTGGATTTTCCGAAAATCCTCTTCTTCCGATGCTCGCCGCTGACGAACTTGGTGGTGGGTTTCTCCCAATCCCCTCTTGATGAACTCGTGGATGATTGTTGATGACGCTGCTGTTGAGCTGTTGGGTTTGATCTTTCGAAAATCCTCTCCCCCCTCTGATGAACTCTGATGGTGTTTTTATACTTACGTTGATTCTATTTTCTGGGCCTAGATCCATGTTATTGTTGTTATGATTTTTATGACTTAAGTTGCTTGATTTCAGTTTTGGGGCGGAGGAACTGGCAAATTTGTTGTTATTTTGTGATGATTTGGTTTTAGTTGTTGTTGGAGCAGAGACTGTTGCGTTTTTTCTGGAGTGTTTGTTTTGATTTTGTTTTAGTTTAGAGATTTCGGAAATGTTGTTGTTCTTGGCTGAATTGGATATGGATTTTTCACTTTGGATATCTCGTTTGCTTGTCATGAACTGGTTTGGGTTTGGATGGATTTGGATATCCAGATTGTGTTGGATATGCTGGATTTTTATTATGACCCGTTTGGCTGATCGAAAATCATTTTTTGAACTAAGCACTTTTTCCAAAAGCACTTTTTATCTCTCTCTCGGGAACAAACTTGAACAGATATTGTCGGGTCGTGCCGAGGTCGGAAAATGGAGTCGAGAGCTGGCGACAGAATGTTTCGTTGCCCTCCCGACATACCCGATGATGATAATTTGCTGAGGGTGTCATAACAACTGAAAAACCATTTTTGGATAAAAATTAATTCTACCCAATTAACAATTATTTTCATGTGTGTGGTTTTGCAGGTTCGAAGAGTCGAAGGTCGAAGATCGGGCGGGAAGAACTCTTAGAAAAAAATTAGGAACTTTTAGGACAATTAGGATTTAATTAGGATTGAATTTGTACCTTTAAGCATATTGTAATAAAAATATATAGAATTTGAATAAATAAATTCAATTTTTTCTTAATAAACTGAATTCATTTCTCCGATTAAACTCATTCAACTAAATTCATCTGAATAAACTTTGACGTTCCAAACTCCGAATTCGACAAATTAAACATTTTGCACAACTTAGATCCGACGTAACTGCTGAGTTCAAAACTCACCCCAGCAAATTAAATCATATTGGATAATGAAATCGGTGAATACGGTCCTAAACAGGCAACCAGAGAAATCATCCATTTAAACGGCAAAACGAACTGTCCTCTGCATTTAAAATTCAATTTGTATCCCGAATAATCTAACTCTGTAACCTGAATCAAATCGACTGATAATCATGACCAAACCAATAGATATTCATTATAAATTCAACACGAACCGAAATTCCACTGTTCCTTTAAAATCGACTGGTAACTAGCAGAAAGCAGGAGAACATGCATATGTCAGAATAAATTCTTCAAAGCAAATCCTCGCACCGATTTAACCCGAATCCACTTAGATTGCAACACGCTCAGCTCTGTATGGTTTATGAATCAAACAACACTTCTGAAAGCCAACTGACGACTAAATCTCGGCTCTTGAATGAAAAGTACTGCATCACGAAGAAACTGACGTCCATAGTGTCGTAAAAATCAGCTCGTTCTCAAATAAAATCACACGACCCGGATATTGAACCCTAATCGTTTGAGGAATTCCTGATGACGACTTTGCTTCATAAATTGTCAGCAGACTGCAAATTAATGACTCTTTCGCACTTCCTAAATTAAAGCGCACACAGTGTGATTTTCCTGCAAAAACCAACAGACTGGACAAACCGATTAGCGGTTAGTTAAAATGCAATGCAGAATGAGATGAAATGCGAAACGAACCTAATAATCTAAGGCTAAAATTTGGGGTATGACAGTTGCCCCTATTTAAATAACTTCACCGGATGATTTGAGCGACGTAGGCTCGAGAAATCATGGTGAAAGGGATTTAAATACAGATAACCAAAAATTTTGCCCTTAGATGCAGTGATATGTAATGCTATGGACAAAACAAAATGAAATATAATACTGGCAGTGCCATGAATCTAGTATGATGCATATGATGGAAATGATAAATGCAAGGATGCAGACGACACGACGACACAGGGGACAGACGCGACGAGTAACCGCACACTGGGGAAAATAAACGCATTAGGGAGATAGCACGACAATGGGAAAATAGCACGACGCTAGGGAAATCTAAAGTGATGGGCAAGCACGAATAATTGTCAGTTTAGAAGGAACGGTAAGAAGGGGGTCCTCAATGGAGATGGCACCAGCGAGACGGCCTCCACTGGGGAATATCTGAGAGTACTATTCAACAGGTTCGGGCATGACCGGCTGATACTCTAGGATAAAAGGCAAACATGATCCGCACGACGGTAGGATCAAGTAAACAGAATGCTGGAGCATTGAGCAAGAATAACATTCGAGCTTCTGGAAACTCTTTAGGTGACGGGATCGAACGGAATCTTCAGGAATCATTAGAAAATATACAGGGTAGAAACCTGTTGTATGCCACAATAAATGTACTTTAAGGGGGACTGCCCTGATAAGTTTCTTGAGAGAGAACTGCCACTTATCATTGGAAAGGACTTATATGCTAAGATGGATAAGCTCTCAAATAAAGAGATTGTCGCTTATCTGGGGATAAGGGATGAAGAAATGATAAGCTCCTCTGGAAGGACTGTCGCTCATCTGGTGAAAATAAGCTTCTACGATCAAAACATGATTCAGCTTCTTCTTTAACTAAGTGATTCATTTAGAAAGGGTAGACAAGCTTCCCCACGCTTCAAGGTTTGGTGTTCCCTGAATAGGTCTCAGTTTCTTCTTTTACTAAAGGGTAAAATAAACTTTCCCATACTTCAAGGTTTGATGCCCTGAATATGATTCAGTTTCTTCTTTTACTAAAGGGTAAAATAAACCTCCCCATACTTCAAGATCTGTTCCCCTAAATATGATTCAGTTTCTTCTTTTGCTAAAGGGTAAAATAAACTTCTCCATACTTCAAGATTTGATGCCCTAAATATGATTCAGTTTCTTCTTTTACTAAAGGGTAAAATAAACCTCCCCATACTTCAAGATCTGTTGCCCTGAATATGATTCAGTTTCTTCTTTTGTTAAAGGGTAAAATAAACTTCCCCATACTTCAAGATCTGTTGCCCTGAATATGATTTAGTTTCTTCTTTTACTAAAGGGTAAAATAAACCTCCCCATACTTCAAGATTTGTTGCCCTGAATATGATTCAGTTTCTTCTTTTACTAAAGGGTAAAATAAACTTCCACATACTTCAAGATCTGTTGCCCCGAATATGATTCAGTTTCTTCTTTTACTAAAGTGTAAAATAAACTTCCCCATACTTCAAGATTTGCTGCCCTGAATATGATTCAGTTTCTTCTTTTACTAAAGGGTAAAATAAACCTCCCCATACTTCAAGATCTGTTACCTTGAATATGATTCAGTTTCTTCTTTTACTAAAGGGTAAAATAAACCTCCCCATACTTCAAGATGAAAGAGAAATGGAAACCAGCTTCTCGATGGAGATGGCCACTTACTGCTAGTCATAATGAAGATAGGAAGATAGGATAAGCCTCTCTGCCGAGAAATACCGCTTATTTGCAAGAGTAGCAATGGTAAGCTTCTCGGATGATATCTGCTTGTCGAGGTTGTAAAATGTAATGTAAGGTTGTAAAATGTAATGTAATGATAAGCTTCTTGTACGAGAACTGTCGTTTACCGATTGAATGTAATGTAATGATAAGCTTCTTGTATGAGAACTATCGTTTACTGTTGTTGTAATGCAATGAAGATTGTAATGTAATGATAAGCTTCTCGGACGAGAACGGTCGCATATCTGCAAAGGCATTATAAGAGGCTCTTCTTGAAAGATAGTGCAAAATAAATGCACGTCCAGGTAGGTTCAGCGACCGAAAGGACCGAAGTTCAATCTAGAATCGAGCTAGAAAGCATCTGTCAAACAAGATTCCATTGAGGGAATGATCTCACATGGGGATTATCTTATCCTAGCGCAGAAAGATAATTGAAATAACCATCGTCCACGAGGATTGAACTCTGTGGGGAAACTGGAAATAATAGGTATTTTATGCTTTGGGTTGACAATCTACTTGGAGAGAGCGGACAAACCCAGTTACTCGGTGGTAACGACAAAAGATGACACGGATAGCAAACAGGCAGATGCTAATGCGTGTGTTAATATGTATGTTAATGTGTATGAAAATGCCATGCTTATGCTCATGCACATGCATATGCTGACAAAACATATGAGAGGAGGAAACATGAGATGAAATAAACATCTCGACGGGGATACCCAGTGACCTCTGCAACCGTACATCTATTGAAGGATAGGAAACGTTGATGGTGGAATCCAGTCTTGCTTCAAAGTTCCAACTTCTCTGGGGAGAAAACAATCCACTTGGGGATACGATATCATGACTTCCTCATGGGGATACGATATCATGGCTTCACTGGAGGGATTGTTATCATAAATCATAATCAACCAAAGAAAATCTGAGGATTAGAGACCTCTAGGGATAAAATAAATATCCTCTTCATGGGGAAGATGTGGAGCTAGGCAGCTTCTTGGACAAAACGTAGCGACTTCCTGGGAAAAGTACACCAACTTCCTGGGGAAAGTACATCAGCTTCCCTGGGGAAGGTAACTGGACTTCTTGGGGAAAATATGGCAATATTCTGGGGAACATTTCCTGAGGAAAGCATGGCAGCTTCGGTGCGGAAAAGATGATTCCACTGGGAGTGGGTCCTCAAATAAAATGTGCATCACTTGGAAGATACAGGTATGATCTCTGCAGTCTTGAAAGTCACTAGAGATTACCGGATCAGTCCAAAGTCTTGTCAACTTATAGTCTCGCTAGGGACTAGTGCTGAGGCAATGGTTCATAATTTTTTCTGCAACAATGAGACTTACTAGGGAATGAAGACCGCCTGGAGTAAGATTCATCGGGTGCATGAAGAAGGTTGTGAAACAAGCTAGTTTTGATCTCGATGGACTTTGTATTAGTCACCATTTTGAAAAACATAATGCCCCAGAGTACCTGCTATATGAGAGAGTCATCTCGAGAGGATTTTACGGAGAAAATGGAGTCTAATTGCCCCACTTTTTTCAAACTTTTGGAGAGATTTGTCGGATCTTGACGTAGCCGACCCAGATCGACAGTGTTATGACGGAGAAAGTCAAGCTTGCATCAGTAAGTGATTTGGAGACCACCTGCCCCTGTTTAGCAGGATCTTTGAGTTCCATTGACGACGTCTATATGTAAGTTTCTAAGATATCAGGCAAAATCAACACGCATGAAATGCTAATCTTGAAATTGTCAATGCACATATATATTTGTCTTGAAGTTTTTTTTTTTGAAAAATGATATCGCAATAACTTATGACCGAAATCACTAGTTAGGATATGAATTTAATTTATGATGCCAATGTTAAATTGAGCGTAGCTTGTAGGAGTCAGGAAACATTATCTCGTCGAGTATGCTTTCAAAAGAGATCCTACATCAATTAGGTCTTTTAAAGGTTGTATCGTGGCTTAGTTCACGGTTTTAAGAAACAAAGGATAAAGGCTCAAAGTTATTTGTACCCACCCCTTCTTCGTGATGTTCTCCAATCCAATATTCAGTTAACTGTATATGAGCACTCATCTCTCAATCGGATTTGATATGGTCAAGGAACCATTAAGGCTTTGGACAAGGCAATCACTATCCTATTTTCTTTTGGTGTTTGGCCACACGACTTTTTTCTCTATTGGGGATTATTTATTATAATCCCTTGTTTTTTTTTGCTTTAGCATTTTTATTCCCTAAATTTTTCCTGGACGAAGTCTTTGGATTTTGACTTTGAAGTCCAGCGGGATGCCCCAGTTTTGCCTAAGTCTCCTTCATTCACTATTTTCTGCACAAGTCGTGTGACTCTTTTGAAGGCTTGTGACTGCCCCACTCTTTAAGTAGTCGAGGGATAGTCATTGACTTCTAACTTCCTAATATGTTAAGGATAGATTCTCGAAGGTTCACTCCTCCTTTTTGAGAGTCTGAGCGCTCGATCGGTTTGACTGAAAAACTACTCTGCCCTAGGTTAAAAGTTGAGGGTTTTTCATTTGGAAAAAGAAACTCCTACTTCAAGGCTTAACGGGGTTAAAGAGGAATTATCGTCCTTATATCTCCAGTGTTTGGGATATGAAACAATGCCTTACATCATTAGCAGGTTTCAATCGAAAGCATACGACAAGAGATCTGACGTTTTGGTTCATCATCATCCTCCCAATTCTCTATCAAAGCAAGAGATTGGATAAATATGGCATTATACGTTATGAAAAATGATTTTTGTGAGTGAGTATGAATGGATTTATTCAAGACAAACATATGCATTGCATTAATTATTTAAAACAAACAAATTCGTACATGCTAATTATAATCAAAGAAATAAAATACATATAAATAAACAAAATAAACTGTCTGACGAGTCTATCTAAAGGTGTTTATGAAGTCCTTGTATTCAAGGTCGGCACAGTAGTAGCGGTTTCTTCTGGCAGAGTCATCTTACTTGCCCCAGCTATGCTTGTCGCTGCTTCATCATTAGTCTTCAAACCTTCCCTCAGAATAACCTTCCCAGATTCGTCGTCAATCATGGTCACATCATCTTGAGGATCACTGAAATGAAATGGACTAGGTTTCTGAGCAATTACCAGTTTCGGCTGATTCACTATAGAAGTAACTGACTTAGATATGCTGAGAACAGGCTTTGCAGAGCTTGATCTTGCCAAATGGAAAACCCTGTGAGAAGTCCTGATCTGAGACGCATCAAATATATCATCAATAGCATTAACAGCCCTATCATTTGGTAGAAGTTTATTCCTAACATTCGGCTGAGGATCATCAAAAGACAGGATCTTCTTTTCCATTAATTCCCCGACAATGGACTTGAGAGCGTAACAGTTTTCCAAATCATGGTCAGGCGCACCCTCATGAAATAAACAATGAGTGACAGCGTTGTAATTGGCAGGTAAAGGATCTGAAGGTGGACCCATAGCTCTAGTGGTAATAAGACCTTGTTGCACTAATGATGGGTACAACTCGGTAAAAGTCATCAGAATCAGAGGACGCGACTTGTAACGTCCCCTATTCGGACCATTCTAACGAGGTGCTTGATTTTGTGGTTGTTGATAGGCAGGAGCGTTGGGCGCTCGTCGATAATTAGGAGGTGCTTGATATACTGGAGGCTGATAGACAGGAGCCGGTTGCACCGTCTGATAAGTAGGAACCTGTTGATTGAAGGTAGATGTAACAGCAGCCACATATGGTTGTTGAGCATACTGAACAGGATAACCTTGAACATAATTCTGCTGATGTTGCCAAGGTTGATGAGCAGCCATTTTACGGTGATACCTGATCGAGCAATTCCTCAGGCGTGTAGCTCCTTTATGAAGGTCGAAGCTCGGAGTTTTGAACTTTAGAGGACTTACTTGTTGAACTGGTTGAGCAATATTAGGAGGCATTAAGTCGGGTTGAAGACCATAAGGAGGTACATTCGCAACAGTAACAGCTGGTTGAGGATCCCCAATATTACCGGTAATCTCAGAGACAACAGTGGGCTGAGTATCCATCTTTGCATTAATGACTTGTAACATCTCCATAATATGCCCCACACTTCCTCGAAGATCTTCGTGTTCACTGCTAACATGGCCAAACTCTTGATTTTGTTCTGCCATCTTTTTCCGAGCTCAAGCTCTAGTGTTGTACTGATGCAGAGAACTCATGGTGACAGAACTTGAAGACGAGAGAACCGAGAATGAGAAACCGGAGGGAGGAATGCAATGCAAAAATATGATGCTAATGTCATGCAATGGTTTCAAGAACTTCAACGGTCGATTGCAAACATTTCTTTTAGGAAAGCCGGAAAAGTTTTTAGACTTTAAAATGTAAGACTTTTTGAATTTGCAAAGGACTGTTAAATTCCTTGAAACTAGGAATGATATGATGCTTTGTGGATGCAATGCACAAACACATAAAAGTACACCAAGGTCCTAGGTTAGAGGTACAATGAACGAAGCCAAGGTCTACCCATCCCAAAAGGTATGTACTATGGGCTAATTGTACCGGCAGAACAAGAGTTCTAAAGAGGTGCCCAAAGTCATCAGTCCATCTTTCGGATATTATCAATTTCCCGACTGACTCGGTGGTTAATAATATTCTCAAGAGAACCGCTTTTGAGTGTAGTATCACGTAGCAACTATTTTGGGAATACTCCCCCATAGTCCTTGCACTACGTCCTAAATAAGGCTAAAGTGGGGTTAATGTAACTACGGTCCCCAGTATCACAAGCTCTAATCGAGAATAGTGAATGTTTTCACGAGTACTCGTTCAACAATACTAATTTTCAAGAGGGCCTCAACTGAGCAGTGATTCTCAAGTCAGCTTGGTCGGGATTCAACTCCTTGTAAGCCTCATCGAATATATCACCTTCCTATAATAATTGCACTCAAGCCTGGTGTAGGACTTATCTCACAACAATGATACCCCAAGCAAGATACAGTAAATATATACAAGAAAATAAAAAGCAAATAACAATCATAAAAAAGTTAGGGATAACCCTCAAAAGATAAGATATTCCCCAATGAAGTCATCATTTTCTGTTGCGGTGAGAATAGGATATCAAATTATTAATTAATTTAAATCACAATCTTTGATTCACAACCGGTCTTTGATTTATCCAAAGGAAAGGTTAAAGAAAGGAAAAACTTATTTTGCATCGTAAGCACAATGCGGGGAGAGATCTAAGGTTTGGGGGTTGGTTAAGCTTAGGGAAGGTATTAGCACCCTAAACTTTTGTAGTACTCTACAGGAATCTCTTGTTTTAATGTTGCTATTTTTCTATAGTTATCTGCTTAAGGGTATATGCTAAGTTTTAAAAGATGAAAGAAAGACCTAAGGGTTAGTCCTAAGTTTACTCACCAAGATTCGCATCTTGTGCCTACATATCCGACGTAGGGGATGGAATCAGAGTAATCGTAGTTCCCCTTGAAAGGGAGGTAAGAAACTTCTTGATTGTGGTCAAGGTTTCAAGGGGAATAAGCGTTCATAGGGAAGCGCTTACGTGGAGTGCGGCGAATCCTATTTCTACGTTGTAATTGAATTGAATTAAAAAGGGTAAAATCGGTATTCCACGGCGAGAAACCTAATATGGAGTGCGGCGACTCCTTATCCTAATGCTAGGGTAAAGGGTAAAATTGTCCATGGCGGGATGCCTAAAGTATGAGTACGGCGACTCAACGTCTTAAGGCTTGAAAAAAAGTGAAGGATGGACGAGGGTTAAGGACTATTGACGCGGAGGTCAAACGGCTAGAGCTTTCCTTCGGAGAGGAATTTACGGTAAATAAACATAATGAAAAATTAAACAAGTGACGGTATTGAAATACGAAAAGCATATAAGAATAATAACGCAATTGAAAAGCGACAATGTCCTCGCATAAATTACAACCATGAAAATGAAATACGGAAAGAGTATGAAATTAGTAACTGTACAAATGAGAGATACGAAGGGAACGGCATAAAGATTAGACGAAAATAAACGAGGAAAGGTAAAGAGGTCACATCCGTAATTAGGCGACGGTTCAATTCGAAACCGACAGTGAAATGCTTGAAAATTCGGTTAAACACGTTTTTAAGAAAAATTCTTTAATTAATTGTTTTTTAGAAAATGGTAATAATTATTTTAGAACTTTGATTTATAAAAAGAGTTTTAACTTTAAAAGTTAATCTTTAATATTTTGGAATTTTTTAAAAAAAGAGTTGTAATTTACTTTTATTGTTAAAAATTAGAAATTTAATTAGAAAAGAGGAAAAAAGTTAATTATTACCTTAATGTCATACCCTAAATTTGTCCTACCCCTTTGTAAATATTTTTGCATTATCATTTCATGCCGTTTAGACATGTGTCCACCTGAAATCGGGCGTTTTCCAAACTTTACCTTTTTTGACCAATTAAGATGTGACACGTGGCCTAAGGTTATTTTGTGAATATATTTTTTTTTTTTAACTTTTTTCTCTTTTAAGTGTTATTAGTAACATTTCTTTTTAATTATTATTTTCTCGTTTTTTTTTATATATATAATTTTTTGCTGGTTTTATATGTTTTAATATTTATTTAATTGTTAATAGTTAATATTTTATTTAATGATCATTGTTTGTATTAAGTAGTTGTTAACATTAATTTAGATTTAATTAGTATATTTTGTTATTGTTTAGTAAATTTGTTAATAAAATGATGGGGAAAAAAAGAAGAGAATTTGGGTGCAAAGGCCCATTCCAGCGGCCCGTTAGGGTTTGGCTTTGGCTTGTTATTAAAGGAGAGGAAGAACCGGTTGAAAGAAGGAGAAGAAAACACTGTTCACCATCCCCTCTAAAACCCTAAATCGGCGCCGCCCCTTCCTCAATACAACCCTAAACGACTAACCCCCTGCTTCCACCATTAAATCACTTCCGAATCATCACCACCCTCCAACGGAAAATCTAATCGCGGTTCACCTTCTCCCGCCGCGAAATACTAATCCTCACCACGATCATCATCCTCACATGAAACCCTTCAAACCCCTTTGTTTTCTGCCATTGAAGCACCATTATTAGGACCCATCCCCTCGCTCGCCATGGTCATCCTCAACCTTCAAACCACAAGATGTTTCCTCAATCCCTTTTCGCGATGGTCTGTTGGTTCACGTCAATGTGGTCGACAAATGATAACGGGTTCTCTTTTTAGCTCGCGCGGTTACATTTTAACAGTGGCAAAGTTGATGATTCGCAGGCGATCCCGACATTGACGAAGAAACTTGCGACAACCCTCGTGTCGAAGGTTGTCTCGTTGAAGTAGGACATCTGTTAAACAGAGTTAAGGGAGTTCGCTTTCCTCTGTCAATAATGGCTCAACTTCAGTACCATTCAACGCTTCCAGTTGGCGAATTTGGAACTTAAGCGTCGTTTCCTTCCCACAACAACGGAGTCAAGTAACCGCATATTCGGTATGGGTTTCAGGTTTTCATGACTATCTATTATTGTGTTATTATTAAGTATTCACCTTAACTTTGATTCAATTGAGAGGAATATTCATGTCTTATGTGCATATTAGGAGCCGTCATATTTATTAACCTTGATTCTGTTTGGATGTGATTTGTGAATTTTCTCACAGGATCAGTTGTTCCACTGATCCTCGCTTATGCTTTGGTTTAAATATTTGTTATGTACTGACTAGAGTGATTTTGACACTACCTGGAGGTTTGCTGTGATTGTATGATTCACATTAATAAATATGGTTTATACTGAGAAGATAAGTTGATTGTAATCTGGGTGTAAATTCATGAGAACTCTTTGTATTGGGTTGTTCTACCGGCAACATTTCCATTATCACAGGTCCTAAGTCTCTCTGTTTTCATAAAAATTATGTGGTTGTCTGTGATTGGTTTGTATGCAGGTTACAGTATTACCAAGTTTCAAATTGTGCGATAATAAAACTGAACGGCGTAGCAGCAGCAAGATGGTGATATCATTCGTGTTTTCGATTCAACTCTGTCTTCATATGTTATTATTTCTCTAAAAGGTTGTGTTATTTTCTATGACTGGTTCTGTATGTAGGTGTGAGCTTTAATACAAGATTCGGACTCAAGTTAGCTTCCGTCGTGGCGCTTTCATGTTGAAACCAGTGTCCTTAATACTGAATGCGAGCTAGCAGCATTGTGATGACATTTCTTTTACATTTAAGTCTAACGTTGGTCGCTGAGATTTTTGAGGTGTTCAAAATTTGAGCCGGACGCCACTACAACCGTGACAAAACAGAGTAATACACTTGAGACGGTAACAAAAGCGAGCCACTTTGACGATGTTACATGGTTTGGATCTTCATCAATAACAGAACAGGTTGTGGCAGCAAACACCCATATCTTAGTTGCAAATTCGATCCAAGAGGCTAGGTCATAGCGTCGGTCGCAGTGTCATCTAAATCTGGTTATGTTCCTGACAATGATATTGGAAGAGGATTTTCACGCAAAGCCAACAGAAAAAGTCGAAAGCATGGTCTCAAGTTCAAATTAGCAACAGCTTGCGTTCCACAAGCAAAGTTGACGCCACGATTCGGGTCGACAGTTTTTGCTGCTGGTGTCGTAAAAGCTTGAACCATCTGCTGATGGTTGGTTATTGTTTTTGCTTCAGACTTCGGATCCGATTATGTTTTTTTTTCATAATTGATTATGGTGATAAGTCATACAACTCAAATGGTTCTATGTGGAATGTACCCCGTTTTATTCAAATCAATTGCTTAAACTATGTTTATGTCTGCAGGATATTGGTAATGGTACATGGCTTGATTGGTTGGGGGTTATAGTGATTGAGTTATAGTTGACAGAATTGGTTCTATAAGTCTTTATTATTATGTTTACATTTTTTTTGAAAAAGGGCAAAAAACTGGTTCTGAAGGTGTTGATGTTTTGGTCTTGATGTTTTCGATTTTGACATTATTATGTGGTAACCAAAGGCCTGTGATATAGGTTTATGGTAAGGTAGCCGACATTTCTAATCGAAGTTGTACGGATTTTGAGCTTGCTTTATCACTCTGTTAATAAATATATGCGATGAAATAGAGACGCCCAATGCTAGGGGGTTTTACCATTAGCAGTTTGACAGGTTTATTTATCGTGTTAGAAATTGCAAAATAGAAGGGTGTGGTATTTTGATGCGGCTAGCACAATCCAATTTCGGCTTCTTGAAGGACACACATAGTTTTTGGTTATTTAGACTTGGTATGTTGAATGAGGTTCGGGCCTCCCAACCTTCAGGTTCTAGGTCTAGTGCTTAATTTATAGATGTGAGGTTTGGTTTTGTTGTGAGGAGGTCTTTAATCAAACTATCTTCTTAATCAAATTATTTTCTCACTAAAATTGCGAAAAATGGACTTTTAAGATCTAGCATCTTTTGAGTTCTTGAATAATCACCATTGGAGGGTACGCTTTAGGTAGTGCATTATTTGGCTTTTTCGCTTCAAAATACGCCTTTTAAATATTTAAACAAGGAAATGTCATTGGAGTCTAACACTCCACGTGATACTTTTGTTGTTTATTCAAACCTTTTTTTTTAAATTAAATCAAAATCTTTCTTTTATTTTATTTAATAAGACAATTTCAAAATAAATTTTTCTTTTAAAAAGAAAAATGTTGAAGCAATAATATTTCTTAAGCATGTTTAATCAAATCATATTTTAGTTAAATTACGAAAAAATTAAACTCTTGAAGTCTAGCACTTCTTGAGTTTTCGAATGAATATTATTGAGGTGTACACCTTAAATAATGTATTGTTCAACTTTTCGCTCTTTAAACATGCTCTTTTGTGGACAAAGAAATATCATAAGAATCTAGCATTCCGTATGATATTTCCGTTCTACATCCAAACATTTTTGAATGAAAAAGTGTTGTCGAGATCTAGCATCACGATAATACTCCAACTAATTGGTTGTGAGGCCGACGTCTTCATTTACTAAATAATTGTCATTTTCAAATCCAATCTCGTATTATCACCTCTCGTACCGCAAACTCTTTTCACACCCTCAATTTAAGTCAACTTTTAAAAAAAAAAAACCTCTTTCGATTAAAAAAGGAGGTTCTTGGAATCTAGCATTCCTTGAATCTTCGAGTGAATAATTCTCGAGGCACGCTCTTGAGTTGTTATTCACTCAACCTTTTGACTTTTTCAAACTCAATCATTTTCAAATGTTCTCCTAAGTCTAGTGCTCGTACGCATTCGCAACCATCAACATTTCACACTTTGCAACTCCTCGTGGTTTTGATATTGGAAGCACCCTTAGGGAACAATATCATTTCTCACAATCTAACCCTTGACACGTCGTCAAGTCAGTTCCACCTTCGATCAAATCCTCGACACGTCGTCGAGCTACTTCAAAACAACTTCCTTTTGCCTCGCATCCCCATTTTTGATTCGATCTTTCTACAAACATTTTTAAAACTTACGGAAGAGGGATATTCTCAGAATCTAGCATTCTTTGAATATTCGAATGAGTAACTCTCGAGGTGTGCCCTTGAGTTGTTATTAGTTCATTCTTTCGATTTCAAAACATCCAACTCTTTATCTTCAACTTATTCAGTCAATTCCCGAAAGAACTGAGTTCTTGGAATCTCGCATTCCTTAAATTCTTGAGTGACCAGCTCTTGAGACGCGCTCTTGGGTTGCTTATCAGCCACTCTTTCGCCTTTTTCTCAAACTTAACTTTAACCCATTCAACCTCATCTTTTCATGGTTGTTACCACGAACTACGGACGCTCTGATTCTTCATTCATTTTTGAATGTAAGATACGTAGGCACAAGATTGCGATGATCTTGGCGAGCACACTTCTATCTTCCTCCATTATTTCGTCCATTATCCCTTCATTCTTTCCCGTGGTCGAACTACGACGCTTTGATTTCTCATTCTCGTCCGAATGAGCATACGTAGGCACAAGGGCCCCAATCCTTGGCGAGCACCATATTCTCTAACCACCCTTCTCCCCCTTAGTGTGTTTAACCTTTTACCCTACCAATTCTACCTTTATCATCGAGAAGAAAAACAAGTAAACCTAGATAACACTCTCCACAAATACCTTAAGAGGTTCCCGTTGAGTACAACGGACGTGAGGGGTGCTAATACCTTCCCCTCGCGTAACCGACTCCCGAACCCGGAACTTGGTTGCGACAGCCCTGTTCCTATCCTTTTCGTTTCAAGAGGTTTTCTCGATATTTTCCTCTCCCATTTATTCGGGATAAATAAAGTTCGGTGGCGACTCTGTCGAACCGCATTTCCGTGCCTTTTGCGTGAGGGCCGTTTCTCCGAAATGTCTCCGTGATTTTTCGAGGTGCGACAGGTGGCGACTCTGCTGGGGAACACCCAAGAGGAAGATTGGGTTGACATGAAACAACGGGGTATGCCCACCGTCTTGCTTGGAGCAGGGGCATATCATTACCATATTCAGACTAGGGCAAGACCAAGTTACCCTAATCATCAGGCAGAGCTACAACCTTCTCTGAAGCAAATTCACAGTAAACCAGAATCTAGCATTCCGTATGATATTTTCGTTCTACATCCAAACATTTTTGAATGAAAAAGTGTTGTCGAGATCTAGCATCACGATAATACTCCGACTAATTGGTTGTGAGGCCGACGTCTTCATTTACTAAATAATCGTCATTTTCAAATCCAATCTTGTATTCTCACCTCTCGTACCGCAAACTCTTTTCACACCCTCGATTTAAGTCAACTTTTTAAAAAAAACACCTCTTTCGATTTAAAAAGGAGGTTCTTGGAATCTAGCATTCCTTGAATCTTCGAGTGAATAATTCTCGAGGCACGCTCTTGAGTTGTTATTCACTCAACCTTTCGACTTTTTCAAACTCAATCATTTTCAAACGTTCTCCAAAGTCCAGTGCTCGTACGCATTCGCAACCATCAACATTTCACACTTCGCAACTCCTCGTGGTTTTGATATTGGAAGCACCCTTAGGGACCAATATCATTTCTCACAATCTAACCCTTGACACGTCGTCAAGTCGGTTCCACCTTCGATCAAATCCTCGACACGTCGTCGAGCTACTTCAAAACAACTTCCTTTTGCCTCGCATCCCCATTTTCGATTCAATCTTTCTACAAACATTTTTAAAACTTACGAAAGAGGGATATTCTCAGAACCTAGCATTCTTTGAATATTCGAATGAGTAACTCTCGAGGTGCACCCTTGAGTTGTTATTAGTTCATTCTTTCGATTTCAAAACATCCAACTCTTTATCTTCAACTTATTCAGTTAATTCCCGAAAGAACTGAGTTCTTGGAATCTCGCATTCCTTGAATTCTTGAGTGACCAGCTCTTGAGACGCGCTCTTGGGTTGCTTATCAGCCACTCTTTCGCCTTTTTCTCAAACTTAACTTTAACCCATTCAACCTCATTTTTTCGTGGTTGTTACCACGAACTACGGACGCTCTGATTCTTCTTTCATTTTTGAATGTAAGATACGTAGGCACAAGATTGCGATGATCTTGGCGAGCACACTTCTATCTTCCTCCATTATTTCGTCCACTATCCCTTCATTCTTTCCCGTGGTCAAACTACGACGCTCTGATTTCTCATTCTCGTCCGAATGAGTATACGTAGGCACAAGGGCTCCAATCCTTGGCGAGCACCCTATTCTCTAACCACCCTTCTCCCCCTTAGTGTGTTTAACCTTTTACCCTACCAATTCTACCTTTATCATCAAGAAGAAAAACAAGTAAACCTAGATAACACTCTCCACAAATACCTTAAGAGGTTCCCGTTGAGTACAACGGACGTGAGGGGTGCTAATACCTTCCCCTCGCGTAACCGACTCCCGAACCCGGAACTTGGTTGCGACAACCCTGTTCCTATCCTTTTCGTTTTAAGAGGTTTTCTCGATATTTTCCTCTCCCGTTTATTCGGGATAAATAAAGTTCGGTGGCGACTCTACCGAACCGCATTTCCACGCCTTTTGCGTGAGGGTCGTTTCTCCGAAATGTCTCCGTGATTTTTCGAGGTGCGACAGGTGGCGACTCTGCTGGGGAATTGCTCCATGCAAAGAGAGAGTCGAGCCTATCTTTTGGTTTGTAAGGAGTGTTTGTTTGCTTTCCTTTTCGTTTATGTATTTGTTCTCTTGTAGATTTTATTTGTGCTTGTTATCTTGGCCTGTTGGTTCTTGGGATGACGTCATGAGTAAGGCTCTACCCCCGAGCTTTGGTAAAAGCAGAGAGAACATTTAGTTTAGAATTGGTAGTCGAGTAGTGTTAGTCACCAAGGATTCGCTCCTTGTGTGCCTAGCATGAAAGCTCCTCCAGAGGATACCTATTCGTAGATCTCGTTGTAACACAGCTAGCCTGTTGCACGACTTGATTAATGAAGGGTCCGTGATTCTGGGAACCTTTTGTTAGCACCAGTTCCGATATTGGTGGTCGTGTAGTGTTAGTCTCCAAGGACTCGCTCCTTGTGCGCCTAGCATGAGGACCCCGCTCAGGAGAGACCTTATCGTCATTATCGTCGTAATACAGCCAGCCTGTTGTGTGACGCCAATACGACTAGTGTCCGTGATCCTGG
Source organism: Lathyrus sativus (assembly GCA_963859935.3). Taxonomy (NCBI): domain Eukaryota; kingdom Viridiplantae; phylum Streptophyta; class Magnoliopsida; order Fabales; family Fabaceae; genus Lathyrus; species Lathyrus sativus. The sequence goes on along the minus strand of OZ012740.1, from coordinate 142,030,513 downwards.
GAACCAAACGTAGAAACCATCCCGTAAGTGGGTTTATGGGTAGAATGTTTAGATCTTCCCGTATAGGTTGTACCTGTCAGTTTTTTTTTTGATTGGAAATTATGGTTGTGTGTCTGTTACAGTTATCAACTCCAAAATTGTTTGATTATGATCCTGTGATCCTGGATTTGGTATCTTGCATTGCATCTTGCATATCATTTGCATTGCATTTCATATGTTGTGCATTTTGCATTTCCAGTCCTTCAATAGAATCTTATGTCTTCGTTCCTTCCTCTCCAGTAAATCAAGCTGATTCCTCGACACCAGTACGCAACTAGAGCCAATACAAGACGAATGATGGAGCAGATTCAACAGGAGCAAGATGCCTTCAGGGAAGAGTTGGATTCTATGAAAGGAAAGATCGACCAGATCCTCGAAGCCATCCTCGCGGCCAGAAGAGAGGAAGAACAGCATGAAGTTACCGTTGTCGTCAACAACAATGGTCAAGGACAAGGGTCTACTGCCATCCCTTTGGTTCCAATTCCAAATCCTCATGGGATGCCGTTGAAATTCAATAACGCAGCCGAAGGGAACACTTCTCAGCCAATCCCAGCGCCCGGAGTTACCATTGGAGCTATACCGCAGGCCCAGCCTACTGCTGTGCAAATCCCAGTTCCTCATATCGAAGATACTCTGATGGATCAGTATGACGACGTTCAGAACTATCATGTTGCTATCCCCATTGCTAGTCCTGTTGCTGTTCAGGATTCAGAAGCCATGAAGATGTGCCGAGATCTAGCCGAGAAACTCCGAGCCATGGAGGGGCACAATTCAAATTCTTTCAGTGCTTTGGAATTGTGCTTGGTGCCTGATGTTGTCATTCCTCCCAAGTTCAAGGTGCCCGAATTTTCGAAGTACAAAGGTCTCAGTTGCCCGAATATTCATCTGAAGATGTACTGTCGCAAGATGGCTGCCTATGCCAGAGACGAAAAGCTCATGATCCATTGCTTCTAAGACAGCTTGTCTGGGGCATCACTCGAATGGTATATGCAGTTGGAACGTAACAGTGTGCGCACTTGGGCCGAGCTAGCCGATGCATTTGTCAAACAGTACAAATACAACATAGATCTCGCTCCAAATCGTACTCAGCTTCAGAGTATGACTCAGAAGGACAGCGAATCCTTCAAAGAGTACGCGCAACGATGGAGAGAACTAGCCGCAAGGGTGAATCCACCTCTTGTTGACCGTGAACTGATTGACATCTTCATGGGTACTTTACAAGGCCAGTACTACGAAAAGCTGATCGGTAGTGTCTCCGCTGGATTCTCTGACTTGGTGATCGTCGGTGAGAGAATTGAAGAAGGGCTGAAAAGTGGAAAGATTCCAGGAGGTTCTAGCAACCAAGCCAATGCCAATAAGCCTTTCAACGGATACAAGAAGAAAGAGGGCGAAACAAATGTCATCTCTTTGCATAAAGGGCAAGCTTCTCAACAAGCTCTTGCTCCTATGCCTTATCAAGTTCCTTATTATCAGTATCCGTATGTTGCTGATGCGCAATATGCTCCAATGCCTTATCAACCAGCTGTTCAAGCAGTGCAAGCTCAAATGCAACAGCAACAGGCTCCTCAACAACAAGCCTACAATCAGCAAGGATACCAATATCCTCCTCAGCAACAACAAATGCAAGCTGCTCAACAACAACAAGGTGCTCGCCAGCAGCGTCAGCAGAGAATACGGAGGCCAGATAGAGTTTTTGATCGCCTGCCAATGACATATGCTAGTATCTTTGCTCAGTTGATGGAGAAAAAGGCTATTGTTCCAAGAGATTTGGCTCCCCCAACTGTCATTCCTGCCGACTACGATGCAAATGCTCATTGTGAGTTTCATAAGGGCGCTCCAGGTCACACCATTGAGGACTGCAGAGCTTTCAAGCACATAATTCAAGACATGATAGACAGGGATGCTATCAACTTCAATGGGAAGTCTCCAAATGTCATCAACAATCCGATGCCACCAGTCAACTAGCGCCAACATCAGATCGATTCCAGTCAAGTTCATTCCTCGAAGAAGGCAGTCATGTTGCCATTTCATTATTCGCAGTTCTTATATTTTGTCTTTGTTTGTTTAAGTATTGTATGCTTTGAACAATTGCCATTCGTATTTGGTTTTCATTAATGTATCGTTTATGCATGTTTTGAATTAATTATGTCGTATTCACTCATTTTCACTTATCACCGACACATTTCCACTATTATTTAGCATGATTTGAGGGAGGATGATGAAAACGAGATACCCATAATTGCAAACTGTATGCTTTCAGACCGAATCTCGTCAATGATGTACAGGCATTGCTTCAATTCCCCAAACACCGAAGATATAAGGAGTTAATCCCTAGTAAACCACTTTGATCCTAGAAGTAGGAGTTTCCTTCGGATATTCAAACCTTCACACTCAACCTGGGGCAGGGTAGTATTCAGTTAATCCAACCCCGCACTCGAATCAACCAAGCAAAATCCAAAAGACGATTGTTCGCCAATGACTCACAACAGGGCAGTCACAACAAAATCCAAAAAAGTAAAAAAAAATCAAAAGCCTGCTAAGTCAAACACCTTAGAGGGGACTTAGGCAAAATCAAGGCAATCCCGATGGATCTGACAACCAAAGTCAATCCATGCAAAAGTTAGGGATCAACATAAACAAAAGCAAAAGAGGACCCCGAAACCCTCAACAAAAACAAAATAAGATCCAGTGGCCATTCAAATAGGGGCACTGTCATCCACCAAAATAAAGTGATTGCCACATCGAGCAAATCTTGAACCTTCAAGTTTGCACCGTCAAGCATGTGTAGAATTAACTGAGTGTAGGACTGGAGATCATTAAGAAGAAGGGGTGGGTACAAATCATACTTTGAGCTTAATATCCTTTGTTTCATAACCATGAAGCAGACCATGTTACAACCCTCGAAAGACCTAATTGAGGCGAGTTTTATTCTGAAAGCATAACATCGCAAGGTTGCGTAACCTGACTCCTCACATGATTGTTAATCATCAACATTGGTTTCATTATTCTTGCAACATCTTTTCGCACTAATCAAAATCAGTACAACATTTGGACTAACACTCCATTCATCTCACCATCACGACACTTCAATAAAAGACACTTTTTCAAATCTTGCATCGAACTTTTCATTAATATTACCATTTATGAATGTACAATTTTATTTGCAAATCAGTACTAGGTATTCAAAGGCACTCCAGCAAGGGGCAATCGAGGAGGAATCTGACTTTCAGTGGCATACACGAGGCAAGAATATTTCAAAGCCCACAGGCTGGGATAAACCATTCAACGGCTCGAGCAGGGGCATATCATTACCATATTCAGACTGGGGCAAATTATCCAAGAGCTCGAGCAGGGGCAAGCCATTAACAAGTTCCAACTGGGGCAAGACCAGGTCGTCCTGACCATCAAGCAGAGTTGCAACCTTCTCTGAATGAAATTCACAACAAATCACCAAGTACCCAGACTTGGGGAATCCAGAGCATCATCTTCTGCATCAATCGTGACGTCTTCAACGAACTGCGTGTCGAGGAAGTCAATCCCTCCCACCACCCGAAGTCCAATCCGCATTGGCAATTACCCAAAGTCCACCACGCTGGCGTCTCCACCTACATTTCCAATCACCCGTCTGCATCATATGCATCATACGCATTGCATTCATCATCATAAGCATCTTACATCATATGCATACCCAATCATATCATACTTCCCTAGCTCTTGCATCTCCGCGCGTCAGCATTTGCATTTGCACTTCCATTCGTTATGGAACGTCATCTTACATCCATCATTAGCATACGCACATCAAGGTCCAGGATCAACGTCGAAGGTTTCCAAGACCATCATCAGCCCAGTCATGGGAATTCTCCGCAAGAATGTGGGTTTCTCCCATAAGTTTCAAGAAACTTCAAAGTAATCACCAGCCTAGTCATGGGCAATCTTCTACAATTATAGGTCTCTCCCACGAAATTCAAAGACATTCAAAGCAAGGTTCAGCCCAGTCAGGGGCATCCTTTTCGAGACCATGGGTACCTCCCAGGACGTATTTCAATCTCGTGATTGATCAGATCTTCAAATCAACATTCAGCCTAGTCAGGGGAATACCATTCAAGACCGTGGGCGTTCCCCCACGAAGTTGTTCAACCTTTTGTTGGGCAAATCCCAAAGCATTCAGTGCAAGATTCAGCCCAGTTAGGGGCATCTTTAGCAAAGCCGTGAGTGTTTCTCACGAAGTTGTTCAACCTTTTGTTGGGCAAATCCAAAGGCCTTAAGTGCAAGATTCACCCCAGTCAGGGGCATCTTCAGCAAAGCCGTGAGTGTTCCTTACGAAGTTGTTCAACCTTTTGTTGGGAAAATCCAAAGGCCTTAAGTGCAAGATTCACCCCAGTCAGGGGCATCTTCGGCAAAACTGTGAGCGTTCCTCACGAAGTGGTTCAACCTTTTGTTGACCAAAACAAGACATCAAGACAAACTCAGCCCAGTCAGGGGCATCCTCTTCAGAATTCATGGGCGTAACCATGAAATCATTTCGGCAAAGCTATGATCTCCAAACAAGACGGTGGGCGTACCCCGTTGACTCATTTCAATTCAATCTTCCTCTTGGGGGTTCACCAATGAGTTGTGCCCAGCAAGCGTGACCGTTGTCAATTGCCTTACTATCATCCTTTTGGTGATAGTCGAACTTCGTCGGTTCAACATAGCCTGCATCCTTTTGATGTTGGTAACCTTCAATTAGTGTTTGCCCTATCATCCTTTTGGTGGTAGCGGCCGGTGTGAGTTTCGCTCTGTCATCCTTTTGGTGGGGGGTCTATCACTTGGATTGGTGACAGATTGTGCAATAGTGTTTGCCCTATCATCCTTTTGGTGGTAGAGGCCGGTGTGAGTTTCGCTCCGTCATCCTTTTGGTGAGGGGTCTGTCACTTGGATTGGTGACAGATTGTGCGATAGTGTTTGCCCTATCATCCTTTTGGTGGTAGTGGCCGGTGTGAGTTTTGCTCCGTCATCCTTTTGGTGAGGGGTCTGTCACTTGAATTGGTGACAGATTGTGCGATAGTGTTTGCCCTATCATCCTTTTGGTGGTAGTGGTCGGTGTGAGTTTCGCTCCGTCATCCTTTTGGTGAGGGGTCTGTCACTTGGATTGGTGACAGATTGTGCGATAGTGTTTGCCCTATCATCCTTTTGGTGGTAGTGGCCGGTGTGAGTTTCGCTCCGTCATCCTTTTGGTGGGGGGTCTATCGTGGTCATTAACGATAGATTGTGCGATAGTTTATTTGTGTTTCGCTCCGTCATCCTTTTGGTGGGGGGTCTGTCACTTGGATTGGTGACAGATTGTGCAATAGTGTTTGCCCTATCATCCTTTTGGTGGTAATGGCCGGTGTGAGTTTCGCTCCGTCATCCTTTTGGTGGGGGGTCTGTCACTTGGATTGGTGACAGATTGTGCGATAGTGTTTGCCCTATCATCCTTTTGGTGGTAGAGGCCGGTATGAGTTTCGCTCCCTCATCCTTTTAGTGAGGGGTCTGTCACTTGGATTGGTGACAGATTGTGTGATAGTGTTTGCCCTATCATCCTTTTGGTGGTAGTGGCCGGTGTGAGTTTCGCTCCGTCATCCTTTCGGTGAGGGGTCTGTCACTTGTATTGGTGACAGATTGTGCGATAGTGTTTGCCCTATCATCCTTTTGGTGGTAGTGGCCGGTGTGAGTTTCGCTCCGTCATCCTTTTGGTGAGGGGTCTGTCACTTGGATTGGTGACAGATTGTGCGATAGTGTTTGCCCTATCATCCTTTTGGTGGTAGTGGCCGGTGTGAGTTTCGCTCCGTCATCGTTTTGGTGGGGGGTCTATCGTGGTCATTAACGATAGATTGTGCCATAGTTTATTTGTGTTTCGCTCCGTCATCCTTTTGGTGGGGGGTCTATCACTTGGATTGGTGACAGATTGTGCGATAGTGTTTGCCCTATCATCCTTTTGGTGGTAATGGCCGGTGTGAGTTTCGCTCCGTCATCCTTTTGGTGGGGGTCCATTATATTCATTTATGATAGATTGTGCGATAGTTTGTTGTGTTTTGCTCCGTCATCCTTTTGGTGGGGGGGGGGGGTCTGTCATAGTCATTAATGTCAGATTGTGCGATGGTGTTTGCTCTACCATCCTTTTGGTGGTAATAGCCGTGTTCATTTCATTCCATCATCCTTTTGGTGATGACGACCTTTTGCCTATTATTTACAATTTACTTCGAGGTTTACATTTATCAAGTATTTCCAATTCTCAAACATCTCTTTTTCTTTCGGACAAATTCAGGGTCTTCTTCATATCTAATTGACTTCTACCTCAGGAATATGAACGCTAATGCAGTTCATTTTCCTAGGTTTAAGCCGATTAGATAGGGGCATCTGTCATACCCTAAATTTGTCCTACCCCTTTGTAAATATTTTCGCATTATCATTTCATGCCGTTTAGACATGTGTCCACCTGAAATCGGGCGTTTTCCAAACTTTACCTTTTTTGACCAATTAAGATGTGACACGTGGCCTAAGGTTATTTTGTGAATTTTTTTTTTCAAACTTTTTTCTCTTTTAAGTGTTATTAGTAACATTTCTTTTTAATTATTATTTTCTCGTTTTTTTTTATATATATAATTTTAGGCTGGTTTTAATATTTATTTAATTGTTAATAGTTAATATTTATTTAATGATCATTGTTTGTATTAAGTAGTTGTTAACATTAATTTAGATTTAATTAGTATATTTTGTTATTGTTTAGTAAATTTGTTAATAAAATGATGGGAAAAAAATAAGAGAATTTGGGTACAAAGGCCCATTCCAGCGGCCCGTTAGGGTTTGGCTTTGGCTTGTTATTAAAGGAGAGGAAGAACCGGTTGAAAGAAGGAGAAGAAAACACTGTTCACCATCCCCTCTAAAACCCTAAATCGGCGCCGCCCCTTCCTCAATAAAACCCTAAACGACTAACCCCCTGCTTCCACCATTAAATCACTTCCGAATCATCACCACCCTCCAACGGAAAATCTAATCGCGGTTCACCTTCTCCCGCCGTGAAATCCTAATCCTCACCACGATCATCATCCTCACATGAAACCCTTCAAACCCCTTTGTTTTCTGCCATTGAAGCACCATTATTAGGACCCATCCCCTCGCTCGCCAAGGTCATCCTCAACCTTCAAACCACAAGATGTTTCCTCAATCCCTTTTCGCGATAGTTTGTTGGTTCACGTCAATGTGGTCGACAAATGATAATGGGTTCTCTTTTTAGCTCGTGCGGTTACATTTTAACAGTGGCAAAGTTGATGATTCGCAGGCGATCCCGACATTGACGAAGAAACTTGCGACAACCCTCATGTCGAAGGTTGTCTCGTTGAAGTAGGACATATGTTAAACAGAGTTAAGGGAGTTCGCTTTCCTCTGTCAATAATGGCTCAACTTCAGTACCATTCAACGCTTCCAGTTGGCGAATTTGGAACTTAAGCGTCGTTTCCTTCCCACAACAATGGAGTCAAGTAACCGCATATTCGGTATGGGTTTCAGGTTTTCATGACTATCTATTATTGTGTTATTATTAAGTATTCACCTTAACTTTGATTCAATTGAGAGGAATATTCATGTCTTATGTGCATATTAGGAGCCGTCATATTTATTAACCTTGATTCTGTTTGGATGTGATTTGTGAATTTTCTCACAGGATCAGTTGTTCCACTGATCCTCGCTTATGCTTTGGTTTAAATATTTGTTATGTACTGACTAGAGTGATTTTGACACTACCTGGAGGTTTGCTGTGATTGTATGATTCACATTAATAAATATGGTTTATACTGAGAAGATAAGTTGATTGTAATCTGGGTGTAAATTCATGAGAACTCTTTGTATTGGGTTGTTCTACCGGCAACATTTCCATTATCACAGGTCCTAAGTCTCTCTGTTTTCATAAAAATTATGTGGTTGTCTGTGATTGGTTTGTATGCAGGTTACAGTATTACCAAGTTTCAAATTGTGCGATAATAAAACTGAACGGCGTAGCAGCAGCAAGATGGTGATATCATTCGTGTTTTCGATTCAACTCTGTCTTCATATGTTATTATTTCTCTAAAAGGTTGTGTTATTTTCTATGACTGGTTCTGTATGAAGGTGTGAGCTTTAATACAAGATTCGGACTCAAGTTAGCTTTCGTCGTGGCGCTTTCATGTTGAAACCAGTGTCCTTAATACTGAATGCGAGCTAGCAGCATTGTGATGACATTTCTTTTACATTTAAGTCTAACGTTGGTCGCTGAGGTTTTTGAGGTGTTCAAGATTTGAGCCGGACGCCGCTACAACCGTGACAAAACAGAGTAATACACTTGAGACGGTAAAAAAAGTGGGCCACTTTGACGATGTTACATGGTTTGGATCTTCATCAATAACAGAACAGGTTGTGGCAGCAAACACCCATATCTTAGTTGCAAATTCGATCCAAGAGGCTAGGTCATAGCGTCGGTCGCAGTGTCGTCTAAATCTGGTTATGTTCCTGACAATGATATTGGAAGAGGATTTTCACGCAAAGACAACAGAAAAAGTCGAAAGCATGGTCTCAAGTTCAAATTAGCAACAGCTTGCGTTCCACCAGCAAAGTTGATGCCACGATTCGGGTCGACAGTTTTTGCTGCTGGTGTCGTAAAAGCTTGAACCATCTGCTGATGGTTGGTTATTGTTTCTGCTTCAGACTTCGGATCCGATTATGTTTTTTTTTCATAATTGATTATGGTAATAAGTCATACAACTCAAATGGTTCTATGAGGAATGTACCCCGTTTTTTTCAAATCAATTGCTTAAACTATGTTTATGTCTGCAGGATATTGGTAATGGTACATGGCTTGATTGGTTGGGGGTTATAGTGATTGAGTTATAGTTGACAGAATTGGTTCTATAAGTCTTTATTATTATATTTACATTTTTTTTGAAAAAGGGCAAAAAACTGGTTCTGAAGGTGTTGATGTTTTGGTCTTGATGTTTTCGATTTTGACATTATTATGTGGTAACCAAAGGCCTGTGATATAGGTTTATGGTAAGGTAGCCGACATTTCTAATAGAGACGCCCAATGCTAGGGGGTTTTACCATTAGCAGTTTGACAGGTTTATTTATCGTGTTAGAAATTGCAAAATAGAAGGGTGTGGTATTTTGATGCGGCTAGCACAATCCAATTTCGGCTTCTTGAAGGACATACATAGTTTTTGGTTATTTAGACTTGGTATGTTGAATGAGGTTCGGGCCTCCCAACCTTCAGGTTCTAGGTCTAGTGCTTAATTTATAGATGTGAGGTTTGGTTTTGTTGTGAGGAGGTCTTTAATCAAACTATCTTCTTAATCAAATTATTTTCTCACTAAAATTGCGAAAAATGAACTTTTAAGATCTAGCATCTTTTGAGTTCTTGAATAATCACCATTGGGGCGTACGCCTTAGGTAGTGCATTATTTGGCTTTTTCGCTTCAAAATACGCCTTTTAAATATTTAAACAAGGAAATGTCATTGGAGTCTAACACTCCACGTGAGACTTTTGTTGTTTATTCAAACCTTTTTTTTAAATTAAATCAAAATCTTTCTTTTATTTTATTTAATAAGACAATTTCAAAATAAATTTTTCTTTTAAAAAGAAAAACGTTGAAGCAATAATATTTCTTAAGCATGTTTAATCAAATCATTTTTTAGTTAAATTACGAAAAAATTAAACTCTTAAAGTCTAGCACTTCTTGAGTTTTCGAATGAATATTATTGAGGTGTACACCTTAAATAATGTATTGTTCAACTTTTCGCTCTTTAAACATGCTCTTTTTTGGACAAAGAAATATCATAAGAATCTAGCATTCCGTATGATATTTTTGTTCTACATCCAAACATTTTTGAATGAAAAAGTGTTGTCGAGATCTAGCATCACGATAATACTCCGACTAATTGGTTGTGAGGTCGACGTCTTCATTTACTAAATAATCGTCATTTTCAAATCCAAACTCGTATTCTCACCTCTCGTACCGCAAACTCTTTTCACACCCTCGATTTAAGTCAACTTTTTAAAAAAAACACCTCTTTCGATTAAAAAAGGAGGTTCTTGGAATCTAGCATTCCTTGAATCTTCGAGTGAATAATTCTCGAGGCACGCTCTTGAGTTGTTATTCACTCAACCTTTCGACTTTTTCAAACTTAATCATTTTCAAACGTTCTCCTAAGTCCAGTGCTCGTACGCATTCGCAACCATCAACATTTCACACTTCGCAACTCCTCGTGGTTTTGATATTGGAAGCACCCTTAGGGACCAATATCATTTCTCACAATCTAACCCTTGACACGTCGTCAAGTCGGTTCCACCTTCGATCAAATCCTCGACACGTCGTCGAGCTACTTCAAAACAACTTCCTTTTGCCTCGCATACCCATTTTCGATTCAATCTTTCTACAAACATTTTTAAAACTTACGAAAGAGGGATATTCTCAGAATCTAGCATTCTTTGAATATTCGAATGAGTAACTCTCGAGGTGCGCCCTTGAGTTGTTATTAGTTCATTCTTTCGATTTCAAAATATCCAACTCTTTATCTTCAACTTATTCAGTCAATTGCCGAAAGAACTGAGTTCTTGGAATCTCGCATTCCTTGAATTCTTGAGTGACCATCTCTTGAGACGCGCTCTTGGGTTGCTTATCAGCCACTCTTTCGCCTTTTTCTCAAACTTAACTTTAACCCATTCAACCTCATCTTTTCGTGGTTGTTACCACGAACTACGGACGCTCTGATTCTTCATTCATTTTTGAATGTAAGATACATAGGCACAAGATTGTGATGATCTTGGAGAGCACACTTCTATCTTCCTCCATTATTTCGTCCACTATCCCTTCATTCTTTCCCGTGGTCGAACTACGACGCTCTGATTTCTCATTCTCGTCCGAATGAGCATACGTAGGCACAAGGGCCCCAATCTTTGGCGAGCACCCTATTCTCTAACCACCCTTCTCGCCCTTAGTGTGTTTAACCTTTTACCCTACCAATTCTACCTTTATCATCGAGAAGAAAAACAAGTAAACCTAGATAACACTCTCCACAAATACCTTAAGAGGTTCCCGTTGAGTACAACGGACGTGAGGGGTGCTAATACCTTCCCCTTGCGTAACCGACTCCCGAACCCGGAACTTGGTTGCGACAGCCCTGTTCCTATCCTTTTCGTTTTAAGAGGTTTTCTCGATATTTTCCTCTCCCGTTTATTCGGGATAAATAAAGTTCGGTGGCGACTCTGTCGAACCGCATTTCCGCGCCTTTTGCGCGAGGGTCGTTTCTCCAAAATGTCTCCGTGGTTTTTCGAGGTGCAACACTTAATAATTAAAGAATTATTAGATTGATCCAAAAATGGTAATTTTAAATTATAAACTTTAAATTTCAAATTATGTTTAAATTAAGTTTTAAAAAAATGGTTTTAAGTTTTAGAAAATGTTTTTAAAATTAAGTTTTAATTTCTTAAGATTAAGTTTTAGAAAATGTTTTTATATTGTTCAATAGGATTTTAATAAATTAATTAAACTAATAAAATCAATTAAAAAATTAAAATAAAATAAAAAGAACAATGCAAAATAAAAAGGGGAAAGATTCAAATGGTTGAAGCAGATTTTAGGGTTTGCCAAAACCCATTTCCGCTTCTTCTTCTTTGCGGCGGCGCAGCTTTCTTCCCCATCTTTCACCATTCTGAAACTTTTCTTCTTCTTACTGCCATGGTCGATCTCTTCCTTCCTCTTTTCCTGAAAAACAAACACAAACCAAGATCATGTTAGAAAGAAAAATCACTCACCTCCGGGTTTGAAATGGTTTTGATGATTGTCGTGTGGGTGACTTGCGGTGATGGCCGATGATGGATGGACCTAAGGCTGGTGAGGGTTTGTGCAATGTGATTCTCCGATGGTGGTGATTCCACGATGATGTTTACATTCGTGGTTGAGCGATGATGATGATGGTGAGGGACAACTCCTCCCTCTGAGTCCGGCCAGTCCGCGGTTGGTGGTGGCTTGTAGATTTTCCGAAAATCCTCTTCTTCCGCTGCCCGTCGCTGACGAACTTGGTGGTGGGTTTCTCCCAATCCCCTCTTGATGAACTCGTGGATGATTGTTGATGACGTCGTTGTTGAGCTGCTGGGTTTGATCTTTCGAAAATCCTCTCCCCCCCTCTGATGAACTCTGATGGTGTTTTTATACTTATGTTGATTCTATTTTCTAGGCCTGGATCCATGCTATTGTTGTTACGATTTTTATGATTTAAGTTGCTTGATTTCAGTTTTGGGGCGGAGGAACTGGAAAATTTGTTGTTATGTTGTGATGATTTGGTTTTGGTTGTTGTTGGAGCAGAGGTTGTTGCGTTTTTCCTGGAGAGTTTGTTTTGATTTTGTTTTGGTTCAGAGATTTTCGGAAATGTTGTTGTTCTTGGCTGAATTGGATATGGACTTTTCACTTTGGATATTTCATTTGCTTGTCATGATCTGGTTTGGGTTTAGATGGATTTGGATATCCAGATTGTGTTGGATATGCTGGATTTTTCTTATGACCCGTTTGACTGACTGAAAATCATTTTTTGAACTAAGCACTTTTTCCAAAAGCATTTCTCCCTCTCTCTCTCTCTCTCTCTCTCTCTCTCTCTCTCTCTCACTCTCACTCAGAAACAAATTTAAACAGATATTGTCGGGTCGTGCCGAGGTCGGAAAATGGAGTCGGGACCTGGCGACGGAATGTTTCGTTGTCCTCCCGACATACCCGATGATGATAATTTGTTGAGGGTATCATAATAATTCAAAAACCGTTTTTGGATAAAAATTAATTCTAACCAATTAACAATTATTTTCATGTGTCTGGTTTTGCAGGTTCGAAGAGTCGAAGGTCGAAGATCGGGCGGGAAGAACTTTAAGAAAAAAAGTAGGAACTTTTAGGACAATTAGTATTTAATTAGGATTGAATTTGTACCTTCAAGCATATTGTAATAAAAATATATAGAATTTGAATAAATAAATTCAATTTTTTCTTAATAAACTGAATTCATTTCTCCGATCAAATTTTTCCGATTAAACTCATTCAACTAAACTCATCTGAATAAACTTTGACGTTCCAAACTCCGAATTCGATAAATTAAACATTTTGTGCAACATAGATCCGATGCAACTGCTGAGGTTCAAAACTCACCCCTGCAAATTAAATCGTACTGGATAATGAAATTGGTGAATATAGTCCTGAATAGGCAACCAGAGAAATCATCCATTTAAATGGTGAAACTAACTGTCCTCCGCATTTAAAATTCAAATCGTATCCCGAATAATCTAACTATGTAACCTAAATCAACTCGACTGATAATCATGACCAAACCAATAGATATTCATTATAAATTCAACACGAACCGAAATTCCACTGTTCCTTTAAAATCGACTGGTAACTAGCAGAAAGCAGGAGAACATGCATATGTCAGAATAAATTCTTCAAAGCAAATCCTCGCACCAATTTAACCCGAATCCACTGACGACTGACGACTAAATCTCGGCTCTTGAATGAAAAGTACTGCATCACGAAGAAACTAACGTCCATAGTGTCGTAAAAATCAGCTCGTTCTCAAATAAAATCACACGACCCGGATATTGAACCCTAATCGTTTGAGGAATTCCTGATGACGACTTTGCTTCATAAATTGTCGGCAGACTGCAAATTAATGACCCTTTCGCACTTCCTAAATTAAAGCGTGCACAGTGTGATTTTCCTGCAAAAACCAACAGACTGGACAAACCGGTTAGCGGTTATTTAAAATGCAATGCAGAATGAGATGAAATGCAAAACGAACCTAATAATCTAAGGGTAAAGTTTGGGGTATGACACACCGGATGACTCCACTAAGGATGAGGCTCCACGCTATCACAAAAACGTATCCCGTAGAGAATACTGGGAAGACTGTCTTTAATCTTGGTAACCACACATGACCGAAGGAACAAAACAACAAACCAATTCAATTGGAGTTTTAATCGGAAAATATACTTAGATTGCACATTAATGCTCCTGCCACCTTAAGATTTCCTAGGGAATATATGATTTCCACTGAATCTTTCCATGAGCTAAAGCAACTTTATGTTTTGTTAAGTTTTTCAAAAATTGTTTAAAGTTCAAGACCTTTTGCTTTCAAAATCATTATTAACTAATAAACGATGTTTTGCATAACAAAGAAAAATAAGGAAAATAGTGAATTGCAAACAATTGAATGGCCTAAAAATATGATTTTATTCAAGAATGATAGCTTGCAAATGGCAAATCTCCATGGAACATTTACAATTGAAAATGGCAACATGGAAAAGGTTATATAGAATCCAATGACAATCTAGCCCTACTAACTAAGATTTTTTCAAGACCTCGCTTCTGAAAAAAGCAGTTGACATGAATTTCTCGTGTAATCTTCTGTGGAGGTGACAACCATCTAATGCAGTGAAATGTCGTTTGCCCCTAACTTTTGCCTAAATTGCCCTTTCGGGTTTTCAATCCACCGAGACGCTCATTTCTGCCTAAGTCGCCCTTTCAGTTTTCAACTTATCAAGCTTTCTTTTCATTTCATCATTAACTTTTGTCTGGACCTCCTTTATAGGTTATGATCCAGCAGGACACCCATTTTTTCCTAAGCCGCCCTTGCGGGATTTCAAATTATCGGGTTCTTTAGGCCTAATATTTCTATACTGCATCAGAATGCACCGGGTGGGTAAGTTGTTCTCCATCCATTATTGTGAGAATTAATGAGCCTCTTGAGAAGACTGTTTTTACATCAAATGGACCATCATAGTTAGGCATCCATTTTCCCTGCATATCCTTGTGAACTAGCAAGACTTTCTTGAGTACAAGCCTCCCTTCTTGGAAATCTCGAACGTAAACCTTCTTGTCAAAAGCTCTTTTAATCCTCTTTTGATATAACTAAGTATGACACATTGCAGTCATGCGCTTCTCATCAATAAGGTTCAGTTGATTAAATATTTCTCTCACAGATTCTGCTTCATCAAGTTTGGCTTCCATTATGACTCTTAAAGAAGGTATCTCGACCTCAATGGGAAGGACTGCATACATCCCATATACCAATGAAAAAGGGGTTGCCCTTGTCGAAGTGCGAACAGATGTTCTATACCATGGAAGGCAAATGGCAGCATCTCATGCCAATCCTTATAGGTTTTCACCATTTCCTGCAAAATCTTCTTGATATTTTTGTTCGCAACTTCGACAACTCTATTCATCTTGGGACAATATGGAAAAGAGATGTGATGTTCAATTTTGAAGTTATCGCACAACTCTTTCATTGTCTTGTTATTCAAATTGGTTCCATTATCTATTATGATTCGGCTTAGGATTCCGTACTGGAAAATAATTTCCCTCTTGATGTCGCTACCGTGAAAATAAGGTGCCGGCAAAACAGAAGAGTCGCCACCTTTCGTTATTTATCCCTCAGAACGGGAAAGGAAACGATCGGAAAAACCTGACGAAAAGGTATAAGACAAGGTCATTGCAACCAATGTCTGGGTTCGGGAGTCGGTTACGCAAGGGGAAGGTATTAGCACCCCTCACGTCCATCGTACTTGATGGGATCCATGCTTGTTGTGTTTATCTAACGGGTTGGTTTAACTATCTACACTAAAAGGTTGGTCTGAAAAGAAAAGAAAATGACTCGGCAGAACACAGCAGTTCTATGCCTACGTATTCCCGTCTGGAACGAGAAATCAGAGTTAACGTAGTTCGCCTAACTATGGGTTACGGGGAAGGTTGCTCGCCGAGATATCGCATCTCGTGCCTACGTACTTTCACACACCGTGAAAGATCAGAGCAAACGTAGTTCGGGCTAACAAGAGACACAGGCTTGTCTCAACAGTTTTTCCCGAGTAGGGTTAACAGACGGTTCCAGCAGTTGGTGTATGCAGCTCGCTCGTTGGAGACTTAGGCGTTTACCGTTTGCGGTAGAACCGAGAGTTAACAAAACTCTCCTTAAGAAAAGAGTTTCCAAGGGTTAAAGGTCCCGGAGGACAAAAAGAGTTTGATCTTGGTTTCGAAGTCTTTTACGGAAGAAATGTTTTTTATGGATGTCTGCAACTAATATCGCACTAGAGACTATGACCTGAGAGTGAATGCGTCGCATGTCACCAAAAGGGTACCATACTAAACATCCAAGCTGTTGAAAAGAAACTCTCCAACAACCCTTTCTCAAGTAGCTTAAGGCTCTTAGCGTACGACATCAATTAACCTTTATTACTGTATTTTGATTTGTTTGAAGATAAGAAGAGAAAGGACGCACTAAAGGGGAACTGATCCAATCCTAAAGTTTTCATGCAAAGTTGACCCTAAGATTGAGGTTAGGAGGGAACTACCTAATGTTATCATGCATGGTTAGGACCCTAATGTCTGTCATAACTTCTCTTGAACAAGAGAAGTCAGAGTTCCTAGGGGAACATGGCAAAGGAAAGCAACAGCAAAAGAAACAACTATAAGAAATGACTGTAAGTAAAATGCATGCAATGCAACAATACAAGCAGAAGGAGCCAAACTCAACTTCTAGAGCACACAAGCAAGAACAACACAAAGCACAGGAAAGGGAGACAGACTCAACCTTCAGCCAACAAGCAAAGCCAAATAGTAACAGACAAGCAGAGGGAGACAGGCTCAACCTCTAATGCAGACAAGCAAAGGGAGCCAGGATCAACCTTTCAATGCACTTAGGCCTAGACAAACTATATGAAAGCCTGTTCTAATGCAACACACAGTCACACAAATACAGCAAAGCAATCAGAAAATATAGCAGATAAGACAGCAGACCAACAGCTCAACAGCAAAGCAGTCTTCTAACAGCAAAACAAACCAACAGTCTGTAGTTTGATCTCCATGCCCAAACTATCTTCAAGAGAAAACTTCATCTTCAAGCTTCAAATGATCCACCAAGAGAGATGATAATCAACATCAAGATGATTGCATGATGCTGGGAAGCATGATGGAAACCAAGGGAATCCATCATGTCACTCAACCATACATCTAAGATAGGCATCCTCAAAGGTTCTACCTTTTGTGATATGCCACACATCCTTCCAAAGGAGGGATGAGGCTTCCACATAGGGACCTTGCACCATAGGATGGTAATGGAATTCACACAAAGCAAACCATGTTTGTGGAAGAAGAAAACAACCTCTAAGGCTCTACAAAACCCTAATCCTACAAGCTTAAAGAAAGCTACTCAAAGGGAACCAAAACACCAAAACCAAGCCTTACAATTAAGCACACAGAAGCTCTAACAAGTCTAAAACACTATCAAAAGGAATGGGAAATTCACTTCATGCTATGGGTCACCATTGAGGTCATTCTAAAGGAAAGGTCATGTTAGAAGCATCATAAAACTAGCCCAATTGTTGATTCTAAGAAAAATACGAAATCAAGTCCTAAAATTCTAGGGAATTTTCTAAGGGATCCTAAGAGGGTTAGGGACTTATGGGTGAAAAGTAAGGGACTGAATCTAAAGGGAGGATCACCTAAGAATTTATAAACCTAAAGTTATCAAAGGGGAACCCTAAAATGGAAGGTCATGGGAACCTAATTCAAAAACAGTCCTATTGTTTGCTAAAAATTATGAAATAAATCCTAGGGGATCATGCACATCTATACTAACAGCCAGCCAAATCTCAATTCTAAATTCTATACCAATTAATCATACAAAAATCAGCAAAAACATGAGGAATTATGCCAAAATTAAGAAATAACAAAAATAGAAAAATGCAAAATAAATGGAAAAATCAACCAACATGAAATATAAAAGCATTAAAAAATCAAGAATCACCAGAGGATCACAACAATATTTTTCCATAATTTTCTGATCAAAAATGAAATTAATATGAATTTTGCAAGTTAAATGAAATAAAAGAAAATAGAAATGAATTAAAAATCAATTAAAACGCGGGAAATAACCAGGACCACAAGATCAAAAGACTGGTCAATGCAATCCAATGCATCTAGGAGATGCCAGCACATAAATGAGGCGTTGCGTTTTGCTTCAGGTCAAAAGTCCAAGTCCAACTTCAGCGTGATTCTCGTGCGTACGATGGAACTACCAAGTCAGCTTCTCAAATGGATCCAAGGGTTCCAACTTCATCTTCTTCATTTGAAATTCTGATGGAGGGAAAGACTCAGGGCGGTGGTTCCGGTGGCTGAGCCACCAACTTCTCCGGTGAAGCAAAATTGCAGGTCATGGAAACATGTCAAACCTTATACCGTTCTCTCCATTTTTTCATGCTGAGTTCAAATCCACTATCCATTTCCAGTTTTTCATGCAATTGTGAAAGTTACCAACCTGAGTTGCAGCTTGAAATTGGAGCAGTTGTGATGCGATTCTTGCTTCAATCTTGTGCAGATCCACTCAATGATCTATGCTGAAGATGATAGAAGCTTCAATTTGCCTTGAACTGCTCTGAATCTGAAATCACGACTTGCACTTTTGCTCTTGAAACTCAACCTCCAATCTCTGGTTCCAGCTCCAAAAAATCACCAACCTTGCACTGAATCTCCTTCTGAACTTATATAGAGGTGAATGGAAGGTTCTATAGGCCCATGGAAAGCCCAAACTGTGATATCCAAATTTTCAATTTTGCTTGAAAACTCAAACATGGCATACACGATTCTGAGCTAGTTCCTTCTCCAAGAAGCTTCTCAGGTAATGTCTATGGCCTGTTGAGAATGAAGGGACCAGATTTCACCCTTGTTTGTATCCTATGGCCATGATTTGAGGTGTAACTTCCTCATGAAGCAACAAAGTAAAAAGCCATGAATTATGCCTCAAATGGATTTTCTAGTAATGCCAAAGTGTTCCAAATGATGTTTCTGGTCAAAATAAGCTCTCATTTGGTCTTGTTTGAACACATATGATTAAATTTGAATTTTTCAACTTAAATGCCTTTTAATTTCCCCTTTGTCAACTTTCTTCAAACCAAGTCTTTCCCTAAGCCAAATCAATGCCTCATGGATACATTATTGCCCTTAAAATCCCATTTTGAGCAAGTTTTGTGTTGGACAAAACTTCATTTGGAGTGTGCAAGATAGTGAAAATGACCCATAATCTCACTTTCCCAAAATACTCCTGACTTGTAAACCTCATAACTTGAGTTCTAAAAATCAGATGAAAGACTTCTAGTACAATTTGGAAAGCTAAGACCAAGACCTACAACTTTCATGTTGGGCAAAAGTTGAGGAGAAACATTCTTCTAGGTCAAACGTTCCTTGGAAGTTGGTTGACTTTTGCAGACAAATTTCACATTCATCTGGTGACCTGTAACTTGTCTGGATCATAACTTGAGTTCTATAAATCCAATCAAGGAATTCTAGTACTCAAATTAAAGCTAAGAACATGCTCTACAAGTTCCATGTTTGCCAAAAGTTGAGATGAAACTTGTATCTTGATATAAGTGGTCTTGAAGTCAGGCACTAAATAGGGGATTTTACCTTGAGAACCCTAGTTTAGCAACTCCTCACACTTTGAATTCTTATTGATTGATCTTGGAATAATATCTCATGTATCTCAACACAACTTTCTATGAACACCAAGACTTATAATTGAGTCTTAATCTCCTCCAATTGAACAGTTGGCTCAAGGTTGACTAGATGAAAACCCTAATTGCAACACCCTCAATTGTGGCTCTTCACAATTAGCATAATGACTTGACTGAGCTCCACCATGACCCTCAAGGCACTCCATGAGCTCTATCCACATACCCTATCCATGATCAAGGCTTCACAACCCACTGGTGGTCTTCAATGGACCCCCAAGCTAGAAGATGAACCACATACCAGCATCTAAACTTCTCTAGAACACAACCCACTTTCTGATGACTTTGGTGACCTTACAAGCTTGAATAAGACCTCTAGATAGGCTCCTCTTGATATAAACCACACTTGATCCCCTGCTAAATGAATAATGCTATGCTATGCAAATGCTAGACCAATGATATGCTAATGCAATGAAACATAAACCAAGTAAGAAAAAGGTTAGGCAAATTTTGGGGTGCAACAGTTGCCCCTATTCAAGCGACTTGGACCTGACTGGGTGAAAAGCGAACAGCTTTCAGCCAATCGATGTAGAAGACGGTTGAATACTAAGGAACCCGGAAATTTGCTAACCAAAGAAATAAACTGCAACAATTGCTCGGGGAAAAATATCCAGAAAATTGAGTCTGGTTGTCACGGCAACAAACTAATCAATCATCTGATAAAGAACAGTTGATTTCAACATCAACCACCTGTGTGATGCCACAGGCATTGAATCCACATACTAGATCAACAACAAACGTACGCTACCATAAGCGGGCACCGAACCATAGGACCATATCAAAATACTATCCTTGATCTTCCATTTCCTGTAGAAACGGGCAAGCACTACGTAAAGTGCGAATCGTCAATGTACTATCCTTGACCTTCCATTTCCGCAGAAACGGGCATGTACTAAAGAAAAGTGTGAACTATCAATATCTCTGACCTTCCATTTCCGCAGAAACGGGCATACACTAAATAAAAGTGTGAACTGTTAATATCTCTGACCTTCCATTTTTGCAGAAACGGGTATACACTAAATAAAAGTGTGAACTGTCAATATCTTTGACCTTCCATTTCCGCAGAAACGAGCATACACTAAATAAAAGTGCGAACTGTCAATATCTCTGACCTTCCATTTCCGCAGAAACAGGCATACACTAAATAAAAGTGTGAACTGTTAATATCTTTGACCTTCCATTTCCGCATAAACGGGCATACACTAAATAAAAGTGCGAACTGTCAATATCTCTGACCTTCCATTTCCGCAGAAACGGGCATACACTAAATAAAGGTGCGAACTGTCAATATCTCTGACCTTCCATTCCCGTAGAAACGGGCATACACTAAATGAAAGTGCCAACTATCAATATCTCTGACCTTCCATTTCCGCAGAAACGGGCATACACTAAATAAAGGTGCAAACTGTCGATATCTCTGACCTTCCATTTCCGCAGAAACGGGCATGCACTAAATAAAAGTGTGAACTGTCAATATCTCTGACCTTCCATTTCCACAGAAACGGGCATACACTAAATAAAAGTGCGAACTGTCAATATCTCTGACCTTCCATTTCCGCAGAAACGGACATACACTAAATAAAAGTGCGAACTATCAATATCTCTGACCTTCCATTTCCGCATAAACGGGCATACACTAAATAAAAGTGCGAACTGTCAATATCTCTGACCTTCCATTTCCGCAGAAACGGGCATGCACTAAATAAAAGTGTGAACTGTCAATATCTCTGACCTTCCATTTCCGCAGAAACGGGCATGCGCTACGTAAAGCGCGAATCGAGCATCCGAAGACTTGAACAAGCAACTCTGCGGGGAATTTCTGACGTCAGCTGCCAGACATCCATCTTGAACAAAAATGGGTAACAACTTCGAAGGTATAATTATGAAATCTTTCCTTTTAAAACGCTGACGTAACAGCAATCTGAGGAAGATTCCGCTGGGGAAGAAGAGAAACTTAATCAAGCAACTCTGATGAGGGAATACATGATAGGACGAACGTTATCATCACATATCTCATGCCAAAAATTTGAATATCCGAAAACCATCCTGAACAAGAATTCCAATTACCTGCAGGGAAAAACACTTGAAAACAATGAGGTAACCAACCTGGCTTATGTTTCAAAATGCATATGTTTGAAAATGGCGTAATGCTCCATACGGCATGGAAATGCTACGCGTTGGGGATAGATGTTATGCGCGATGCAAATGCAAAGAGGCGTTCCCATAAAATAAATGTTGGAGGGACGAAACCAAACTTCCGCTGGGGGAAGAAAAACAACCCTGCTGGGGATAGCCCAAAATAGCTAGAGTTACGACCTCTGTAGAGGATGAACAACCTGTTGGAGGAAAGACAACCTGCTGGAAAACAGAAAGAACAATCCTGCGTGGGGATGATCCTTACAAACCACCGACAACCTGGTTGTACCCTGTGAGGACCTCACTGGGGGATTAAATGTACACGTGTAACCAACTGCTGGGAATGCACATCACTGCCTGATCGCTTGCTAGCTCGCATCCAACTCTTCTGGGGATAAAAATGTGACTTCCATCTGCTGGGGAGGAATAAGATCACCTAGAGTCTGCTCCTACGTTAAGGGACTCTGGCTGGGGAAACATGATCCCCTGGCTGTTTGCTTCGAAGGTAACGACCCTGCAAAATATGAATGAAACAACACAATACTACACAAAAGGAACTATCTTGGTCAATATCCGTGACAATTGTTCAGTTAATTCAATGTTTTAACAATTATTGGCCGAGGCCTACAAGTTTATGCACGTGCAAGTTTATCAAAAACATCGGCGTTTTCCACAAACAAAACAGTAAAAGTTAAAACAAAAAACAAACATCAAGTACTGAATAGTATGCATTTATTGATAACAGGCCTGTAAATAGGCAAAGTTTTTACAGTGGATGCAACTCCTGAAAAGAGGAAGCTACAAAAACAAATACAAATATGTACAGAGGCACAAAGAAATTTGTATACATGTCGGCAACTTGGTACAGACAAACACCATGAGCTGATCCTCATATGACTCGCCTGACTCCGACGCTTTCCCGATACTCCATCTTCGAAAGATATTGACTTGGATAATCGACCCTCAGGTGCTCCCAAACCACTAATCAATGCAGTATCAAACTCGGACTGCAGCCATTTGCTTTTTCAATCCCTAACTTTTGCCTGAATCACCCTTTCGGGTTTTCAATTCACCGGGATACCTTTTTTTGCCGAAGTCTCCATTTCAGGTTTTCAACTTCGCGGGTGTACATCTTTTCAATTTTATCCCTAATTTTTGCCCGAACCTTTTTCTCTTTTTTTCTTTGGTTCGCCGGGATGCCCCATTTTTGCTTGGACTTTCTTTTTTCTGTCCAGCGGGTCTCTTTAAGCAAAGTATCTTTTAACTGCGTCCAAGTTCACATGGGATGTAAAATCCTCGCCATCCATGGTGGATAACAATAAGGCTCCTCCGGAGAAGACCTTTCGCACGACATATGGACCTTCATAATTGGGAGTCCATTTGTCCCTATGATCTGATTGTGGTGGGAGAATCTTCTTCAGCACGAGATCGCCCGTCTGAAAGCTTCAAGGGCGCACCTTCTTGTCAAAAGCTTTCTTCATCCGACTCTGATATAACCGACCATATGCGATAGATGCCAGTCTCTTTTCATCCATCAAACTAAGCTGATTTAGTCTATTCTTTATCCACTCTGCCTCATCGAGTTGGACATCGAGCAAAACTCTCAAAGAAAGAATCTCAACTTCCAATGGTAGGACAGCTTCCATACCATACACTAGTTAGAAAGGTGTTGCCCCGGTTGATATGCGTACCGTCGTACGATAACCATGCAAAGAGAAGGGCAACATCTCGTGCCAGTCTTTGTATGTTACAACCATCTTCTGAACTATCTTCTTGATGTTCTTGTTGGCCGCTTCGACAGCACCATTCATCTTGGGCCGATAGGGAGATGAGTTGTGATGCTCAATCTTGAAATTCTGGCACAATTCCTTCATTATCTTATTATTCAAGTTCGAACCATTGTCAGTAATGATTCTCTCGGGCACTCTGTAACGACAGATGATGTCCTTTTTGATAAACCGGGCTACCACTTGCTTGGTAACATTAGCGTAAGACGCTTCTTCGACCCACTTGGTGAAGTAATCGATAGCTACCAAGATGAACCAGTGTCCGTTGGACGTGATGGGCTCAATCTTCCCAATCATATCAATGCCCCACATAGAGAAAGGCCACGGGGACGCCATGACATTCAAAAGGCTTGGCGGCACATGAATCTTGTCGGCATAAATCTGGCATTTATGGCATTTCTTCGCAAACTTGAAACAGTCTGTTTTCATCGTCAGCCAATAATACCCTGCTCGTAATAACTTTTAAGACATAGCATGTCCGCCGGCATGTGTACCGAAGGTACCCTCGTGGACCTCTTCCATAAGCAGATTAGCTTCTTTCTCATCCACACATCGCAATAGCACCAAATCATGGTTTCTCCTGTACAGAACACCATCTGGATTCAAGTAGAAATTGCCAGCCAATCTCCTAAGAGTCTTCTTATCGCGGCTGGATGTCCCAGTCGGATACTCTTGGTTCTTTAGGAAATTTTGGATATCAAAATACCACGGCTTGCCATCGGAAGCTTCCTCAATGGCGAATATGAAAGCGGGCCTGTCAAGGCGAGAGATAACTATTCTGGGAGCATCATTCCAGAAGTTAACTTTGTACATCGAAGACAATGTCGCAAGGGCGTCAGCCATCTGATTTTCTGCCCGCGGCACATGGTGAAATTCTACTCTGTCAAAGAAAGGCAACAACCTCCTTGCATAATTCATGTACGATATCAGATTAGGCTGACGAGTCTCCCATTCTCTCTTGATCTGGTTCACGACTAACGCGGAGTCTCCATACACATCAAGATTTTTAATTCTCAAATCAATAGCCTCCTCGAGACCCATGATACGCGCCTCATATTCAGCCTTATTGTTGGTAACTGGAAATGTCAATCGGGCAGTGAACGGGATGTGAGTCCCATGGGGAGTAGTAATGATTTCCCCAATTCCACTTCCGTATGAATTAACAGCACCGTCGAATATTAATTGCCATTGGGAACTTCGCTCAGGACCTTCACCATGCAACGGCTCCTCGCAGTCTTTCATCTTAAGGTACATGATATCCTCGTCAGGAAACTCAAACTTCATCGGCTGGTAATCATCGATTGGCTGCTCGGCAAGGTACTCGGACAGAATGCTACCTTTGATAGCCTTTTACGAAACATACTGGATATCGTACTCTGTCAGTACCATCTGCCATCGGGCAATCCTTCCTGAAAGCGCCTATTTTTTGAAGACATATTTGATCAGATCCATCTTCGAAATCAGCATGGTTGTATGATTTAGCATGTATTGTCTCAAACGTTTGGCAGCCCAAGCAAGTGCACAACACATCTTTTCGAGCATTGGGTAACGGGATTCACAATCTGTGAACTTTTTACTCAAGTAATAGATCGCATGCTCTTTTCCTCCAGTCTCGTCATGTTGACCGAGAACACAACCCATGTTGTTCTCAAGAACCGCCAAGTACATGATTAGGGGTCTTCCGGATACTGTGGGTATCAATATCGGAGGTTCCTGCAAGTATTCTTTTATTCTTTCGAACGCCCTTTGACAATTTTTCGTTCCAGACAAGCGCCTGATCTTTTTTCAACAATTTAAACATTAGTTCACACGTGGCTGTGAGATGAGATATGAACCGGGCAATATAGTTCAACCTCCCCAAAAAGCCACGAACCTCTTTCTCTGTTTTTGGCGCTGGCATTTCTTGTATAGCTTTTATTTTTGCAGGATCAACCTCAATTCCTCTTTCACTAACAATGAACCCCAATAGCTTTCCAGATCTCACCCCGAAGGTTCACTTATTAGGATTCAGCCTCAGCCTGAACTTCCTAAGCCTCTCAAACAATTTCAGAAGATTCACCAGATGCTCTTCCTCCGTATGGGATTTGGCAATCATATCATCAACATAGACCTCAATCTATTTATGCATCATGTCACAAAAGAGTATCGTCATAACACGCTGATATGTTACCCCAACGTTCTTCAAACCAAAGGGCATCACTTTGTAGCAGAACGTTCCCCACGGGGTAATGAAAGTTGTTTTCTCCATATCCTCCGGCACCATCTTAATTTGATTATAGCCCGAAAAGCCGTCCATGAAGGAAAACACAGAGAATTGAGCAGTATTGTCGACCAATACGTCAATATGAGGAAGCGGGAAGTCATCCTTAGGGCTCACCTTGTTCAGATCCCGATAGTCAACGCACATCTGTACCTTACCAACTTTCTTTGGTATAGGTACTATATTGGCGACCCAAGGAGGGTAAGTTGTAACAGCTAGAAAACCAGCATCCCACTGTTTTTGTACTTCCTCTTTAATCTTTACGGCCATATCTGGTTTCGTTCTTCTGAGCTTTTGCTTGACCGGCGGACACTTTTCACGCAATGGCAAGCGGTGGACCATAATATCAGTGTCTAGCCCAGGCATATCATCATAAGACCAAGCAAAGATGTCACTATACTTTCGAAGCATTTCGACCAGTCTTTGCTTGATATCGCTTTGCAGCGCAGCCCCTATCCGATTCCTGACAACTTCTTCGAAACCCAAATTAACGACCTCAATATCCTCCTGATGAGGCAGAATGATTTTCTCTTCTTGTCTCAAAAGTCAAGTCAGCTCTTCTGGTAAGTCATCGTCCTCAACAATCTCTTCCTCGGCTTGAAATATCGAGTGCTCAAAGTCGAAGCGAGTCATAGGGAGTTCTTGATCAGTGTCATCTGAAATATGGATCCTGCAAGAGAAATGGTTAAATGCTTCAAATGATACGCAAACAAAACATACAACCACGTTGCCATTTTATTGATAAAAATAAAAATAGAAAAACAAGGATCACAAAATTTGCATGAGAAAAACGCCTTTATTTGATGAATAAAGCAAAGCATACACATAAACAAGTAGGCCCTTAAATAAAATCACTATGCCCCGGGTAGGACATAGGATTGTACAATAATCGAAAAAACAAGGCATTACTATTTCGTCGTCACGTGAATAAAGTCCTGAATAGACCAGTTGCATATGCTTTGTCCTGGCTCGCTGGGCTTGATCCATGAATCGATGTCACAGTCGCTATCTCCATCTTCACCGTCATACACAGCATTAATCCTTTCAAAACTGACTCCTCCTGGAGTAAACACAATCGGCCCCTTGAACTTTGGCACGCTCTGTGATGAAGATGACGACGACGGGCGATATCCCAGCCCAAACTTGTCCTGCTTAACAGGAATCTCCAGAACTTGAACCCAGCCTTTAGTTTCCCCGACCTGAACTACTGCTTGGGCTTTTCTGTACAAAGACATAGCCACCTCTGGCCCATTGCTTATGACAGGAGACTTGTCTCTGATCTGCACTCCCTCAAAAGCTTGGCACAATGTCTCATGGATCTCCCCCTCCACTTCGACATATTTGAACGACGACAGGTGACTTACCAGGATATCTTCTTCCCCACACACAGTGACAATGCTACCACCGACCATATATTTGAGCTTTTGGTGCAACATAGACGTCACAACCCCTGCAGAGTGAATCCAAGGTCGTCCGAGCAAGTAGCTATAAGTTGGTTGTATGTCCATAATGTAAAACACCATATCAAACACCTCTGGACCGACCTGGACTGGTAGAGTCAATTCTCCAAACACGGACCTTCTAGTCCCGTCAAAAGCTCTCACCACCAAGTCACTTGGCGTTCATATTATACCTCGGGTATCCAGCTTTAAAAGTGCCTTCTTGGGCAACACATTCAAGGAAGAACCAGTGTCAACAAGGACATGAGACATAACAGTTCCCCTACACTCAACTGAAATATGCAACGCACTGTTGTGGTTGTGGCCCCTGGGTGTTAAATTAAAATCTGTAAATCCAAGGCCATGCCCCGCGTTCACGTGCGCAATCACTCCTTCGAGCTGATTGACGGATATCTTCTGGGGTACATAAGCAGCGTCAAGAGCTTTCAGCAAAGCGTTCCGATGGGCTTCGGAACAAAGCAACAATGACAAAATCGAGATTTTGGAAGGCGTCTGCTGCAGATGATCAACAATTTTATAATCACTCTTCCGGATTAGTCTCATAAATTCTTCCACATCTTTAGTCAAAGTCTCTTTTTCCTTCTCTTGAGAAGGTCCTCCTTCATTGACTTTACCTTTCCCTTTGGCAATTTTCTCAGCTTCTACTTCTGGTGACGTAAAAATTCTACCGCTGCGGGTTATGCCCCCTGCCCCCACAAGGTTATCAACTGACCCCACCAGGGGGCTCTCCAGGTTAATCTTTTCTCCATTGCAGTAAACTTCCTCCCCATAGTTCCAAGGGATGGCTTTAGTGCTTTCGTATGGAATGGGTCCAGCTTTGGTTATGGTGGTAGTCGGCCGCTTGGGAGGCGTCGATATCGTGACAGTCTTAAACGGGATCGTAATTGTTGCAACTTCGCCCTACTTTTCAGCTATTGCCTCCACAGGCTTCTCTTCAGCAGTACGGTCGAATTGCAGCGTTCCTTCATCAACCAGACCTTAAATACCTCTTCTTAAACTATCACAACCCTCAGGTCAGGCTAAACAGTCAACACAATCTGCATCACAACCAGGGAAAACTCCCTCTTTCAGCAACCTGCTCTTTACACAACCCAGAGGCGTTTTCAGTTCATCCACATTCATGACCAAATTCAGAATGATATCTTCCAATATTGCCCCCACCTGTGCAGATCCGTGAGACGGCATTGGATTTTTTTCAACATTGGGTGCCTCATTACCAAAGTTTATAGCTTTACTATCTATCAAATCCTGCACTTTGTGCTTGAATGCTTGACAATTATATATGTTATGACCGGGTGCCCCGGAGTGGAATTCACAATGTGCATTGGCATCATAACCAAAAGGAGGTGTGCCCTTAGGCGGAGCTAACGTCTTTTCTCAACAAGCTGCAATTGTAATAGAGTTTGAAGAAGCTGAGCATACGGTAATGGAGGTACATCAAATACTCTTTTCACTGCCCTATCACGACCTTGGAACCTTTGCGGAGCCGAATTCTGTTGTCCCTGTTGTTGCTGCGGCTATTGTTGTTGTTGAGGTACAGGGATTGTCACACTGGCGACCTGCTGCCTACGCCAATTCTGACTTCTATCCCTTCTCCGATCATTACTCACCGAATTAGTGTCCCCTTACTTTTTATTTCCAAATACCCATTTACCACCTCCAGCTGAGGTTGATTCTCCTGCTTGCAAAGTCGTTGCTGCAAGCTCCGCCGAGTAACCTCTCACACCACCATGCGAACTGCCAGACCTCCACGCGGCCCTCCTACGTCGCACTAGCCGTCCGACAACACCGTTGTAACCGACCATGCACTAATCGTCATTGACCAACATCTCAAACTCTGGTCGATACCACGATCACTGCTGCACTCAAATCTGGCCGACATTGATGTCCTTACTTATTTTTCCTGTGGTTATGGCTGCTTAAATGGTATTTAAGGACTGGGTAGGTTTGTTTTGTTTATGGAGGGATTTTTAGAATTGTATGTAGTTTCCATGGAGGAGTTTAAGGTGGTAATATGTGATGAGGGTTTTCATTTTAGATAGTGGAGGAAGTTTTGTGTTGGTTTCAAGAAGAGCCAAGGTGGGAGGAAGAAGTACAATTTGCTTGGTGTTAGTGATCTTGTTCCTTTCTCTTTTTCAATGTCATCAATATATAATATTAGGATATCAAGTGAATTAAAAACCTTCTAAAACTCAGGGAACACATATATTAAAAGGGTTAAAATAAAATGTTTGTATGTTTTATCTTAAAAGGAAATGCAAAAATTAAAAAACATTTAATTAAAATAAACTTTAAACTAAAATACCTAATTAAATATAAAGATAATTAAATTAAAAACTAATTTAACTAAAACAATTACAAGATAATTAAATTAAAAGACTATTTTAATAAAATAATTAAAAGATTATTAAATTAAAAGACTATATTAAAAATAAAAGATAATTAAATTAAAAGACTATTTTAAAAATAAAATATAATTAAATTAAAAGATTATTTTGAAAATTAAATATAATTAAATTAAAAGACTATTTTTTAAAATAAAAGATAATTAAATTAAAAGACTATTTTCAAAATAAAAGATAATTAAATTAAAATAATATTTTAAAAATAAAATATAATTAAATTAAAAGACTATTTTTAAAAATAAAAGATAATTAAATTAAAATAATATTTTTTTAATAATTAAATATAATTAAATTAAAAGACTATTTTAAAATTAAAAGATAATTAAATTAAAAGATTATTTTAAAAATATAATATAATTAAATTAAAAGATTATTTTAAAAATATAATATAATTAAATTAAAAGACTATTTTTAAAAATAAAAGGTAATTAAATTAAAAGACTATTTTTTAATAATTACAGATAATTAAATTAAAAAACTATTTTAAAAATTAAAGAGAAATGAAACGGTTTAAAACAAATAAAAAGTCATACATCAAAGTGTCTGAAAAAGAAAGCACCAAAATAAACAACGTGATATGCTATGCAGACAATGCAAAACAAGATCTTAGGGTCAAAATTAGGGTATGACACACACCCGTAAGAAACCCAAAAAATCAGGTAGGTTAAAAGTTAAGGTTTCCTTCAAAACCCATCCCCTTTCACATGTAGGTTCTAGTCTTGGATATGGCATCCTAGCAGGTCCTCAGTCTCACAGACTCTCAGGTCGAGAAATGATGATACGTTCACCATTTCTGGTTTGGCATCATCATCAATCAAGGAGGCCTCAACTGATTTCCCATGGACGGTCTATAGAGTCATGAACTCTCAAAGGAACACTCTAGCTATTGTATAAACATACAGGACAAAGCATCTCCCAAGAGAACCTCTTCTGGATGCGAACTTAAGC